>OX451741.1:1377979932-1379179932 GCA_948472305.1 Vicia faba
AGAGTAGGTGTTGTTTCACACTGAACTGGGTAAACAATTGACTGTGTTCTTTACTGTTTTTATTTACTGTCTTATAGAAAGTCAGATACGGTGTCATAACATTCACTGTGACATTGAGTATCTGCTGCCAGAATTTCAATTGGCATCAGAGCAGGCACCCTGCCTGTATTACTGGGTGAGATCTAGGGATATCACTTTCTGGCACTATGGACAAAGAAGGAGTTTTTGGAAATAGACCACCCATTCTGGATGGAACAAATTATGACTACTGGAAACCTCGTATGATTGCCTTCTTAAAATCTCTGGACAAAAAGGCTTGGAGAGCTGCTGACAGAAGATGAAACCATTCATGAGTTTCACATGAACATCTTGGAGATTGCCAACACCTTAGAAGCATTGGGTGAAAAGATGTCTGAAGAAAAACTGGTGAGAAAGATTCTCAGATCCCTGCCTAAAAGATTTGCAATGAAGGTAACTGCTATAGAGGAAGCCCAGGACATCAGCAACTTAAAGGTGGATGAACTCATTGGGTCTCTTAAGACTTTTGAGATGGGGATCAGTGACAATGTTGACAAGAAAAACAAGAGCATAACACTTGTATCCAACACTGAAGATGAAAACAAGGAGGATGAAGAAGAAAATATTTCAGAAGCTATAGCCATGCTTGGAAGACAATTCAACAAACTCATCAAGAGAATGGATCCAAAGTCAAGGTCAAATGTTGAGAACATCCCCTCTGACATTATCAGATCTTATGACTCCAGCAGAAGACCAAGGTCTGAAGAGAAGGGAAATCAAGGCAGAGGAATTCAATGCCATGGTTGTGAAGGATATGGGCATATTCGAGCTGAATGTCCTACCTTTCTTAACAAAAGAAAGGTATGACTGTTACCTGGTCTGACTGTGATTCAGAAAGTAATTCTGAAGAAGAATCTGCCAAACTAGTTACTGCACTAACTGGTGTTTGTACCTCTGAAAGTGACACTAGTGATGAGGAAGTGACATTTGAAGAACTGGCTGATACTTACAAGAAATTGTGTATCAGAAGTGCTGAAGTCTGTGTGCAAAATGAGAGACAAACAAAACTCATCATAAAGTTGGAGGCTGAAAAAAGGGCAGACCTTGAAACTATAAGTCATCTAGAAGGGGAAGTTCAAATGCTGAACTCAAAATTGAACCAGATGACCAAATCCGTCAAGATGCTGACAAATGGAACTGACAAATTGGAAGAAATCCTTCAGGTTGGACAAAATGTGGGAAACAAGTCTGGACTAGGATTTGTGGAAGCAAAGAAATCTGGTGTAGACAAGAAGATCAGGTCTGATAAACAAATGTCAAAGCAGATGTCACAACATAACACTCAACATCAGGAACAGAGAAATATGAAGAAAAAGTACCAAAGATGGAGATGTCATCATTGTGGGAGGTTTGCTCACATAAAGCCTTTCTGCTTCAGATTGTATGGATACCCTAATCAGAACCCAGGTGTCAAACCTAAGACTAACAGGGTACCACATACTCCTCAATGGAAGAAAAAGGCTACTGCCCTGATAGCCCACACTTCCCTGAGAGTCTCTGCAAAGGAAGACTGGTACTTTGACAGTGGGTGTTCTAAGCACATGACTGGAATCAAGAACATTCTCAATAATGTTAAACCTCACACCACTAGTTATGTGACCTTTGGAGATGGTGCTAGAGGTGAAATCAAAGGAGTTGGTAATTTGGACTGCCCTGGAGTTCCAAATCTGAATGAAGTACTATTGGTAAAAGGCCTGACTGCTAATCTCATTAGTATCAGTCAATTATGTGATCTAGGATTCAAGGTCAACTTCTCAAAATCTGAATGTCTTGTAATTAATGAAAAACAAGAAGTTGTAATGAAAGGAGTCAGATCTAAAGACAACTGTTACTTGTGGGAGCCTGAGAACACTAATTACTCCACTGTGTGTTCTATTGCCAAAGAAGAAAAAGAGGTGAAACTGTGGCACCAAAAACTTGGCCATCTTCATCTAAGAGGAATTAAAATGATTATCTCCATGGAGGCAGTCAGAGGGATTCCAAGACTGCAAATTGATGAAGGGAGAGTTTGTGGTGAATGTCAGGTTGGTAAACAGACTAGGATGTCACATCCAAAGTCAAGACATCTGACCACCTCTAAGGTTCTGGAACTTCTACATATGGATCTGATGGGACCAATGCAGGTGGAAAGTCTTGGTGGAAAGAGATATGCCTATGTTGTTGTGGATGACTATTCCAGATTCACCTGGATTAACTCCATTAAGGAAAAATCTGATGTGTTTGAAGTTTTTAAAGAACTGTGCAAAAGAATTCAAAGAGAAAAAGAAGGGTGTATTGTCAGAATCAGAAGTGATCATGGCAAGGAATTTGAAAATAGTAAGTTTAATGAGTTCTGTTCCTCAGAAGGAATTAGTCATGAATTCTCTTCTCCTATAACTCCTCAACAAAATGGAGTTGTAGAAAGGAAAAATAGGACCATACAGGAATCTGCCAGAGCTATGATACATTCCAAAAGACTTCCTATTCATTTTTGGGCTGAAGCCATGAATACATCTTGTTATGTCCATAACAGAGTCACTTTGAGAAAGGGAACCTCATCCACCATTTATGAACTCTGGAAAGGAAGAAAGCCAACTGTGAAGTACTTCCATGTGTTTGGCAGCAAATGCTATATTCTGGCAGATCGTGAACAAAGGAGAAAGCTGGACCCTAAAAGTGATGAAGGTATATTTCTAGGATACTCCTCCAACAGCAGAGCTTATAGGGTATTCAATTCCAGGACCAAAGTCATGATGGAATCAATAAATGTCATAGTTGATGATTATCATGAAGAAACAGATGTCCCTTGTAATGTTGAGACATTCTTTGAGACTCCAACTCAACAGAATGACCTTCCTAACACCACTACAACAAACTCTGAATCCAAGGAAGCTAGCAAAATCCCTTCCATCAGAATTCAGAAAGATCATCCTAAAGAACTCATTATAGGGGATCCAAATAGTGGAGTCATTACAAGATCTAGAGAAATCATCTCAAACTCTTGCTTTGTGTCTAAAATTGAACCAAGAAATGTTAAGGAGGCCTTAATTGATGAATACTGGATTGGTGCAATGCAAGATGAATTGAACCAATTTAAGCAACATGAAGTTTTGGAGCTAGTTCCTAGACCAGAGGGAACAAATATCATTGGCACAAAATGGATATACAAGAACAAATCAGATGCTGAAGGAGTTGTCACTAGGAATAAGGCAAGACTTGTTGCCCAAGGATACACTCAAGTTGAAGGGGTTGATTTTGATGAGACCTTTGCCCCTGTAGCCAGACTGGAATCTATCAGACTCCTATTGGGAATTGCTTGTCTCCTGAAGTTCAAGCTATTTCAGATGGATGTAAAACGTGCCTTCCTAAATGGGTACTTAAATGAAGAAGTTTATGTGAAACAGCCTAAAGGTTTTGTGGATCCAAACCACCCTGATCATGTCTACAAATTGAGGAAAGCTCTATATGGCCTGAAACAAGCTCCTAGAGCATGGTATGACAGGTTAACAAAATTTCTCTCAGACAAAGGATACAGAAAAGGAGGCTTGGATAAAACCCTCTTAGTCAAAAATGAAGGAGGGAAGTTAATGGTAGCTCAAATATATGTTGATGACATAGTGTTTGGGGGAATGTCAGAACAAATGGTTAAACATTTTGCTGACCAGATGAAGGCTGAATTCGAAATGAGTCTCATGGGAGAACTGACTTATTTTCTTGGACTGCAAGTCTCACAGATGGAGGACTCAATCTTTCTATCTCAAAGCAAGTATGCAAAGAACATTGTCAAGAAGTTTGGTATGGAGAATGCCAGTCACAAAAGGACCCCTGCACCTACTCATTTAAAGCTATCCAAAGATTCAAGTGGGGTTAAGGTGGACCAAAGTCTGTATAGAAGCATGATAGGAAGTTTGCTGTACTTAACAGCCAACAGACCTGACATTGCATTTGCAGTTGGAGTTTGTGCAAGATACCAAGCTGATCCTAAAGTCAGTCATATCAACCAAGTAAAGAGAATTTTGAAGTATGTAAGTGGAACTTACAACTATGGCTTGCTGTACTCTCATGGTTGTGAACCAACTCTGACTGGTTATTGTGATGCTGATTGGGCTGGAAGTGCTGATGATAGAAAAAGCACCTCTGGAGGATGTTTCTTCTTAGGAAATAATCTGGTCTCCTGGTTCAGCAAGAAACAGAACTGTGTGTCCCTCTCTACTACTGAAGCTGAATACATTGCAGCTGGTAGTAGCTATTCTCAAATGATCTGGATGAAACAAATGCTTACTGAGTATAATGTCACACAAGATGTTATGACATTGTACTGCGACAATCTGAGTACAATCAACATTTCCAAGAATCCTATTCAGCATAGCAGGACCAAGCATATTGACATAAGACATCACTTTATCAGAGACCTTGTAGAAGAGAAGACGATTAAACTGGAACATGTTGCCACTGAGCTACAGCTGGCTGACATTTTTACCAAAGCACTTGATGCAAATCAATTTGAAAACTTGAGGGGCAAGTTGGGTATTTGCCAACAGGAGGAATTATAGCAATTAATTTTGCTTAAAACAAGGGTTGAATGGGTATTTGTTAAGTCTATTTTGATTGGGTTAATCATATGCTTTCCCATTTCTTTCATAATTATTAAGAAGCTGAATAGACACTCATTTGTCTCCTTCCTCTCACAACTCTGCAACAAATCCCATTCTCTCAATCAAAGTTCTCTCTCTAGTTGGAACAGGAGGAGAATGAAGGAAACAGAAGGGAAGAGGGTGCTGCTGAAGATCAGCTCAATGCTGAAGAAAGTAGCTCCTCTGAAGATGACAATGCTTAAAGTTTGGTGGAGTTGACAAGCCTGATGCCGGTTCCTGTTGATGCAAGTGTCTTCAGTTTTTATTTGTTGTTTTTATTACTTATTTTGGATGACTGTATAACATTTAAGTACATGTATATTTGGCTCATTTGTGGCTAAAGAGGGGGAGATATTTTGTGTTAATTACTTGGTAGACATTATATTTTTCTGCAGTCATATTCATTCTGCTGCTCTATATTCTCTGATTGCTTAGGGGTTTTAGCCAAAAATCTGCCAAAGGGGGAGTTTGTAAGTGTTTAGTTATTGGCATGTATTTTTGGTAAAACCAGGTGTGTAAATTTCATGACTAATGTCATAACATTCTGGATTATTAGGTTCTTTATGCAGAAAAAGTATGGCATTCAGTAGCTACTGTGTATGAGTGTGTATCTGAGCATTTTGCAAAAGATCACATTTATTGCCTTCTACCAAAATCAGTAAACAGGAATTCTGATGTCATAACAAATGTTAAGACATCCTGTACTGATCTAACAGATATGTAGTTTGGTTAATTCTGAGATTTTTCAAGAAGATGGCTCATTCTTTCCAGAACAGAATCTCACGTGGACTTTAGGTTAACCTAGCTCAACTCTAATCTGGTTGATAAAGTCTTGTGACCAAGTCTTAAGGTTAAACCTAATTAACCCTAGCTTTTTGTGGAAACCCTAACTGAAGAAACAGCTGCTATATATTCAACAGGATTGCTGTTTGGAAAATATCCTCTTTGGACTGAAGATCAATTAGGAGTTGTATAGTTTTAACTGCTGTAATCCAAGCAAGTATCATTGTGATAAGTGACTTGGAATAGGTTTTGATTGTAAGGGTTTTTGTATCACTCAAAGCTTTGAAGCAAGAGTGTTTGTGTCTCTTGACTAAAGCTTTGAAGTAAAGTCAAGTTAGGTTTATGTATCACTCAAAGCTGTGAAGCAAGAGTGTTTGTGTTACTTGATTAAAAAGCTGTGAAGCATAATCAAGTGTATGTTCTGAAGAGTGTCTTCATTAATTCATTATTCAATTGTTTTAAGTATCACTGCTGTGATTGAGGGGGAGTGAGTAGGAACTCAGGTTTAAGTTGAACTTAGATTGAAGTTGCATTGGGTAGGTTTTAAGTGAAGGAGATAAACTGGTTGGTTTATTCCTGAATTAATATCTCTTATAGTGGATTTCCTCCCTGGCTTGGTAGCCCCCAGAGTAGGTGTTGTTTCACACTGAACTGGGTAAACAATTGACTGTGTTCTTTACTGTTTTTATTTACTGTCTTATAGAAAGTCAGATACGGTGTCATAACATTCACTGTGACATTGAGTATCTGCTGCCAGAATTTCAATATCCAATCATTGGCTTTTGGTAAAAGACGACCGCAACATCCTATAATTTTCTTAGGAACGAAAGGGAAAGATATATAACATCTAATTATTGGCTTTGGAATGAAGGGAGAATATTTGTGACATATAATCATTGGCTTTGGATAACAGAAAAGACCATGATATCTAATCATTGATTTTAGATGAAGGGAAAAAGATATATGTCATCCAATAATTGGCTTTGGATTGACAAAAAGTCGAGACATCCAATTATTGGCTTTGAATGACGACAAAAGATCATGACGCACAATATTAGCTTCGGATAGCAAAGAGAAACATGATAACCAATATTGGCATTGGGATGCTACATCCAAGGTTGACATTGGATAGTAACAAAATATTATGACATCCAAGTGTAGCAACTGATTTTTAAATCAAGAGTCACCACTATTAGTTTTTATCCCAGGGAAGAGAATCTAATAGAAAACCCTAATTCACAAATAGAGATTCTAGGTTTCGGACTTCATTAGACGAAACGAAGGTGTTAGGAACCTTTCATCTATCTTGTTCACAAGGATACTAGGTTTTAGGTTTAGGTTTCGGGTTAAACAGGGTTTTAAATATTAATTAGGGGACTCACCATAAATTTTGATCGTATGCCTACGTATCCTCTTAGGAGGAAACAGAGTCCCAATTTGTAGTTCGCATGGGGTTGGTGTTTTTTACGGGGCGCAAACATACTTTGAATCACCTCGCATTTTGACCGGGAGTAGTGATTGCAGAGATTTTGGCTAAATGCGCGATTAATCAAAATTTGTTTAAAACCCTTTTGCAAAAAAACAGTTGATTAGATTAGTTTATTGTTTGTTGCGTGTTTTTTAATCGTATTAATTGCAAAAATCTTGATTAATGCATGACTAAAAAAGGATTAAATTCAAATAATATGAGAAAATAATATGCATGAGTTTGAATAAAAATTATTTATTTGTGATATTAAATAATAAATAATAATACTATAAATAAAACCACTATTAATAATAATTATTATTATAACTGATAATAATTTAAAAAAAAAATTATACCAAAAGATAATAATATAATATAATTATAATAATAATAAAATATAATTAAAATATAATAATTATATAAAAAATGTAGAAAATAATTAATAATTACCAGGGGGTGCATTTTCTTGTTGAGTTAGTAAAAGGGTAGGTTGTAAAAAGTCAGGGTCTGAATTCAGATATTGAATTCAGGCCTAGTAAGCCTGAGGGGTGTACTATTGAACCAATGAGTAAAACTGGAGGCGTTTTTAGGAGGCTGGGCCCAAGATCAGATATTGAACTGGGCCCAGGGGTAGGGGGTGTGACATGCGTTGGAGTCTAGCAATTTTAAACAAATGGGGCGTAGAAACGAATTGGGCTTGGCCCATTACACAGTTTTTGAAGGCCAAAATGATTGTATGTGCGAGGGAGTATAGGCTGTACGATGGACTTGGCCTTACGGCCGTCCAATAACGATCAAATGGATGAAAACGAAGGAGCAAGGTGATTATTGTGAACTCTCGTATACTGGATCAGTACATAATATAACAAGTTATTTTTCATTTTTACAATTCATTTTTGTTTTACAGTTTTCCGTCTCTCTCTTCCTTCGTGAACCATGCTTTCACTTCTTCTTCTCAAACTCAAAACCCTAGCCCTAATACACTACCGTGGCGGCACTATGACCCAAATTGGAACCCCTCTACTACAAACATCTAACAAAAACCCCAAATATAAGAACAATCAACAAAGAGATAAGATATTTTTTTACCCCTTTCGCTATTTTAGATTCTGAATTTCTGTCTGATTCAAGCTAACCTCCCTTCGTTCCCTTGATTCACATGTCTGGCACTTCAACAATAAGGATGTCGCGACAGTGACGATGGGTCCAGCTTTGCGATGACGCGACTACGCGATTAGGGTTTCAGATATTGAAATCTTAATCTCTCCTTGCTTCGGTCTTCAACAACAAGATCAGTACAATCTTTTTGTTCATTCGTCCAGAATTCCTCTCTTTCTGTATTTTTGTTCTTCCAATCCCCCTCCTAAAAATATTCTGTAGTTTGCTATTTATAGGTTTAATTTAGGGCTCACTTAGAATTATCGTTACAAACTTAGTCAGCGCAGATTAGAGATTGAACATATCAATTAAGGATTCCAATTATTGTTGTAATTGATTCGGAATTTGTAGAATATTTTTTCAGAGATTTGATTTGAAGATTCTGTGTTGTTTCTAGACATATATTGTATTGGTTATGCATTTTTTTGTTGTGATTTTCTTTGAGATTTACGGAATTTGATTTAGTAGAAATCAATGATTCTGTGTAATTTTGTTTTGAACCGTAACAAAAGATTTGATTTGCAATAATTTCTATAGTATCCGTCAATTGCTAAAAACATGAACAATCTTTGGTTAATTTACACAGTAACCGTTATTTTGTATTTGGGCTTTGCGTTTTAACCTTCAGTCCAACACATTGAAAATAATTGAGTTTGGGCCTTTAGACCATCAGCCCAGCAATACTTGTTTTTTTGTTATCTGCAAACAACATTTTTTTGTACGCATTGGGCCTTAGATTCAAAGAAAATTTGATCCGACAAATCCGTTTTTTTTAAATAAATAATATTTAGCATAATGTCTTTTAATAATAAAATGTACGATAAATTTATTAATAAATAAAAAAGTTAACAGTAAAAATAAAAACAATATGTTTTCTTAATAAAGAAATATAAACTTTTTTTTAAATAATAACAAGAAGTTTTAATAATAATGCTGCTTTTTTCTAAAATAAAACAACAAGACATCATATGGGATTCTAAAAAAACTTTAATCAGCTTTCTGTTTGTAACTTCCCTACATCCTTGCTATTTAATAACCCAAAAGAAATGGGTCAAACGAAATGGGTCTACGGTCTCGAATCTCACTCCGCCTTTTGCTATTCAACAACTAAAACAAAAAGGAACCAATATGAATTCTAATGGGCTTTAATTCTCACCCCTTCTTTTTACTAACAACAACAAATATTTAGATGGGCTTCATAATTAAGAACTTAATAATTATTTTTGAAATCATTTTCCATATTCGAGTTTCATGGGCCATTGGCCAACATGTTTCGTAAATGGACCTACAGGTATATGGGTCTTTCTGATTTAGAAAGCCCCACTCCCCTGAATTAAGATACACCTCTTGGTTGACTTGGATTTAAGAATGAGCCATCAGATATTAATGAACCATCCCTAATTAAATGTTTCTTTATCATTTTAATCTTGAAAATACGATCATCGAGGTAGGACAAATTTGGGGTACGACAACTGCCCCTATTCAATTATCTTCCAATCGGATAGCGTGAGAATACGCGAGTCTTGCGCATTTTGATTGGGAGTTTATTGAATACTTGGAATACCCCAAAATTTGTCCTACAAACATAAGGTTACGCTGATATAGCGTACCCTTAAGAGTCTTGATAAAATAGGTGAAGCTGATGATATATCGCTTACCGTGGTTTGAAGACGAGACATATGTTATTGAATTTGAGAGCACAATTTTGTATGTCTTGGTTTGGTTTTGCTTGCTCATCCATTTGGAGGGATGAATGAAACAACAATTGGTGATGCATGGCTTCTTAGTGAGTGAGGCCATGGGTTATGTTCGTGAATCGCAGCATGATGTCTTGGGCAATAAGCTAGATTTTGTTTTCGAGCATCGTTGCATGAAGTCTAGGGCGATGGTCTGTATTACGTTGCGAGGAACCGCCCTGTTGCACGACGTCTTAGGCAGTGGGCTGGATGAGGAGAGTACATTGAGTCTTAGAGGCAATGTACCGAGTTTTGTTTTTTCCGAACATCACTGCATGTCGATTTAGGCGATGTCTGGGTTGCAGAACAAAGAAGCACATTGCTGCCCGAGGTCTTAGGCAATGGTATATATTACGTCGCGAGGAACCGCACTGCTACACAATGTCTTGTGCAGTGGGCTAGATGAGGAGAGTACATTGAGGCTTAGAGGCAATGTGCCGAGTTTTGAGAATACATTGAGGCTTAGAGGCAATATATCGAGTTTGGAGAATACATCGAGGCTTAGAGGCAATGTACCGAGTTTGGGGAATACATTGAGGCTTAGAGGAAATGTACCGAGTTTGGAGAATACATTGAGGCTTAGAGGAAATTTATCGAGCTAGGAGAATACATTGAGGCTTAGAGGCAATGTACCGAGCTAGGAGAATACATTGTGGCTCAGAGGAAATGTACCGAGTTTGAAGAGTACATTTAGGCTTAGAGGAAATGTACTGAGTTTCGTTCATTATTGCATGGAGACTTAGGTAATGGAGTGGCACGACATGGAGACCTAGGTAATGGAGCATCGCGGCATGGATACTTAGGTGACGGGTTTAATCACAGGAGAAGTGTTTTGTCGACTGACCCTTAGATGATTGAATCGAGGGTAAGATGGTTTGTTTGTTGTGTGATATAGGTGTATGATGTTTGGTATTGAGATAGAACCCAATGTGTGTACATGTATGTATATGCAAAACGCCTGATGTTTGACATTGATATGGAATCCTGCATATGTGAAAATGTATAGTGTAAGTATGCTTTGGATATGTGAAATGTATGTATGAAATGTATATAAAATGCGTGTATTCCTTGAAATGTTATGGAGACCATTTCTGGCATTCTCTCCTTTAAACCATTGGTTTTGAATTACCAATTCCCTAGCGTTGTATGTTGCATTGTCGTAGCATTGTTGAGTTTGATTTGCAAGGTGTAAAAAAATGTTAGCAAAACTTTGAACATTGATTGTATTATAAGCGTCGAGGTAGACGTAGACATATGTATTAGACACAGACTTTTGAGTTGTGAGCATAGACATAGGCATGGACAGATGCTTTGTGTTGCATGTGCAAGCATAGACGCATACATGTGCATGGATGTAGATGTAGGAGTAGACATATACGTGGACGTGGTCGTGGATTTTCTTTTGATGTTTTTATAACCAAAATGCTTTTTCGATGTTTTGTCAAATGCTTTTATTTTTTAATCCCGAAAATTATTTCAAGATAATATTCATCAGCAATAATCATAGTACTTTGTAAACAAGTCAGAGAAAATAAAAACTCAATTTGAAAGATGCAAAGAAATCAGATGTTTTATTGATATGCCTCTGAATAGGCGAGAATACCAGATGCAATTCCTAGAAAGAGGTAATTACATAAAGTTTTAAAACTGTAAATGGAAATGAAAAATGATTGTTTCCTAATATCCTTTTAATAGCCCTTATCTCCTTCGCTTCTGAGTTATGATTCAGATCTATCTCTCCCTTCATGGTTCGTAGTCGCAGTTCTTAGATTGTAGTCTTTTTGTTCTTTATTTCTTTTTGTATGATCCCTAATTATTTCCTGGATTACCCTTTTGGATTTTCAATCCACCGGGATAGTTTTTTGTTATATGCCCCTAATTTTTTCCTGGATCACCCTTTAGGGTTTTTGATCCACCGGGACTCTCCTTTTTGCCTAAGTCGTCCTTTTAGGGTTCGAGCTTAGCGAGCTTTTTATACATAATATTTTTTGACTGCATCCGAGTTTGTTGGATGCGGTAGTTCTTCCCCATCCATTGTTGTGAGGATAAGCCCACCTCCGAAGAATGTTGTTTTAACTATGTATAGAACTTCGTAGTTGGGTGTCCATTTACCACGTGAATCGAGGTGAGGTAGCAGAATCTTCTTGAGCACTAGATCCCCTTATTTGAATATTCGAGAACTAACTTTCTTGTCGAAGGCTCTCTTCATCCTCTTCTGATGTAGCTGACAATGGCACAGAGCTGCCAATCATTTTTCTTCGATAAGGTTGAGCTGATCGAGCCATGTCTACACCCATTCTGCTTCTTCCAGATTTGTTTCCATTAAAACCCGAAGTGATGGTATCTCGATTTTAACTGGAAGTACTTCCTCCATGCCATATACCAGTGAGAAAGGAGTCGCGCCTGTTGATGTGTGTATCAAAGTGCGATAGCCATGTAGAGAGAAGGGAAGAATTTCGTGCCAATCTTTGTATTTCTTCACCATCTTCTGGATGATTTTCTTGATATTTTTGTTGGCTGCTTCGACGGCCCCGTTCATCTTTGGTATGTATGGTGAGGAATTATGATGCTCGATTTTGAATTCGTCGCACATTTCCTTCATCATTTTGTTGTTTAAATTGGACCCGTTATCTGTAATTATCCAGCTTGGGACACCGTATCTGCATATGATATTCTGCTTGATGAAGCGTGTAACCACTTGACTTGTCACGTTGGTGTAGGACGCCACTTCTACCCATTTGGTAAAGTAGTCGATGGCTACCAGTATAAAACAGTGTTCGTTGGATGCTTTCTGCTCAATCATTCCAATCATATCAATTCCCCACATTGAGAATAGCCAAGGGAAGCTCATGATGTTCAGAGGAGTTGATGGCACATTTATCTTATTGGCGTGGATCTGACATTTATGACACGTCTTCGTGTAGTGATAACAATCGGCTTCCATTGTTAACCAATAATACCCTGCTCGCAGAATCTTTCTAGCCATGGCGTGCCCATTTGTATGAGTCCCGAAAGTACCCTCGTGGATTTCTCTCATAAGCGTGTCCACTTCATGCTTCTCCATACACCTGAGTAGTGCCATGTCGTAGTTTCTTTTGTATAGCACCTTGCCCCTATTCAATCTTCTTAAACCTGATAAGCAAGTATGGCACGTTGTCGTTCGTGGCTTGAAGGTAGAAGATGATTGAACACTAGAGTGTCCTGAAATTTGCACTCCATGATGTGATGGTTGATTGTGTATAGAATGGGCTTAAAGATTCCATTTAGAGAGATGATAGAAAGTTGTTGAAGATGGGCTTATAGATGCCATCCAGAGTGACTGTGGAAGGTATCAGGATAAATCTTTTGGTTGATTTATACTGAAATAATAGATGTCATTTTCCTGTTTTGAACTGGAAGAGATAAATCTAACGAGAAGAGGCCTTGGATTCACCTGTTATTAACTGGAAGAAATGAATCTATCCAGAAGAGTACTTTTGGTCTCCAGTGTAGGGATGCTTTATGAGACATATGAGGGGGAAGCCTGGTGTTGCACCCCAAAATTTGCCCTCTCATGTTTTCCAAAGTCTTCCCCCTGCATGGTTGATCACAAACCCTTGCCTAAGGAAAAAGAAATTTTTTTGAGTGGTGCTTTAAGCATTTCAATTGGCATTCTGAAGGAGCACTTCGATTGGCATTCTGAAGGAGCATTTAGATTGGCACTTTGAAGAAGCATTTCGATTGGTATTATGAAGGAGCCTTACGATTGGCATTATGGACAAGTATTTCGATTGGCATTATAACATTGTCCTTCGATTGGGATTCCAAAAGGCCCATTCGAAGAGGCATTCAAAGGGTCCATTCGAAGAAGCTTTTGAAAAGCATTCGAAGGAGGTCATCAGCCCATTCGAAAGGGAGCATTCGAAGGGTGCCATCAGCCCATTCAAAGGAGGTCATCAAGAGGGCACTCAAGTCAAAAGCGTCCAGGTTCATTCAAGAAACACAAATGTTTCAAAAGAGGAAAACTTTTAATGTGTCCGTTTCTTGTCTCATGGCATTTAATGGCCTGTTTAATGGCTGTCTCCTGCCATTACTGCACTCTCACACCCCTATAAATACAGGGCCAACATACACATTACGGAGGGGGGACGAAAATCAGAGGAAAATCATAGAACGAAACACACAAAACTCTACAAGAGAACACACATAAAAATTGCCTCAAAGAGCCAAAGCAGTCCTTCAGATCAAAGGTGCCCATGCCCAGAAGCCCAGATCGAAAGTGCCTGCATCCAGGAAGTGCCCAGATCGAAGGTGCCTACATCCAGCAAACGCCCAAATTAAAAGTCCAATCTGCTGGTAAGAAAGGGTAAACTATCCAACCTCATATTTGCATAACATATTATTACTGGTTGTTGCCTTTGATTTTCCATCCTAGATAGGATCGAAAGGCCTGGGTTTGGCACCCAGGTCATATTTTTCGTTTGCTAACACTTGCTGCAGACATAGCCTGAAGGGACCCCAACAAGTGCAGGATCGAAGGGCCTGGGGTTCAATACCCAGGCCCTGCATTTTCTTTCGCTCACATACTTTTTTCAGGTATAACAGCCCAGATCGAAGGAGACACCTTCTCTGGATCGAATCCATCAGCATGCTGGATCGAAGGAGGCATTTCATTCCTGGATCCAAAGCCATGACCTCCATGACCGAAGGGCAATCCTCTTCCATGGATCAAAGGCCACTCACGCCTTACTGTCTGGCCCGATCGAAAGGACCAGGACTCTCTCTAGATCGAAGCTTCCATGCTCTCCCTGGGTCGAAACTCCTTTTCTTTCCCGGATTGAAGGATCCCCCTTGTATTTTATTTTTGTTTTCCATAGACTTCTTTTTATCCTTTTAATTAACATTAAAATCAAAAAACCACAAAAACATTAGGTTAGTTTTTTTATTCAAATTAATTTTACAAGCAAATTAATTAATTATTTTAACTTCATTTTATCAATTTAAAATAAACTAGACTTAGGAGTATTTAATTCAAATATCTTCTTAATCAAAAACAACCAAAAATATTTTCTTATTTAGTTAGAAATTTCTTAGACGTCTCTTTTCCTTGTTTTACGCGCGTTTATTTTATTGTAATTGCCTACTGGGATGTAATAGCTTAAACTAAGACTTTTACTTTACTGCTTTTTATTCCCCCAATTTTGGACATGTAAATAATCCCCCTTCCCGAAAGCCTTGTAATAGCGTAGGATTTACAATTCCCGCACTTTAAATTCATGTACATATATTAATTTCTTAGATGTATGCTAACTAGGATCACATGACAAGATTAACTCTTAACTTAAAATCAACAGTAGCTCACCATGACATGCAAGAATAAAATAACTGAAAATTGACACACTTGCACATGCCACTCCTAGGGTATACCTCACTTGGTTGCCTCAAACGTGGTCATTAAGTATAGGATGTTTTAGAGGTCGTCCTTCTGTCCAAAGATCAAAGTTACCTCGAAATGGTTGCCTCAATAAAAATGATCTAAGACATTAGGATTACCACTAAGACGTCCTAACGTTGCTTTAGTGACCACACATCCCTAAAATCGAATTGACCCGAAAACTCCAACGACGGTGCTACCTACTCCTCAATAGTAGGATAATACTGTCTAAAGGACATTTGCACAATTAAATTCCTTTTGAGTAGGTAGAGGTTCTTAAGTACTTGCTCTCTTTTAAAAACAAAACAAAAACTTTTCGCACTTACACTTTCTTCAAAAAACAAAATTCTTTTCAAAACCCACAATCACAAAGAAAAGCAAACCTTTTGAAAACATAGTGAGCAAGTACCTAAGAGCCCGTGGATAACCACAGATAGAAAGGGTGCTAACACCTTCCCTTTCTATAATCTACCTCCCAAACCCGAGAAACAATCTCGAAAAGGAATTTTTCTGTGCTTTTGTCCTTTCCCTTGTTGGATAAAATAAAAGACGGTGGCGACTCTTGCTTAACCGCGACATTTTGCAAAAACAAACGCAAACGCGAACCAACATTCCAAAAACAGTCAGTTCTCGTTCCCACCGATCACAGAACTGGCGACTCTGCTGGGGATGAATATAAGTGAGGTGTACCTTAGGATTAGATCACTTGTGTTTTCAATTGTATGCTTTGTATGCTTTAAATTTTGTGGGCTTGTATCAGAGTTCTATAGATCCTAACCCGGATCTGGGGTACCCTTTTTAGGTAAGTAGCAGTAAACTGTGAGGGATCTGTCAGGCGTAGACCGACACGGATGAAGCAGTAGCTACGTTGGTGTGGAACCTTAGTCTGTACAGATATCCCTTATGTTGAAACGGGGAGAATATGGGTCTTCTAAGGAGTCATTAAGAACCAACTGACCTTAGCACCTTAAATTGACCAACTTGGCCATAGAACTGTAGTAGTATGCTACACTCATTGAGACTAAACTCTCGCGATGGTTCCGGCCGCAAGAAAAGGTTGCTAAGCTGGAATTATGACCAATTGAGGGTAGTCAGAGATATTGAGATCCTCTAGAACCCGGTTACTATTTTTTAGGACAGGTCTTAACCAACTGAAACTGAAAGAGGGTAGTACCTGAGCTTCATGCCAGCCTGAAATCTAAGGGCTCTTTTGTGTGACTTGTGTGCTTTCAAACTTGAACTACTTGCACATTATTATTATCTGACAACATGAGTTCCTTGCAGGTTTTGTTTACAGTCCTTATCCAATAATTTGGACTTATTGCAGGGTTTACTTACATCCCCTCACATTTTTGCTTAAACGCATATCATATACATCATAACATCATACCTTAACATTTCCTTAACCATTTCAAGGATCTCAAGGGTCTATGATGCAGGTTATGGTAAATGAAATGTCTAGCAAGGGGAAAGGGGATTTATTTTCCTCTAGCCAATGTCGTCTAGAGATCAAAACATGATAACTTGAGTTAGGGGCTATGACCCACTCGATATGGTGAGCTTGACTCTTGAAGAAGGACTCTCAGCAACATGAAGTTCCTTCAACCAAGTTACCAGATTCAAATTCTAACAAGTTTCTTGTTTACCCTGCGAGATCCTTGAAAACATTGCATACATATATCATACATATCATTGCATAACAGGTCTCCCAGTACATGTCTCTTATCTTCTTCGCTGTTTATTTCAGCAATCATCATGTCTACTGAACCTTCAACCGAGCAAGCTATCAAGGCCCTCCAGGCCCAGAATGCCCAATTTCAAGTGTTGGTCATGAGCCTAGCTAAGGGTCAGCAGGACCTGAAGATCCTGATTCTGAAAGAGAAAAAGAAGAAGAAAAAGAGGACCATCATGTTCAACACTGGACGCATGTTTGGAAACGGGCTACAGAGTGAAGTTGATCTGACCCCCCCATCTGGAGAGAAAGACAGTCCACAAGAAAGGAGGGCTTTTAGCCCTATAGTCTCCGACAACGAGACAGACTATGATGAAGAACAGTATCCTCTTGCTGAGGATAAGTACAAACAGCTGGAAGACCGTTTGAACGCTATGGAAATACAGAAGTTTCTCGGTCTAGACTTCGAAGATCTGGGTCTTTCATCTGGGGTGGTGATTCCCCATAAATTCAAGGCACCTGCCTTTGCCAAGTATGACAGAGCTTCCTATCCAAAGCTACACCTCCGGTCATATGTTAGAAAGATCCAACCCTATACTGCTGACAGAAATCTCTGGGTTCATTTCTTTCAAGATAGTCTGTCAGGGACTCAACTTGAATGGTTCTGTCAACTGGAAGGAGATAACATCCGCAACTGGGAGGACCTTGCTGCTGCTTTCTACAAGCAATACCAGTATAATGCCGACCTTGCTCCCACACGTACTCAGCTTCAGAGTTTGTCTATGTTTACAGGCGAAGGCTTTAAGGATTACGCTCAGAAGTGGAGAGATCTTGCTGGAAGAGTCCAACCCCCTCTGTCTGATAGGGAGTTGGTGGATATGTTTCTTGGGACTTTGTCTGGTCCCTATTTCAAACACTTGATCGGAAGCTCTTCAGCCGGGTTCACCGAGCTAATACTGACCGGCGAAAGGGTCGAAGTTGGCATCAAAAGTGGGAAGATTCAAGAAGCTACACCTTCTGATGCCCAGAAAAATCCCCACAATGGGAAGAAAGAGTTCAATGCTGTGTATGGTCAAAAGAGTCGTCATGATCAACACGTAGGGGCAGTCCTGGTCTCTTATTCTGCGTCACACCGACAACAGCAAAAGGGGAATCAACGAAAGCCAGATGAGCCTAAAAGACAGTTCACCAACATCAACATGCCGTTGTCTCAAGCGTTGCAACACTTGTTGAAGATGAATCTAATTACATTGATAGGACCTCATCCAAACACCAAGACTTCTTCCCCTAACTACAATCCTAATGCGACCTGCGCTTATCATTCTGACAGTCCCGGGCATGATACTAACGATTGTTGGGCATTGAAGTACAAGATTCAAAATTTGATTGATGCCAAGGAGATTGAGTTTGGTCCTCCAGAGACTCTAGCATAATCACTGCTCCTATGCCAAATCATTGATAATGTCTTTTTTTCATTTGAATTTTCAAGTTGTAATCTCTTTGTTATTCAAACAATTATCTATTAATGCCAAACTTTGTTTCATTAATGCATTGCATATGTTTGTCTTGATTTGATCCAATCATTTTAAATTACATTTAAACTATGCTTTTTACTCATTCAACTCTTGCTAAAAGTTACAAGCCTTTAGAGGGAGGATGACAAAACAATGCCATAATCTCATACAGTATGCTTTTGGACAGACCTTGCTGACGATGTACAGGCATTTCTTTCAAATCCTAAATAGTGGAGGTATAAGGAAGATAATCCCTAGTCAACCCCTTCGAGCCAAAGAAGTAGAAGTTTTCTGTTTTAAACACAAATTGAAACCTTTAATTTAAACCTGGGGCAGGGTAGTCTCTCAGTTAATTCAAAAGATATGCATTGAAGTCCCAAAACTCTCAGTTCATAATACAACGAACGACATCAAAAGCATTCCTCTGGAATCAAAAGATAGTGATGGTTCCTCATCTCATAGGCAGTCAATCTCTCTCAAATAAAAAAGAGAAAAAGCCCACTGAGCCAAGATCTATAAAGGAGGCTTGAGAAAGTTGGGGCATCCCGCTGACTGTAATCTCGAAAACAGGAACAATCAGGTAAAAGTTAGGGATAACAAATCAAAAGAACGAGGTCGCTACAAATCCTCGACAACATGAAAAATGTTGCAAAAATGACTGCCTTCCAAAAAATCCAACTTGTGTGAACCATCACCAAAAACGTCGTTCCAGACTCATTTGGAGTTCAAATGCACAATTAACTGAGTTTAGGATTGAAGAACATCACGAAGAGCGGGTGGGTACAAATATACTTTAAGCCTTTATCCTTTGTTTCTTAAACCGTAAACCAAGCCACGTTACAACCCTTCAAAAGTCCTAACTAAAGCATGGGTTATTTCGAAAGCATACTGTTACAAAAGGTATCCTGACTCCTATAGGGCTTTGTCCTAAATCTTGTGTTGAATTGGTCTTATAAAGAGTTTTCTGCTAAAAAACGCATTTTTCAAAAACTTCGAGACAAGCATAAACTTTGCATTATCTGAATATCACTGTTTGCATTTGGCTATTTGTTTGACAGCGGAGAAATTCACACAACGAATATCCGATGAACGAAAGCCCTCTCAGTGAACAAAATCACTTCAAAAAGGATGACGCTTCCATTGGCAAATTTCCTATAAACAAGGGGGCATGACATGTCACTATCCAGCACACCTGGGGCAGCCCAGTCAAGATTCCAGGAAATCTCTCAAAGAAGTGCAGAGTAACCAGGGGCAAGTCTCCATCTCCGTCGCTTGGGGCATTGAACATCAATCTCAGTGAAGGGTTACATACAGTCAAACATTTCCAGGCAGTGCCACAAACACTTGATACTAGGGGAAATGACAAATCCCCCCAAAATCCTTCTCATAGGATGACTCCCAGCAAGGGTTTAATCTCTGAAAACCTTTCCCCAGCTGAATCAACCTCAAGAATCCTCGAGGACATCCCCCAACGAAGATGTCACCTCTCTAGCAGACTGACGACAGGGTTTATTTCCCCAACAACACCAGGATTCCCCAGCTTGAGTTTGCCTCTCCGACTACTAAAAATCAAAGGACCACAACTCCTCTTCCCCAGTAGACTCTGGAAGCTTGTCCCCTGTGAAGCACAAATAAGTCTCCTCAGCCAAATTCAGAGGTTATCCTCACAAGAGTCTAACTGGGTTATCCTTGCAAGTTGCAACTGAAAGATCATCCCAACGAAGTTCTTTCTATCCCCAGCGGAGTTAATTCCTCTCATAGACAGAAATTCAATCCCCAACAGGGTTCGCTGTCACCAGCAACAGTAATTCATCCCCAGCTGAGTTTTCCTTCTCCAAATCAGCTGATCTTCTAGCTGAGTATATACTCCCCATAGAGTCATTTCCTCGTCAGTCCATTCCCCAGCGGAGTTATTCTCTCCTGCAGGATTATTCTCCCAATAGGGTCACTTCATGATGAGTCCATGTGAAAATATATCTGGAAATGTATGAGAAGGAACCTGGGTAGGATTTCTTCATGATGAGTTCGTTTAAAACTTCATCTGAGAATGAGAAGGAACCTGGATAGGGTTGCTTCATGATGAGTCTGTGTAAAACTGCATCTAGGAATGAGAAGGAACCTGGTTAGGGTTTTTTCATGATTAGTCCGTGTAAAATTGCATCTAGGAATGAGAAGGAACCTGGGTAGGGTTGCTTCAATGATGAGTCCATGTAAAACTGCATCTAGGAATGAGAAGGAACCTGGGTAGGGTTTCTTCATGATGAGTCAGTGTAAAACTACATCTAGGAATGAGAAGGAACCTGGGTAGGGTTGCTTCATGATGAGTCCGTGTAAAACTGCATCTAGGAATGAGAAGGAAACTGGGTATGGTTGCTTCATGGTGAGTCCATGTAAAACTTCATCTGGGTGTGTGAGAAGGAACCTGGGTAAGGTAACTTCATGATGAGAAGGAATCCATGTAAGATTGCTTCATGATGAGCCCGTGTAAAGCTGCATTTGGAAGTCAGAAGGAACCCGTGTAAGATTGCTTCATGATGAGAAGAAATACCTATAAGATTGCTTCATGATGAGACCGTGTAAAGCTGCATCTGGTCACGTAGGTAGTTGCTCTGTCTTGCTTTAGAAACTAATCTTGGACCTGTTGAAAATTGTTGATGATAACCATCTGTTGATTGACCTTTTCCTGAAAAGGCAAAACGTTAGCTGCATGCAATGTCATGATGTATGAAATGCATGGTGTAATGATGTTCTCAAAGTAAATGAGATTGTGTCGTATGCATTTATCATGTATGTGATATGATACATGAAATGCGAAATGTTGTTGGAATGCATTTATGTCTTAGAAAATAAATCCTTGACAAATGTTGGGGAGTTTTGGGAGGCTGAATCCCATAATGTCATTGGGGACGAAGAGTATGCACCTCTCTAGACCTTGTTTTAGGATGTTTCCGCTGGGGATTCCTGTTTTTGTTGTTTGAGGAGAACTCCGCTGGGGAATGCAGGCTTTACTTGAGAAGGCTCTGTAGAGAGCACTGATCTCTATTTTGGGGAAAAAGTTCAGGAGTCTCTGTTGCTCTACTGGGGAGTTATTTTGGGGAATATTAAATTAACTGTTATCTAGTCGTATTCCAGGCTTCGCAGAAAATTTCTTAAGTTAACTGGTATCTGGTCGGTTTCCAGGCTTCGCAGTAACTTACTGGGGGTTGTAGAGCAGTCTGCTGGGGAGAGGAGTTGTGGTCCCTTGATTTGTAGCACTCGGAGAGGTAAACTCAAACTGGGTAATCTGTAGTTTGTTGGGGAAATAAACCTTGTCACCAGTCTATTGGGGAGGAGTCTTCTGAGATCGAAGACCTAACTTGGGGTCATCCTATGAACAGGATCTTGGGGGATATTTGTCACTGCCCCTAGTAATAAGTGTTTGTGGCACTGCCAAGAAGTGTTTTACTGTATGTAACCCTTTGTTGGGATTCGCGTTCAAAGTCCCAAGTGATTCAGATAGAGACCTGCCCCTGGTATATTAAGCATTTCTTGAGAGATTTCTTAGAATCTTGATTGGACTGCCCCAAGTGTATTAGATAGTGACACATCACGCCCCCTTGCTTATAGGAGATCTGTTATTGGAAGTGTCTTCTCAATTGAAATGAATTTGCTCATTGAGAGGGTTTTTGTTCACTAAATATTCGTCGTGCGAATTTCTCCGCTGTCAAATAAATAGCCATATGCAAACAATGATATTCAAATAATGAAAAGTTTATGCTTGTCTTGAAGTTTTGAAAATGCGTTTTAGCAGATAAAGGAATTTTGCAAGAATGTGAATTCAGCTCAAGATTATTTAGTAAGCCTTACAGGAGTCAGGATACCTTTTGCAACAGTATGCTTTCAAACTAACATATGCTTCAATTAGGACTTTTGAAGGGTTGTAGCGTGGGTTGGTTCATGGTTTAAGAAACAAAGGATAAAAGCTCAAATTTTATTTGTACCCACCCATTCTTCATGATGTTCTTCAGTCCTAAACTCGGTTAATTGTACGTTCGAACTCCAATGACGTTTTGGTGATGGTTCAGACAAGTTTAGTTTATCTGAAGGATGTCATTTTTTGCAACAGTTTTCATGTTCTTGAGGATTTGCAGTGACCTCTTTTTTATTTATTATCCCTGGTTTTGACTGACTGTTCTTGTTTTTGAGATCACAGTCAACGGGATGCCCCCTGTTTTTCTTAAGTCTCCTTCGTAGGTTTTGACTTAGTGGGCTTTTTATTTTTGAGAGATAATGACTTCCTATGTGATAGGGAACCATCACCATCTTTTGATTCCAGAGGAATGTTTTTTTATGTCATTCATTGTATACGAAGTGAAATTTTGCGACTGAACGCGCATTTGAATTAATTGAGAGACTACCCTGCCCAGGTTTTGATCAAAGGTTTCAATTTGTGTAAAAAGGAAACTCCTACTTCTTTGGCTCAAAGGGGTTGACTATGGATTAGCTTCCTTATAACTCCAGTGTTTAGGATTTGAATGAACGCTTGTATATCGTCAGCAAGGTTCATTCAAAAACATACTGTATGAGATTAAGGTATGGTTTTCGCCATTCTCCCTCTAAAGGCTTGTAACTTTTAGCAAGAGTTGAGATTAAAAAGCATAGTTTAAATATAGTGAAAACGAATGGATGAATTCAAGACAAACATATGCAATGCATTAATGAAACATAGTTTAACATTAATAGATAATTGTTTGAATAACAAAAGAAATTACAATTGAAAATTCAAAAATGAACTGGAGCACTCAATGATTTGGCATGGGAGCGCTGATCACGTTGGGAGTCTCTGGAGGATCAAAATCGATCTCCTTGGCGTTAATCATGTTTTAAATCTTGTACTTCAGCGCCCAACAATCGTTAGTATCATGCCTGGGACTGCCAGAATGATAAGCACATGTTGCATTAGGATTGTAGTTAGGAGAAGAAGTTTTGGGGTTTGGATGAGGTCCTATTAACATAATCAGGTTCATCCTCAACAAGTGTTGTAGTGCTTGAGACAACAGAATTTTGATGTTGGTAAACTGTCTTTTGGGCTCGTTTGGCCTTCGTTGATTTCCCCTTTGTTGTTGCCGCTGTGATGCAGGACCGGAGATCAGGATTGCCCCCACATGTTGGTCATGATTGCTCTTGTTAAGACTCTTTTGACCATACACATCATTGGACTCTTTATTCCCATTGCATGGCTTTTTTTGATCATCTGAGGGTGTAGCCCCTTGGATCTTTCTGCTTTTGATGCCAGCTTCGACCCTTTCTCCAGTCAGTATTATCTCGGTGAGCCCGACTGAGGAGCTTCCGATTAGGTGATTGAAGAAAGGTCCTGTCAAAGTTCCCATGAAGATGTCAATCAGCTCCCTGTCAGTTAATGGGGGTTGTACCCTACCAGCCAAATCTCTCCACTTTTTGGCGTATTCTTTGAAGCCCTCATTAGAATGCATGGTTTATGTTCTGCAACTGCAGATGAGTTGGTGCAAGATCAACATTGTATTGGTATTGCTTGTAAAAAGCAGCGGCTAGATCTTCCCAAGTGTGAATATGGGAACTCTCCAATTGATAGAACTACTCAAGTTGCATTCCAACTAAACTCTCTTGGAAGAAGTGGATCCAAAGCTTCTGATCAGTTGTGTATGGTTAAATCTTGCGGACATAAGACTTTAGATGCATCTTAGGACAAGAGACTCCATCATACGGGGAAAAGGTATGGATTTTGAACTTTGGTTGGATGACCACTCTAGAAACCAAGCCCGTGTCTCCTAAATCCAAACCAGACATAACTTGGATCTCCACAGCTTTTAGTTTGTCTTCAAGCTGTTTGTATTTTTCATCTGCTGGTGGATACTGCTCCTCAGAAGAGTCTTCGTAATCAATAGCTATATTAGCTCTAATGCTTCCAGCTTCCTCATCTTGACTATCTTTAGAAGAAGAATATTCTCTTTGAGTGAGTTGGGTATGCCCCTTGGACCTTCTTCTCACGTTGAGGATGATAGACTTTTTCTTCTTCTTGCTCTCTTTGGTGAAGAGTGTTTTCATATCTTCCTGCCCCTTGGCCAACTTCATGAGTGCTTACTGGAGCTGAGCGTTTTGAGCTTAGAGATCTTTAATTGTTTGCTCTAGAGCCATCTCTTACTGAAATAAATAGTAAGCAGATGAGAAAGCCTATACGGGAAAACCTGTTATGATGACATGCATGATATGTGGATGCAATGTTTTCAAGGATCTAGAGGGGTAAACACAAAAATATGTTAGAATTTGAACATTGATTAATAGCTTTAATTGTAAAACTTTGTATCAGTGGATGTCCTTCTACGAGAATCGAGCTAACCATGGTCATAGCCCTTGACTCAAGTTATACATTGACCTTTGATGGTGTTTGATTAGAGAACGAATCCTTTTTCCCCTTGATAGGCGCCTAGCTCAACATGACCCTGCATCACAGGCCCTTGAGATCCTTGAAATAGTTATTGAAAATACTATGGTATGATATTATGATGTTATGTACAAGTATGCAAAGCAAGCAAGTTGTTATGTACAAATAGTCATATACATACAAAGTAGACAAGTCCTTAGGTTTAGGCTTGCATAGAGTTCGTTGGTAAGTACCCTCTTGAATTTTAGTTGGTTCAACCTGTCCTAGTAATAGTAATTGGGTTCTAGGGGATCTCAATATCACTGATCTTTCTTGTCGGACATTGTTTCAGCGCAAGCCTCTTTAATAGCGACCGAAATATCCTGAGAAGTCCAATCTCAATGAGCGTAGTATCGAGTATCAACCAACTTCAGACTGCACCAAAGTCGGCTATCTCACTACTTCCTAATAGATAAGTTGGTCAAGTAAAGGTTCTAAAGTCAGTTAGTGCTTCATGACACCACACAGCGGCCCCGTATTCTCCTTGACTACTCAAGGGGTACCGGTACCAACAAATATGTCACACTAACGTTGCTATTGCTTAGACCATGTCGGTATACCCCGCACAGTTTCCACAATGTATTGCTACTTACCTATAAGGTATCCCATATCCTGGTAGAGGATCAAAACAAGGCCAAACAAGGAACAAAAATGTAAAGCAATCAAGTCAAACAATGAAAGTAAATAAAGGTTATCTAGCTCTAAGGTAACCCCACTTTTAAGTTTTCCCCAGCAGAGTCTCCAGTTCTGTAATACGGTGGGAAAACTGACTTTGGATGTTTTGTGTTTTATCACAATTGTTGCGGTTAGCAAGAGTCTCCATCGACTTTTCTTTTATCCAAATAAAGGAAAGGGTGAAAAGAACAGGAAAGACCTTTGAGATATTTTCTTGAGTTCGAGGGGTAGATTATGAAAAGGGAAGGTGTTAGCACCCTTTTCATCCATAGTTATCTATGGGCTCTTAGTTTCTTGTTAAATCACTTGCTTTGTTTGAAAATGTGCTTTGTGGTGGTTTTTGAAAGTATTTTTGAAAAGGCGCCTTCGTTTAGGAAAACTTTGTAATGGCTCTCGTTTCATAAGAACGCATACAAAGTGTTGAACTTTTGAAAATATTTCATGTTTTGAAAGTGTTTGTGTGTGTTTGCAAGGATGTTTGTTTTGAAGTGTCATCGAGGGACTATGATCTTGTACTTTTTATTGTTTTTTCTAAGACATCCCACATGTATAACATGACCATTTTTTAGGAAACAAGTGGAGTTAACCTTAAGGGTGCATGTGTGAATAGTGTGTTTGATTTGCGTGCATTTAATCTTTGATTAGGGTTATCTACTTGTTGATTTTAGTCTTGCCATACAAACCCTAATTACTAACATTTATATTGAAAGCGATAAATTGCGGAAATGTAAAATTTTACGCTATTACATTATTTGGGGATGGGGACTCAATTTACAAATGAGGGATGAAAGAAATAAAGTTCTAATTATACTATTATAACAATATTTAATATTTCAAGATAAAATGTGCAAGAATATAAAAGCAATGTGAAAGGAAAAGAATTTTTGTTTGTTTATGAAAAGTCTTGATTTAATTAAACTAATAAAAGAAAATAATTTAATTAATTAAAATCCTTAAATTATAATTTGATTTAATTAGAAAAGAAATTCAAAGCAAAAACTAAGTTAAAAATTAATTTAATCCAGAAAAGAAATTTGTTAAGAAAAATGTTTTTTTTTTAGTTTTTAATAAAGAAAAAAAATTTAAAAGATGCTACTTTGAATAAATCATGAAAATAAAAATATTTTCAGTGAGAATTTTATATATTCATAAAATAGACCTAATAAACTAGTAGTGTATAAAAAATTAGTTTAAAAGGAGTTAAATTGATGGGTTTAATAAATTGTTGAATTTTGTTAAAAATGTAAAATGAGTCAAGTGATAAAAATAAGGTTTTGGTCCTGCCAAGGCTTGAACTCAAGATATTCAGGTTGTTGGCTCAAAATAATACCACTATGTCAGGCATGTTTTGTTGTTAACCATGCGCTTGCGTAATATTATATGAGAAGATTGCTTCCTGAAATCACAAAAGTCACAAAAATAACACAAAATATGCAAAAGGGGGGTTCACTATGGTTCAAACCCACACCCTTAGGATAAGAAGTGACATGAAACACGCGTTGTTTGCCACTGGGGTGGCTGTTACATCTGTTAGTGAAACAACAATTATTAAATATAAAATAAACTTAGATGTAAAAATTTGAAAATGACCAAGCCCTCCTTCTTCTTCCTCCGGCACGCTAACAATTACTGTAATAACAATATTTTCCATTTTTTTCAAAAAAACTCTAACTTCCTCATTTCTCAACCAAATTCAAAAATGTAAAAATGAAACTTGCTTAGAATTTCGCAAGGATTTCAAATATTTAATTATTTTTTATTTATTCCCACTATAACTCACAAATTTCTACCTGTACCAAACTAAAAACCTAAATGTCCAAAAAATTCAGTTTCAAAATTCTTATCCCACAGTCAATTAAAATGAAATTTAAGGATATGGTTAGCTTCATAGATATGATATCTACATTTTATATTTTGAAAGTAAGTGAAAATGATGCTTGTATCAAGATTTCAAAGTTGGAAAAACTTACCTCTTGATGCAAAAATCAATAGCCTCTACACGACTTCCAAAAGAAATATGATGATTGTTTTAGCTTCCTGGGACCTTGGTGAGTATGTTGCAACTTTTATTTTTTCTTTGAAGTGTCTGGATTGGTCTACTCAAGTCAAGTTGCAATGGTGGATTTTGAAAATGGTGGATGATGAAAATGATGTTACAGTGAGGAAACAGGGGTATGGATAGTTTATATATGATATATATGAAGTGTTTAGATGATTTGTTTGGACAATAGTTGCAAGAGTGATGAGTTTCGAAGTTAAGGTTTCAAAAGCTTAAAAATGGTGATTTTTAGCCAATTCGGGTTTGAGAGTGTATGAGAGAGTTTAAGGGCTTGTAAAATCGTGTCCTCAGTTGCATAAGAGTATCTTGATATATAGGAAAAGGTTTGGAGAGTTGAGATGATCAGATTACCAAGATCACATGTTATGGCATTTTTGCTTGTTTTTGAAGCAAAGTGGAAAACCAAAATCCCAATGTGTGGTACAAGCTATGTAGAGTGGTTGAATCACTTTAAACATGCTTCTTTTGAGTTTCTATGTTGAATGTGTGCAGATGGAGCCATTGAGAGGCTCAAGAAAGGTTGACATTGTGAAAAATCTTGCTTTACAAGAATGCATATGTTACTTTTTGCAATTTCAACCATAAATGGTATCAAGATTTGGACAAAACATCAAATACTTGTGTAATACACTTAAGGTCTGTGTAATTACTTAAGTATGGAGAGATTTAGAAGCAACATGGCCTGAAAAGTGAGATTGAATGATAAGGTTATGAGATTTGATTATGAGTTCATCACAAAAGTGACTTATAATTCAAGTTTATCATGCCAACTTCAAGTCTTCGAATCTCCTAGCTCAAAAATGATCTCTTCAAGTTCTTGGAAATTTTGAAAAGCTTGGAACATACTATACACTTTTATGTTGGACATTTTTGAAGAATCAATTTGGAACTAGGTGAAAAGTTGTCATGAAGTTAGGTCAAAATCCTGACTAAAATACTCAAAATTTCACTAAGTATTTTTAGTATCATGGACATGTATTCATAAATTCATAACTTGAAATCCAAGAATTTATAGAAAAATTTCTTCCCTAAAATGTTTTAGATCTCATTGAGAACTACAACTTTCATGTTGGAAGTTTTCCTTGAATCATCTTTCATCATGGTGGAAATTTGGCACAAAGTTATGAAAAAAATATGAACTTTCTAACACTTGAAAATTTTCTAAGTCTTAGAATTTTGACTTTTCAAAGATAATTTTGACTTTTCAATTTCTTGATGAAAATGTTTCATATTTTGACATGTCTTGACGAAATATGGTTATTGAAACTTGATTTTGGTCAAAAAGTCAAAGTTTGACTTTTCAGTGTACAATTGACTTTTCATCAGTTGACTGAAATTCAATTATCAATCAATTGATCTTGAGAAATGTTTTGAGCCATGAAATTAGGACAAAATGATGTATTTTAATCCTTGAGATCATGTCTTAACCCAATAAGTTATTTCCTTGATCAAAAGTAAAAAACTGAGCCTTCTCAATCAAAGCGCTAATTTTGACCATTTTTCCCTTTTGGTGTTCTGATCAAATTTCTTGAGGAATTATGACCCAAACTTGATCAATTGAAATGTATGAGTTGATGATGTTGGTATGGATAAAAAATTATGAAGTTTGACTACAAATTGACCATAGTTGACTTTTTATCCAATATAGTTGATTTTAGGTCATCTGATCAAATGACTGAGCAATTTTGTGATCCAAGACTTGAAACTTGTCATGAAAAATCTTGAGGGCTCATAATGATCCATTAAGGTCATTTTAGGCCTTGAAAGTCCAATTATCCTTGTGCAAACTCAAGCCCTAATTTGAGTCATCAGTGCTTGAGGAGGTGTCTTGAGCTAATCAAACCTTGTGTATTCTTGAATCAATGGAGATCTTATGAGAGATTTCTTAAGAAATAAGAGGGAAAATTTTAGGGTACAACACACCCCATTACTCAAATAATTTTGAATCTAACCTTCGCAGAGTTTGCTTGTCAATGATAGAGGCATTTTCTGGATATTCCTTCTTTTCCAGGTACTTCTTGATGTCGTAGAACCAGGGCTTGTTTTTCGGTCCTTCATTAATAGCAAGACAGTGTGCAGGCTCTTCGAAATGTCTAATTGTGATGCGTGGTTCATGATTCGGCCAGGTTACCTTGAACATAGTTGATAGAGTTGTCAGAGCGTCTGTCATTTGATTTTATTCTCGTGGGATATGGCTGAAAGTGATCTCGGTGAACTCCGTGGCCAACCTCAAAACAGGATCCCGATATGGAATCAGTTTTGGGTGTTTTGTATCCCATTCGCTGTTAACCTGATATATGACTAATGCAGAGTCCCCAAATACTTCGAGGTGCTTTATTCTTAGATCAATGGCAGCTTCTAGTCCTAGTATGCAAGCTTTGTACTCGACGATGTTGTTGGTGTAGTTGAAACACAATCTTGCGGTATATGGCTTATGACAATTCTTTGGAGAAGTCAAAACTTCCCATATGTCGTGCCCCAGTGCATTTGAAGCCCCGTCGAACATGAGTGTCCAACGTGCCCCAGGCTCGGGTCCTTCGTCGGGTCCTGGTATTTCATAGTCAGCTATAACCATGACGTCTTCGTCTGGAAAGTCGAACTTCATAGGTTGATATTATGGCAGCTGTTAGTGAGCTAGATGATCAGTTAGTATACTACCCTTGATGGCCTTCTGAGTGACATATTGGATGTCGTATTCTGATAGTAGCATCTGCCATCGGGCGATTCTCCCGGTAAGAGCTGGTTTTTCAAACATGTACTTTAGAGGATCCATTCTTGCTATTAACCGTGTAGTGTGGGTTAACATATATTGCCTCAACTTCTTGGTAGCCCAAGCCAATGCACAACAAGTTTTCTCGAGGAGTGAGTACCTGGTTTCACAGTCAGTGAATTTCTTGCTGAGGTAATAAATCGCATGCTCTTTTCTGTCGGTTTCATCCTGCTGTCCCAAAACACAACCCATTGATCCTTCGAGCACTATCAGATACATGATGAGTGGTCTTCCGGGAACTAGAAGCATTAAGATTGGTGGCTCTTGCAGATAATTTGTTATCATCTCGAAGTCTGTTTAGCAATCATCATTCCATGCTACTGTGTGATCTTTTCGTAATAACTTAAATATTGGCTCACATGTAGCTGTTAGATGCGATATGAACCTTGAGATGTAATTCAATCTCCCTAAGGAACCACGCACTTCTTTTTCTGTCCTTGGTGCTGGCATCCCTTGTATATCTTTTACTTTATCGGGGTCTACTTCGATACCCCACTGGCTTACAATGAAACCCAACAATTTGCCTGATCTGACGCTAAATGTACACTTGTTCGGATTTAACCTCAGTCCGAACTTGCGCAACCGTTCGAATAGCTTTTGTAAATGTATGATGTGTTTCTCCTCCGTATGGGATTTGGCGATCATATCATCTATGTACACTTCAACCCCTTTGTGGATCATATCATGGAATAATGTGACCATTACCCTTTGATAGGTTGCCCCTGCATTCTTGAGACTGAACGTCATTACTTTGTAGCAGAATATTCCCCAAGGTGTCATGAGGGTAGTCTTTTCCATGTCTTTGGGTGCCATTTTGATTTGATTATAGCCTGAGAAGCCATCCATGAATGAGAATACTGAGGCTTGAGCCGTGTTATCCACCAGAACATCTATGTGGGGTAACGGGAAATCGTCCGTCGGGCTTACTTTGTTCAGATCTTGATAATCCACACACATGTGTACCTTGCCGTCTTTCTTGGGTACTGGCACAATGTTATCTATCCAGGGTGGATAATCTACCACTGCTAAGAACCCTGCATCAAACTGTTTAAGAACCTCTTCTTTGATTTTGCTGGACATATCTGGACGAGTTCTCCTGAGTTTTTGCCTAACTGGAGAACACCCTCCTTTGAGAGGTAGTCTGTGCACCACGATATCGGTATCTAACCCTGGCATGTCCCTATAGGACAAAGTGAATATGTCCACGTACTCGTGCAGTAGTTTGATCATCCTTTCTTTGATGCTCTTCTCTAACATTGCCCCTAGCTTGATTTCTTTCGGATCTTCCTTTGTGCCCAGATTAATGATCTCGATATCCTCTTGGTATGGTTGTATGCTGTCAGCCTTTCATTCTATTTCCTTCTCCATTTCCTTAGAGAGTTCAAGATCTTCATCATCTTCCTCTCTGGCTTGGTTGATAGGAGTATCCAATTTGTATCGGGTTGCAGTAGTAACATTATCGGTGGTTCTGGGTATGGATCTTCACATTTATCATGTTTTGGTGCATATATGAGATTCTGAAAATGCATATGCAGAGAAAGTATTGCCATTTTTAAATTTAAAGAACAAATGCAAGAGAAAGACAAGGATCTTAATTGAAAACAAGATATAACTTTTATTGATTATAAATACTGTCTGAAACAAAACGGGAAACCCTTACAAGCAACCCCTATGCCTCGGGATTGATATAGGTTCCTTTTTTTAAAACAAGAAAAATTACTTAGGAAATAAAAATATTTCGGGAATCTCCATGGTGGTCCAGCTTTTGAGTTCCTCTCCTGGGGTGTATTCCCGGATGAATTCAGTTGCTTTTCTAGTGTTGACCTTGTTGGATATCATCGCCACATGTCCGCCATGCTTTGTTCCTTTGTTGACAAAAGGCTCTTGGATCGGAGGGAAACATGCTTTGACTTTTAGAGTAGATTTCAATGATTCATCGCCAAAACCAAAGTGATTCTTCTTCTCAGGAATTTCTGGGAGCTTTCCCCAGCCTTTTGAGGCATCACATCCCATAGTTGTTTGCAGATCTCTCCATGATGTCACCTTAGGCTTATTACCTTTCTCGTCTGGCAAAGTCACCATTGAAGCAATTTCCAAGGCTTGGAACGGGGTAGCTATACAGTCTTCATCGGTAATGATATATCTATATGATTCAATGTGGCTTACGAAGATGTCCTCCTCACCGTCAATTATGATTAATTTCCCCTCCACTAGGAACTTCAATTTTTGATGCATGGTCGAGGTGACTGCCCCTGCTGCGTGGATCCAAGGTCTCCCCAATAAGAAAGTGTATGCCGGTTCTATATCCATGACATGGAAAGTGATATTGAATATATGCGGCCCAATTTTAACTAGAAGATCCACCTCTCTTAACACCGAGCTTCGAGAACCGTTAAATGATTTCACTATTGTAGAACTTGGTCTCATCACAACGTCATCTATTGTTAACTTTATCAGACTTGACTTTGGCAACACATTGAGGGCAGAGCCGGTATCAATGAGAACCCTGGATAAATGGGTAGTACCTATTTGCATAGTAATATGGAGTGCCTGGTTATGAGCTCGACCCTATGGCGGAAATTCATTGTTGCTAAAACCCAGGTATGATCCGAATGTTAGATTTGCTACGACATTGTCAAATTGATTTATAGAAATCTCCTCCGCGATGTGAGTTGAACTCAGTACCTTCATCAAAGAGTCTTGGTGTGCTTCAGAGTTGATGAGTAGTGAAAGTATGGAGATTTTCGCTGGAGTTTGGTGAAGCTGATCCACCACTCTGTAGTCACTTCTTTTGATTATTTTCAAAAACTCTTCTGCCTCTTGATTAGTAAAGTTTTTGCTTGAAGGTTCTGTTTCTTGACTTGTATCAATCGCTGCTTTTCCCTTGTCCTTTGTTGGAGTCTCATCTTTCTTTTTTGATGGTTCAGCTCCAAAAATTTGACCACTTCGTGTCATACCCCCTGTCCCTGCTATATTTGACATTGCAGGTCCCTGACTTGGTGAGGGACCATTTTCTTGCTTCACTCCATTAATGTACACGTCTGAGTCATAACTCCATGGCACTGCCTTGTCATTTTCATAAGGGATAGGTGACGGTCCCTTAATCACCATTGTGGCCTTTAGAATTACTGATATCAAGAGAGCCTTCTTGGGTGCCACTCTTGTGGTCTCTATTGATTCTTCCCACGGGATCACTAGAGTTTTCTTGTTAAGATTTGGGCCTTGGCAGAGGATTACTAGTGGCTTCTTTCCTTCAATCGCGGCTACATATTTTTCTTCAGGGTATGGTCCGAATTGGACTATCCCCCGGTCCACTAGCTTTTGCAGAGTTCTTTCAAAGGCTTCATTATGCTCTAAAAAGAATCCACATTCGAACAGATACTCCTTTAACACATTAATTGGGGTTTTTGCTTGTTTTATTTCCCCAAGGTCAATGACTACTTCAATTGCATTTATTGTTGGCCCACCATGCGGAGTCATAGGGTTTAATTTAATGTTAGATTTCTCAAAAGTGATGTCTTGAGATTCCAATAAATCCTGCACCTTGTGTTTGAATGCCCAACATTGCTCTATGGTGTGCCCCGGAGAGTTGGCATGGTATTCGCATTTGGCACCGTTGTTGTATCTTCGCGGGAGTGGCCCGACTGGAGGAGCTAGAGGCTTGATTTCCACCAATGATGCCTTAACCAAGTGTTGTAATAAATGGCTAGGTGGCATGGGGAGTGGATCGAAATTTCTTGGTGGCCTTCTAAATATATCTTGTTTCTGCCCTTGTGGGATCATCAGTGGTTGTGGCGCCCTCGGTTGTGAGGCTACAACATTGATTTCTCCCTATTTTCTCCTTGGGAAGTTTTAAGCAGGCTTTTTTGAATTATAGGGAGCATTTGATGGTCCCCCAGATATCTTCCCATTTTTTATTCCAGTCTCGATTCTTTCTCCGATAGTCACTAGATCTGAGAATCCCGACGAGATACTTACTACCATTTTCTCATAATACAGCCTCTGCAAAGTTCCCATGAACATGTCTAATAATTCCTTTTCTAACAGAGGGGGTTGCACGCAGGATGCCATTTCCCTCCATCTTTGAGCATACTCTTTGAAGGATTCTTCTTTCTTTGGGGACAGATTCTGGAGTTGCGTGCAGGTAGGCACCAGGTCCAGGTTATATTTGTAATGCTTTAAGAAAGCATTAGAAAGATCTTCCCAGGTTCGAATATGTGTTCGCTCCAATTGCATGTACCAGTCTAAAGATACCCCACTCAAGCTATCTTGAAAATAGTGAATCATCAACTTCTGATCGTGGGCATGGGCATGCATCTTCCTGCAATACATGCGCATATGATTTCTTGTACAAGTGAGCCCCTTGTATTTTCCAAAGTCAGGTACTTTGAACTTTGGTGGAATCACCACATCAGGAACTAGACCCATTTCGAGGGCGTCTACTTCGAAAGCATCAAAACCCTCCACGGCTTTTAATCTTTCCTCCAGAGCTTCGTACTGATTCATTACTAGTGGATTATCAACAACATGAGTACCAGTCATCTTTAATGGTGCTTAGTTGGCATCCTCTAGGTCGTGGTCTCCGTATTGCAGGTCTAAGTAGTTGTCTGCATTATTGGTTGGAATCTGTAAGGTATGTGATGCCCCTGCTCTTGGTGGAGGTTGGACAAACCCTTCAGATTCAACTTCTTGTTGGGCCATGGAGGAATTTTAGAGTCCTTCTTTTGGCTCTTTCCTTAGTTGGTGACCGCTTGATGCACCAATCATTTGGGCTACTTCTTCAAAATCTACCCTGGGAATCTGGTCTTGCCAGTCAATGATGTTCTTCAAAGCTAGGAGAACATGACTCAGATATCCTTTCAATGAAGTTACATCCCCTTTTACTTGGCCGAGATCCTCTTTGAATGCAGCCTGAGTTTCCTCGATTTGCTCCATTTCTTTTTGTTGGTAGGCCCTGGTTTGATGGAGGCCAAGGAGGTGGAGATCTTCTTCTACCAATGGTTTACTGGAGAGATTTTTTTTTTGAAAAAAAAGATGAGTTTCGATATGATATGCAGGTGTTTATGAATGCTTGTATGTAGATGGATGTGTATGAACATGAAATGGTTTCTTGTTTTAAATTTCTTATTCATTTAGGTATGCATTTATCTTTCGCTTTTTTTATTCGGTGACCAGCTTTTAAAAAAATAGATACGCCAATGAGACAGGGAAACAAAATGCCTTTACTGAAAGTAACATAATTCAGATATTGAAAAATATTACAACTTTAAACCAAAACGTGTTTGCGTAAACATAAATAAAGGGAAATATATCTTCTAGGCACGCTTGCGGATGTGTGCTCTAAAACCATCAACCATTGTTCGGCAAAGCTGGAGAAAGTCTTCAACGTCCTTTGGAAGAGGGACCATTACACTTTCTGCATCTCTCAAACTTCAAGGAATATCCTCAATGAGATTGTTGGCTAAGAAGACAAGCTTTTCACGTCTGTCTTTATAATACTAGTATTCTTGATAAAGTTACGGGATTATCTTATGGTTATCTCTCCCTGCTTGGGCGATCTTGGTATACTGCTCTTCCCAATACATCTTTTCACCCCTCATTTTTGTATAAATTCTCCATTGAATAAGGAAATCTTTTTGGAGGCCCTGTAGGCCTGGACATACATGCTCATATTCTTGAGTTCTCTGAGTCAGGAGTCTTTCTGCCTCTATCCTTTCAAGGCGTGCTTTGACCTATGATTCTTGGCTGTCTTGAAGTTCAGTGGTGAGGTACTTTACTTGTTCTTCTTGATCTAAGGAAGCTTGCGCCAAACTTTGGATCTGGGCTCTTAGATTTTCCTCTAGCACCTTTTTGTCATGTGTTGCCTTTTCATACCATCTGGTTAACCTTCCGATTTCAGTAGTCGCCTCCTCTAACTTTTGGTTGTGGTAATCTAGGTTGAATATCACACTCAACAGCCCTTCAGTTGTACGCTTATGTTTGAGACTTTCTTTCTCCGATGCCTTTTGATATCTCTCAATTTTCTGGTCCTTTAACTCAAGTATGAGTTGCATCTGCTTCTTTTCTTTGGTCAGATTGAGGAGGTTGAGTTCTAGCGCTTCTTTTTCACTTTGAGCTTGCTTTAAGGCGCTTTTCAGATTGTCGACTTCTTCCAAGGATATAGGTGTAACCTCTGGGACCTCTGACTTATACTCTGGATCTATATCGAATGGCAGCTTGATAATTTGTACCCTATCTCGGACCCATCTGGTGTAGGGTTCTCTCGCTATGGCATTCATTCTTTCAACTTTCCTTTTGTTAACCTTGTTCAAAGCCCGAATAACCTTGTTGAGCAACCCTTGGTCTTCTATACCCATGTCGTGGATAATCAATAGTTAGAGTTGCTCGTCTGAAGGTCTGTCTTCCAAAGGATACCCTAACCGTCGTAAGGCCAAAGTAGGGTTGTAATTAATACAGCCTCGCGATCCAATTAAAGGGACATTAGGAAAGTCTCCACAGCTGATAGTGATGTCACCAATATCCATTTTCCTTGCATACCATAATACAGAGTTTGCAGTGAGAGACCTTAATTTCTGTGGCCACTCGCGTTTGGTCAAGTTTGGAATCATATAGTCTTCTTTGTAAAGATAAGTCATTAACCAAGTATATAGAAGTGGGATGCAACAATTTAGCGTTCCTTTTCTCTTTTCGTACATCATATGCAAGGTGTAATAAATGTCAGCTAGCAAATCGGGAGTTGGATCCATATTAAAGACTTTCACACCCCAAAATATGTTAATGGCCGCAGGGTCAATATAGTCCACAGTCCGAGGAAATAAAATTACACCAAATATTAGTAGCACTAAACAATCGACACAAAATTCCCATTCTTTATAATTAGCATATTCGAGTGCCTTAGCTTCCAAGTATATCCTTTTGATTCCTTGTATCAGACCTTCTCTTCGGTAATTTTGCATTAACTCAGGGTAAGGGATCCCTAAGCCTTTTGCCAAAACTTTGACTTCAACAGTGTGTCTGATACCTACACAGGCCTTCTCTTTGAAGAAATTCAGAATTCTATCAAATTCTTCCAGAGCCGGTGCTAGATGGAAGTCTTGGAAGGTAAAACATCTCAGTGGAGGGTCGTAGAACTGAATGAGGGCAGAAACAACATCCATTTGAACCTCTACTCTGGTCAAATAAAGGTTATCCCCATAGAAGCGAGCATACACCTTCAGAGCTCTCTTAGATAATTTCCCCTTTATAGTTTTAATTTCAGAAATGTCAGGCCAGAAGGCATTGATGTGGACAAGTTATTTCCCTATGGTATCCATTTTTCAAAGACAGTCACCGAGATCTTGATTTTATTATTATTTTTTTACACCCTATGAATAAGACAAATAAAAGAAACAAATGATGAATATGTGACGTATATGAATGCATGAATGCATGGATTAGCGATGGGTTTTTTGTGATAGGTACCCTTAGAAGGTAGGTTCCTTAATTTTGACCTACGGTTAGTCTACCCTCGCAGATGGTAGTTTCCTTAAGGGTGTCATGAATAACACCATAGGTAAAAGGCACAAGGGCCTCCCTTAGGTGGAGCCTCTTTACGGACTGAGACCTCTGTCTCAAAGTCGTGAAAGGTCTCAACATGAGATTTTTGGTTAGGGTCGTTACAAAGAGTTATGGGTGTCCTTCCAAAGTCCTACTCGTCAAGAGGATATCTCTCAATAAGTATTCCTTTTTAGGAAGTTCACTGACTCTAGGTGAAGTCGTCACATAAACTCGCAGGGATGATGTACCCCATAAGCTAATAGACAAACCTTCTTTTTAAGAGTTATTGAAAATATTTTGAGAAATAAAAAGTCCCGCCATACAATATATATGATGATAAATAATAGACAATAATTAAATAAATGAAATGAATAAATGAAAGCAATAAAATAAATAAAGCAGTAAAAAAATAAAAAAATAAAAAACCTCAAAGTAAAAACCCTAAAACCTAAATTTGAAGTCCCCAGCAGAGTCGCCAGCTGTAGCAACTGGTTTTTAAATCAAGAGTCGCCACTATTAGTTTTTATCCTAGGGAATGGAATCTAATAGAAAACCCTAATTCACATACAGAGATTCTAGGTTTCAGACTTCATTAGACGAAAGGAAGGTGTAGGCACGTTTCATCTACCTTGTTCACAAGGATACTAGGTTTTAGGTTTAGGTTTCGGGTTAAATAGGGTTTTAAATTTTAATTAGGGGGATTCTTCATAAGTTTTGATCGTATGCCTACGTATCCTCTTATGAGGAATCAGAGTCTCAATTCGTAGTTCTTATGGGGTTTGTGTTTTTTAGGGGGCACAAACATACTTTGAATCACCTCGCATTTTGGCCGGGAGTAGTGATTGTGGAGATTTTGGCTAAATGTGAGATTAGTCAAAATCTTTTTGAAACCCTTTTGCAAAAAAACAGTTGATTAGATTAGTTTGTTGCGAAAAATAGTTTGTTGTTTGTTGCGTGTTTTTTAATCGTATTAATTGCAAAAATCTTGATTAACGCATGACTAAAAAAGGATTTAATGCAAATAGTATGAGAAAATAATATGCATGAGTTTGAATAAAAAATATTTATTTGTGATATTAAATAATAAATAATAATACTATAAATAAAATTACTATTAATAATAATTATTATAACTGATAATAATAAAAAAAATTATTATACCAAAAGATAATAATATAATATAATAATAATAATAATAATAAAATAGAATTAAAATATAATAATTATATAAAAAATGTAGAAAATAATTAATAATTACCAGGGGGTGCATTTTCTAGTTGAGTTAGTAAAAGGGTAGGTTGTAAAAAGCCAGGGCCTGAATTCAGATATTGAATTCATGCCCAGTAAGCCTGGGGGTGTACTATTGAACCAATGAGTAAAACTGGAGGTGTTTTTAGGAGGTTGGGCCCAAGTTCAGATATTGAAATGGGCCCAGGGGTAGGGGGTGTGACATGCGTTAGAGTCTAGAAATTTCAAACAAAGGGGGCGTAGAAACGAATTGGGCTTGGCCCATTACACAGTTTTTGAAGGTCGGAATGATTGTATGCGCGAGGGAGTATAGGTTGTACGATGGACTTGGCCTTACGACCGTCCAATAACAATCAAATGGATGAAAATGAAGGCGCAAGGTGATTATTGTGAACTCGCGTGTATTGGATCAGTACATAATATAACAAGTTATCTTACATTTTTACAATTCATTTTTGTTTTACAGTTTTCCATCTCTCTTCCTTCGTGAACCACACTTTCACTTCTTCTTCTCAAACTCAAAACCCTAGCCCTAATACACTACCGCGGTGGCGCTATGACCCAAATTGGAACTCCTCTACTACAAACATCTAACAAAAAACCCAAATATAAACAATCAACAAAGAGATAAGATATTTTTTTACCCCTTTCGCTATTTTAGATTCTGAATTTCTTACCAATTTGAGCTAACCTCCCTTCGTTCCCTTGATTCACAGGTCCGACGCTTCAACGATGAGGATGTCGCGACAATGACGATGGGTCCAGCTTTGCGGCGGTGCGACTACGCGATTAGGGTTTCAGATATTGAAACCCTAATCGCTCCTTATTTCGGTCTTCAACAACAAGATCGGTACAATCTTTCTGTTCATTCATCCAGAATTCCTCTCTTTCTGTATTTTTGTTCTTCCAATCCCCCTCCCAAACATATTCTGTAGTTTTCTATTTATAGGGTTCATTTAGGGCTCACTTAGAATTATCGTTACAAACTTAGTTAGCGCAGATTAGGGATTGAACAAATCAATTAGGGATTCCAATTATTGCTGTAATTAATTCGGAATTTGTAGAATATTTTTTCAGAGATTTGATTTGAAGATTCTGTGTTATTTCTGTAGTTGTATTATATTGGTTCTGTATTTTTTAATTTATATTTTCTCTGAGATTTACGGGATTTGATTTAGTAGAAATCAATGATTCTGTGTAATTTTGTTTTGAACTGTAACAAAAGATTTGATTTGCAATAATTTCTACAGTATCCGCCAATTGGTAAAAACATGCGCAATCTTTGGTTAATTTACACAGTAACCGTTATTTTGTATTTGGGATTTGCGTTTTAACCTTCAGTCCAACACATTGCCAATAATTGAGTTTGGGCCTTTAGACCATTAGCCCAGCAATACTTGTTTTTTTTTGTTATCTGCAAACAACATTTTTTTGTACTAATTAGGCCTTAGATTCAAAGAAAATTTGATTCGACAAATCCATTTTTTTTCAAAATAAATAATATTTAACATAATGTCTTTTAATAATAAAATGTACGATAAATTTCTTAATAAATAAAAAAGTTAACAGTAATAATGAAAATAATATGTTTTCTTAATAAATAAATATATACATTTTTAAAAAAATATAATAACAAGAAGTTTCAATAATAATGCTTCTTTTTTCTAAAGTAAAACAACAACAAGACATCACATGGGCTTCTAAAAAAACATTAATGGACTTGTTGTTTGTAACTTCCCTACCTCCTTGCTATTTAATAATCCAAAAGAAATGGGTCAAATGAAATGGGTTTACGGTCTCAAATCTCACTCCGCCTTTTGTTATTCAACAACTAAAACAAAAAGGAACCAATATGAATTCTAATGGGCTTTAATTCTCACCCCTTTATTTTTACTAACAACAACAAATATTTAGATGGGCTTCATAATTAAGAACTTAATAGTTATTTTTGAAATCATTTTCCATATTTGAGTTTCATGGGCCATTGACCAACATGCTTCGTAAATGGACCTACGGGTATATGGATCTTTCTGATTTAGAAAGCCTCACTCCCCTGAATTAAGATATACCTCTTGGTTGACTTGGATTTAAGAATGAGCCATCAGATATTGCTGAACCATCCCTAATTAAATGTTTCTTTATTATATTAATATTAAAAATACAATCATCGAGGTAGGACAAATTTGGGGTACGACACCAAGATTAGCATTGGAGGGTTACATCCAAGATTGGCATTGAATAACAAAAAAAGATTATGACATCCAAGATTGTCTTCGAATGGCAGAGAGAAGTGTGATATCTAAGATTAACATTGGACGAGAATGAGAAGCAGGATATCCAAGATTAGTATTGGTCGGAAAAGAGAAACAACAATACACCCAATATTAGTATTGGTCAGAAAAGAGAAACAACAATACACCCAATATTAGCTTTGAAATAGAAACAACACACCCAATATTAGCATTGGAATAGAAACAACACACCAAATATTAGAATTGGAATAGAAATAACACACCCAATATTAGCATTAAAATAGAAATAACACGCCCAATATTAGCATTGGGAGAGAGAGGAACAACTCATCCAACATTAGTGTTGGACGGAAAAGAGACAAAACATATAATATTAACGTTGGAAAAAAAGATAAAAAACTCATCCAATATTAGCATTAGAAAGAAAAGAGAGAAACAACACATCTAATATTAGAGTTGGATAGAAAAGATAGAAACAACACATATAATATTAGAGTTGGATAGAAAAGAGAGAAACAACACATTTGATATTAGCGTCGGACGAAACAAAAACAAATGGACAAACATCTGCTTAGGTGGGTGTCATGTAAGTTGGACTTTGACCACAAGGAAAGATGTTGGTAACAACAAGACTCCAGGAAATTCAAAATAAGCGTGAAACACTCTGCGAGCTATGCATGATATTGAATTTTGTTGTGCATGATGTATAAGTGGTCAATGCATGTAATGCAAATAATTATGATGACTAAGCTAGACTCTTTTGTGTAGAAAAATTGGAACATTGTTCCTAAACACAGGGAACACTACCAACTCTGCTTCTCGAAAGATGTCTTGAACAACCTTTTGTCGCAACTTGCCAAGTGTATAAAATTGTTGATCCTTTTAGGAAGGATTAATGAGATATGTTTTGGGATTTCCCCTGATCGACTGATAACTACTTCAAGTTAACTAATCATTGTTTCAGTTCGAATGATTCGTGATGTTGTACCCTAAAATTTTCCCTCCCATTTTACTCAACATATGTTCATGGAGATCCTCAACTTGCTCAAGGATACCCAAGAGTTGACCAGACAAACCCTCTCCTAAAGCAAGGAACCCCCAACTATGGTTTCCATTTTCATCAAGAGAGGTAAGCTCCAAAGGCCTAAAATCTTTTCCATGGTCCTAATATGTTCTAAAGATCATCCATGTCAAGTTGCATGCCTTACACAAGAAGTTTCCTCATTCAACTACTCAGATGCTTGAAAATCAACTGTATTAGGTCAAAAGTCAACTGTGACCCACATACAGTCAAACTTCAATATTTTTGGTCAACGCCAACATTTCGAAGTGATATCCATCATTTGATCTAGGGTTGATCATGATTCCTCAAGGAATGCTTCTAATTCATCAAAACTCAAAAGTTGCTAAATTAGGGTTTCTCAAGAAAAGTCAACCAAACTTTGACCAAGCATAACTTTCTCATACTTTATCAGAAATTTCTAATACAAGACTCATTTTGAAGAGAATCCAATTTCCTACAACTCATATTCATCCCTCAAGTTAAAAAAAAGTGCACTCATGAAAAGATATGATTTCTACATTATAGGTCCTTTTGAAAAGTCAACAAAAACACCTTTTGGGTCAAAGCTTCTTACATGAACATGGAAGACCCAATTGAGATGAAACCAAAAGGGTTGTTTAGGGGACATCCTAAGATTTCTAAAAAGTCTAAGAACACCTTCCTAGGGTCAAAACTGAGGAGATATGCATTGTCAAAGTTGGCCATTTTTAGAAAATTGTCAAAAGTTAACCATGCCCAAAATGCCTTTTTCTTCAAATGGACCAAACTTTTTATGCTTGTACCTTGTTCCTAACATGACCCATGACCTATTAACCACTCCATGCCTCATTAAATTATTTATTAGATTTATTGTGATTTTATTCATTTAAAATTCAAATAAAATTAAATAAAATCAAAATAAATCATGTAAATTGCTTTTTGATTGATTTTGACATTGAATGAGGATGATATATGCTGGCATATCTGGATCAAATCGTATCAAGGATGATTGGAGAAAGAATGGCATGATTTGGCTTATTTTGGAAACAAATAATGCATTTAACAATCAAGATCTTTTCTCCTTAAATTTCAAGATTCAAGTTGTTTTTTGTTGACCTAATACACTCTATTACATATACACAATGCAGCCAAGGCAAAAGTACAAGGGTTGAAGTCGTGAAAGCTAGCCAAGAAAACTAAAAAATTGGACAAAAAGTGTGGATCTGATTTCTAACCTAGGGGACGATTCAAGGCCATTCAAAGCTTCTAATCGCTTCCTGTACATCTCCTGAAGCTAATACGATCGTTTGCAAGCCTTCCCAAGCCCAAAATCGCTCCTGGTAAACCCACAGTTTTCACATACAAGCTTGATTTCAATCTTACAATTTACGCATGATTAACCACTTTTAAGCATAGCATTGTGTTTCTATCAACATTTGGAATGTTTTGGTTCAATTAATTTTGTGTTTTGATGATTGCTTCGCTAATTGCCATGGCTAGGGTTTAAGAAGCCGTTTTAGGGCTTCTCTGTACAGGTAAAATTAGGTCAAGAAAAGGATACCATGATGCTCGTGGGATCAAGACGAATTGATCCATGTACTCACCTTTAATTTATCATGCATTTTATGGATTTTTGAAGCTTGCAGGGCTATGGCTATGTAGTTCTGTCCGTAGGTAAAAGGTATTGGCCTAAGACGACGGACAAGGAAGAAGACAGTGACTTGTCACCATCCAAGTGGCCAATTTGAATTCACGCGCGTTTTTTATTCTTACTGGCCATTCTTTCAATATAATATATGTTGTTCATTTATATAAACAAAAGAGAACGTGGCCAGGTGGTAAAGAGAAGCGTTTGCAAAGGGGAAGACCTGGGTTCGATACCCAGGTCCAAAGTTTTTTCATTTTCTCGTTCGTTCATTGCAGCTTCCATACACCTCCTTGCCTATCGTCCACCATGCACTCCCATCAATAGTCCATCAAATCCCCTTAAGCCTGGATAAAATGCCCCAGATTTAATGACCACACTGGAGATTCCAAGGGTCAGCATCACAGGATCCAAGCGCAGGCTCTGGGCCACCAACCTTGGGCCCATCAAATTCAGAAACACACCCCCTAATTGCTCATCATATCAGGCCCAATTCTCTTCTTTTTCTATTTTAATTCCTTTTTATTATTTATTAATTATTTTCTTTTTTTCAAATAACACCAAAAAATCATTTTTTTTATTTAATCAAAAAAATCATAAAAATATCAAAAATCATTTTTTTATAAATTTTTTTTATTAATTAATTAGTTTAATTAAATTAAGGCAATTTAATTCTTTTTTGTATAATTAAAATCAACTATAATTAGGGTTTAATGTTGTACATAACCTAATTTTTCTCAAAAAAATAACCTAAATATTTTCTCAATTAGATTTTTAGGTTTTCCAATTATTTCTCGCATTTTATTCGCCGCACGCGCCTTTAATTTTCCCTTTTCTAATATTGTAACTGCTCCGAGTTTGTAATAGTAATTAGGGTTTTAAATTTCTGCATCTTTATTTACAGTCAAAATAATTATGTATCTGCGAAATCCTTGTAATAGTTAGGACTTTAATTTCCCGCATTTTAATTTCCGCAAACTATAAGCTGTTAGATGTATATTAATAGGATTGTATGGAAAGACAAATTGCAATTAATACAATAGAAAAACCTAAATATGAAAAGATAAATAAAATAAAATAAAAACACACTTGCACATGCTCACTCCTAGGGTTTACACCACTTCGGTTGCCTTTGGTAAACGGTCATGAAGTATAGGGAATGTTAGTGGTCGTCCTCTAGTACCAAAAGATCTAAAATGACCCATTCGGATGTTGCCTCGGAAAAAGATCTTTAAGGCTTTAGGATGATTACTAAAATTTCCTAACATTGCTTTTGTGATCGTACTCGTCCCTTCAAACGTCCCTTAAAACTCCAACGTCGATTCTACCTATTCCTTAATGATAGAATAGCATTGTTTAAAGGAAAATGAACAGACTTTTTTCGAGTAGGTAGATTAGTTCCTAGGTACTTGCTCAAACAAACAAATTTTAAAAACACTTTTCAAAACAGTTTTCAAAACAACTTCGTCACACTCTAGAGGACAGATACAAGGGTTATCACGAAGTTAAACAAAAACTTTTCAAAACACACATAAGCAATTTCAAAATGAGCAAGTACCAAAGAGCCCGTGGAAAACCACATATGGAAAGGGTGCTAACACCTTCCCTTTCTATAATCTACCCCTCGTACTCAGAAAATCTCGAAAAAAGGTTTTTTCTGTTCTTTTTCCTTTTCCTTTGTTGGATGAAATAAAAGTCAGTGGCGACTCTTGCTTACTGCAACATTTGTGAATACAAAATGCAAACCAGTATAACATTTGGTTCTGCCACTGTATCACAAAACTGGCGACTCTGTAGGGGAATTAAAAAGTGGGGTATACCTTAGGATCTAGTTCATTTTTAAATTACTTTCTTGTTTGCTTTTCCTGCTTTATCTTTAAGGGTTTTTGCTTGGGTATTGTTGAAGATCCTACACCCAGATCTGGGGGCACTTTTTAGGTAAACAACAATAGATCATGGAGACTGTACGGCGTAGACCGATATGGTTTAAGAGATTGTTGTGTTGGTGTGACACTTTGGTTGGTACCGGTATCCTTCGTGTGGAAGCAAGGAGAATACGGGGCCGCCGCGTGGTGTCGTGAAGCACTAACGAACCTTAGAACCTTAGTTGAACAAACTTGGCCATTAGAAAGTAGTGAGATATCCGGCCTCGGTATAAAGCCGAGGATTGGTTGATACTCAATGCTACACTCATTGAGATCAGACTTTCGGGATATTTCGGCTGCAAGAAAAGATTGCCTGAGCTGAAACAATGCCCGATAAAGGATGATCAGTGATATTGAGAATCTTTAGAACCCGGTTACTTTTCTAAGACAGGTTTGAAACCAACTAAACTTCAAGAGGATACTTACCTTTAACCTCATGCAAGCCTTTGAACCTAAGGTCTATTGTGTATTTTTCCTGTGTGTGATTTATTCTGTCTGAACATAATATCATGCATCATAACATAGCATCCATTCTTATTACACTAATCATTTCAAAGATCAAAGGAATTTATCTTTGTTCTATTTTGCAGATCATGGATTTCGCTCATAGAAACACTATCTGAATCAGCTTTGTCAGAATACCTCCCCAACTCAAGGAGCTAGTATGAAGGGTTCCTGAAACTTCTGTGTTCACTACGAGACATGGTCGACTTCTTAACCTGGTTACTTCAAACTTTGATGAGAAGATGATGAGTGTACTATTTCAGTTATTTGATCCCAACAACCACTGCTTTACCTTCCCAGACTATCTGTTGGTGCCTACCATGGAAGAATTCTCTCAGCTATTGGATATACCCATTCTTGAACAGTTGCCTTTCACAGGTTTGGAAGAAGTTCCTAAGCCAGAAGTCATTTCCACAACCTTGCATCTGAAACGGGCCGAGGTGGCATCTAATTGGGAAACAAGAAGCGGAGTCAAGGGTTTTCTAGCCAAGTTCCTAATAGATAAGGCCCAGTTGTTTTGGGATGATATGGACTTTCAGGCTTTTCAGGAGGTTTTGGCCCTTCTGATTTATGGGTTAGTACTATTCCCTAATCCAGACTTATTCATAGATGTGAATGCTATCGAGATCTTTCTCTCTCGCAACCATGTGCCTACCTTGCTCAGAGATATCTTGCATGCTCTTCATACTCGTACCATGAAGAGAAGAGGGGTTCTTATGTGTTGTATGCCATTGCTGTCGATGTGGTTTATTTCTCACCTCCCTAAGTCTGTACTGAAGAATGAAGAAGGTTTGGGTTGGTCGCAAAGGATAATGTCACTTGCTCACACGGATATTCTCTGGCATTCCCGAGCTATGGGAGATACTTCTATTATTGACTGTTGCGGGGACCCCAATGTCCCATTACTTGGCATTAGAGGAGGCATAACTTACAATCCTTGTTTAGCTCTGCGACAATTTAATTACACCCGAAAGGATGGTCCCCATGAGTTACTTATCGAGGGCATTGTATTTAACAATGAGGATGATGTTCAAGGGTATCGCCAGAGGTTCATACAAGCTTATAGTATGGTAAACAGATCTGATGCCAAGGATTTGGGGCCAAAGGCTTCCATTCCCATGGAACCTTATCTCCAATGGGTACGAGCTCGCGCCCAGAAACTTATGATGCCCTACATGGCCGTTTTACCAGTGATTGTGGAACCCACTACTGAAGGGGGTATTCCTTACACGGTTCTCCATCCTTATATACCCACTAATCTTGGAGGACTACAGAGGTCTTGGATTCAGTTGAAGAAAGAGCGGGATACTTACAGGAATCAGTTATATGCCCATGAGAGGAAGGTTTTAGAGATCACAAGGCAGCTTCATGAGGAAAGAAGCCTTAATGTCTATCTCGGCACAAAGAGGAAGCATCCATGGGAAATTTGATTTTTCTAGTTTTTTAGAATTGTTTTAATTGTAACGCCTGAAAGGCAATTGAACTTTGAATTCTACTAATAAAATCTTTGTTTCATTTTGGTTCGCAAATTTAAATTTCCCAAAGTCTTTGAAATCATTACATACGCATCCCATCCATAAACACTACATATACAGGTACCATTACATGCTTCTCATCTTCTTTGTTGTTTATTTCAGCAGAAATGTCTTCCGAACAAAGCATCAAAGATCTTTAGGCACAAAATGCCCAATTCCAACAGATGTTCATAATTCTGGAAAAAGGGTAGGAGGATCTAAAAGCCCTCATCCTGAAGGAGAAAAAGAAAAAGAAAAAGGTCTCTGGTATTCTGAATATGGGCAGAAGGTTCAGGGGGCCGTTAAAGCAACCAGTCGATCTGACCTCTTCATCTAAGGAAGGGGAGAATCAAGAAAGAGAGACAAGGGAAAAGGACCCCAGTCCTGAAGTTTCTGACAATGATACAGACTACAATGATGAGCAGTATCCTCCTACTGAGGATAGATACAAGCAGCTGGAAGATCGTCTGAGTGCTATGGAAGTCCAGAGGATACCTGGGTTGGATTTCTAAGAATTGGGATTGGTGTCGGGAGTGGTCATCCCGCAGAAGTTTTAGGCTCCAATTTTTTCAAAATACGATGGGGTGTCTTGCCCAAAACTCCATCTCCGTTCCTATGTAAGGAAGATCCATCCCCACACCGCTGATAGAAACTTATGGGTCCACTTCTTTCAAGACAGTCTGTCAGGGACTCAGCTTGAATGGTTCTACCAATTGAAAAGAGCCAATGTCTGAAATTGGGAAGATCTGGCTGCTGCTTTTTATAAGCAGTATGAATATAACACCGACCTTGCTCCTACTCGTACTCAACTCCAGAGTATTTCCATGGGTGCAAGTGAAGGCTTTAAGGACTATGCACAGAAGTGGAGAGACTTGGCTGGAAGATTCCAAACCCTTTGTCTGATAGGGAGTTGGTCGATATGTTTCTTGGGACGATATCTGGACCATTCTTTAATCATTTGATCGGCAGCTCGTCAGCTGGTTTCACCGATCTGATTCTAACTGGAGAGAGGGTAGAAACTGGGATCCAGAGCGGTAAGATATAGAAAGATGCCTCTTCGAGTTCCGTAAAGAAGCCTTTCACTGGTAAAAAGGAAGCTAGTGCTATCTATAGCCCAAGAGGTCAAAATAAAGCTGAACACCGTCAGATAGTAAGTGTCGTAATGATACCCAGGCTTGCGGTTGCTCCACAATGCAACAATCAACAAAGGGTGGAAAGACTACAACGGTAGTTTACCCAGATTAACATGACGTTGGCTGAAGTTCTACCCCATCTGCTGAGATCCAACTTGGCAACCTTGAAAGAGGATCCCAAGAATCTGAATACCACATCTCCTCGGTACAATCCAAACGCTCGGTGTGCCTACCATTCCGAGAGTCCCGACCATGATACAAATGACTGCTGGGCTTTGAGAAATAAGGTATAGGATTTGATTGAGGCCAAGGAAATTGAGTTTGATGCTCCAGAAAAGCCCAATGTCATAACTGCTCCCATGCCTAAGCACACTCGGGGAGTTAATATCGTTGATACTGATCTGTTTGTGACCTTAGTTGATGAAGTTTCTACTCCTCTTATGACAGTTAAGAAGAATTTGTTGTCGGCCGGTTTATTTCCGGGTTGTGGTGAAGGTTGCCACATGTGTTCATCTCTTCCTTCTGTTTTCCATTTGCTGAAGTCAGGTGTTTAACGCCTGATGGACAACAAAGAAATTTTGTTCGAGAAAACTCTGATTCCCATTGTTCCGTTTGAAGATGTTGCTATTATAACCATTTCCGCCAATCCTTCCAAGGTCTCCTCGAGAAGACCTGTTAGGATTACATCTGCTCCAAGAGTCGCTCCGTTAATAATCACCCTTCCTGGTCCTGACCCATACGTCTCGGACAAAGCTGTCCCTTGGCATTATGGTGCCGATGTGCACTATCATGGCATCAAACAAGATCTGAAGAATGAAAAGTCTGATCATGATGTCAGTAACATTGTCGGGACCAGCAAGGTTACCATAAGTGGAAGGGTTTTCTCTCCCGAGATTTCCCCAAAGACTGTCAATAGGCCTGTTGTTATTCCGTCTGTTATTCCTACTGGTACTTGAACTACTACTCCTGTACTTACTCCAATTATCACTCCCATCGTCGATTCATCTGGGACCCGAGGCAAAGAAGTTATAAGTGAGCCTTCCCAGACGGAGGCACCTAGAAAAATTGTCGTAGATGCCTCTAAGCAAGAAATAGAGGAAATATTGAAAATAATCAAAAAGAGCAACTACAATGTGGTTGAGCAGCTAGGGCAGAATCCCTAAAAGATATCCATGTTTCCCCTGCTGTTATGCTTCGAGGCCCATGCGAAGGCTTTGATTGCATTCCTCAAGACTGCGCATGTGCTGCAAGAAACCTCTGCCGATCAATTCAAAGACTGTGTGGGTAGTCTGACTACTGACAATGGGCTAGGTTTTTCAGATGCAGACTTGACAAAGAAAGGGAGGAAGCATAATGATGCTCTGCATGTCTCGATCGAATGCAGGGGCACCACTATGGCTCATATGCTGGTAGATACTGGATCCTCCTTGAATGTCCTGCCGAAGAAGGCTCTCGACCGACTTGATTGTGAGGGATTAACCTTAAAGCCTAGTAACATTATGGTAATGGCTTTTTATGGGTCGAAGAGAATGGTTCATGGGGAGGTGGACATCCCTGTCAAGGTAGGCTCTCAAACCTTTTAGTCTACCTTCTATGTTATGGACATCAGGCCACCATACTCTTGTTTGTTAGGTCTTCCTTGGATCCATGAAGTTGGGGCTGTTACTTCTACACTGCACCAAATGCTGAAGTATCCAGTAAAAGGGAAGATTGTCATTGTGCATGGTGAAGAGGAGTATATGGTGAGCCACCTCAACTCCTTCAGATACGTAGACATGGACGGGGAATTCATAGAGACTCCTTGCCAGAATTTTGAAGAGGTTCCCCAGATCCTGGCATCGACTGAAACTACCACCAGCAACAAACCTCCTCTGAAGATGGCTTCTCTCAAAGACGCCAGAGCAGTGGTTGAAGAAGGTGAGTATACCAACCGGGGACAACTCCCTGATTTTACTCATAAAACTGAAAAGTTTGGTTTGGGCTTTACTTTAGGAGCTCAAAGGGTTGTTCGACGCGCTCGAGCTGGAGAACCTCCCCTACGCATCAGCAATCGGGGAATTAATTCCATTGAAGACAGTGAGGAAGACTCTGACATTGACAGCTAGATCTACCCAACTACCAACGGTGGACCGAGTAACTGGAAGGCTAGGGAATTTATACCAGTTTCTTTTATTCCACTGTAATTGTCTTACTTGTTTTGAGATTTTTAATAAACAATTTAAACTCTACAGCCTTGTGCCTTACCCGAGGCACATTGGATTTGTTTGTGAGGGTTATTATTTGTCATTTCATATATCATCAATAAAACATTGGACGTTCCTTGCATACAATTTTTGCGCTCTCTGTTTTTCTTTTCTGTTTTCACTTTATCAAAATAGCTATGCTCTTACACACACTCAAATATCATACTGCAGATCCATATCCACTATGGATCCCATTGATAACAGCTATGCTACTGCCAGTTATGACTTCGAAAATCCGATCAACCAAGCCGAAGACGAAGGTGAGGATGATTGTGAGGTGCCTGGAGAACTTGCTAGACTATTACAGCAGGAAGAAAGGGTTATACAGCCTCATGAAGAGCTAGTTGAGACGATAAATCTGGGCACAAAGATAGACAGAAAAGAAGTCAAGATCGGCGCAAATCTGGAAGTTAAGATCAAATAGTGGTTAATATAAATGCGGCACGACTACGTTGAGATCTTCGCCTGGTCATATGAAGACATGCCTGGTTTAGACACTGATATTGTTGTACATCGTCTGCCGACTAAGGAAGACTATCCTCCGGTTAAACATAAGGTCCTCCGTATGCGTCCTAAAATGTCAGAGAAGATCAAGGAAGAGGTCATGAAGCAGTTCGACATAGGATTCTTAGTTGTCACCTTCTATCCACAGTGGGATGCTAATGTCGTTCTGGTACCTAAGAAGGGTAGTAAGGTACGGATGTGTATGGATTACAGAGATCTGAACAGGGTAAGCCCTAAGGATGACTTCCCACTTCCTCACATTGATGTTCTGGTTGACAACACCGCGCAACGCAAAATCTTCTCCTTCATGGATGGTTTCTCTGGCTACAACCATATCAAGATGGCTCTTGAAGACATGGAGAAGACAACCTTCGTCACACATTGGGGCACCTTCTGTTACAAGGTGATGCCTTTTGGGTTGAAGAATGTTGGGGCAACTTATCAGCGTGCCATGGTCACTTTGTTCCATGATATGATCCACCACGAGATCAAGGTTTATGTTAATGACATGATAGCCAGGTCTCAAACCGAGGAAGAGCACTTTGATCATTTACAAAAGTTGTTTGACAGGTTAAAGACATACAAGCTGAGGTTGAATCCGACCAAGTGAACCTTCGGGGTAAGGTCTGGTAAGCTCCTGGGTTTCATTGTCAATGACAAAGGCATCCAAGTAGACCCTGTGAAGGTAAAGGACATACAAGAAACGCCAGCTCCCTGTACAGAGAAGGAAGTTAGAGGTTTCTTGGGACGCTTGAATTATATCGCCAGGTTCATTTCACATCTAACTGCTACTTGTGAGCCCATCTTCAAGCTTTTGAAGAAAGATCAAGTGGTAAAGTGGAATGACGAATGCCAGACAGGTTTCGAAAGAATCAAGGAATACCTTCAATAACCGCCAATTCTGATGCCTCCGCTTAAAGGAAGACCTTTGATATTGTACTTAACAGTGCTAGAAAATTCAATGGGGTGTGTGTTGGGGCAGCATGACGAGTTTGGTCGAAAAGAGCATGCAATCTACTACCTTAGCAAAAAGTTTACCAACTGTGAGACAAGATACTCACTGCTCAAGAAAACTTGGTGCGCTTTAGCATGGTCTGCTCGCCGAATAAGATAGTATATGTCGACCCATACTACTTTGTTGATATCTAAGATGGATCCAATCAAATACATCTTCGAGAAACTCGCTCTCTCTAGAAGAATAGCAAGATGGAAGATGATCTTAATTGACTACGATATGCAACATACAACCCAGAAAGCAATCAAGGGGAGTGTATTGGCTGATCATTTGGCTCATCAGGCCGTGGATGACTACCAGTCTATGAATTTTGAGTTCCTGGATGAGAATATTATTCTGGTGACTAACTACGAAGAACCAGGACCGGATGAAAGACCCGAAGAGGGATCTCGATGGACTATGGTTTTTGACGGAGCTTCGAACGCACTTGGTAATGGCATCGGCGTTGTAATTATATCTCCTGAGGGCTGTCATACTCCTTTCACCGCCTGACTATGTTTCAACTGCACTAACAACATGGCGGAGTATGAAGCTTGTATCATGGGTCTCAAAGTCGCTATTGACCTCAGGATCAAGTTCTTAAATCTCTTCGGGGATTTAGCCTTGGTGATAAGTTACATCAAAGGCGAATGGGATACAAAGCATCTGAATCTCATCCCATACAAAGAGCACGTGCTGACATTGCTCCCACACTTTGAGGAGGTAACCTTTGAACATTTCCCACGAGAGGAGAATCGGTTAGCGGATGCGCTAGCTACCATGTCTTCTATGTTCAAAGTCAGGTGGGACAATGAAGCTCCCCAAATCACCATTGAGAGGTTGGATGAACCAGCACACTATTGTGAAATTGATACTGAAAAGGTAGAAGATAAACCCTGGTTCCATGAAGTAAAAAGGTACCTCAACACTTAAGAGTATCCTAAAGGGGCATCTGTCAATGATAAGAAGTTTCTAAGAAGGTTCGCTGCAAAATTCTTCCTCAGTAATGGAATCCTCTACAAGCACAATCATGACTCTACCTTACTACGGTGTGTAGACAAGAGCGAAGCATAGAGGATTATGACAAATCTACATGAAGGTACCTTCAGAATCCATTCCAGTGGACATACCATGGCTAAGAAGATCCTACGGGCAGGATATTACTGGTCCACTATGGAAGCAGATTGTTATCAGCACTTCCGAACTTGTCATAAGTGTCAAATCTACGCTGATAAAGTGCATGTGCCTCTGGTTCCCTTGAACGTCTTGACAGCTTCGTGGCCCTTTAAAATGTGGGGTGTTGTACCCCAAAATTTTCCCTTCCATTTTACTCAACATATGTTCATGGAGATCCTTAACTTGCTCAAGGATACCCAAGAGTTGACCAGACAAACCCTCTCCTAAAGCAAGGAACCCCCAACTAGGGTTTCCCTTTTCATCAAGATGGGTGAGCTCCAAAGGCCTCAAATATTTTCCATGGTCCTAATATGTTCTCAAGATCATCCATGTCAAGTTTCATGCCTTACACAAGAAGTTTGCTCAGTCAACTGCACAGATGCTTGAAAATCAACGTTATTAGGTCAAAAGTCAACTGTGACCCACATGCAGTCAATATTCAAGATTTTTGGTCAACATCAACATTTTGAAGTGATATCCATCATTTGATCAAGTTTGATCATTATTCCGTAAGGAATGCTCCTAATTCATCAAAACTCAAAAGCTGCTAAATTAGGGTTTCTCAAGAAAAGTCAACCAAACTTTGACCAAGCATAACTTTCTCATACTTTATCAGAAATTTCTCATCCAAGGCTCATTTTAAAGAGAATCCAATTTACTACAACTAATATTCAGCCCTCAAGTTCAAAAAAATGCACTCATGAAAAGATATGAATTTCTACATTATAGGTCCTTTTGAAAAGTCAACAAAAACACCTTTTGGGTCAAAGCTTCTTACATGAACATGGAAGACCCAATTGAGATTAAACCAAAAGGGTTGTTTAGGGGACATCCTAATATTTCTAAAAAGTCCTAGAACACCTTCCTAGGGTCAAAATTAGAGAAGATATGGATTGTCAAAGTTGGCCATTTTTGGAAAATTGTTGAACGTCAACCATGCCCAAAATGCCTTTTTCTTCAAATGTGCCCAACTGTTTATGTTTGTACCTTGCTCCTAACATGACCCACAACCTATGAACCACTCGATGTGTAACACCCTCTAAAACCCGCATATAATTTTCGCAAATATTAAAAATTATAAACTCAGAGTACATGTAATAATCGAGGAATGCTACAATTCTCTTTTAATAAAATAAATTCCTGTCATGCATAATTTTAGTGGTAACTCATACATGTCTACACAGCGGAATAATTTATTTAATAAAATCAAATGTTATAATAATTTCCAAAATCATCAGGGATTAACACCTGGAAAAGTCAACGTCATATTATAACAATTAAAAGAAATAAACGAGTCTGACTAAAGCAGCTCGACAACCAAACGTTCCCGGAGTTACAACTATCAGAGCATGACCCGGACATACTAAAACGAAACTAAACTAGACACGATAAGCCTTCGCCAAGCACCTGAGCGAAGCTCCTCAATCTGAAATAATCAACAGTAAGGGTGAGCTTCTCAAATATACATTTGGTTATACATTCATAACAATCAATTCACGAAATCATAAGCTTCACCCAATAATTAGCATATTTCATAGTTTACAAACCTTTACAATTCATATATCCATGACGTATTGCCTTTCATATTTACAAATATTCATCAAACATCATCAACCATTTATCAAATCATACGTGCATACAAACAATCAAATATAACATTGGAAAAATCATCCATTCATGTTATATTCGAGTAATGCAACACACCCATGCATGTGGTACCACTACACCGCCCCATTAAATCGCGGGTCACGGATAACTCACCGTTCCATTATATCGCGGACACGGCTACCACCTCAACGTTCCATTAAATCGCGGACACGTATATTGGCCACCATGTTAATTCCACACAATGGGAATTAACAAATGCAACATGATATGTAAGTATGTAACACTCAGCATACTATGAACATCGATCAACATATCATGCACATCAACAATATCAAACATAACATGATATGAATAGCATGTAATCACTCTGCATACTATTTAAACATCAATCATATCAAGTTACGAATAGCATGTAATCACTCAGCATACTATTCAAACATCAACCAATCACATCAATTATATCATAATTCATGCTCGATACATATCTAAAAGCATGGCAATAAAAATCCGACATCAAAACACTGAAATCCAAAGTTCAGAAAATCAACACAGCAGAGCAACACGGGCACCCGTGTTGTGCAACACGGCCCGTGTTGTGCAGCACGTCCAGAAAAACGCACATTTAATTTTCATCAGTACAGGGGCTCTGACACGGGTACCCGTGTTGTACAACACGGCCCGTGTCGTGCAACCAGGAGCACACCCCTTCCAACTCAGAGGAGCAACACGGGCACCCGTGTTGTGCAACACGGCCCGTGTTGCTGAGCGCGCACAGGATTTTCCTGAACCTGCGGCAGCTCAGAAAACAGCAGTCCAAACGCGGGAAAACGTCCGCCAAAACGCGCATTTCAGCACCTAACGCATCGAGTTTGTACAATTCACAACAACATCACAATATCCAAGTTACCAACGATTATCATAATAACCTTAATCGGAAACTAACCGTCCTTTTGGGGAATTCTACTGACACTGAGGTTATCCCTACAACTTCCAAGGTAAATTCACGATCATGATATATACTCTCAATTCCTCATTTGGGACCTAAAACTCTTAATCGATTCATAAAAATTGGGAACCTAACCCTTTTCTAACAAGGTTCAGTCCTACAGTTATCGATCCCTAGAAACATCTAACAATTGGGAATTCCTACGATTACCCGAATCAACCGTACATAAACCCATAAACAAATATAAATCGAGTATAAACCCCCCTTACCTTATCAATTAGCAGCTTTGAGTTCTTGAGCGATGTTCTTCGTTCTCCGTTCTTCAGAGCTCTATTTTCCCAAATTCCAACTTCTGTTCTTACGCGAAAACCAAAAATGAGAAAATGGCCTAAGTCCCAAACATAACTTTATTTCTCTGCACCCCCACTCTTTACTAACAACATCTAAGCCCAATAACTTAAAAGTCCCAATATTCCTTATTTCTTTTATTTTCCTCAAATACTCCAAAATAAATAATTCTTTTTATTTTATTAATTCTAATAAAATAAATTCCCAAATTTAAATAAATCAATTAATTGAAAACGGGGTGTTACAACTCTCCCCCACTAAAAGAGTTTTCGCCCTCGAAAACATACCTTAGACGAACAGCTCCGGATAAGCCTCTTTCATCTGGCTCTCCAGCTCCCAAGTGATATTTCCATCTGCTGGACCTCCCCAAGCAACCTTCACTAATGCTATCTCTTTACCTCTTAACTGTTTCACTTCCCGATCTTCTATCCTCATAGGCAATGCTTCTACTGTCAGGTTATCTCTTACCTGTACATCATCTATTTGGATTACATGAGATGGGTCTGGAATGTATCTCCTCAACTGAGAAACATGAAAAACATCGTGCAAATTCGCAAGTCTCGGAGGTAAAGCAATACGATAAGCAACTTCTCCAACTCTTTCCGTAATCTGAAACGGACCAATAAAACGCGGAGTCAACTTCCTAGATTTCAACGCTCGACCAATACCCGTCATCGGAGTAACTCTCATAAACACATGATCTCCAGCACTGAATTCTAAATTCTTTCTCCTCTTATCATGATAACTTTTCTGACGACTCTGAGAAGCTCTCATCTTTTCTTGAATCAATTTGATCTTTTCAGTAGTCTGCTGAACAATCTCTGACCCAACTACCGAACTCTCTCCAGATTCATACCAACACAAAGGTGTTCTACACCGTCTACCATACAATGCCTCAAACGGAGCCATACCAATACTCGAATGGTAACTATTGTTATAAGTAAACTCAATCAATGGTAAATAGCTATCCCAAGCTCCACCCTGCTCTAAAACACAAGCACGCAATAAATCTTCTAATGATTGAATCGTCCTCTCCGTCTGTCCATCAGTCTGAGGATGGTAAGCTGAACTCAATTTCAACTTAGTACCCAAAGCCTTCTGCAATCCTTCCCAAAATTTCGAAGTGAACCTCGGATCTCTATCTGACACAATACTAGAAGGAACTCCATGCAAACTCACTATTTTCTCAATATATAACTGTGCCAATCTCTCCATTGAGTAATCCATTCGCACTGGTATAAAATGAGCAGACTTAGTCAACCTATCCACAACGACCCATATCGCTTCACAATTCATAGGAGTCCTCGGCAACCCAGATACAAAATCCATAGAAATACTATCCCACTTCCATTCTGGAATAAACATCGGTTGCATAAACCCAGACGGCTTTTGATGCTCAATCTTCGATTTCTGACAGATTAAACATGCATACACAAATTCAGCTATTTCCTTTTTCATTCCCGGCCACCAAAACAATTTCTTCAAATCATGATACATTTTCGTGGCACCCGGATGAATACTCATCCCACTGCGATGTCCTTCCTCTAATATACTTTTCTTGATTTCTGCGACATCAGGAACACAAACTCTATCGCCAAATCTCATAACATCATTCTCATCAATCCTAAACTCACCACCTTGACCTTGGTTGATCAATGTCAATTTATCAACTAAATTAACATCAGATTTCTGCCCGATCCTGATCTCTTCTAGAATACCACTAGTAAGTTTCAACATACCCAAACGAACACACTTCGGAGTACTTTCACAAACTAGACTCAAATCTCGGAATTACTCAATTAAATCCAATTCACGAACCATCATCATAGACATATGCAAGGACTTCCTGCTCAAAGCATCTGCAACTACATTTGCCTTACCAGGATGGTAATTCAAACCAAAATCATAATCTTTGAGAAATTCCAACCACCTTCTTTGCCTCATATTGAGCTCTTTCTGATCGAAAAGATACTTCAAACTCTTATGATCGCTATACACTTCAAATCTCGAACCATACAGATAATGTCTCCACAATTTCAAGACAAACACAACTGCTGCCAACTCTAAGTCATGAGTAGGATAGTTCCTTTCATGAACCTTCAATTGTCTCGAAGCATACGCAACTACCTGCTGATTCTGCATCAAAACACCACCTAAACCCAACAGAGATGCATCACAATAGACCACAAAAGATTCCACCGGATTCGGCAAAATCAGAATAGGAGCACTTGTCAATCTCCGCTTCAATTCTTGGAAACCCTTCTCACAATCAGAGTCCCAAATAAACGCTTGTCCTTTACGAGTCAACTTCGTCAACGGCAATGCTAACTTTGAGAATCCTTCGATAAATTTTCTGTAATAACCTGCTAGACCAAGAAAACTTCTAATTTCAGAAACAGTCTTCGGCGCTTCCCACTGAGATACTGCTTCTACTTTTGTAGGATCCACTGCAATACCATTCTTAGAAATCACATGTCCAAGAAAACTAACTTCGTTCAGCCAGAACTCACATTTGGACAACTTTGCATACAACTTCTTATCTTTCAACAACTCTAACACAATTCTGAGATGTTCCGCATGCTCTTTGTCATTCTTGGAATAAATCAGAATGTCATCAATAAAAACCACAACAAACTTATCCAGATACGGATGAAAAATCCTATTCATATATTCCATGAAAACACCAGGTGCATTAGTAACTCCGAACGGCATAACAGAATATTCATAATGCCCATATCTCGTTCGAAAAGCAGTCTTCTGAATATCTTCCGCTTTCACACGAATCTGATGATATCCAGATCTCAAGTCAATCTTACTGAATACACTGGCTCCAATTAGTTGATCCATTAAATCATCAATCCTCGGTAATGGGTACCGATTCTTAATGGTTACCTTGTTCAATTGCCTGTAATCAACACACAGTCTCATAGAACCTTCTTTCTTCTTAACCAACAATACCGGAGCACCCCAAGGTGAAACACTTGGACGAATAAACTTCTTCTCCAGTAAATCTTCCAACTGACTCTTCAATTCAGCCAATTCAGACGCAGACATACGATATGGCGCCATCGACACCGGTCTCGTACCAGGAATTAAATCTATAGAAAATTCCACTTCTCTCTCAGGAGGTAACTCACCAACATCATCCGGAAAGACTTCTGGAAAATCACACACCACTGGCAATTCTACACTCCTGACCTTTCCTGTTGCATCTAATGAAGCGAGTAACATAAACACATTAGCACCGTCTTCCATTGCTTCTTGCACCTGCCTAGCAGTCATAGTCAAATTCTCGACACCAACTGTTTCTGGAAAAATCACCGTCTTAGCAAAACAGTTCAGATGAACCCGGTTGAATTCCAACCAGTTCATCCCAAGGATAATATCAATTTGTTCAAGCGGTAGGCACACTAAATCCATACCGAAACTTCTACCAAAAATCTCAATAGGACAATTCCTACATACAAGTGAAGTTGTCACTGAACCCGATGCAGGAGTATCAACAACCATGCTACCTCGCATACCAGATATGTCCAGTTTCAACCTCTCAGCACAATCCAAAGAAATGAAAGAATGAGTTGCACCAGTATCAATAATTGCAACTAAAGGTGTGCCATGAATAAAACACGTAACTTTAATCAATCGATCCTCTGGGGTAGTCTCAGATCCAGACAAAGCAAACACTTTTCCACCTGATTGATCCTTCCTAGGCTTAGGACACTGCGGACGAATGTGACCTTCTTCGCCACAATTGTAACAAGTAACAGACTTCCCTTTGCAATCAATAGACAAATGACCAGCCTTTCCACATTTATAGCACTTCTTCTCATCACTCTTGCAATCTCGAATGTGATGACCAGACTCACCACACCTGTAGCATCTGATAGGAGCCTTAGAACCTCCCCCACTAGGCCTTTTCCAACCGCCTGACCTCTGGTTATCTCTACTATATGGCTTGCCACGGTCCATATGTTGCTTTCCTCTTTTGTCAACCGCCCCACGAGAGTGAGACGACCGATTCTTGGTAATATCTTCTTCCAAGATTCTGCTACAATCCACCAGATCAGAAAATCTACGAATACGCTGGTACCTGATTCCCTGCTTAATCTCATCTCGGAGACCATTCTCAAATTTGATACATTTAGAGAATTCTCCAGCCTCGTCATTGTTGTAGTGTGCATAATACTTTGCCAGCTCAGTGAACTTAGTAGCATACTCACTAACAGTCAGATTGCCCTGCTTAAGCTCCAAAAACTCAATTTCCTTTCTTCCCCGAACATCTTCGGGAAAGTACCTCCTCAGAAAAGCCCTTCTGAAGTTAGCCCAAGTCAGTGCCTCTCCATCCTGAACCATTTTGGTCCTTGTGGCAACCCACCAGTCGTCGGCCTCTTCTGCCAACATATGCGTACCATATCTGACTTTCAGATCTTCGGCACAGTCAATCACACGGAAAATCCTTTCAATTTCCTTCAGCCACTTCTGAGCACCTTCAGGGTCATGTGTACCTTTGAACAACGGAGGATTGTTCCTTTGGAAATTTCCCAATTGCCTATCAGCACCAATCACGCCTCCAGTTGGGTTTCCAGCAAGTACACCAGCTAACATCCCCAAAGCCTCAGCGAGTGCAGCATCATTTCGTCCGTTACCTCCAGCCATATTCCTGAGAATTAAAACATACTCCACATCAGAATACAGTATCGACAGTGTTACCTTGCACTAGTCGCATACGAAAAGGAATGACTGACTCAAAACTCTGGTCACAACGACCGACTATGCTCTGATACCACTATTGTAACACCCTCTAAAACCCGCATATAATTTTCGCAAATATTAAAAATTATAAACTCAGAGTACATGTAATAATCGAGGAATGCTACAATTCTCTTTTAATAAAATAAATTCCTGTCATGCATAATTTTAGTGGTAACTCATACATGTCTACACAGCGGAATAATTTATTTAATAAAATCAAATGTTATAATAATTTCCAAAATCATCAGGGATTAACACCTGGAAAAGTCAACGTCATATTATAACAATTAAAAGAAATAAACGAGTCTGACTAAAGCAGCTCGACAACCAAACGTTCCCGGAGTTACAACTATCAGAGCATGACCCGGACATACTAAAACGAAACTAAACTAGACACGATAAGCCTTCGCCAAGCACCTGAGCGAAGCTCCTCAATCTGAAATAATCAACAGTAAGGGTGAGCTTCTCAAATATACATTTGGTTATACATTCATAACAATCAATTCACGAAATCATAAGCTTCACCCAATAATTAGCATATTTCATAGTTTACAAACCTTTACAATTCATATATCCATGACGTATTGCCTTTCATATTTACAAATATTCATCAAACATCATCAACCATTTATCAAATCATACGTGCATACAAACAATCAAATATAACATTGGAAAAATCATCCATTCATGTTATATTCGAGTAATGCAACACACCCATGCATGTGGTACCACTACACCGCCCCATTAAATCGCGGGTCACGGATAACTCACCGTTCCATTATATCGCGGACACGGCTACCACCTCAACGTTCCATTAAATCGCGGACACGTATATTGGCCACCATGTTAATTCCACACAATGGGAATTAACAAATGCAACATGATATGTAAGTATGTAACACTCAGCATACTATGAACATCGATCAACATATCATGCACATCAACAATATCAAACATAACATGATATGAATAGCATGTAATCACTCTGCATACTATTTAAACATCAATCATATCAAGTTACGAATAGCATGTAATCACTCAGCATACTATTCAAACATCAACCAATCACATCAATTATATCATAATTCATGCTCGATACATATCTAAAAGCATGGCAATAAAAATCCGACATCAAAACACTGAAATCAAAAGTTCAGAAAATCAACACAGCAGAGCAACACGGGCACCCGTGTTGTGCAACACGGCCCGTGTTGTGCAGCACGTCCAGAAAAACGCACATTTAATTTTCATCAGTACAGGGGCTCTGACACGGGTACCCGTGTTGTACAACACGGCCCGTGTCGTGCAACCAGGAGCACACCCCTTCCAACTCAGAGGAGCAACACGGGCACCCGTGTTGTGCAACACGGCCCGTGTTGCTGAGCGCGCACAGGATTTTCCTGAACCTGCGGCAGCTCAGAAAACAGCAGTCCAAACGCGGGAAAACGTCCGCCAAAACGCGCATTTCAGCACCTAACGCATCGAGTTTGTACAATTCACAACAACATCACAATATCCAAGTTACCAACGATTATCATAATAACCTTAATCGGAAACTAACCGTCCTTTTGGGGAATTCTACTGACACTGAGGTTATCCCTACAACTTCCAAGGTAAATTCACGATCATGATATATACTCTCAATTCCTCATTTGGGACCTAAAACTCTTAATCGATTCATAAAAATTGGGAACCTAACCCTTTTCTAACAAGGTTCAGTCCTACAGTTATCGATCCCTAGAAACATCTAACAATTGGGAATTCCTACGATTACCCGAATCAACCGTACATAAACCCATAAACAAATATAAATCGAGTATAAACCCCCCTTACCTTATCAATTAGCAGCTTTGAGTTCTTGAGCGATGTTCTTCGTTCTCCGTTCTTCAGAGCTCTATTTTCCCAAATTCCAACTTCTGTTCTTACGCGAAAACCAAAAATGAGAAAATGGCCTAAGTCCCAAACATAACTTTATTTCTCTGCACCCCCACTCTTTACTAACAACATCTAAGCCCAATAACTTAAAAGTCCCAATATTCCTTATTTCTTTTATTTTCCTCAAATACTCCAAAATAAATAATTCTTTTTATTTTATTAATTCTAATAAAATAAATTCCCAAATTTAAATAAATCAATTAATTGAAAACGGGGTGTTACACGATGCCTCATTAAATGATTTATTTGATTTATTGTGATTTTATTCATTTAAAATTCAAATAAAATCAAAATAAATCATGTAAATTGCTTTTGGATTGATTTTGACATTGAATGAGGATGATATATGCTAGCATATCAGGATCAAATCGTATCAAGGATGATTGGAGCAAGAATGGCAGGATTTGGCTTATTTTGGAAACAAATAATGCATTTAACAATCAAGATCTTTTCTCCTTAAATTTCAAGATTCAAGTTGTTTTTTGTTGACCTAATACACTCTATTACATATACACAACGCAACCAAGGCAAAAGGACAATGGTTGAAGTCGTGCAAGCTAGCCATGAAAACTCAAAAATTGGACAAAAATTGTGGATCTAATTTCTAACCTAGGGGGCGAGTCAAGGCCATTCAAAGCTTCTAATCGCTTATTGGACATCTCCTGAAGCTAATACGATCGATTGCAAGCCTTCCCAAGCCCAGAATCGCTCCTGGTAAACTCACGGTTTGCACATACAAGTTTGATTTTGATCATACAATTTACGCATGATTAACCACTTTTAAGCATAGCATTGTGTTTGTATCATCATTTGGAATGTTTTGGTTCAATTAATTTTGTGTTAAGATGATTGTTTCGCTAATTGCCATTGCTAGGGTTTAGGGGGACATTTTAGGGTTTCTATGTACAGGTTAAATTGGACCAAGAAAATAGCGCCATGGTACTCGTGAGATCAAGACGAGTTGATTGGTATAGGTAGAATTAATTTATCATACGTTTTGTGAATTTTTGAAGCTTGCAGGTTTATAGATATGGAAAATGTCCGTAGGTATAAGTCTGGTAACTAAAACGACACTTCTGGGAAGAAGATGAATGAGTAGCAGCGTCCCACTGGTCCATTTGAAATTCACGCGTTTTTTTTGGAGGAAACTACGTGGCTTGCCTTATATTGTATTTATCTGATTATATTAATAATTGAGTAATGCAGCGCAGATGGTTAAAGGCGAAGGATTTGAAGCAAGTGTCATGGGTTCGATCCCAGGCGCACTGCTTTTTCATTTTTCTCAACAATTCCTTGCAGATCCAGCGTGCCTCATAGCCTAGCATCCACCGTGTGCCCCAGATCTCATCCCTGAGATCCATCATCATACAAATCTCACGATCCATCATTGAGGGACTACCATGAACCATCAGAGGAGAGAAGCACTGGACCAAACGCCAGACTCTGGGCCATCCTTGGGCCTAATAAGAATTTGGCAGCACACCCCCTGGATTGCTTAAACAGGCCCAATTCTTTTCTTATTCTATTTCAATTCCTTTTTATTATTTATTAATTATTTTCTTTTTCAAATAACACCAAAAATCGTGCTTTTTTTTATTTAATAAAAAAATCATAAAATATCAAAAATCATTTTTTATAAAAATATTTTATTAATTAATTAGTTTAATTAAATTAAGGCAATTTAATTCTTTTTTTATAATTTAAAATAATTAGAATTAGGGTTAAATTTGTACATAGCCTAATTTCTTCTCAAAAAATAACCTAAATATTTTTTCAATTAGATTTTTAGGTTTTCCAATTATTTCTCGCATTTAATTCGCCGCGCGCACCTTTAATTTTCCTTTTTCTATTATTGTAACTGCTCCGAGTTCGTAATAGTAATTAGGGTTTTAAATTTCCGCATCTTTATTTACAGTCAAAATATTTATGTATCTGCGAAAGCCTTGTAATAGCTAGGACTTTAATTTCTCGCATTTTAATTTCCGCAAACTATAAGCTGTTAGATGTATGTTAATAGGATTGTATAGAAAGACAAATTGTAATTAATATAGTAGAAAACCCTAAATGTGCAAAGATAAATAAACTGAAAAACACATTTTGAACATGCTCACTCCTAGGGTTTACTCCACTTCGGTTGCCTTCGGTAAACGGTCATGAAGTATAGGGAATGTTAGTGGTCGTCCTCTAGTCCCAAAAGATCTAAAATGACCCATTCGGATGTTGCCTCAGAAAAAGATCTTTAAGGCTTTAGGATGATTACTAAAATTTCCTGACATTGCTTTTGTGATCATACTCGTCCCTTCGAACGTCCCTTAAAACTCCAACGGCAGTGCTACCTATTCCTTAATAATAGGATAGTGATGTCTAAAGGAAAACGAACAGACTTTTTTCGAGTAGGTAGATTAGTTCCTAGGTACTTGCTCAAACAAACAAATTTTACAAACACTTTTCAAAATAGTTTTCAGAACAACTTCATCATACTCTTGAGGATAGATACAAGGGTTATCACGAAGTTAAACAAAAACTTTTCAAAACACTTACATGCAATTTCAAAATGAGCAAGTACCTAAGAGCTTATGGAAAACCACGGATAGAAAGGGTGCTAACACCTTCCCTTTCTATATCTACCCCCCGTACTCAGAAACTCTCGAAAAAATGTTTTTTCTGTTCTTTTTCCTTTTCCTTTGTTGGATGAAATAAAAGTCGGTGGCGACTCTTGCTTACCACAACATTTGCAAATACAAAATGCAAACCAGTATAACAGTCAGTTCTGCCACCGTATCATAGAACTGGTGACTCTGTTGGGGAAATAAAAAGTGGGGTATACCTTAGGATCTAGGTCATTTTTAAATTACTTTCTTTTTTGATTTTCCTGCTTTATCTTTAAGGGTTTTTGCTTGGGTATTGTTGAAGATCCTACACCCGGATCTGGGGGAACTTTTTAGGTAAATAGCAATAGATCGTGGAGAATGTACAGCGTAGACCGATATGGTTTAAGCGATGGTTGTGTTGGTGTGACACTTTGGTTGGTACCGGTATCCTTCATGTGGAAACGAGGTGAATATGGGGCCTCTGCATGGTGTCGTGAAGCACTAACAGACCTTAGAACCTTAGTTGAACAAACTTGGCAATTAGAAAGTAGTGAGATAGCCAGCCTCGGTTTAAAGCTGAGGATTGGTTGATACTCGATGCTACACTCATTGAGATCAGACTTTCGGGACATTTTGGCTGCAAGAAAAGATTGCCTGAGCTGAAACAATGCCCGATAAAGGATGATCAGTGATATTGAGGATCTTTAGAACCTGGTTACTTTTCTAAGACAGGTTTGAAACCAATTAAACTTCAAGAGGGTACTTACCTTTAACCTAATGCAAGCCTTTGAGCCTAAGGTCTATTGTGTGTTTTGCCTGTATGTGATTTATTCTGTTTGAACATAACATCATGCATCATAACATATCATCCATTCTTATTACACTAATCATTTCAAAGACCAAGGGAAATTATCTTTGTTCTGTTTTGCAGATCATGGTTGCCGCTCATAGAAACACTATCTGAATCAGCTTTGTAAGAATACCTCCCCAGCTCAAGGAGCTAGTATCAAGGGTTCCTGAAACTTCTACATTCACTAAGAGACATGGTCGAATTCTCAACCTGGTCACTTCAAACTTTGATGAGAAGATGATGAGTGTACTTTTTCAGTTCTTTGATCCCAAACACCACTGCTTCACCTTCCCAGACTATGAGTTGGTACCTACCATGGAAGAATTCTCTCAGCTATTGGATATACCCATTCTTGAACAGTTTCCTTTCACAGTTTTGGAAGAAGTTCTTAAGCCAGAAGTCATTGTCACAGCCTTGCATCTGAAACGGGCCGAGATGGCATCTAATTGGGAAACAAGAAGCGGAGTCAAGGGTTTTCTAGCTAAGTTCCTAATAGACAAGGCCCAACTGTTTTGGGATGATATAGACTTTCAGGCTTTTGAGGAGGTTTTGGCCCTTCTAATCTTTGGCTTAGTACTATTCCCTAATCCAGACTTATTCATAGATGTGAATGCTATCAAGATCTTCCTCTCTCACAAACCTGTGCCTACCTTGCTCGGAGATATCTTGCACGCTCTCCATACTCGTACCATGAAAAGAAGATGGGTCCTTATGTGCTGCATGCCATTATTGTCGAGGTGGTTTATTTCTCACCTCCCTAAGTCTATATTGAAGAATAAAGAAGGTTTGGGTTGGTCGCAAAGGATAATGTCACTTGCTCACACGGATATTCTCTGGCATTCCCGAGCTATGGGAGATACTGCTATTATTGACCACTGCGGGGAGTACCCCAATGTCCTATTACTTGGCATTAGAGGAGGCATAACTTACAATCCTTGTTTAGCTCTGTGACAATTTGGTTACGCCTGAAGGGATGGTCCCCATGAGTTACTTATCGAGGGCATTGTATTTAACTATGAGGATGATGTTCAAGGGTATCGCCAGAGGTTCATACGAGCTTGGAGCATGGTAAACAGATTCGGCGCCAATACTTTGGGGCCAAAGGCTTCCATTCCCATGGAACCTTATCTCTAATAGGTACGAGCTCGTGCCCAGAAACTTATGATGCCCTACATGGCCGTTTTACCAGTGATTGTGGAACCCACTACTGAAGGGGGTATTCCTTACACGGTTTTCCATCCTAATATGCCCACTGATCTTGGAGGACTATAGAGGTCTTGGATTCAGTTGAAGAAAGAGCGGGATACTTACAGGGATCAGTTCTATGCCCATGAGAGGAAGGTTTTAGAGCTCACAAGGCAGCTTCATGAGGAAAGACGCCTTAATGTATATCTCGGCACAAAGAGGAAGCATCCATGGGAAATTTGATTTTTCTAGTTTTTTAGAATTATTTTAATTGTAACGCCTGAAAGGCAATTGAACTTTGAATTCTACTAATAAAATCTTTGTTTCATTTTGGTTCGCAAATTTAAATTTCCCAAATTCTTTGAAATCGTTACATATGCATCCCATCCATAAACACTGCATATACATGTTCCGTTACAGGCTTCTCATCTTCTTCGCTGTTTATTTCAGCAGAAATATCTTCCGAACAAAGCATCAAAGATCTTCAGGCACAAAATGCCCAATTCCAACAGATGTTCATAAATATGGCGAAATGGCAGGAGGATCTGAAATCCCTCATCCTGAAGGAGAAAAAGAAAAATAAGAAGGTCTCTGGTATTTTAAATATGGGAAGAAGGTTCAGGGGGCCGTTAAAGCAATCAGTTGATCTGACCTCATCATCTAAGGAAGGGGAGAATCAAGAAAGAGAGACAAGGGAAAAGGACCCCAGTCCTGAAGTTTTTGACAATGATACAAACTACAATGATGAGCAGTGTGATACGGTGGCAGAACCGACTGTTTTTACTGGTTTGCGTTTTGCGTTTTTGGTTTGCAAAATGTCGCTGTAAGCAAGAGTCGCCACCGACTTTTATTTCATCCAATCATGGAAAAGGAAAAAGAACAGAAAAAACCTTTTTTCGAGATTTCTGAATACGGGGGGTAGATTATAGAAAGGGAAGGTGTTAGCACCCTTTCTATCCATGGTTTTCCATGGGCTCTTAGGTACTTGCTCATTTTTTCAAATTTCTTGTGTGTGTTTGTTTTGAAAATGTTTTACTTCGTGATAACCCTTGTATCAGTCCTTAAGAATGTGACGAAGTTTGTTTTGAAAATTTGTTTTGGAAGGTGTTTGTGTGAAAAGTTTTCATTGAGCAAGTACTTAAGATTCTACCTACTCGAAAAAAGATCGTTTGTTCTATTTCCTTTAGACAGTGCTATCCTACTATTAAGGAGTAGGGAGCACCGTCGTTGGAGTTGTAAGGGACATTCGAAAGGGACAAGTACAATCACTAAAGAAATAGTTAGAAAACTTTAGTAGTAACCCTAGAGTCTTAAAATCTTACCGAGGCAACATTTCCGAAGCAACATTTCTGAGGCAACATTCGACGGGAAATAAAAGATGCGAAATTTAAAACCCTAATTAAAACTATTACAAACCATCGGCAGTTACAATAATAATGAAACAAATAAAAGTGCGCGCGGTAAATTAAATGCGAGGGATGTTGAAACATAACCTAAACCCTAATTGAAAGAAAAAGATTATTTTTGAGAAAAGAACTAATTGAGTTATGTACGACTAAAACCCTAATTCTAATCATTTTAATTATGAAAAAGAAATTGAAATTAACTTAATCTAGCTAAATTAAATAATTTCAAGAAAATAAAATATTTTACAAAGAAAACAAGATTTTGTGTATTTTGGTTTTTTTTTATCTGAGAAAAGAAATTTAATTGTAAAATTAAACCTAATTTCTATTTGATTTTAATTATAGAAAATAAATTAAATTAACCTATATTTCTAATTAAATTAAATAATTTATTAAAAAAATGCTTTTTTGGTATTTTGTGATTTATTGATTTTACGATTAAATGAAAAAAAAGGTGATTAATTTTTGTGGAAAAATAATTAAACAAAATAATTAAACAAAGGAAATAAAAATAAGAAAGAATTGAAAATGGGCCTGTATGTTGTTAGCAAATCTGGGGGTGCACTATCTGAATTTCCAAGCCCAAAATGCTTCAAGCCCAGTCAATACTGGATCCGGTGTAGCATTGACTTGCAAGTGTACCATGATCCCTCGTGGATGGAGCGTTAGATATGATGACACGCTGAATCAAATGGTTGGACTCAAGTGTGCATGGTGGTCATCAAGAAGGATGATGCATTGGATATGTTACAAGAAAATGAAATAAAGAAAATTTTGTTGGGACTTGGGATCGAACCCAGGTCCTTATACTCACTACCAATGCCTTATTGCCATCTGAGCTGCGCGCTTTTGTTGTAAGTAAAATAAAAACAAAATATTATATATGAAATAAAGTGGTTAGTGGAAAACGGATGTTAACCTGTCACTTGTTCAGATTCTTCTTCAAGACTTCTGAAAACAGTTTATGGATTCTTCCCAACAACGGATGTTAATCTATCGACTTGTTCAGATGCAACTTTTGAAAACAGTTTACGGACGCTTCCCAACAATGGATGCTGCTCTATTGCTTATTCAACTTCAAGATTCCTGAAAACAGTTCACGGGTTCTCCAAGTAAACGGATGTAAACCTGTCACTTGTTCAGATTCTTCTTCAAGACTTCTGAAAACAGTTTATGGATTCTTCCCAACAACGGATGTTAATCTATCGACTTGTTCAGATGCAACTTTTGAAAACAGTTTACGGACGCTTCCCAACAACGGATGCTGCTCTATTGCTTATTCAACTTCAAGATTCCTGAAAACAGTTCACGGGTTCTCCAAGTAAACGGATGTAAACCTGTCACTTGTTCAGATTCTTCTTCAAGACTTCTGAAAACAGTTTATGGATTCTTCCCAACAACGGATGTTAATCTATCGACTTGTTCAGATGCAACTTTTGAAAACAGTTTACGGACGCTTCCCAACAACGGATGCTGCTCTATTGCTTATTCAACTTCAAGATTTCTGAAAACAGTTCGCGGGTTCTCCAAGTAAACGGATGTTAACCTATCGCTTGTTCAGCTTCTTCTCCAAACCACTGAAAACAGTTTACAGATTCCTCCCAACAACGGATGTCAATCTATTGCTTGTTCAGACCCCCCAGTTCAGAGATGGTCCCAAGCTTGGACCCCTTCTTGATATTCCCTTCCAGATGGCATCTCTAAGCCCATCCCCGACAAGATTTCTGTCACTCTCCCAGATGGAATCGTTAAGCCCATCTCCAAATGGCATCTCTAAGCCCATTCCCGCATCCATTGCTTTGACAAGTGCAAATTTCCGGGCACTCTAGTGTCCAATCTCCTTTTACCCTCGAGTCACGAAAGGCAAACTTGCCAATCTAACTCTTCGGATTCAAGAAGATTGAACAGGGGCAACTGTTGTACACCAAAATTTTCCCTCCCATTTCTCATTGATTTCTCACCACAAAGCCCTTGAAGCTCAAGATCTAGTTAGGGTTTCATCTGCTCAAGACCTCTCCTTGCACTGTTGACTCAAATTAGGGTTTGTGTTTGCACAAAGATGCTTTGACCTAAAATGCCCAAGATGACTTTCATGCTTCATAATTGGACTCCCAAGTTTACCCATATCAAGTTTAAAGTCTTGATTCCAAGTTTTGCCCAGTCAATTGGACAGTTGACCTAGAAATCAACTGTATTGGGGAAAAAGTCAACTGTGGCCAATTGACAGTCAAACCTCATGAAATTTGACCCACATCAACATTATGAACTCATACGAACCATTTGATCAAGTTTGGATCACAATTCCCCAAGAAATTTGATCAGGTCAACAAAAGGGCAAAATGGTCATTTTTAGGGTTTTGACTGCACAAAGGCAATTTTTGACTGTTTGACCTATCCAATGGCAAACCAAGCTCACACATGGACTCAAGGACCCCATGGAATTATCTTGACATGCTCAACAAACTCAAAAGATCCCAAGTACACAAGATTGACAGTTGAATTTCCCAGTCAATTGATCAATTTTGACTGTATACTGAAAAGTCAAACTTTGACTTTTTGGTCAAAATCAAGAGTCAAGATTCATTTTTCATCAAAACATGCCAAATCATGAAACTTGTTCATCAAGAAACCAAGAAATGCAAATTAGGGTTTAAAATGGAATTTTTCATAACTTAGAATTTTTCTAAGTTATGGAAAACCCTAATTTTTTTCCCAACTTTGCCCCACTTTTTCACCAAGATTCATTTGGATTCAAACAAAAGTCAAAACATGAAAGTTGTAGCTTGTTGCATAATCTACAACTTTTATTCACAAAGTGTTCTCATTTGAAGCTTGTATCTCAAGTTACAAATTTTTGAATAAGGGCACTAAACCATTCTTAACTTAGTGAATTTTTGACCTATTTTGACAAGGTTTTCTACCCCACTTCAAGGCCATTTTCCATACACTTACACTTGGAATTTCAATTTTCATTTCAAAGATGGATTGTAGTACACATTCCAAGCTTTCCAAAATGTCCAAGAACTCATCAAACAACCTCATAACTTGAGAGAATCGAATTTCACAATATGGTAAAAATTCACTTTTGTTCTTGACCAAAACATGATTCATAACACTATGCATTTTCAAAACTCAGCATGCCCCTTTAATGCATATTCTTTGTGCCAAGACCATGTTCTTTGTGTTCTAACATTACATGAAGGTTTAATCCATTTATAGATAAAGCAAACTATCCATTTTTGCAAAAGTTCACTTTATGTCCAATTATAAATCCAAGCAGTACAAGCAAGATCTAATGGGAACAAGATTATGGACAAATCACTCTGATCAAGGAGAGTTTATGCAGCTCATTAGAGGTCCCCTACTGACCTAAAACACCAAGTTGCCTTTGTTTGCTTAAGAGTGAAGAAAAGTGCCATAACATAAGACATCTCTCATATCAGTCAAAAAACCTTGAAGCAAATATTAAAAACACATTCCAAAGATCAGAACCAAGCTTTTGCACGACCCTTGCACCTCTCAAACACTCCCATTGCCATAATCACTCTCAAACTGCACAAACAGGGCCAAGCCTGCAGTTTGAGTGCTATCTCCCATTTCTCTCAAGCTTTCTTGCCCAAACCAGTTCATACACATCCCCTAGCATCTATGCAAGCTAACCATGACCTGAAGCACGACCTGTAATCCCTCTAACCACTTCCACCATTTTCAATTTCTTGTTTTGCAGGTGAAGTGCTCTAGCACGATTCAGAAGCTTTCAAGACAAAGTAAACATTGAAATAGCATCCCTGGACCTCAAGGAAGCTTCTCCAATCATCACCTTGCACTGAAAGTTCCCCCATTGCAAGATAGAACTTCAGCTGAACAGGTATCTTGGTGAACTCGTATCTCTCTTATTATGCATCATTAGCCTTAAGTTTGTGAATAAACAATGTCCTACTCATGCCACTGAACATGTATATTCTTTTACTTTTCATTTCTTTTGCTTGAGCTGTGAGAATTTGGAGTTTAAAAATGGCAGAAAAACTAGGTTAGGATTTAGGGGAGGAGAAATTCTCCCTCATCTTAGAGAGTTAGATCAAGTTATGCATATGGTTAGAATCGTCTCTTCATGCTGAGCATTTTTTATGTTATGAGTTTTTGTTAAAAAGCCAGGAATCAGGAGTTAAGGATTGATGAAGAAAGGCGCGCATTTTTTGAATTGTTTGGTCTGAAGGTTGAAGACAACCATTTTCTGGGCTGGGCCTGTTTGTTATTCCTTTTTGCACCATACATTTACTTTTGCACCCCCTGAGCCCATTTTGTTATTTTTAATGATTTTTTGACTTTTTTCGTTTTTGGTCTGACTTGTTTATTTTTGCTTATGACATTAAAAATCTAAAAATAAATTTTTACACCATTTTTCTATTTTTTAGGCATTTATTTGATTATGTTGACATTTATACATAAATATATATATACACACTATTATTTAGAAAACTAGAAAAAAATAATGCAAATATATTTTCTTTTCTGATTTTTACTACATTTTCCCTTTTGAAAATATTTTATACAAAACATATTTTTTTTATATAAATATTAATTATTATCATTTATATATATATATATGATATTTATTTGTAAATAATATAAATATATAGGTATATTAATATACTTAGGAGAAAATATCAAAAAATGTGCATATTTTATTTTTTAATATTTAATACTAAAAAAGGCCTTTTTTACAAATATACCATATTTTATTTTATTTTTGTACGTAAATAATAAATATTATATGAATTGATTAATTAATGTCCCTTTTTGATTAAAAAAATTAGGGTTTTGCCCTAAATTTGAAAATACCTCAAAAATAATACCTTTTTATTTTCTTTTTTTATTTTACATAAATAATACTTTTTTCATACATATAAAAATTCCTTTTGCATTCTTGCATATTTGTTTTATTTACCATTTAAATTATACATTTATTTATCTTGTAAATATTCATAGAAAATGATGTAATAGCTTAGATTCAACTTCTTGTCTAAATATCCCCATTTGAAACATTGTACCCCCCTCCCCATATTATTGTGTTGTAATAGCGTAGGATTTTAAATTTCGCACTTTATCGCTTTCTAAACATACTATGCTAGAATTAGGGTTTTGTATGCGAATAAAAATGAACAAAATAGTTGGACCTGATACAAGATAAATGAGCATGAAAAATGGACGACACATTTCACACTTGCACCCCTAGGGTATTCCACTTTGTTGCCTTCAAATAATTGGGCCATGTTGTATGTTGAATTTCTTTGGGTAAAAAATAAACAATCAAATGATCATAGTCCCTCAAAATGTTGCCTAAATGAATGATCAAGTCCCTTTTAAAAAAATTGCCCAAAGACATTTAACACTATTGCAATTATGGTCTAAACAATGACCCGCGCCCGTCCCTTTCATCTCCTAAAACAAGATTGTCCACCAAATGCAATGGTGGAACAAAATTGTCAAAAGGTTTAAAACATAACAAAAATCTTTGAGAAAACTTTAGGGTAGATAAACTCTTAAGTACTTGTCAACTTTCCAATAAAACACTTGCCTATTTTTAAAATCCACTTCACAAACACTTTCAAAATCAACTTTCAAAAACCTTGAAACATCTTTTCAAAAGACAAAACACCTTTTGTAAAACATTCGAGTAAAGAATTGTTACAAGGGTAGCCTATACAAGGCATCTTTTCAAAACATTTTCAAAACCACACACCAAGCACCATTTCAAACAATTGAAAACCAAGGCAAGTTGATCTAAGCAAGTACCTAAGAGCCCATGGATAACCATGGATAGAAAGGGTGCTAATACCTTCCCTTTCTATAATCTACTCCCCAAACCCAAGAAAAATCTCAAAGGTTTTTGCTGTGCTTTTTAAACCTTTCCTTAGGATAAAATAAAAAGTCGGTGGCGACTCTTGCTCAATCGAAACATTTGCGAAAACAAACGCAAAACCCTAGTCAGTTCTCCCACCATATCACAGAACTGGCGACTCTGCTGGGGAGAATTTTTAAAGTGAAGTAACCTTAGGGCTTAGATCACCCTCTTGCATGACTAATTGTTTGATTTGCTTGCTTTATACTTTGGCTCTATTGTTTGGGTTTACAATCCTCCACCCGGATTTTGGGAAACATTCATAGATAGCAATACGTTGTGGAAACTGTGTGAGGTATACCGACACGGTCTAAGCAATAGCTATATTAGTGCGACATATTTGTGAGTACCGGTAACCCTTGAGTTCAATCAAGGAGAGTACGGGGCCGCTGAGTGATGTCACTAAGCACTAATGACCTAGAACCTTACTTGACCATCTTGGCCTTTTATTAGGGGTAGTGAGATGACCGGCTTTGGTGCAGTCCGAAGTTGGTAGATACTCGATACTACACTCATTGAGGGTTGTTTTCTTGGAATATTTTGGTCGCTAGTTAAGTGGCTAAACCAAAACAATGAACATTGAAAACAATCCAGTGATATTGAGCTCCTTAGAACCCGGTTACTATTTATAGGACAGGTTTTTAAGCCAACTACACTCAAGAGGGTACTTGCCTGTGAAACCCCATGCAAGCCTGAAATTAGGGTTTGGTGTGAGTTGATTGTACATATGTTTTGTGCATACATCATAAACATCATAAAACGTCATATGCATTCACTAACCATTTCAAGGGTTTTGGATCTTCATCTTTGTTCTTGTTTTGTAGGACATGGAAATCCCTCGCAGAAATACCATTTAAGTCAACCTTGTGAGAATCTCTCCTCAACTCAAGGAGATCACCTCAAGCATTCCGGAAAATTCATCCTTCAGTGAAAGACATGGTAGACTGCTCAGCCTAGTCAACACCAACATTGAAGAAGACATGATGAAAGTACTATTCCAGTTCTTTGACCCCCTTCACCACTGCTTCACCTTCCCTGATTATCAGTTGGTACCCACTTTGGAGGAGTTTTCTCAACTCCTAAGAATCCCTATCCTTAATCAACTACCCTTCAACGGTACGGAAAAGGAACCAAAGCCGGAAGATGTTTCTCGAGCATTACATCTTCAACCATCCGACATTAAGGGGCATTGGGAAACCAGAAGTGGCGTCAAAGGATTCTTAGCAAAATTCTTGTTTGAGAAGGCACAAGAATGTTGGAATTCATTGGAACTACAAGCCTTTGAAGAAATTGTGGCACTCCTTATCTATGGGTTGGTCTTGTTCCCAAATCCTGACCAATTGGTAGATGTCAACGCCGTCAAAATCTTCTTGTCCAGAAATCCAATACCAACATTGCTTGGGGACATCCTTCACTCATTTTACACACGAACAATGAGAAAGAGGGGTGTTCTCATGTGCTGCACTCCTATCCTTGCAAGGTGGTTTATTTCGCACCTTCCACAATCTGTCTTGAAGAATGACCAAGGTACAAGGTGGTCCCAACGATTGATGACTCTTACTCATTCTGATGTGCATTGGTGTTCTCGGTCCAGAGAAAATGTCATCATCGTCGATCATTGCGGAGAATTTCCTAATGTTCCTTTACTTGGAATTAGGGGAGGTATCACCTACAACCCTTGCCTAGCTTTGAGGCAATTTGGATATGCACGGAGGGATGGCCCTCATGACATGTTGATTCCTAGCCTAGTTTTTCACTTCGACAACGATGCGCAAGGACTTCGCCAAAGATTCATCAGAGCTTGGGGAAAACTCAACAAGGTTGATAGCAAGACTCTGGGACACAAGAACTCCATCCCTCTTGAGCCCTATCTCAAGTGGGTACGAGCCCGAGCCCAAAATCTAATGATGCCTTATCCTCATGTTCTCCCTATGATTAAAGAGCCCGTCAATGAAGGAGAGGTCCCCTACACCATCCTACATCCAGACATGCCTACATCGTGGGAGGAAATGCAGAAAAGTTGGATTCAACTCAAGGAGGAACGGAACACTTTTGAAGCTAGCTACTACGCCAGTGAAAAGAAGGTTCTAGAGCTTACCCGCCGACTCCACGAGCAAGAGGCCCTCAACACCTACATCGCACCAAAGAGGATGCGCAATGTCTTTCTGCCTTGAGAAGTTTATTTTGTAACATTTGGCCCATGGGGCATTTATGTACTAACAAATTTCTTCTTATTAAGCATACCATTCATCATGTGCATAAGCAGGTCTCACTCCAGGTTTCCTTATCTGTCTACTGTTTATTTCAGTAGGATGGATCTCGAGCAAACAGTCAAAGACCTACAAGCCCAGAATGCACAGTTCCAGCAACTCTTGATGACTTTGGTTAAAAGTCAAGAGGATATCAAGACTCATTTGGAGAATAAGGACCCAATGAAGAAGAAAAAGAGGATCGAGGTGGCTACTTTGGGGAGAAGATTTGACAGAGAAGCTCGGAGAGTGCTTGAATTTCCTCTTACTTCTGATGAAGGGACTAGTAAAAGAGATCGAGTTGTGGTGCCTTCCGAGTCTGATGCGGAGGAGGAAGAGGTTGAAGAGGATGAAGATTATTCTGACCAGCAATACCCTCCAGCTGATGATAAATACAAGGGTTTAGAAGACATATTGGCCGCCATGGAATTGCAAAGAGTACCGGGTTTGGATTTTGAAGACTTGGGCTTGGTTGCCGGAATTGTGATTCCCCCAAAATTCAAAGTGCCAGTGTTTGTGAGGTATGATGGGCTGTCCTGTCCCAAAATGCATCTCAGGTCCTACGTGAGAAAAATTCAACCCTATACGGCAGATAAAAATCTCTGGATTCATTTCTTTCAAGACAGCCTATCGGGAGCTCAGTTGGAGTGGTTTTATCAGCTAGAAGGAACCAGTGTCAGAAATTGGGAAGATTTGGCCACCGCTTTCTACAAACAATACCAGTATAATTCTGATCTTGCTCCTACTCGTACCCAACTTCAGGGTATGTCACTAGGAACAAGTGAGGGATTCAAAGAATATGCACAAAAATGGAGGGATTTGGCTGGCAGGGTGCAGCCTCCTTTAACCGATCGTGAGCTCGTTGATATGTTTCTCGGGACCCTATCTGGGCCATTTTTCAATCATCTAATTGGTAACTCTTCCGCGGGGTTTACCGATTTGATCTTAACCGGCGAAAGAATAGAAGCTGGCATCAAGTCAGGAAAGATTCAGAAGGGTGTTGCTGCAAGTGTTGAGAAGAAGCCTTTTAAGAAGGAGACAGCTATGGTATATTCTCAGAGAAGAGCAGGGAAGATGGAGCGTCGGCCAACTGTGGGGGCCGTAATGATTCAAAACACTCCAAGTGAGCAGCCTCGCTATAACCAGTCCAGACCAAATCAGCAACGGGTGGAAAGGCCACAACGGCAGTTCACCCGTATTAATATGACTCCAGCGCAGGTGCTTCCCCATCTATTGAAGTTGAATCTTGCCACCATCAAGGAGGCGCCAAAGAATGTGAATACGTCCTCCCCGCATTATCATGCCAATGCTAAATGCGCCTACCATTCAGACAGTGTTGGACACGACACCAATGATTGTTGGGCACTCAAGCATAAAATCCAAGACCTGATAGAGGCTAAGGAGGTAGAGTTTGACGCTCCAGAGAAACCTAATGTGATATTTGCACCTATGCCGAAGCACGGCCGAAATATCAATGCCATTGAAGAGGATTTGTATGTTGCTGACGTCAGTGATCTGACTACTCCACTGCTAACCATTAAGTTGAATTTGTTAAGGGCCGGGATCTTCCCGGGATGTAAAGAAGGCTGCTACTGTTGCCACTCTCTGCCGTTTGATTGTCCGCTATTAAAGAAAGGCATCCAAGGCCTTATGGATAGCCGACAAATTTTGTTCGAAAAAGTTTCTGCTGCTCCAGTTCATGTTGAAAATGTCTCAATCATAACCATTCACGCCAATCTTTCCAAGGCCGTCAAAAAGCCAGTTAAGATTACACCAGCTGCAAAATCTTTTCCTTTAAAGATAACAATGCCAGGGCCTGTTCCCTATGTTTCTGAGAAGTCGATACCTTGGAACTATGGTGGTGACATCTACTACCATGGTATCAAGCAAATCGAAGTAATTGAAGAAAGTTCGGATGATGAAGAAGCCAACATTAGTAATATTGCGGGCACCAGCAAAATCACCAGGAGCGGGAGAATATTTTCTCCAGAGATTGCCCCTCCAAGAGCAGTCTTTGGACCCTCATCAGCTAAAGAAGTCATCCCTGCACCAGTAAAACTCTCTGCTAGAACTCCTTTGATTGAAGAAGTTGTTGTTCCTAGTGCTGTCTCTCCTACCATTGCTGATAAAGGAAAGGGAATACAAGATGAGCCCGTCAGGACGAGGGCTCAACCCTTGGTGATCCCGGAAACCTCCAAGAAAGAAATGGACGAGATTTTGAGGATAATCAAGAGAAGTGATTACGATGTGGTGGAACAGTTGGGGCAAACCCCCTCCAAGATCTCCATGCTGGCACTATTTCTTTGCTCAGAAGCACATGCTAAAGCTTTGATTAAGTTTCTGAAGGCAGCTCATGTGCCCCAGGAAACCTCTGCGGATCAATTTCAACATTGCGTGGCTAGCCTGACTGCGGACAATGTATTAGGTTTTTCTGATGGCGACCTAACCCCTAAAGGCCGAAACCACAATGATGCTTTGCATATTTCGATCGAGTGTCGCGGAACCACCCTTGCACATGTTTTGGTTGATACCGGTTCGTCGCTGAATGTTTTGCCTAAGAAGGCCTTGGACCGGCTAGATTGCGAAGGTTTAGAATTGAAGCCGAGTGATATTGTCGTTAGAGCTTTCGATGGGTCGAAGAGAATGGTCCATGGAGAGGTTGAAATTCCCATCAAGATAGGTACTGAGGTGTTTAAATCCACTTTCTATGTAATGGACATCCGTCCATCATACTCCTGCCTGCTGGGTAGACCTTGGATACACCATGCTGGGGCAGTCACCTCCTCCTTGCATCAGATGCTGAAATATCCTGTCAAGGGAAAGATCATCACTGTTCACGGCGAAGAAGAGTACATGATTAGCCACTTAAATTCTTTCCGGTATGTGGAGGTTGAAGGAGAGTTCATTGAGACACCGTTTCAACATTTCAAAGAAGTTCTTCCTGAAATAGCAGTAGCAAAGTTGGCAGCTGAGACACCGAGACAGATGGCCAGGATGGCATCTCTGGAGGATGCAAGGGCCGCAATTAAAGAAGGGAAGAATTCAGCATGGGGGAAGTTACCCGACTTTCCGCATAAGACTGACAAGTTTGGATTAGGGTTCACAGCCGCTGGCTAGAAAGCCATGCGCCAGTCAAAGATTGAAAGAGCGCCAGTCAAAATTTCTCCTTACAGAATCAACGCCCTGGAAGATGAAGACAAGGAAAGCAACATTGAAGAGTGGATTTATCCAACTATCAGAGGAGGATTGAGCAATTGGGAGGCTAAAGACTTTGTCCCCATCACTTTTATTCATCAGTAATTTATCTGTTAAACATTTCCTATTTGGTCTGTAATATTTTACTTTCAAACAATCCGTACACTATCTTTTCACCTCCTGCCTTGCCCGGGGCATGTAGGTCCACTTGTAAGGGTTTTGACTATTTTTCATATTCATATGCCATGTTTAATGATTCATTGGACGTTTTTCATTTGATAAACTGCTTATGTTCATTCTCTTTCCTTTTGCATTTTTTGTTTAAGGATGGCTATCCCTTACACACACCCACACTCACCAATGCAGGTACCCATCCACTCCAGATTCCATGGGTGACTATTCTGCTGTATCTTTCAATAACTCTGAAGATCTGGTCAATCTAGCCGAGTATGAAGATGACGAAGGTTGTGAAGTACCCGGGGAACTAGCCAGACTTCTGCAACAAGAGGAAAGGGCCATCTTACCGCATGAAGAGCCATTGGAAGCTGTTAACTTGGGAACCGAGGAGGATCAGAAGGAGGTGCAAGTGGGTGCCAACCTGGAACCAAAAGTCAAGGAACGCCTGATACAGTTGTTGAATGAGTATGTTGAAATCTTCGCTTGGTCCTATGAAGATATGCCGGGTTTAGATACAGACATCGTGGTTCACCGTCTCCCCACAAGAGCAGACCGTCCACCAATCAAGCAAAAAGTTCGCCGAATGAGGCCTGACATGTCCGAAAAGATCAAAGCAGAAGTAATGAAGCAATTCAATGCTGGCTTCCTGGCTGTTACGTCCTATCCTCAATGGGTCGCTAACATCGTACTGGTACCGAAGAAAGATGGCAAAGTCAGAATGTGTGTGGACTACCAGGATTTGAATAGGGCCAGCCCTAAAGATGATTTCCCGCTACCTCATATTGACATCTTGATCGACAATACATCTCAGCATAAGGTGTTTTCCTTCATGGATGGATTCTCGGGCTATAATCAAATCAAAATGGCCCCCGAAGATATGGAGAAAACAACTTTTGTCACACAGTGGGGCACTTTCTGTTACAAGGTGATGCCGTTTGGGTTGAAGAACGCAGGGGCAACTTATCAACGCACCATGGTAGCTTTATTTCATGACATGATACATCATGAGATTGAAGTTTACGTAGACGATATGATAGCTCGGTCACAAACAGAGGAAGAGCACCTTGAACATTTAGAAAAGCTGTTTGCCAGATTAAAAGAATACAAGCTCAGGCTGAATCCAAGTAAATGCACTTTTGGAGTTAGGTCTGGTAAACTCCTGGGATTCATTGTAAGCAACAAAGGCATCGAAGTCGATCCAGCAAAAGTAAAAGCAATACAAGAGATGCCTGCTCCCCGTACTGAAAAGGAGGTTAGAGGATTCTTGGGGCGCTTAAACTATATTGCCAAATTCATCTCACATCTGACTTCTACCTGTGAGCCAATTTTCAAACTCTTGAAAAAGGATCAGGTAGTGGAATGGAACGACGGTTGTCAAGCTGCTTTTGATAGAATCAAGGAGTATTTGCTAGAACCTCCTGTTCTGATGCCACCCGTCGAAGGAAGACCATTGATCATGTATTTGACCGTCTTGGATAACTCAATGGGGTGTGTTTTGGGCCAGCATGACGAGTCTGTTCGAAAAGAGCATGCTATTTATTACCTTAGTAAAAAGTTTACCGACTGTGAGACTCGCTACTCACTGCTCGAGAAAACTTGTTGCGCTTTGGTATGGGCTGCTCGCCGACTAAGACAGTATATGCTGACTCATACTACCTTGTTGATATCCAAAATGGACCCTATCAAGTATATCTTCGAGAAGCCCGCTTTATCTGGAAGGATAGCTAGATGGCAAATGATCTTAACCGAGTATGACATCCAGTACACCACCCAAAAAGCTATAAAAGGGAGTGTACTAGCTGACCATCTGGCTCATCAGGCTATCGAAGACTATCAACCCATGAGATTTGACTTCCCAGACGAGGACATCATGAATTTGGACAACGTTGAAAGTGACGGACCGTATGACGGACCCGAAAAGGGATCCCGATGGACCCTGTACTTTGATGGTGCTTCAAATGCACTGGGAAACGGTATTGGCGCAGTACTCATTTCTCCGGAAGGTTGTCACACTCCTTTCACGGCCCGACTTTGCTTCAGCTGCACAAACAACATGGCTGAGTATGAAGCTTGCATCTTTGGTCTCGAGGCTGCTATAGACTTGGGGATCAAATCTTTGATCGTATTTGGGGACTCGGCTTTGGTCATCAGCCAAATCAAAGGAGACTGGGATACCAAGCATCCTAATATTATCCCATACAAAGAACATGTCCTGACATTGTTTCCTCGTTTCGAGCAAATTACCTTCGAGCATTTCCCGCTAGAAGAGAATCAGCTAGCCGATGCTCTAGCCACAATGTCCTCCATGTTTAAACTCAACTGGGATAACGAGGCTCCCCAAATCACCATCAAGCGAATGGATGAACCGGCACATTTCCACGAGATTAATACCGAAGAAGTAGTGGAACAACCTTGGTTCCATGAAATCAAAAGGTATCTCGAGACTAGAGATTATCCTGAAGGAGCTTCCGTAAATGACAAGAAGTTCTTAAGGAAATTCGCTGCTAAGTTCTTCCTGAGCAACGACATCCTTTACAAATGAAGCCATGATTGTGTATTACTCCGATGTGTGGATAAAGCTGAAGCAGAGTTGATCATGACTGATATACACAGCGGCACATTTGGCACTCACTTGAGCGGGCATACAATGGCTAAGAAAATCCTAAGGGCAGGCTATTTTTGGTCTACCATGGAGGCTGACTGCCATCAACATTCCCGTACTTGCCACAAGTGTCAAGTCTATGCTGACAAAGTTCATATCCCTCTGGTTCCTCTCAACGTCCTGACTGCTCCGTGGCCCTTTGCAATGTGGGGCATTGATATGATTGGAGAGATCAAGCCCACAGCTTCCAATGGACATCGCTTCATCCTGGTTGCCATTGACTACTTCACTAAATGGGTCGAAGCAGCTTCCTTCGCCTCTGTCACCAAAAATGTGGTTGCCCGCTTTATCAAGCAAAATCTCATATGTCGGTATGGTGTTCCAGACAGGATCATCACGGACAACGGTACAAATCTGAATAACACAATGATCACTGCATTATACGAACAGTTCAAGATTTATCATCACAATTCATCTCCCTATCGGCCGAAGATGAACGGTGTTGTTGAAGCTGCGAACAAAAACATTAAGAAGATCATTCAGAAAATGACAGTTACTTATAAAGACTGGCATGAGATGTTACCGTTTGCTCTGCATGGATACCGTACGACGACACGTACTTCAACTGGGGCAACCCCATTTTCTTTGGTTTATGGCATGGAAGTTGTTTTGCATATGGAAGTCCAGATCCCTTCTCTAAGGATTATGAAGGATGCAGGTTTGAATGAAGATGATTGGATGCAGACCCGACTTGATCAACTCAATCTGATCGACGAGAAGCGACTTGCTGCTATATGCCATGGTCAGACGTATCAAAAGCGGATGATCAAGGCCTTCAATAAGAAAGTCAGACGTCAAGTGTATCAAGTCGGAGATCTCATAATCAAGCGGATTATCTTGCCGCAAAGTGATCCCAGGGGCAAATGGACTCCTACATATGAAGGACCATTTGTGATCAAGAGCATATTTTCTGGTGGTGCAATGATTCTGATCACCATGGACGGCGACGATTTGCCGCACCCTGCGAACACAGACATAGTCAAAAGATACTACGCATAAAATAACCCGACAAGTCGAAAACCCGAAAGGGAGGCTTGGGCAAAATTGGGCATCCCGGTGAACCGAAAACCCGAAAGGGAGGTTCAGGCAAAAATTAGGGATAGAAACGAAAAAATCTATACACCCGGCAAGTCGAAAACCCGAAAGGGCGGCTTGGGCAAAAAGGGGTTTCCCGGTGGATCGAAAACCCGAAAGGGCGATTCAGGCAAAAGTTAGGGAATTAAAGCGTATGACTATGTCTCGTCGGATCACTTCAAAGACAATCTCTTCATCAACCAGTTCCAGACTTCTGATCAATCCAGTCATCGTCAAACGAAGCATTGAATGGACAGATATTCAGAGTTGTGAAAGCTATAGCGGAACAGAATCCCATGGAATTATTTCACATAACCATCCTTTATTTTGTATAAAATCTTTCAATATTTACGACAAAGTCCTCTTACTAGGATGATTGTCTCCTTTGTACAAATATACTCAAAGAAAATCAATACAAATACTCTTCCCAAAAATTTGTGTCATTTCCCTTTTCTTTTTCTCTTGCACTATTTGTTTTATTTTGAGAAACGTCCAATGTTTTGTTAAATAGGCATATGCATTTGAAACATAATCACTTCCTAAATGAACCTAAGAAAAAGGATTACTGATAGGATGAAGGTACAGATGGATATCTTGACACCCTTTCGAAGGAAACCCTCCAAGAGATTTGGAATCCACATCCCTGGCAAACCCTGAAGCTTATCTCCAGCAGACTCTCGAAGCTTATCCCCAGTAAGGTTCTGGAAGGTATTTCCCCGCAGAGCACGAACGTCTCTCCCGAGTTTTATTCAAAGTTATTCCTCACAAAGGCTTATAACTGGGTTATCCTCAGCTAACAACCATAGAAGATCGCACTCGCCAGAATTCTTCCTATCCCCAGCGGAGTTCATCAAGATTTTCCCAGCACAACTTATCAATATGATCCCCAGAGGGGTTTATCTTTGTTATCACTAGCCAGAGAGTCCTCCAGAGCTCAATTTCCCTCAGAGTGCAAATTTTCAATATCCCCAGCGGAGCCAGACTAATGAGCCTTCTCCCCACAGAGCTTTAGGAAGAGAAATCTTGAGTTCCCCAGTGAGATCGCCAGAGTTACTTCCCATCAAGCTGAAAATTCTCAGTCTTACCTCCCCAGCATGAGTCTACTAGATTGATACTCCCCAGTAGAGGTCATCAGGAATTCTCTTCCCCAGCAGCAGCCAAGGATTTATTTTCCCCGGCAGCAGTCAAGATGCTTTTATCTTCAGCCACCTCGGATTCATTTATCCTCAGCAAGATAGCTCGTCAGCTTACATGCGCATTCATCACATTCATGTCATAAACATTGATGTCACGTATATTACATCATGCATCATAACATTGCATACAACTAACTCTTTACCTTTTCAGGAAAGATCAGTCGACAGACTAAAATCATTCAACTTCAAGATTCCTGAAAACAGTTCACGGGTTCTCCAAGTAAACGGATGTTAACCTGTCACTTGTTCAGATTCTTCTTCAAGACTTCTGAAAACAGTTTATGGATTCTTCCCAACAACGGATGTTAATCTATCGACTTGTTCAGATGCAACTTTTGAAAACAGTTTACGGACGCTTCCCAACAACGGATGCTGCTCTATTGCTTATTCAACTTCAAGATTCCTGAAAACAGTTCACGGGTTCTCCAAGTAAACGGATGTAAACCTGTCACTTGTTCAGATTCTTCTTCAAGACTTCTGAAAATAGTTTATGGATTCTTCCCAACAACGGATGTTAATCTATCGACTTGTTCAGATGCAACTTTTGAAAACAGTTTACGGACGCTTCCCAACAACGGATGCTGCTCTATTGCTTATTCAACTTCAAGATTCATGAAAACAGTTCACGGGTTCTCCAAGTAAACGGATGTAAACCTGTCACTTGTTCAGATTCTTCTTCAAGACTTCTGAAAACAGTTTATGGATTCTTCCCAACAACGGATGTTAATCTATCGACTTGTTCAGATGCAACTTTTGAAAACAGTTTACGGACGCTTCCCAACAACGGATGCTGCTCTATTGCTTATTCAACTTCAAGATTTCTGAAAACAGTTCGCGGGTTCTCCAAGTAAACGGATGTTAACCTATCGCTTGTTCAGCTTCTTCTCCAAACCACTGAAAACAGTTTACAGATTCCTCCCAACAACGGATGTCAATCTATTGCTTGTTCAGACCCCCCAGTTCAGAGATGGTCCCAAGCTTGGACACCTTCCTGATATTCCCTTCCAGATGGCATCTCTAAGCCCATCCCCGACAAGATTTCTGTCACTCTCCCAGATGGAATCGTTAAGCCCATCTCCAAATGGCATCTCTAAGCCCATTCCCGCATCCATTGCTTTGACAAGTGCAAATTTCCGGGCACTCTAGTGTCCAATCTCCTATTACCCTCGAGTCACGAAAGGCAAACTTGCCAATCTAACTCTTCGGATTCAAGAAGATTGAACAGGGGCAACTGTTGTACCCCAAAATTTGCCCTCCCATTTCTCATTGATTTCTCACCACAAAGCCCTTGAAGCTCAAGATCCAGTTAGGGTTTCATCTGCTCAAGACCTCTCCTTGCACTGTTGACTCAAATTAGGGTTTGTGTTTGCACAAAGATGCTTTGACCTAAAATGCCCAAGATGACTTTCATGCTTCATAATTGGACTCCCAAGTTTACCCATATCAAGTTTCAAGCCTTGATTCCAAGTTTTGCCCAGTCAATTGGACAGTTGACCTAGAAATCAACTGTATTGGGGAAAAAGTCAACTGTGGCCAATTGACAGTCAAACCTCATGAAATTTGACCCACATCAACATTATGAACTCATATGAACCATTTGATCAAGTTTGGATCACAATTCCCCAAGAAATTTGATTAGATCACCAAAAGGGCAAAATGGTCATTTTTAGGGTTTTGACTACACAAAGGCAATTTTTGACTGTTTGACCTAGCCAATGGCAAACCAAGCTCACACATGGACTCAAGGACCCCATGGAATTATCTTGACATGCTCAACAAACTCAAAAGATCCCAAGTACACAAGATTGACAGTTGAATTTCCCAGTCAATTGATCAATTTTGACTGTATACTGAAAAGTCAAACTTTGAATTTTTGGTCAAAATCAAGAGTCAAGATTCATTTTTCATCAAAACATGCCAAATCATGAAACTTGTTCATCAAGAAACCAAGAAATGCAAATTAGGGTTTAAAATGGAATTTTTCATAACTTAGAATTTTTTTAAGTTATGGAAAACCCTAATTTTTTCCCAACTTTGCCCCACTTTTTCACCAAGATTCATTTGGATTCAAACAAAAGTCAAAACATGAAAGTTGTAGCTTGTTGCATAATCTACAACTTTTATTCACAAAGTGTTCTCATTTGAAGCTTGTATCTCAAGTTACAAATTTTTGAATAAGGGCACTAAACCATTCTTAACTTAGTGAATTTTTGACCTATTTTGACAAGGTTTTCTACCCCACTTCAAGGCCATTTTCCATACACTTCCACTTGGAATTTCAATTTGCATTTCAAAGATGGATTGTAGTACACATTCCAAGCTTTCCAAAATGTCCAAGAACTCATCAAACAACCTCATAACTTGAGAGAATCGAATTTCACAATATGGTAAAAATTCACTTTTGTTCTTGACCAAAACATGATTCATAACACTATGCATTTTCAAAACTCAGCATGCCCCTTGATTACAGGCCTTTTATCTCAATTACACTCATAAATTTAATGCATATTCTTTGTGCCAAGACCATGTTCTTTGTGTTCTAACATTACATGAAGGTTTAATCCATTTATAGATAAAGCAAACTATCCATTTTTGCAAAAGTTCACTTTATGTCCAATTACAAATCCAAGCAGTACAAGCAAGATCTAATGGGCACAAGATTATGGACAAATCACTCTGATCAAGGAGAGTTTATGCAGCTCATTAGAGGTCCCCTACTGACCTAAAACACCAAGTTGCTTTTGTTTGCTTAAGAGTGAAGAAAAGTGCCATAACATAAGACATCTCTCATATCAGTCAAAAAACCTTGAAGCAAATATTAAAAACACATTCCAAAGATCAGAACCAAGCTTTTGCACGACCCTTGCACCTCTCAAACACTCCCATTGCCATAATCACTCTCAAACTGCACAAACAGGGCCAAGCCTGCAGTTTGAGTGCTATCTCCCATTTCTCTCAAGCTTTCTTGCCCAAACCAGTTCATACACATCCCCAAGCATCTATGCAAGCTAACCATGACCTGAAGCACGACCTGTAATCCCTCTAACCACTTCCACCATTTTCAATTTCTTGTTTTGCAGGTGAAGTGCTCTAGCACGATTCAGAAGCTTTCAAGACAAAGTAAACATTGAAATAACATCCCTGGACCTCAAGGAAGCTTCTCCAATCATCACCTTGCACTGAAAGTTCCCCCATTGCAAGATAGAACTTCAGCTGAACAGGTATCTTGGTGAACTCGTATCTCTCTTATTATGCATCATTAGCCTTAAGTTTGTGAATAAACAATGTCCTACTCATGCCACTGAACATGTACATTCTTTTACTTTTCATTTCTTTTGCTTGAGCTGTGATAATTTGGAGTTTAAAAATGGCAGAAAAACTAGGTTTGGATTTGGGGGAGGAGAAATTCTCCCTCATCTTAGAGAGTTAGATCAAGTTATGCATATGGTTAGAATCGTCTCTTCATGCTGAGCATTTTTTATGTTATGAGTTTTTGTTAAAAAGCCAGGAATCAGGAGTTAAGGATTGATGAAGAAAGGCGCGCATTTTTTGAATTGTTTGGTCTGAAGGTTGAAGACAACCATTTTCTGGGCTGGGCCTGCTTGTTATTCCTTTTTGCACCATACATTTACTTTTGCACCCCCTGAGCCCATTTTGTTATTTTTAATGATTTTTTGACTTTTTTCTTTTTTGGTCTGACTTGTTTATTTTTGCTTATGACATTAAAAATCTAAAAATAAATTTTTACACCATTTTTCTATTTTTTAGGCATTTATTTGATTATGTTGACATTTATACATAAATATATATATACACACTATTATTTAGAAAACTAGAAAAAAATAATGCAAATATATTTTCTTTTCTGATTTTTACTACATTTTCCCTTTTGAAAATATTTTATACAAAACATATTTTTTTTATATAAATATTAATTATTATCATTTATATATATATGATATTTATTTGTAAATAATATAAATATATAGGTATATTAATATACTTAGGAGAAAATATCAAAAAATGTGCATATTTTATTTTTTTAATATTTAATACTAAAAAAGGCCTTTTTTACAAATATACCATATTTTATTTTATTTTTGTATGTAAATAATAAATATTATATGAATTGATTAATTAATGTCCCTTTTTGATTAAAAAAATTAGGGTTTTGCCCTAAATTTGAAAATACCTCAAAAATAATACCTTTTTATTTTATTTTTTTATTTTACATAAATAATACTTTTTTCATACATATAAAAATTCCTTTTGCATTCTTGCATATTTGTTTTATTTACCATTTAAATTATACATTTATTTATCTTGTAAATATTCATAGAAAATGATGTAATAGCTTAGATTCAACTTCTTGTCTAAATATCCCCATTTGAAACATTGTACCCCCCTCCCCATATTATTGTGTTGTAATAGCGTAGGATTTTAAATTTCGCATTTTATCGCTTTCTAAACATACTATGCTAGAATTAGGGTTTTGTATGCGAATAAAAATGAACAAAATAGTTGGACCTAATACAAGATAAATGAGCATGAAAAATGGACGACACATTTCACACTTGCACCCCTAGGGTATTCCACTTTGTTGCCTTCAAATAATTGGGCCATGTTGTATGTTGAATTTCTTTGGGTAAAAAACAAACAATCAAAAGATCATAGTCCCTCAAAATGTTGCCTAAATGAATGATCAAGTCCCTTTTAAAAAAATTGCCCAAAGACATTTAACACTATTGCAATTATGGTCTAAACGATGACCCGCGCCCGTCCCTTTCATCTCCTAAAACAAGATTGTCCACCAAATGCAATGGTGGAACAAAATTGTCAAAAGGTTTAAAACATAACAAAAATCTTTGAGAAAACTTTAGGGTAGATAAACTCTTAAGTACTTGTCAACTTTCCAAGAAAACACTTGCCTATTTTTAAAACCCACTTCACAATCACTTTCAAAATCAACTTTCAAAAACCTTGAAACATCTTTTCAAAAGACAAAACACCTTTTGTAAAACATTCGAGTAAAGAATTGTTACAAGGGTAGCCTATACAAGGCATCTTTTCAAAACATTTTCAAAACCACACACCAAGCACCATTTCAAACAATTGAAAACCAAGGCAAGTTGATCTAAGCAAGTACCTAAGAGCCCATGGATAACCATGGATAGAAAGGGTGCTAATACCTTCCCTTTCTATAATCTACTCCCCGAACCCAAGAAAAATCTCAAAGGTTGTTGCTGTACTTTTTAAACCTTTCCTTAGGATAAAATAAAAAGTCGGTGGCGACTCTTGCTCAACCGAAACATTTGCGAAAACAAACGCAAAACCCTAGTCAGTTCTCCCACCGTATCACAATATCTTTGAGAATTATGAAAATGTGATTTAATTTGATTCATGTATGATATCTTTCCAAAACAAGCTTCAATCCAATCTTTTCCAATCCTAATGAGTCTTGCACGAATTGATCATCACGCTAGCTGTACATAGACTCCAAATGTGCACAAAAATCCCAAGATTTGATTTTCTTTTATTATTTTACCACTTAATTTGATTTATTTTGATTTAAATGAATAAAAATAAAAATAAATGATAAAAATAATAAAATAATAGGTGGAAAAGCTCAGGGGTCATAGGTCCTATTAGAAACATATTTCAAACAAGAAAATATGGGCCCCTTTGGAAAAAATGCAAATTTGATCAATGTTGACTTTTGATAATTTTCCAAAAATTGAAAACATTGACAATGCACAACTCTCTCAAGTTTTACCCTAGGAGGGTGTTCTTGTAATTTTTAGAAATCTTAGGATGTCCCCTAAACAACCCTTTTGGTTTCATCTCAATTGGATCTTTCATGTTCATGTATGAAGCTTTGACCCAAGAGGTGTTTTTGTTGACTTTTCAAAAGGACCTATAATATAAAAATTCATATCTTTTGATGAGTACATATTTTGAACTTGTGGGATGAATATGAATTGTAGGGAATTTCATCCTCTTCAAAATTAACCTTGGATGGAAAATTTCTGATAAAGTATGAAGAAGTTATGCTTGGTCAAAGTTGGGTTGACTTTTCCTACAAAACCCTAATTTAGCAACTTTCGGGTTTTGATGAATTTGGAGCATTCCTTGAGGAATCATGATCAACCCTTGATCAAATGATGGAAGTCACTTCAAAATGTTGATGTTGACCAAAAATCTTGAGATTTGACTGTATGTGGGCCACAATTGACTTTTGACCTAATACAGTCGATTCTAAAGCATTTGAGCAGTTGACTGAGCAAACTTCTTTGTGCAAGGCATGAAACTTGACATGGATGATTCTGGGAACATATTAGGACCTCGGGAAGCATTTTAGTCCTTTGTGGTTCACACATCTTGATGAAAAAGGGAAACCCTAATTTAAGGTATACTGCCTTAGGAGAGAGTTTGTGTTGTCAACTCTTGGACTTCCTTGAGCAACTTGGGGACCTCAATTGACATGTATTGAGTAAAATGAGAGGGAAAATTTTAGGGTACAACAACTGCCCCTGTTCAATCTTCTTAAACCTGAGGATGTAGATTGGCTAGCCTGCCTTTCGTGATCTGAAGGTGGAAGATGATTGAACACTAGAGTGCCCAGAAATTTGCACTCGCATGAAGTGGCACTTGGTTTTGGATATCGGGAATGGGATTATAGATGCCATTTGGAGGTTGATGATAGAGAGTCTTCGGAGATGGGTTTAAAGATGCCATCTATATAGTGTTGATTTCTTGAGACATTCCTTCGACGAGAGTCCATTTTGCTGTTGTTGATGAGGAATCTGCTGAGGAGCATTGGTGTCTGTCTTGGGAGAAATAGAGTTTTAGGAGCTTCAGTTATCTGTTACTCTACTGGGGAGATGTGAAACCAATCGTGTTCGATCAGGTTCTAGTCTTACAGTATTGTGGACTGCTGTTTGGGGATAAGAGAGGAGGAACCTGGATAGTAAGGTTATGAGAAGGAACCTGGATAGTAAGGTTATGAGAAGGAACCTGGATAGTAGGGTTGCTTCGATATGAAAAGCCTGGATAGTAGGGCTGTGAGAAGGAACCTGGGTAGTAGGGTTACTTCGATATGAAAAGCCTGGATAGTAGGGTTGTGAGAAGGAACCTGGGTCGTAGGGTTACTTCAATATGAAAAGCCTGAATCGTAGGGTTGTGAGAAGGAACCTGGGTAGTAGGGTTACTTCGATATGAAAAGCCTGGATAGTAGGGTTGTGAGAAGGAACCTGGGTAGTAGGTTTACTTCGATATGAAAAGCCTGGATCGTAGGGTTGTGAGAAGGAACCTGGGTAGTAGGGTTACTTCGATATGGAAAGCCTGGATAGTAGGGCTGTGAGAAGGAACCTGGGTAGTATGGTTACTTCGATATGAAGAGCCTAGATCGTAGGGTTGTGAGAAGGAACCTGGGTAGTAGGGTTACTTTGATATGAAAAGCCTGGATAGTAGGGTTGTGAGAAGGAACCTGGGTAGTAAGGTTACTTCGATATGAAGAGCTTGGATAGTAAGGTTGTAAGAAGGAACCTGGATAGTAGGGTTACTTCAATATGAAAGCCTGGATAGTAGGGATGTGAGAAGGAACCTAGATAGTAGGGTTTCTTTGATATGAAAAGCCTGGATAGTAGGGCTGTAAGAAGGAACCTGGATAGTAGGGTTACTTTGATATGAAAATCCTAGATAGTAGGGCTGTGAGAAGGAACCCGGGTAAGGTTACTTTAGGCTAAGTCTGTGTAAAACTTCAGAAGGAACCTGGGTAAGGTTACTTTGGGATAAGTTCATGTAAAACTTCAGGAGCAACCGGGGTAAGGTTACTTTGTGACAAGTTCATGTAAAACTTCAGGAGGAATCGGGGTAAGGTTACTTTGTGATAAGTTCGTGTAAAGCTTCAGGAGGAGCCGAGGTAAGATTACTTTGTGATAAGTTCGTGTAAAACTTCAGGAGGAACCGGGGTAAGGTTACCTTGGGATAGGTTCGTGTAAAACTTCAGGATGAACCTGGGTAAGGTTACTTTGGGATAAGTTCGTGTAAAACTTCAGGATGAACCTGGGTAAGGTTACTCCGATATGATAATGTAGATTAGTTGACCCGTTTAATTTCGGGAACTGAGTTTCCATTAGTTGTCTGTATATGTGATCTGTATAACTGCTGGATTCATTGAAGCTAATCGTCTTTTCCTGAAAAGATATCAGGGTTAGTTATATATGATGCATGAAATGCAGGGTGAGATGATGTTCTCACAATAAATGAGATTATGTTGTATATGATATGTGTTGCACCCCAAAATTTGCCCTCTCATGTTTTCCAAAGTCTTCCCCCTGCATGGTTGATCACAAACTCTTGCCTAAGGAAAAGGAAAATTTTTGAGTGGTACTCTAAGCGTTTCGATTGGCACTCTGAAGAAGCATTTTGATTGGCACTCTGAAGAAGCATTTCGATTGGCATTCTGAAGGAGCGTTTCGATTAGCACTCTGAAGAAGCATTTCGATTGGCATTCTGAGGGAGCACTTCGATTATCATTCTTAAGGAGCATTTCGATTGGCACTCTGAGGAAACATTTCGATTGGCATCATGAAGGAGCCTTTCGATTGGAATTATAACAGTGTCCTTCGATTGGAATTCCAAAAGGTCCATTCGAAGAGGCATTCAAAGGGTCCATTCGAAGAAGCTTTCGAAAAGCATTCGAAGGAGGTCATCGGCCTATTCGAAAGGGAGCATTCGAATGGTGCCATCAGCCCATTCGAAGGAGGTCATCAAGAGGGCACTCAAGTCAAAAGCGTCCAGATTCATTCAAGAGACACAAATGTTTCAAAAAAGGAATTTATTTAATGTGTCTGTTTCTTGTCTCAGTGGCACATTACAAGGACACGGAAAATCACACGAAAATCAGAGGAAAATCACACACGAAAATATACAACGAAACACACAAAACTCTGCAGGAGAACACACAGAAAAATTGCCTCAAAGAGCCAAAGCAGTCCTTCAGATCAAAGGTGCCCACGCCCAGAAGCCCAGATCGAAAGTGCCTGCATCCAGGAAGTGCCCAGATCGAAGGTATTCATCCAGCCAGCACCCAAATCGAAGATCCAATCTGCTGGTAAGAGAGGGTAAATTATCCAACCTTGTTTTTGCATAACACATCATTACTTGTTGTTACCTTCGATTTGCCATCCTAGACAGGATCAAAGGGCCTGGGTTTGGTACCCAGGTCATGTTTTTTCGTGTGCTAACATTTGCTGCAGATTTAGCCTGAAGAGACCCCAACAAGTGCAGCATCGAAGGGCCTGGGATTCAATACCCAGGCCCTGCATTTTATTTTGCTAACAGGCTTTTGCAGGTATAACATCCCAGATCGAAAGAGAGCCCTTCTCTGGATCAAACCCATTAGCATGCTGGATCGAAGGAAGCATCTCCTTCCTGGATCGAAAGCCATGACCTCCATGATCGAAGGGCAATCCTCTTCCCTGGATCGAAGGATACTCACGCCTTACTGTCTGGCCCAATCGAAAGTCACCTCTTCTGGATCGAAGCTCCCATTTTTATCCCTGGATCGAAGGATGCCCTTTGTATTTTTATTTTTGTTTTCGTTATTTCTTTATTGACCTTATCATTTTAATTAACATTAAAATCAAAAAACACAAAAACATTAGGCTAGTTCTTTTTCTATTAAATTAAATTTGTAAATTAACCTTTAATTATCTTAACATTTTTCCAAAAAACTAAAATTAAATAGATTTAGATTATTTTCCCAAAATAAACTGAAACAACAAAAAGATTTTATTCTTAGAATTTTTTAGAGTTTATTTTCAGATTCGTGCGCGTTTATTTTATTGTAATTGCCTATTGGGATGTAATAGCTTAACTAAGACCCTTTACTACTTTTATTTCCCCAATTTTTGGACATGTAAATAATCCCCCTCCCCGAAAGCCTTGTAATAGCGTAGGATTTACAATTCCCGCACTTTAAATTTCTGTACATATATTAACTGTTTAGATGTATGCTAACTAGGATTGTATGACAAGATCTATCTTAACTTAAAATCAACAGTAGCTCACCATAGCATGTACAAAGATAACATAAACTAAAAATTGACACATGCACATGCCACTCTTAGGATACACCTCACTTGGTTGCCTCGAACGTGGTCATTAAGTATAGGATGTTTTAGAGGTCGTCCTTTTGTCCCAAGATCATAAGTTGCCTCGAAATGGTTTCCTCTATAAAAAATGATCTAAGACATTAGGATTACCACTAAAGCGTCCTAATGTTGCTTTAGTGACCACAAGTCCCTTAAATCGAATTGACTCGAAAACTCCAACGACGGTGCTACCTATTCTTCAATAGTGGGATAACACTGTCTAAAGGACATTTGCACAATTAAATTCCTTTTTGAGTAGGTAGAGGTTCTTAAGTACTTGCTCTCTTTTAAAATAAAACAAAAACTTTTCACACTTACACTTTTCGAACAAAGTTTTCAAAACACTTCATACACTCTTGAGGACAGAAGCAAGAGTTAAAATGAAGTTTCAAATAAAACTCTTTTCAAAACCCACAATCACAAAGAAAAGCAAACCTTTTGAAAACATAGTGAGCAAGTACCTAAGAACTCGTGGATAACCACAGATAGAAAGGGTGCTAACACCTTCCCTTTCTATAATCTACCTCTCGAACCCGAGAAACATCTCGAAAAGGAATTTGTCTATGCTTTTGTCCTTTCCCTTGTTGGATATAATAAAAGACGGTGGCGACTCTTGCTTACCGCGACACTTTGCAAAAACAAACGCAAACGCGAACCATCATTCAAAAACAGTCAGTTCTCGTTCCCACCGATCACAGAACTGGCGACTCTGCTGGGGAAGAATTAATAAGTGAGGTATACCTTAGGATTAGATCACTTGTGTTTTCAATTGTATCGCTTTATATGCTTATAATTTTGTGGGCTTGTATCGGAGTTCTATAGATCCTAACCCAGATCTGGGGGTACCCTTTTTAGGTAAGTAGCAATAAAATGTGAGGGATCTGTCCGGCGTAGACCGACACAGATGAAGCAGTAGCTACGTTGGTGTGGCACCTTGGTCTGTGTCGATATCCCTTGTGTTGAAACGAGGAGAATATGGGTCTTCTGAGGAGTCATTAAGCATCAACTGACCTTAGAACCTTAAATTTACCAACTTGGCCATAGAACAGTAGCAGTATGCTACACTCATTGAGACTAAACTCTCGTGATGGTTTCGGCCGCAAGAAAATGTTGCTAAGCTGGAATTATGACCGATTGAGGGTAGTCAGTGATATTGAGATCCTCTAGAACCCGATTACTATTTTTTTAGGACAGGTTTAAACCAACTAAACTGAAAGAGGGTAATGCCTAAACTCCATGTCATCCTAAACTTAAGGCTATATGTGTGACTTGTGTGCCTTCAAACTTGAACTACTTGTTATCTGACAACAGGGGTTCCTTGCAGGTTTTGTTTATAGTCCTTATCCAACAAATTGGATTTATTGCAGGGCTCACTTACAGCACCTCACTTTTTGCTTAAACGCATAACATACACATCATAACATCATGCCTTAGCATTTCTTTAACCATTTCAAGGATCTCAAGGGTCTGTGATGCAGGTTATGGTAAATCAAATGGCTAGCAAGGGGCAAAGGGGATTTATTTTCCTCTAGCCAAGGGTGTCTAGAAATCCAAGCATGATAACTTGAGTCAGGGGCTATGACCCACTTGATATGGTGAGCTTGACTCTTGAAGAAGGACTCTCAGCAACATGAAGTTCCTTCAATCAAGCTATCAGACACAGATTCTAACAGTTTCTTGTTTACCCCGCGAGATCCTTGAAAACATTACATACATATATCATACATATCATTGCATAACAGGTCTTCCAGTACAGGTCTCTTATCTTCTTCGCTGTTTATTTCAACAATCATCATGTCTACTGAACCTTCCACTGAGCAAGCTATCAAGGCCCTCCAGGCCCAGAACGCCCAATTTCAAGAGCTGTTCATGAATCTAGCTAAGGGTCAGCAGGACCTGAAGACCCTGATTCTGAAAGAGAGGAAGAAGAAGAAAAAGAGGACCATCCCGTTCAATATTGGACGCCGGTTTGGAAACGAACTGCAGAATAAGGTTGATCTGACCACCCCATCTGAGGAGAAAGATAGTCCACAAGAAAGGAGGGCTCCTAGCCCTTTGGTCTCTGACAACGAGATGAAATATGATGAAGAACAATATCCTCCTGCTGAGGATAAGTACAAACAGCTGGAAGACCGTTTGAGCGCTATGGAAACGCAGAAGGTACCCGGTTTGGACTTCGGAGATCTGGGTCTATCGTCTAGGGTGGTGATTCCCCATAAGTTCAAGGCACCTGCCTTTGCCAAGTATGACGGAGCTTCCTGTCCAAAGCTGCACCTCCAGTCATATGTGAGGAAAATCCAACCTTACACTGCTGATAAGAATTTATGAATCCATTTCTTTCAGGACAATCTCTCAGGGACTCAGCTTGAGTGGTTCTATCAGTTGGACGGAGCCAGTATTCGCAGCTGGGAGGATTTGGATGCTGCATTCTTTAGGCATTATCAGTATAATTCCGACCTCGCTCCTACGCGTACCCAACTCCAGGGTATGTCAATAGGGACGGGTGAAGTATTTAAAGAGTATGCTCAAAAATGGAGAGACCTTGCTGGAAGGGTACAACCACCTTTGGCTGATCGTGAGCTTGTTGACATGTTTCTGGGGACCCTGTCAGGTCCTTTCTTTAACCATCTGATTGGAAGCTCTTCTTCCAGGTTTACCGATCTTATTTTGACTGGTGAAAGGATTGAAGCTGGTATTAAGGCTGGAAAAATACAGGAGGGTGCCTCGTCGAGCACCGAGAAGAAACCATTTAAGAAAGAGTCTAGTGCTGTCTACAGTTCAAGAAGACAGAATAGACCTAAACACCGCCAAGCTGTCAATGCGGTTATTATTTCATAACCTGCTGGTGCTCCTCAGCCTCACAACCAACAAAGGGACGAGATACCTCGAAGGCAATTCACCCGTCTCAACATGACTTTGTCTCAGATTCTGCCACAGTTGTTGAAGACCAATCTGGTGACTCTAAAAGAAGCTCCAAAGAATCCAAATACAACGTTATCAAGGTATAACCCTAACGCCCGTTGCGCCTATCACTCTGAGAGCCCGGGGCATAATACAGATGATTGTTGGACTTTGAAGAACAAGGTTCAAGACCTAATCGATGCAAAGGAGATTGAGTTTGAGGCGCCTGAGACTCCCAATGTGATCACTGCTCCCTTGCCAAAACATGACTAGGATTAAAAACACTTTTGTTCATTTGAATTCTGAAATTGTATTTTTCTTTGCTTATTCAAACAATTGTTATCATATCAAACTCTTTTATTTCATTAATGCATTACAAGTGTCTGTTTTGAATTAATTGTTTTCACTATGCTTAAATTGCTTCATATTTCCTTTTGTGATGTTCAACTCTCGATTCTAAGCCTTTTGAGGGAGGATGACGAAAACGATACCACGATCTTTATAGTATGCTTTTGAATAGACCCCGCTGATGAGGTACAGGCATTGTTTCAAATCCTAAACAGTGGAGTTATAAGGAAGATAATCCCTCATCAACCCCTTTGAACCAAAGAAGTTGGAGTTTTTCTTTTCACAAATTAAAAACCCTTAATTATAACCTGGGGCATGGTAGTTTCCTCAGTTGATCCAGGTGCACAATGAATGGCATCAAAGAAGTCCTTCCAAATCAAAAGTCAATGGTGGTTCCTTATTTCATAGGCAGTCAATCTCTCAAAAGAATAAAAGCCCATTAAGTCAAAACCTATGAAGGAGACTTACAAAAACTGGGGCATCCCTCTGACTGTAAATACAAAAAGAAACAGCTCAGGCAAAAGACAGGGATAATAAAAAAGAAAGAGGTCCTAAAAACTCTCAACAAAAATGACTACCTATTCAAAAATAAATTGTCAGTATTTGAACCATCACTAGAATATCAGAGCAAAGACTCAAACAAGGTCTAATGCACGATTAGTTGAGTTTAGGATTGAAGAACATCACGAAGAGCGGGTGGCTACAAATAAATTTTGAGCCTTTATCCTTTTTTTCTTAAACCGTGAACCAGGCCACGTTATAACCCTTAAAAGTCCTAGCTGAAGCATGGGTTAGTCCGAAAGCATACTGTTACAAAAGGTATCCTGACTCCTGTAGGGCTTGCTGTAAATCCTGAGTTGACATCACATTTTACTGTTTTACTGAAAAATGCATTTTCAAAGACATCAAGACAGACATAAGCTTTGCATTCTTAAAATAACATTGTTTGCATATGACTATTTGTTCAAATAGCAGAGAAATTCACACGACGAATATCTAGTGAACAAAAACCTTCTCAATAAAAAGGTCACCTCAAGTGGAAAAAACACTTCTAATCAAGGGGCATGGCATGATCATTGTCCATAATCTGGGGCAGTCAAGTCAAGATTCAAGCAATCTCTCAAGATGCCAAATAGCCAGGGGCAGATCTCCATATGAATCACTTGGGGCATTGGACATGAATTCTGGCAACGAATCTTACGTGATCAAACATCTTCTGGTAGTATGGCAACACAACACTACCGACAGTGACATATCTCTACATCCTGAGAGCGTAGACATAGTCAGAAAATACTGCGCATAATCAAAGACCCGCTAGGTTGACTGGCCTAGGCAAAAATAAGGGCTTCCCGGAGAACCAAAAGGGTTCTGGCAAAAATGAGGGATGAAAATGAAAAAAATCTGTACACCCGGCAAGTCGAAAACCTGGAAAGGCGGCTTGGGCAAAAAAGGGTATCCCGGTGGACTGAAAACCCGAAAGGGCGGTCCAGGCAAAAATTAGGGATCAAAGCGTACGACTATGTCCCGTCATCTCGTCACTTGCCTACCAGAAGAAGATTTGTCACTTCAATCGGCAATGACCAAGCACCTCATAGGTTGGGATAATACTTGATCCACAGGGCCTCCGCAGGCACCTTCTCCCGCAGAAACAGGGGCACTAAAAATTGTCCGAACTGTACAGCTGCTCTGCTCATCAGGTACAAAGGTAGATTCAGCTGAAGAATAGGGCTAAGATACTTTCACTCCCCGCAGAGCAAGACAGTAATGGTATCTCTCCCAGCTGAGACTTGCAGCTATGTACAAATCAGCAATACTCTCCCCAAGCAAAGTTGGTCTACCATCAGCCCTAAAAAGGTTGGGTATCCCCAGAAGATCTTAATATTCCCCAATAGAGTATAAGAATATTCCCCAACAAGTATAAGAGTATCCCCAGAAGTCTTACTATTCCTCAACAGAGTATAAGAATGTTTCCCGGAGGAATACAAGATAACCCCAGCAGAGTTCATCATTGAAATCCCCAACAGAACTTATCAGCAGAATCCCAAGCGGAGTTTATCGTTGAAATCCTCAGCAGAACATCTCTCCCACAGAGTAATTCCCCTCAGATTAATCTCCTCATCAGTTTATTCCCCAACAGAGTCACCCTCCCCTGCAGGTTTATTCTTGCAATCATCTTCGTTCGTCATCCCCAGCGGAAATGAAGAATTCAACTCTATTCTCCAGCAAGCTCTCCGGGATTTATTTTCCCCAGCTAAAACATTAAATTTCCATACATCATGATACATGCATAAACGCATCATACCACACAATCTCATTTATGTTGAGAACATCATTGCTTGATCCATATCATGCATTGCATATGACTGACCTTTACCTTTCAGGAAGGATGCAGTTAAATTCTCAGCCATATCAAAAGGCCTTCTCTGGTCCAGTTAAATCGATCCCTAAAGATTTTTCTGAGGCAAAGCCAGTTAACGGAGACAAAATCAGTTAAATCAATTCCTAAAGATTTTTCTGAGGCAAAGCCAATTAATGGGGACAAAATCAGTTAAATCGATTCCTAAAGATTTTTCTGAGGCAAAGCCAGTTAATGGAGACAAAATCAGTTAAATCGATTCCTAAAGATTTTTCTGAGGCGAAGCCAGTTAATGGAGACAAAATCAGTTAAATCGATTCCTAAATATTTTTCTGAGGCGAAGCCAGTTAATGGAGACAAAATCAGTTAAATCGATTCCTAAAGATTTTTCTGAGGCGAAGCCAGTTAATGGAGAAAAAATCAGTTAAATCGATTCCTAAAGATATTTCTGAGGCAAAGCCAGTTAATGGAGACAAAATCAGTTAAATCGATTCCTAAAGATTTTTCTGAGGCAAAGCCAGTTAATGGAGACAAAATCAGTTAAATCAATTCCTAAAGATTTTTCTGAGGCGAAGCCAGTTAATGGAGACAAAATCAGTTAAATCGATTCCTAAAGATTTTTCTGAGGCGAAGCCAGTTAATGGAGACAAAATCAGTTAAATCGATTCCTAAAGATTTTTCTGAGGCGAAGCCAGTTAATGGAGACAAAATCAGTTAAATCGATTCCTAAAGATTTTTCTGAGGCAAAGCCAGTTAATGGAGACAAAATCAGTTAAATCGATTCCTAAAGATTTTTCTGAGGCAAAGCCAGTTAATGGAGACAAAATCAGTTAAATCGATTCCTAAAGATTTTTCTGAGGCAAAGCCAGTTAATGGAGACAAAATCAGTTAAATCGATTCCTAAAGATTTTTCTGAGGCAAAGCCAGTTAATGGAGACAAAATCAGTTAAATCGATTCCTAAAGATTTTTCTGAGGCAAAGCCAGTTAATGGAGACAAAATCAATTAAATCGATTCCTAAAGATTTTTCTGAGGCAAAGCCAGTTAATGGAGACAAAATCAGTTAAATCGATTCCTAAAGATTTTTCTGAGGTGAAGCCAGTTAATGGAGACAAAATCAGTTAAATCGATTCCTAAAGATTTTTCTAAGGCAAAGCCAGTTAATGGAGACAAAATCAGTTAAATCGATTCCTAAAGATTTTTCTGAGGCGAAGCCAGTTAATAGAGACAAAATCAGTTAAATCGATTCCTAAATATTTTTCTGAGGCGAAGCCAGTTAATGGAGACAAAATCAGTTAAATCGATTCCTAAAGATTTTTCCGAGGCAAAGCCAGTTAATGGAGACAAAATCAGTTAAATCGATTCCTAAAGATTTTTCTGAGGCGAAACCTGTCAAAAGAGACACCTTGTCAATAGAGACAACCTGTCAATAGAGACAACCCGTCAATAGAGACAACCCGTTAATAGAGACAACTTGTCAATGGAGACAACTCGTCAAAGGAGACACCCCTGTCAATAAAGACAACCTGTCAATAGAGACAACCTATCAATGGAGAAAACTCATCAAAGGAGACACCCCGTCAAAAGAGACAACCCGTCAATAAAGACAAAACTACCTACCAACAATCTTCAAATGGCATCTGTAAGCCCATTCCCGACATCACAATGCTGATACTACACCATGCGAGTGCAAATTTCTGGGCACTCTAGTGTTCAATTATCTTCCACCTTCGGATCACGAAAGGCTAGAAAGCCAATCTATATCCTCAGGTTTAAGAAAATTGAACAGGGGCAACTGTTGCACCCCAAAATTTGCCCTCTCATGTTTTCCAAGGTCTTCCTCCTGCATGGTTGATCATAAACTCTTGCCTAAGGAAAAGGTAAATTTTTGAGTGGTACTCTAAGCGTTTCGATTGGCACTCTGAAGAAGCATTTCGGTTGGCACTCTGAAGAAGCATTTCGATTGGCATTCTGAAGGAGCATTTCGATTGGCACTCTGAAGAAGAATTTCGATTGGCATTCTGAGGGAGCACTTCGATTGGCATTCTGAAGGAGCATTTCAATTGGCACTCTGAGGAAACATTTCGATTGGCATCATGAAGGATCCTTTCGATTGGCATTATAACACTGTCCTTCGATTGGAATTCCAAAAGGTCCATTCGAAGAGGCATTCAAAGGGTCCATTCGAAGAAGCTTTCGAAAAGCATTCGAAGGAGGTCATCAGCCTATTCGAAAGGGAGCATTCGAAGGGTGCCATCAGCCCATTCAAAGGAGGTCATCAAGAGGGCACTCAAGTCAAAAGCGTCCAGGTTCATTCAAGAGACACAAATGTTTCAAAAATGGAAGTTATTTAATGTGTCCGTTTCTTGTCTCATGGCATTTAATGGCCTGTTTAATGGTTGTCTCTTGCTATTACTGCACCCTCACACCCCTATAAATACAGAGGCCAGTGGCACATTACAAGGACACGGAAAATCACACAAAAATCGGAGGAAAATCTCACACGGAAATATATAACGAAACATACAAAACTCTACAGGAGAACACACAGAAAAATTGCCTCAAAGAGCCAAAGCAGTCCTTCAGATCAAAGGTGCCCACGCCCAGAAGCCCAGATTGAAAGTTCCTGCATCCAGGAAGTGCCCAGATCGAAGGTATTCATCCAGCCAGTACCTAAATCGAAGATCCAATCTGCTGGTAAGAGAGGGTAAATTATCCAACCTTGTTTTTGCATAACACATCATTACTTGTTGTTACCTTAGATTTGCCATCCTAGACAGGATCAAAGGGCCTGGGTTTGGTACACAGGTCATGTTTTTTCGTGTGCTAACATTTGCTGCAGATTTAGCCTGAAGAGACCCCAACAAGTGCAGGATCGAAGGGCCTGGGATTCAATACCCAGGCCCTGCATTTCATTTTGCTAACAGGATTTTGCAGGTATAACATCCCATATCGAAGGAGAGCCCTTCTCTAGATTGAACCCATTAGCATGCTGGATCGAAGGAAGCATCTCCTTCCTGGATCGAAAGCCATGACCTCCATGATCGAAGGGCAATCCTCTTCCCTGGATCGAAGGATACTCACGCCTTACTGTCTGGCCCAATCGAAAGTCACCTCTTCTGGATCGAAGCTCCCATTTTTATCCCTAGATCGAAGGATTCCCTTTGTATTTTTATTTTTGTTTTCGTTATTTCTTTATTGACCTTATCAATTTAATTAACATTAAAATCAAAAAACACAAAAACATTAGGCTAGTTCTTTTTCTATTAAGTTAACTTTGTAAATTAACCTTTAATTATCTTAACATTTTTCCAAAAAACTAAAATTAAATAGATTTAGATTATTTTCCCAAAATAAACTAAAACAACAAAAAGATTTTATTCTTAGAATTTTTTAGAGTTTATTTTCAGATTCGTGCGCGTTTATTTTATTGTAATTGCCTACTGGGATGTAATAGCCTAACTAAGACCCTTTACTGCTTTTATTTCCCCAATTTTTGGACATGTAAATAATCCCCCTCCCCGAAAGCCTTGTAATAGCGTAGGATTTACAATTCCTGCACTTTAAATTTCTGTACATATATTAACTGTTTAGATGTATGCTAACTAGGATTGTATGACAAGATCTATCTTAACTTAAAATCAACAGTAGCTCACCCTAACATGTACAAAGATAACATAAACTGAAAATTGACACATGCACATGCCACTCTTAGGGTACACCTCACTTGGTTGCCTCGAACGTGGTCATTAAGTATAGGATGTTTTAGAGGTCGTCCTTTTGTCCCAAGATCATAAGTTGCCTCGAAATGGTTGCCTCGATAAAAAATGATCTAAGACATTAGGATTACCACTAAAGCGTCCTAATGTTGCTTTAGTGACCACAAGTCCCTTAAATCGAATTGACCCGAAAACTCCAATGACGGTGCTACCTATTCTTCAATAGTGGGATATCATTGTCTAAAGGACATTTGCACAATTAAATTCCTTTTTGAGTAGGTAGAGGTTCTTAAGTACTTGCTCTCTTTTAAAACAAAACAACAACTTTTCACACTTACTCTTTTCGAACAAAGTTTTAAAAACACTTCATACACTCTTAAGGACAGAAGCAAGAGTTAAAATGAAGTTTCAAATAAAACTCTTTTCAAAACCCACAATCACAAAGAAAAGCAAACCTTTTGAAAACATAGTGAGCAAGTACCTAAGAGCCCGTGGATAACCACGAATAGAAAGGGTGCTAACACCTTCCCTTTCTATAATCTACCTTCCGAACCCGAGAAACATCTCGAAAAAGAATTTTTCTGTGCTTTTGTCCTTTCCCTTGTTGGATAAAATAAAAGACGGCAGCGACTCTTGCTTACCGCGACACTTTGCAAAAACAAACGCAAACGCGAACCAGCATTTAAAAAACAGTCAGTTCTTGTTCCCACCGATCACAATATGTATGCGTATGTCATGATGTATGTTCATGAAATGTTGTCGGGGTATGCTCGCGTCTGGGAAAATAAATCCCTGACGGTTGCTGGAGATTTGTGAATATTCTGCCGAGAAGAGATGCTGGAGAATAACTCTGCGGGAACCAGACTTTGGGGGAAGAGATACTATGTTGGCAGACCTGTCGATCTGGAGGAACAAACTTAGTTGGGGATGAAATTCTGTCGCTGGAATTGATGAGCTATGTTGGAAATTAAGCTTATGTATCTGTAGAAATAGACTCCGCTTGGGGGATGAAATTTATTGACTCGCCTGCGATTACGAACCTTGGTTGGGGATAGTTATGTCTTGTTTCAAGAAAGCTGACATCAATGCCTTTTGGATACTTTTACTCTGTGGGGAGTGTATGTACTGATACTCTTGTTCCAAAGCTGGCTTTATCCCGATACCTGCTGGGCAGAGGAACCGTCGGGTTTGGCACTTCTTATTTTTCCCTGTTTCTGGAATTACGAGTAACTGCCTTTGTTTCTTATGTAAATATTTATGAGCAACAATCATTTTCAAATGCATATATAAAAAATAAATCATTGGACGTTCTTGCAAAACAAAATGGAAAAAGAAAAAAAACAGATTGAAGTTTTGTAAAATTGAATTGTATTGATTTTGAAATTGGCCTGTAATAGGCGTTTTGTACAAGGAGGTTGATGCTCTAGTAAGAGAACACCGCTGAAAGACAAATTGTACAATTTGTTTAAAGGAAAGAAAAACAGCTATATGAAACAACCCCATTGGGTTCCAACTCTGCTATTGCCTTTATATCTTCAAGCGTCTCATCACTTTTCTACTTGGCCGAAGTTTGATCAGATTGATTGGCGCCGTTCAAGATTGATAGTCGATACCGAAGTCTGGTCGCCAGATGATCCAATGAGACATAGCGATATGCTTCAATCCCTAACTTTTGCCTGGATTTCCCTTTCGGGTTTTCAATCCACCGGGATACCCTTTTTTGCCCAAGCCTCCCTTTCGGGTTTTCGACTTGCCGGGTGTACAGATTTTTTCATTTTCATCCCTTACTTTTGTCTGAACCATTTTGGTTCGCCAGGAAGCCCTTATTTTTGCCTAGGCCAGTCAACCTAGCGGGTCTTTGATTATGCATAGTATATTTTTACTATGTCTGCATTGATAGGGTGAGGAAGGTCATCACCATCCATATTGGTTAGAATCATAGCTCCTCCCGAGAAAATGTTCTTAACCACAAATGGCCCTTCGTACGTGGGAGTCCATTTGCCCCTGGGATCACCTTGCGGCAGTATGATGCGTTTGATCACCATATCTCTGACTTGATATTCTTGACGCCTGACATTCTTGTTAAAAGCCTTGATCATTCGCTTTTGATACGTCTGACCATGGCAGATAGCAGTAAGTCTCTTCTCATCGATTAAGTTTAACTAATCAAGTCGGGTTCAGATCCAGTCGTCTTTGTCCAAACCCGCATCCTTCATAATCCTGAGAGAAGGTATCTGGACTTCTATGGGTAGGACTGCCTCCATGCCATATACCAGAGAGTAGGGTGTTTCCCCTATCGACGTATATGCTGAGGTACGGTACCCATGAAGAGCGAATGGTAACATCTCATGCCAGTCTTTATAAGTCACCGTCATCTTCTGTACAATCTTCTTGATGTTCTTGTTAGATGCTTCAACAGTTCCATTCATCTTTGGCCGGTAAGGAGAAGAATTATGGTGTTGTATCTTAAATTGTTTGCATAGCTCAGTGATCATTGTGTTGTTGGGATTTGTACCATTGTCGGTGATAATTCTCTCTGGTACACCATATCGATAGATCAGATTATGTCGGACAAACCGCGCCATGACATTCTTGGTTATTGTAGCAAAAGAGGCTGCCTCAACCCACTTTGTAAAGTAATCAATGGCTACTAAGATGAAACGATGCCCGTTAGACGCAGTAGGTCTGATCTCGCCGATCATGTCGATGCCCCACATCGCAAAGGGCCAAGGAGCTGTCAGGATGTTCAAAGGAACTGGAGGCACATGCATCTTATCAGCGTAGACTTGGTACTTATGACAAGTTCGAGAGTGCTGATAACAATTGGCTTCCATGGTGGACCAGTAATATCCTGCCCGTAGGATCTTCTTAGCCATGGTATATCCACTAGAATGGGTTCTGAAGGTGCCTTCATGTAGATCTGTCATGACCCTCTCTACTTCGCTCTTGTCTACACACCATAGTAGTGTGGAGTCATAGTTGCGTTTATAGAGGATCCCATTACTGAGGAAGAACTTTGCAGTGAACCTTCTCAGAAACTTCTTATCGTTGACAGATGCCCCTTCAGGATACTCCTGAGCCTCGAGATACCTTTTGACTTCGTGAAACCAGGGTTTATCTGCCACTCCTTCGGTATCGATTTCACAGTAGTGTGCTGGTTCATCCAACCTCTCAATGGTAATATGGGGAGCTTCATTATCCCACCGAACCTTGAACATAGAAGATATGGTAGCTAGCGCGTCCGCCAACTGGTTCTCTTCTCGTGGGAAATGTTCAAAGGTTACCTCCTCAAAGTGTGGGAGCAATGTCACTACATACTCTCTGTAAGGAATGAGATTCGAGTGTTTTGTGTCCCACTTGCCCTTGATCTGACTTATCACCAAAGCGGAATCCCCGAATACATTCAAGAACTTGATCCTCAAGTCAATAGTAGCTCTAAGACCCATGATACATGCTTCATACTCCGCCATGTTGTTGGTGCAGTTGAAACATGATCGGGTGGTGAACGGAGTATGACAACCCTCGGGAGATATGATTACAGCGCCAATGCTGTTACCCAGTGTGTTTGAGGCTCCATCAAAATACATATACCATCGGGATCCTTCCTCAGGTCCTTCATCCGGTCCAGGCTCTTCGTAGTCAGTTACTAATATGATATTCTAGTCCGGGAACTCGAAATTCATGGACTGGTAGTCATCCACGGCCTGATGAGCCAAATGATCAGCCAATACACTCCCCTTTATTGCTTATTGGGTTGTATATTCTATGTCGTATTCGGTTAAGATCATTTGCCACCTTTCTATCCTTCCGGAGAGAGAGGGCTTCTCGAATATATACTTGATCGGATCTATCTTTGATATCAACAAGGTAGTGTGTGTCAACATATACTGTCTCAGCCAGCGAGCAACCCATTCCAAAGAGTAGCAAATTTTCTCGAGCAATGAGTATCGGGTCTCACAGTTGGTAAACGTTTTGCTAAGGTAGTAAATTGCGTGCTCTTTTCGACCAGAATCGTCATGCTGCCCCAACACACACCCCATTGAATTGTCTAGCACTGTCAAGTATAACATCAAAGGTCTTCCTTCAACTGGAGGCATCAGAATTGGCGGTTCTTGCAGGTATTATTTGATTCTTTTGAAGGTGGTCTAGCATTCGTCATTCCACTTTACCACTTGATCTTTCTTCAGAAGCTTGAAGATTGGCTCATAAGTAGCAGTCAGATGTGAAATGAACCTGGAGATGTAATTCAGACGTCCCAAGAAGCCTCTAACTTCCTTCTCTGTACGGGGAACCTGCATCTCTTGTATGGCCTTCACCTTCGCAGGGTCTACCCGAATACCCTTATCACTGACGACAAATCCCAGAAGCTTGCCAGATCTTACCCCGAAGGTGCACTTGTTCGAATTAAACCTCAGCTTATATGTATTCAACCTGTCAAACAATTTCTGGAGATGATCAAGGTGCTCTTCCTCAGTCTGAGACTTGCCTATCATGTCATCAACATACACTTCGATCTCATGATGAATCATATCATGGAACAAAGCGACCATAGCATGCTGATAAGTTGCCCCAGCATTCTTCAACCCAAAAGGCATCACCTTGTAGCAGAAGGTGCCCCACTATGTAACAAAAGTTGTCTTCTCCATTTCTTTAGGAGCCATCTTGATCTGGTTGTAGCCAGAGAACCCATCCATGAAAGAGAAGATTTTATGATGCACGGTTTTGTCGACCAGAACATCGATGTGAGAAAGTGGGAAGTCATCCTTGGGGCTTGCCCTGTTCAGATCTCTGTAATCAACATACATTTGTACCTTACCTTCCTTTTTAGGTACCAGAACAACGTTAGCAACCCACTGGGGATACAAAGTGACAGCTAAGAATCCTGTATTGAACTGTTTCATGACCTCTGCCTTGATTTTCTCTGATATTTCAGGACGCATACAGTGGACCTTCTGCTTAATCAGAGGACAATCTTCTTTAGTCGGCAGGCGATGTACCATAATATTAATGTCCAAACCATGCATGTCTTCATAGGACCAGGCGAAGATCTCAACATAGTCGTGCAGCATCTGTATCAGCCTCTGTTTGACACTAAGCTTCAAATTTGCACCTATTTTAACCTATTTTATGTCTTATTCAGTACCCAAATTCACTATCTCAACCGGCTCTTCATGGGGCTGTATGGCCCTTTCTTCCTGCTGTAGTAGCCTAGCAAGTTCTCCAGGCACCCCACAATCATCCTCACCTTCTTCCTCGGCTTGGTTGATTGGATTTTTTAAGTCATAACTGGCAATAGCAGAGCTGTTATCAATGGGATCCAGAGTGGATATGGATCTGCATTATGATACGTGAGTGTGTGTAAGAGAATAGCTATTTTGATAAAGTGAAAACAGAAAAGAAAAACAGAGAGCGCAAAATTTGTATGCAAGAAACGTCCAATGCTTTATTAATGATTATGAAATGACAAATAATAGCCCTCACAAGCAAAGCCAAGGTGCCTCGGGCAAGGCTCCGGGCCGTAAAGTTTCAAATTGTATATTACAAATCTTAAAACAAGTAAGTTAATTACTGCAGAATAAAAGAAACAGGTATGAAGTTCCTAGCCGTCCAGTTACTCGGTCCATCGTTGGTAGTTGGGTAGATCCAACTGTCAATGTCTGATTCCTCTTCACTGTCTTCAATGGCATTAATCCCATGATTTTTGATGCGTAGGGGAGGTCATCTAGCCCGAGCGTGTCTAACATCCCTTTGAGCCCCTGTAGTAAAGCCCAAACCAAATTTATCAGTTTTATGAGTGAAATCAGAGAGTTGGCCCCAATTGGAACGCCCATCTTCTTCAACCACAGCCCTGGCGTCCTTGAGAGAAGCCATCTTCAAAGGAGGTTTATTGCTAGTAGTTTCAGTCGATGCCAAGGTCTGAGAGACCTCTTCAAAATTATGACAAGGAGTTTCGATGAATTCCCCGTCCATCTCTATGTAGCGGAAGGAATTGAGGTGGCTCACCATATATTCTTCTTCACCCTGCACCGTGACAATCTTTCCTTTCACCGGATACTTCAGCATTTGGTGGAGTGTGGAAGTAACGGCCCCAGCCTCGTGGATCCAAGGATGACCCAACAAACAAGAATACGATGGCCTGATATCCATCACATAGAAAGTGGACCAAAAAGTATGAGAACCTACTTTGACAAGGATGTCCACTTCCCCGTGCACCATTCTCTTTGATCCGTCAAAAGCCCTTACCACAATGTTACTAGGCTTTAGAGTCAAACCCTCGCAATCCAACTGGTCCAACGCCTTCTTTGGCAGAACACTCAGTAATGACCCAGTATCTACAAGTACATGAGCCATAGTGGTACCCCTGCATTCAATCGAGACATACATAGCATCATTATGCTTCCTTCCTTTTGGTGTCAAATCTGCATCTGAAAAACCCAGCCCATTATCAGCAGTCAGGCTGGCCAGAAAATCTTTGAACTGGTCAGCTGAAGTCTCTTGTGACACATGCGCAGTTTTGAGGAATGCAATCAAAGCTTTCGCATGGGCCTCGGAGTACAACAGCAAAGACAACATGGATATCTTCGATAGGGTCTGCCCTAGCTGCTCGACCACATTGTAGTCGCTCTTCTTAATGATTTTTAGTATTTCCTCCATTTCTTGCTTAGAGGCTTCCACAACAATTTTTCTAGGCGCCTCCGTCCGGGAAGACTCACCTATAACTTCTTTGCTGCGGGTATCAAACGATTCACTGATAGGGGTAATAATTGGAGTAAGAACAGGAACAGTAGCAGATGGAATAATAATAGGCTTGTTGACAGTCTTAGGGGAAATCTCGGGGGAGAAGATCCTTCCACTTCGGGTAACTTTGTTGGTTCCGACAATGTTACCAATATCAGGATCAGCCTCTTCATCTTTCAAATATTGTTTGATGCCATGATAGTACACATCGGCACCTAAATGCCAAGGGACAGCTTTGTCCGAGACATATGGGACAAGACCAGGAATAATGATTATCAGTGGAGCAATTCTTAGAGTAGATGTAATCCTAACAGGTCTTCTCGAGGAAACCTTGGAAGGATTGGCGGAAATGGTTATAATAGCAATGTCTTCAGATGGTACAACAGGAACCAAAGTTTTCTCAAACAGAATTTTTTTGCTATCTATCAGGCGTTGGACACCTAATTTCGAAAACGGCAACCAGAAGGTAGAAACGAACACATGTGGAAACCTTCACCACAACCCGGAAATAAACCGGCCAACAACAAATTCTTCTTGACAGTCATGAGATGAGTAGACACTTCATCAGCAGAGGTAACAAACAAATCAGTATCAATAGCATTAACTCCACGGTCGTGCTTAGGCATGGGAGCAGTTATGACATTCGGCTTCTCCGGAGCATCAAAATCTATTTCCTTGGCTTCAATCAAGTCTTGTACTTTGTTCCTCAGAGCCCAGCAGTCATTTGTATCGTGGTCAGGGCTCTCAAAATGATAGGCGCACCGAGCATTCGAATTATATCGGGGAGATGTAGCATTTGGATTCTTGGGAGCCTCTCTCAAGGTTGCCAAGTTGGATCTCAGCAGATGAGGTAGAACTTCAGCCAATGTCATGTTGATGCGGGTAAACTGTTGTTGTGGTGTTTCCACCCTTTGTTGACTTTTGCGTTGTGGAGCAACTGCAGGTCTAAGTATCATCACAGCACTTACTATCTAACGTTGTTCAGCCCTGTTCTGACCCCTCGGGTTGTAGTTGGAACTGGCTTCCTTCTTACCAGCAAAAGGCTTCTTTAACAAACTTGAAGAGGCATCCTTCTGTATTTTTCCGCTTCAAATCCCAGCTTCTACTCTTTCCCCAGTTAGGATCAGCTCATTGAAACCAGCTGATGAGTTGCTGATCAAATGATTGAAAAATGGACCAGATAGCATCCCCGGGAACATATCAACCAACTCCCTATCAGACAATGGGGGTTGAACTCTCCCAACCAAGTCTCTCCATTTTTGTGCATAATCTTTAAAACATTCACCTGCACTCATGGACATACTCTGGAGTTAAGTATGAGTGGGAGCAAGGTCGGAATTATACTGATACTGCTTGTAGAAAGCAGCAGCCAGATCTTCCCAGTTTCAGATATTTGTTCCCTCTAGCTGGTAGAACCATTCAAGTTGAGTCCCTGACAGACTATCTTGAAAGAAGTGAACCCACAGATTTCTATCGTTATGTGGGGATGGATCTTCCAGACGTAAGAACGGAGGTGGAGTTTTGGGCAGGACACCCCATCGTACTTAGCAAAAACTAGAGCTTTGAACTTATGCGGGATGACTACTCCCGACACCAATCCCAGTTCTTCGAAATCTAGTCCAGGTATCCTCTGAACTTCCATGGCACTCAGACGGTCTTCTAACTGCTTGCATCTATCCTCAGCAGGAGGATATTGCTCATCATTATAATCAATATCATTGTCAGAGACTACAAGACTAGGTTCTTTCTCTTATTCCTGATTCTCCCCTTCCTTGGATGAAGAGGTGAGATCAGTTTATCGCTTCAACCGCTCTCCAAACCTTCTGCCCATATTCAGAATACCGACAACCTTCTTTTTTTTCTTCTTCTCTTTCAGAATAAGGGCTTTTAGATCCTCCTTCCCTTTTTCCAGACTTATGAACATCTGTTGGAACTGGGCGTTCTGTGCCTGAAGGTCCTTGATGGTTTGCTCGGAAGACATCTCGTGTTGAAATAAACAGCGAAGAAGATGAGAAACCTATAATGATGTGTATGATAATGGGATGCACATGCAATGATTTCAAAGACTTCGGGAAATTTAAATTTGCAAATCAACATAAACAAAAACTTTATTAGTTGAATTTGAAGTTCAAAATTCCTTTTAGGTGTTACAATTAAAATAAATTCGAAACTATAAAAGACATCAAAATTCCCACGGATGCTTCCTCTTTGTGCCGAGATAGTCATTGAGTTCTCTTTCTTCACGCAACCGCTTTGTGAGCTCTAAAACCTTCCTCTCTTGAGCATGGAACTGGTCCTGTAAGTATCCCGCTCCTTCATCAACTGAATCCAAGACCTCTGTAATTCTCCAAGATCAGTGGGCATATAAGGATAGAGAACTGTGTAAGGAATACCCTCCTCCGTAGTGGGTTCCACAATCACTGGAAAAACAGCCACATAGGGCATCATAAGCTGTTGAGCACGAGCTCGTACCCATTGTAGGTAAGGTTCCACAGGAATGGAAGTCTTTGGCCCCAAAGCCTTGGCGCCAGATCTGTTTACCACTCCCCAGGCTCGTATGAATCTCCAGCGATACTCTTTAACATCATCCTCATAGTTGAATACAATACCCTCGATAAGTAACTCATGGGGACCATCCCTTCTAGCGTAACCAAATTTCCGCAGGGCTAAACAAGGGTTGTAGGTTATACCCCCTCTGATGTCAAGTAGCGAGACATTAGGGTACTCTCCGCAGCGATCGATAATAGCAGTGTTTTCCATAGTTCGAGAACACCAAAGAATATCCGTATAAGCGAGAGACCTTATCCTTTGCGACTAACCCAAACCTTTTTCATTCTTCAGTATAGACTTAGGGAGGTGATAAATAAACCACATCGCCAGCAATGGCATACAACACATAAGATTCCCTCTTCTCTTCATGGTGCGAGTATGGAGAGTGTGCAAAATATCTCTGAGCAAAGTAGGCACCGGGTTGCGAGAGAGAAAGATCTTTATAGCATTCACATCTACGAACGAGCCCGAATTAGGGAATAGGACTAACCCATAGATTAAAAGAGCCAAGACCTCCTCGAAAGCCTGAAAATCCATATCATCCCAAAACAGCTGGGCTTTGTTTATCAAAAACTTAGCTAGAAAACCCTTGACTCCGCTTCTCGTTTCCCAATTGGGTACCACATCGCCCGTTTCAGGTGCAAAGCTGAGGCAATGACTTCTGGCTTAGGAGCTTCTTCTAAACCTGTGAAGGGAAACTATTCAAGAATGGGTATATCCAACAGCTGAGAGAATTCTTCCAAAGTAGGTACCAACTGATAGTCTGGAAAGGTGAAGCAGTGGTTCTTGGGATCAAAGAACTGAAAAAGTACACTCATCATCTTTTCATCAAAGTTTGAAGTAACCAGGTTGAGAAGTCTACCATGTCTCTTAGTGAACGCAGAAGTTTCAGAAACCCTTGATGCTAGCTCTTTGAGTTGGGAAGGTATCTTCACAAAGCTGATTTGGATAATGTTTCTATGAACAGAAGCCATGATCTGCAAAACAGGGCAAAGATAAATTCCCTTGGTCTTTGAAATGGTTAGTGCAATAAGAATGGATGATATGTTATGATGCATGATGTCATGATAAAACACAGGTATAGCAAGCACCATCAAATCACACAAAGTCCTTAGGTTTAAGGCTTTCATGAGGTCAAAGGTAGTACCCTATTGAAGTTTAGTTGGTTTCAAACCTGTCTTAAAAAGTAATCGGGTTCTAGAGGATCTCAATATCACTGACCATCCTTTATCGGGCATTGTCTCAGCTCAAGCAATTTTTTATTGCGGCCGAAATATCCCGAAAGTCTGATCTCAATGAGTGTAGCATCGAGTATCAACCAGTTCTCATCTCTACACCGAGGCCGGCTATCTCACTACTTTCTAATGGCCAAGTTTGTTCAACTAAGGTTCTAAGGTCTGTTAGTGGTTCACGACACCACGCGGCGGCCCCGTATTCTCCTCGTTTCCCCATGAAGGATACTGGTACCAACCAAAGTGCCACACCAATACAACCATCGCTTAAACCATATCGGTCTATGTCGTACAGTCTCCATGATCTATTGCTGTTTACCTAATGAGTGCCCCCAGATCCGGGTGTAGGATCTATAGTAACCCCAAACAAACCCTCAAAAGTAAAGCAATCAAGACAATCAAGAGAAGTAATTTAATGGCCTAGATCCTAAGGTAAACCCCAGTTTATTTTATTCCCCAGCAGAGTCGCCAGTTCTGTGATACGGTGGCAGAACCGACTATTTTTACTGGTTTGTGTTTTGCATTTTTTGTTTGCAAAATGTCGCGGTAAGCAAGAGTCGCCACCGACTTTTATTTCATCCAATCATCGAAAAGGAAAAAGAACAGAAAATACCTTTTTTCGAGATTTCTGAATACGGGGGGTAGATTATAGAAAGGGAAGGTGTTAGAACCCTTTCTATCCATGGTTTTCCATGGGCTCTTAGGTACTTACTCATTTTTTCAAATTTCTTGTGTGTGTTTGTTTTGAAAATGTTTTACTTCGTGATAACCCTTGTATGAGTCCTCAAGGGTGTGATGTAGTTTGTTTTGAAAATTTGTTTTGAAAGGTGTTTGTGTGAAAAGTTTTCATTGAGCAAGTACTTAAGATTCTACCTACTCGAAAAAAGATTGTTCGTTCTATTTCCTTTAGACAGCGCTATCCTACTATTAAGGAGTAGGTAGCACCGTTGTTGGAGTTGTAAGGGACATTCGAAAGGGACAAGTACAATCACTAAAGCAATAGTTAGAAAACTTTAGTAGTAACCCTAGAGTCTTAAGATCTTACCGAGGCAACATTTCTGAGGCAACATTCGAATGGGACAATTTGATCTTTTTAGACTGGAGGGCAACCACTAAAATCTCCTATGCTTAATGATTGTTTACCGAAGGCAACCGAAGTGAGGTAAACCCTAAGAGTGAAATATGTGCATATGATTTGTTTCAGTTATTTAATCTTTGCACATTAGGTGATCTACCGTTTTAAATTTCCATACATTCTTGCCATACAATCCTATTAGAATTCATCTAGACAGTTAAATACTTACAGGAATTTAATAGTGCGAGAAAATAAACCTAGCTATTACAAGTCTTTGACAGTTACATGATTATTTCGAAGGGAAATAAAAGATGCGAAATTTAAAACCCTAATTAAAACTATTACAAACCATCGGCAGTTACAATAATAATGAAACAAATAAAAGTGCGCGCGGTAAATTAAATGCAAGGGATGTTGAAAAATAACCTATTGAAAGAAAAAGATTATTTTTGAGAAAAGAATTAATTGAGTTATGTACGACTAAAACCCTAATTCTAATTATTTCAATTATGAAAAAGAAATTGAAATTAACCTAATCTAGCTAAATTAAATAATTTCAAGAAAATAAAATATTTTACAAAGAAAACAAGATTTTGTGTATTTTGGTTTTTTTTTATCTGAGAAAAGAAATTTAATTGTAAAATTAAACCTAATTTCTTTTTTATTTTAATTATAGAAAAGAATTTAAATTAACCTATATTTCTAATTAAATTAAATAATTTATTAAAAAAATTCTTTTTTGGTATTTTGTGATTTATTGATTTTATGATTAAATGAACAAAAGGTGATTAATTTTTATGGAAAAATAATTAAACAAAAAATTAAACAAAATAATTAAACAAAGGAAATAAAAATAAGAAAGAATTGAAAATGGACATGTATGTTGTTAGCAAATCTGGGGGTGCACTATCTGAATTTCCAAGCCCAAAATGCTTCAAGCCCAGTCAATACTGGATCCGGTGTAGCATTGACTTGCACGTGTACCATGATCCCTCATGGATGGAGCGTTAGATATGATGACACGCTGGATCAAATGGTTGGACTCAAGTGTGCATGGTGGTCATCAGGAAGGATGATGCATTGGATATGTTACAAGAAAGTGAAATAAAGAAAATTTTGTTGGGACCTGGGATCAAACCCAGGTCCTTATACTCACTGTGATACGGTGGGAGAACTGACTAGTGTTTTGCGTTCGTATTCGTACTTGTGCGGTTGAGCAAGAGTCGCCACCGACTTTTTATTTTATCCTAAAGGAAAGGTTTAAAAAAGCACAGCAAAAACCTTTTGAGATATTTCGTGGGTTCGGGGGGTAGATTATGAAAAGGGAAGGTATTAGCACCCTTTCCATACATGGTTATCCATGGGCTCTTAGTTACTTGGTTTTTAGATCACTTGCCTTGTTTTTCGATTGCTTGAAAATGGTGTGTGTGTGGGTGCTTTTGAAAATGTTTTGGAAGAAGATGCCTTGTCTTAGGCAACTAATGTATTTGACTCGTGATTGAGTGTTTTACAAAAGTGTGGATCTTTTCGAAAAGATGTTTTCAAATGTTTTTGAGAGTTTGTTTGAAAGTGTTGTGGATTGTGGTTTTTGAAAAGAAGTCAAGTGTTTTTGCAAACTGATCTCAAGTAACTAAGAGTTTTGTCTACCCTATTGTACTCAAAGGTTTTTGTTATGTTTTAACCCCTTTTAACAATTTTGTTCCACCATTGAATTTGATGGACAATCTTGCATTTAGGAAGTTTACTCGGGACGGGCGCGGGTCATCGTATGGACCATGAATGCAATGATGCCAAGTGTCTTTGTCAATTTTCTTTGAAGGGACTATGATCATTCCGTTTAGGCAACACTTTGAGACTTATGATCATTTGATTTTGTTTTGCCAAAGATACTCGACGTGCAAGCATGGCCCATTTTGGAAGGCAACATGTGGGATTACCCTAGGGGGTGCAAGTGTGATTGTGTATTGATTACATGTATTTGTCTTGTATTAGGTTATCTAGCGTTTGATTTTATGTACATGCAAACCCTAGGTCTAACCATGGTATAATTGGAGAACTGTAAATTGCGGAAATGTAAAATCTACGCTATTACAAAATAGTGTCCGGGAGTGGGGGGTATAAATGTACAAAAGGGGATGAGACTTATAGTATCCAATAAGTTACAACCAAATCGAATTTGCGATCAAATGTAAATATCGAATATACAAATATAAGATAAACAAATGTATAGGAGCAATATGAATGTATTGTGTAAGTGCAAGTGTGAGATGTATATGTATTGAGTGTAATTATTTACAGGTGCGAAATGTGAAATTGAAGCGTATTAGGGTTTTTGACCTAGATATGTATTTTAATGAATCTTTGATTTGTATATTTAATTATGTATAAAAGAAAAATGTTTTTTAATAGAATATTCAAGTTTCTAATTAAATTATGTATAAAATGTATCATGGTTTATTATACACAAAAAAAAAAGTATTCTAATCAAATGTTTGTGAATTTTAATATTAGAAAAATGTATTTTTATTATTATGTACAAAATGTTTTAAGAAATTTAAATTATGCAAGAAAATGTATATTTATTTTAGTATGTACAAAATATATTTTTATTAAAAGAGTAAATAAAATAAAAAGAAAGTATTTTCAATTTTTAATATATGACAAAATGTATTTTAATTATGTGCTTAAAGAAGAGATGCATATTTTTACCAAATGAATTATATTAATTAAGAGTGTATTAAAACTATATTAGGTTAGAAAATTAGTATATTGTTTATAAAAAAAAAGTTATCAATATTTTGTAAAGAAAAGAATCATTTTAATGGGCTTTTGGGGGGTGCAGAATTGGCAAGGCCCATGTTAAACTTGGAACAAACTTAGGGTTTGAGGTTTTCGTTCAGTTGGGGGAAAAAATTAGGTTTAGGCGAGGCAGCGGCGGTGTTCACTGAGTTCCGTTCATCTTCGCTTTCTATTAGTCGCTAAATGTAATGTCTATTCCAAATGCCGAGCCACCCAACGCCACCTCCGGTTCCGCTCATCTCCATGGTTGGACCAAACCCAGACGGAAAGGGTAACGGTCTCGTCTTTTTCACGCATTAGGGTTTTTACTAAGTTTCTTGTTTCTTTTTGCTTAGTTTGACTTCTGATTTCACATGCTTATTAATGTTTGTTATTCGAGATTAAAGAAGAGGAACGAAAAGCTACCTTAACCTTTTGGGGACGGAGAAAAAGGAACCGGAATTGGGAGGCGTTGAGGCGGAGGCCCGGTGAAGGGAATGCGTGATGAGAGCTTTCTTGATGTCCCTGGTATCTTTTATCTGGTTGCTATTTTTTTTTGCCTATGGTTTTGATGATGATGTTCTGAAAAGCCCTATCTTGAAATAGATTCACTTCTTTATTCTTTCTCTTCTACTACATGTTGCCTTTGAGTATTCGTATGCTTTTGAATTGTTGCCTTGCCTATGATGAAGCTTGCTTCTGAGGCCCTTGAATTGCCTTCTGAGATTGATGCCCTTGGAATGTATTTTGCTTATGATGAAAAGCTTCTGAGTTCACCTCTTTCCTCTTCTCTACTGCTCACGTTGCCTTTGGATAAACTTTCTCTCTTCTTCTTAAACACTGTATACTTGTTGCCACTGTACGCTTGTTTATGTTGCCCTGTGATGTTTATACTGAGGGCCTAGGTTGCCTTGAACATTTGCTTCTGAGTATGCCCTTGATGCTTTTGTTGAGTTGGATGCCCTGAATATTTATTGCCTATGATGAAGGGATTCTGAGGCTTAGGAGTTGGTTTGAATGCTTGGACATGCTTGAGGGGTTATGTTGGTTATGCTTGAGGGGTTATGTGAGTTTTGAAATGTGTTTGATGGCTTTGAGGGTGAAGCTTGATGCAGGTTCTGGTTAGGCTTGGCTTAACAGAGTTTTGGTTGTTAGGCAGTATGGTCAGGTTTTTTGGGGTATTAGCAGGTTTGATTGTTGTATCTTGGTAAGGCTGATGTAGGTTCACAGTTTGAAGCTTAGAGGCTTCAGTTCAGCAGGTTTTAGTCTTTTTGAGTTTTTTTGTTTTGTGGTATCTGTTTTTTTTTTTTGGATGATATCTGATGTAGATTTGTATGTTGAGGCTTCAGGCTCTTTTTGTTTGTATGTTTGCTTGGCTTTTTGACAGGTTTATGTGGTTTAAAGGTTGAGGAACTGGTTTTTGGCCTATCTCAGGTTTAAGTCTTTTTGTCTTTTGGTTTAAGGTCGAATGCTTCAAGTTTTATGTATTGTTCCTCTAGACCAAGGCTTATGCTTGCAGTAGTTTATATGTTTTGTATATTTTTTTAGTTTTGCTTGACAGTTTGTATATCTGCTTTTTCCTGCTGCCTGCAAAAAAGCCTCAAAACCTGCATCTTTCCCTCTTCTTTCTCTCTCTATAGTACACTTAGAAGAATTTTTAATGTTTCTTTGCTGTACTTTCTGAAAGTGGCCATTGATGGGAAGTGATGATTAAAGAATTTGCTTGCTTGCATAACTTTCCTCTGCATCTTTTTGACAGCTTTTGTGCTTTTGACATCTTTTCAAAACTTCTTTATTGATAGCTTTGGTAGCTTTGTATTCTTGACAGTAAGTTTGTACCTTTGGCTTTTGATGGAAAGTGGTAACTTGGATTTTTCAGTTTGGTTTGAATTTGAAGTTTGAGATTGAGTTTGTGCAGTTAGGCACTTTATGCATTTTGACATTTTTGCATTCATGAATAAAATTCTTCCCTCTTTGTGAACCGGGAGAAATCCCGTGATTTGCAGAGAGGGTCAACTGATCCCAGTCAGTGGCCCTTAATGATGATTGCAAATTTTATCTGCTTTTAATTAATTCAACCGCTTTTGACTTTTCCTTTTCTTTTTGCAGATGAAAAATGGAGCACCGGAGCGAAGTGAAGAATGAAGAATTAGAAATAAATAGGATAATTTTTATTTTATTTAATATTTAAATTAATGTAAACTATTGTTTGTAATTTAAATTATAAACAACATTTGTACAAATAATTCAACTATCAATAAAATCTTTATTACCCAATTAATTCTAATTTTCTTTCTTTATTGTTTATTTATTTATTTAAAACTCTTTGAATTAAAACAATTGAAAAATAAATTTCAATCATTCAATTTAGAATAATAAATAACTTAAATAAAACAATATTGATCAATTAAACCTGTCTCTTCCAATATCCAAAGCAAAGCAGCAGTCAACCAAAATAAACTGATCAAGCGCATTCCCTCTTCACTGATTTGCCATAAACACTGTGAATCCAATACTACATATTTCTTTTGACTGGCCCAAACAAAACAACCTGAATTCAAACCACTGTCTCTTTTACTGATTAAATCAAAACAACGCTAATTCAATCCGAATCTCGGAATAACTTGCAAAGCGCTGTGGAATTTTAATTTTGCTGAGAATATGCCCATGAAACCTTAATTCCTGATTAAATGCCAAATAACATTCGCCTGATCAGAAATGTGCCAGAATCAACCACAACCCTAAGCCAACTGTATGAAACAATCCAGAGCTCTAAAAATCAGTAAAAACCCTAATTTTGCTTGACTGTTAAGAAAAGTTCGTTTGTCCGATTCTTGAGCCAGTTTTGAAAGTCAGGAAATGTCTGAAGCTGAGATTTCTTGTGGAAAAATGCGAGGGCAAATTTTGGGGTACAACAGTTGCCCCTGTTCAATCTTCTTGGACCTGAAGAGTTAGATTGGCAAGTTTTCCTTTCGCGACTTGAAGGTAAAAGGAGATTGGACACTAGAGTGCCCGGAAATTTGCACTCGCATGTTGAAGTATCAGCAATGTGATGTCGGGAATGGGCTTATAGATGCCATTTGGAGAGATGGTGGATAGGTGGATGGGCTTATAGATGCCATCTGAAGACGTGACAGAACCTTGTCGGGAATGGGCTTATAGATGCCATTTGGAAGTGTTGATCGCGTAAGAGATTCCTTAGCGAGAACTTGTGTATTTTGAGAATGGAAGATGTTTTCCTGGCTTGTTACAGGTATTTGATCTTCAATCTCCTGATGTAGATATGCCCTGGCTAGGTACAGGAATCGAATCCTCAAACTCTTCAGACATGCCCTGGCTAGATACAGGAATCGAATCTGGAAATGTGATAGTTGATAGATATGCCCTGGCTGGATACAGGAGTCGAATCTTCAAACTCTTCAGACATGCCCTGGCTAGATACAGGAATCGAATCTGGAAACTCTTCAGACATGCCCTGGCTAGATACAGGAATCGAATCTGGAAATGTGATAGTTGATAGATGTGCCCTGGCTGGATACAGGAGTCGAATCTTCAAACTCTTCAGACATGCCCTGGCTAGATACAGGAATCGAATCTGGAAGTGATAGTTGATAGATATGCCCTGGCTAGATACAGGAGTCGAATCTTCAAACTCTTCAGACATGCCCTGGCTAGATACAGGAATCGAATCTGGAAATGATAGTTGATAGATATGCCCTGGCTAGATACAGGAATCGAATCTGGAAATGATAGTTGATAGATATGCCCTGGCTAGATACAGGAATCGAATCTGGAAATGTGATAGTTGATAGATATGCCCTGGCTGGATACAGGAGTCGAATCTTCAAACTCTTCAGACATGCCCTGGCTAGATACAGGAATCGAATCTGGAAATGTGATAGTTGATAGATATGCCCTGGCTGGATACAGGAGTCGAATCTTCAAACTCTTCAGACATGCCCTGGCTAGATACAGGAATCGAATCTGGAAATGTGATAGTTGATAGATATGCCTTGGCTGGATACAGGAGTCGAATCTTCAAACTCTTCAGACATGCCCTGGCTAGATACAGGAATCGAATCTGGAGTTGATAGTTGATAGATATGCCCTGGCTGGATACAGGAGTCGAATCTTCAAACTCTTCAGACATGCCCTGGCTAGATACAGGAATCGAGTCTGGAAACTAATCACTCTCAGATGTGCCCTGGCTAGATACAGGTATCGAATCTGGAATTGTGACAGTTGAAGGTAGTTGTCTTTTGGATTGTCTTTTCCCTGAAAAGGAAACAACATAAGTTGTATGCAATGTCACGATGCATGATATGCATGATGTTCAACATGAGATAGTGTCGTATGCGCTTTATCATGTATGTAAGCAAGATGTATGAGAATGTGAAATGTTTATGAATGTAATTTTCGTCTTAGGAAAATAAATCCTTGACGACCGGCCGGGGAGTTGCTCTGTGGAAGAGATACTTGGTCGAAGTTTGATGAGAGGCCTGTTGAGGACTTTAATGATGGATTCTGCTGGGGATAATGATGATAAACTCCACTGGGGATCGAAGGAACTTTGCCGAGGGCGATCTTCTGTGGTTCTTAGTTGAGGATAACCCAGATATAAGTCCTTGAGAGGAAATAACTCTGAAATAAAAACTCGGGAGAGACGCCCGTATCCTGCAGGGAACAAGCTTCCAAAATCTACTGGGGAGTGAGCTTTAAGACCCGTCGGGGGTGTTGAGACTTCACAGGATTGACGGGGAATCAACTCCGCTCGGGGAAAGTAATGCCGAATCTTGTCTTACTCTGCGGGATGTTGAGATGATTTGGTCACATTCTTCAGTCGAACTTGCCTTGGTACCTTGGCGGACAAAACAACCAGACTGCATCAAACAACTCCACATTGCCCCTGTTTCTGATGTCACCTGTAATTGATCTTTTGTTTCATATGAAAATATTTATGAGTCAACAATTTTAATGTCAAATGCATATATCAAAAATGAACATTGGACGTTCTTCGCAAGACAAAGCAGAAAAAAAGGGAAAACAATGGCAATTTGTATGGACAAGTGAATTTGTATTGATTTGAACTTTGCCTGTGAATAGGCATTTTTGTACAAGAGGCTGACATCCTAGTAAGAGGACGCCGCCAAATAACATAGAGTTTACAATTTGAAAAAAGGAAACCAAAACATCTATGTGAACAATCCCACTGGGTTCCAACTCTGCTATCGCCTTTATGTCTTCGAATGTCTCATCGCTTTGCTACCTAGTTGAAGATGAAGCTGATTGGTCGATGCCGAAATCTGAGCCAGATAGTTGATGCCGAATTCCGGATGCGAAGTCATCCAATGAGACATGGTGTTACGCTTTTATCCCTAACTTTTGCCTGGACCGCCCTTTCGGGTTTTCAGTCCACCGGGATACCCATTTTTGCCCAAGCCTCCTTTTCAGGTTTTCGACTTGCCGGGTGTACAGATTTTTATTCATTTCATCCCTTATTTTTGCCCGAACCCTTTTGGTTCGCCGGGGAGCCCTTATTTTTGCCTAGGTATATCAACCTAGCGGGTCTTTTATTTATGCGTAGTATTTTTTCACTATGTCTGCATTGGCGGGGTGAGGAAGGTCGTCACCATCCATGGTGGTTAGGATCATGGCTCCTCCTGAGAACACACGTTTAACCACAAATGGCCCTTCGTATGTAGGGGTCCATTTGCCCCGGGGATCACTTTGAGGAAGGATGATGCGTTTGATTACCAGGTCCCCAACTTGATACTCTTGCGGTCTGACTTTCTTGTTAAATGCCCTGATCATCCGTTTTTGATACGTTTGACCATGACAGATAGCAGTGAGCCTTTTTTTGTTAATCAGATTTAATTGATCAAGTCGAGTCTGGATCCAGTCATCTTCACTCAAGTCTGCATCCTTCATTATCCGGAGAGAGGGTATCTGGACTTCAATTGGCAAGACTGCCTCCATGCCGTAGACCAAGGAGAAGGGAGTTACCCCGGTTGACGTCCTTGCTGAGGTACGGTACCCATGAAGAGCGAACGGTAACATCTCGTGCCAATCTTTATAGGTCACTGTCATCTTCTGCACAATTTTCTTGATATTTTTATTAGCTGCCTCTACAGCCCCATTCATCTTCGGTCGGTAGGGAGAAGAATTGTGGTGTTGTATCTTGAATTGTTCACAGAGTTCGGTGATCATCGAATTATTGAGATTGGTACCATTGTCCGTAATGATTCTTTCCGGGACGCCGTACCGACAGATCAAATTATGCCGGATGAAACGTGCCACGACGCTCTTGGTTACTGTGGCGTAGGAAGCTGCCTCAACCCACTTCGTGAAGTAATCGATCGCCACCAAGATGAAGCGATACCCATTGGATGCCGTCGGTCGGATCTCACCGATCATATCGATGCCCCACATTGCAAAAGGCCAAGGTGCCGTCAGGACATTCAAAGGAACCGGAGGGATATGCACCTTGTCAGCATAGATCTGGCATTTATGACAAGTTCGGGAGTGTTGGTAACAATCGGCTTCCATTGTGGACCAGAAATATCCTGCCCGAAGGATTTTCTTAGCCATAGTGTGTCCACTGGAATGTGTTCCAAATGTACCTTCATGCAGTTCTATCATGATTTTCTCTGCTTCGGCCTTATCCACACAACGTAGCAGGGTTGAATCATAATTCCGTTTGTAGAGAATGCCGTTGCTGAGGAAGAATTTTGCAGCAAACCTCCTCATGAACTTCTTATCATTGACAGACGCACCTTCAGGGTATTCCTGAGCTTCCAAGTACCTCTTCACCTCATGATACCAGGGTTTTTCAATCACCTTCTCAGCCTCGAGCTCGCAGCAGTATGCCGGTTCATCCAACTTCCAGATAATGATTCGGGGAGCCTCATTGTCCCATTTAACTTTGAACATTGAAGACATCGTAGCTAGGGCGTCCGCTAGCTGATTCTCCTCTCTAGGGAAGTGTTCGAAAGTTATCTCTTCAAAGTGGGGAAGCAAGGTCGACACATACTCCTTGTAAGGAATAAGATTCGGGTGTTTCGTATCCCACTCGCCTTTGATCTGATTGATCACGAGAGCGGAATCTCCGAAGACACTTAGAAATTTGATCCTTAAGTCGATTGCAGCTTGTAGACCCATGATACATGCCTCATATTCCGCCATATTGTTGGTGCAGCTAAAACATAACCGGGCAGTGAGGGGAGTATGAGTTCCTTTGGGAGATATGATTACAGCGCCGACGCCGTTACCCAAAGCATTGGAGGCTCCATCAAAATGCATAGACCATCGGGATCCTTCCTCAGGTCCTTCATCCGGTCCAGGTACTTCACAGTCAGTTACCACCATGATGTCTTCGTCCGGAAAATCAAAGTTCAATGATTGGTAATCGTCCACAGGTTGGTGTGCCAAATGATCTGCCAGTACACTTCCCTTAATTGCTTTCTGAGTTGTATACTGGATGTCATATTCTGTCAAGATCATTTGCCATCTCGCTATTCTTCCAGACAGAGCGGGGTTTTCGAATATGTACTTGATAGGATCCATTTTTGAAATCAATAAAGTAGTGTGAGTCAGCATATACTGTCTCAGCCGGCGAGAAGCCCATACAAGAGCGCAGCAAGTTTTCTCAAGCAGTGAGTAACGAGACTCACAGTCGGTAAACTTTTTGCTCAAGTAATAAATAGCGTGCTCTTTTCGGCCAGACTCGTCATGCTACCCCAGCACACACCCCATTGAATTGTCAAGTACTGTCAAGTATAGTATCAGAGGTCTTCCTTCCACTGGTGGCATAAGAATGGGTGGCTCTTGTAGATATTCCTTTATCTTTTCAAAGGCAGCCTGACATTCATCATTCCAGCGTACTTCTTGATCTTTCTTCAGTAATTTGAAGATTGGCTCACAAGTAGCAGTCAAATGTGAGATGAATCGGGCAATGTAATTCAGTCGTCCTAGGAAACCTCTGACTTCTTTCTCTGTTTTTGGAGTCGGCATCTCTTGTATGGCTTTTACCTTGGCAGGGTCCACCTGAATACCTTTATCACTTACAATGAAACCTAGCAATTTTCCGGATCTTACCCCAAAGGTGCATTTGTTGGGATTCAATCTCAGCTTGTACAACTTGAGTCGGTCAAATAACTTCCTCAGATGGTCAAGGTGCTCCTCCTCAGTTTGAGACCTTGCAATCATGTCATCAACGTATACCTCAATCTCATGATGGATCATATCATGAAATAAAGCAACCATGGCACGTTGATAGGTTGCCCCAGCATTTTTCAATCCGAATGGCATGACCTTATAACAGAAGGTGCCCCACTGAGTCACAAAGGTAGTCTTCTCCATATCTTCTAGAGCCATCTTGATTTGATTATACCCTGAAAAACCATCCATGAAGGAGAACACCTTGTGTTGAGCTGTATTGTCAACAAGGACATCAATGTGAGGTAGGGGGAAGTCATCCTTGGGGCTGGCCCTGTTCAGATCCCTGTAGTCAACACACATTCTGACCTTACCGTCCTTCTTTGGTACCGGCACCACGTTGGCAACCCACTGAGGGTAAGAAGTCACTGCAAGGAACCCGGCATCAAACTGTTTCATAACCTCGGCCTTGATCTTTTCAGACATCTCTGGTCGCATCCGTCGGACTTTTTGCTTTACCGGAGGGCAGTCTTCCTTGGTTGGCAGGTGATGAACTACAATGTCGGCATCCAAACCAGGCATATCTTCATAGGACCAAGCAAAAATCTCCATGTAATCCTGTAGCATCTGGATCAATCGTTGCTTCACGCTGAGCTCTAGATTGGCACCAATCTTGACCTCTTTCCTATATGTCTCGGTACCCAGATTAATTGTCTCCAACGGCTCTTCATGTGGTTGAATAGCTCTCTCTTCCTGGAGTAGCAGTCTCGCGAGTTCACCAGGCACTTCGCAGTCACCTTCACCTTCGTCTTCGGCCAAGTTGATCGGATTCTCAAAGTCATAACTGGCGGTAGCAGAGCTGTTACCAGTGAGATCCAGAGTGGATTGAAACCTGTATAAGTGAGTGTGTGTAAATATAGCTGTTTGGCAATATGTATAACACAGAAAGAAAAAGAGCGCAAGATTTGAAATGCAACAAACGTCCAATGTTTTGATTGATGATATATGAAAATGTCATACAAAAAACCCTCACAAATGGAGCTACGATGCCCCGGGTAGGACACCGAGCCAACAAAGTTTTAACATATTGTTTGTTACAAATTTGGAAATCAAAAGAAATCAATTACTGCGTGACAAATGTGATAGGTGTAAAATCCTTTGCCGTCCAGTTGCTTGGTTCGTTGCTGGTAGTCGGGTAGATCCAACTGTCAAACTCTGCTTCCTCCACATCCTCCTCGATAGCATTCACCCTTGGGTTGGAGATAAACACCGGAGCCTTTCTGATCTTTTCCTTGCGCACAGCCCTCTGAGCCTCTGCAGTAAAGCCCAGCCCAAACTTGTCGTTCTTCTGAGTGAAGTCAGGAAGCTGACCCCAGTTTGCACAATTGCCTTTCTGAACCACAGCCCGGGCATCCCTTAAGGAAGCCATCTTCAAAGGTACATTCTCTTCGACTGCTGTTTCTGCGGCTGCTGAAATTGGAAGCACCTCCTCGAAATGTTAAAAGGGGGTTTCAATAAACTCCCCGTCCATCTCAATGTATCTGAAGGAATTCAAATGGCTCACCATATACTCCTCTTCTCCTTGCACGGTGACGATCTTCCCTCTGACAGGGTACTTTAGCTTCTGGTGCAAGGTAGAGGTTACTGCCCCAGCTTTATGGATCCAAGGTCGACCCAGTAGACAAGAGTATGATGGACATATATCCATCACATAAAAAGTAGAGTCAAACACCTGAGAGCCCACACGAATAGGGATGTCAACCTCTCAATGAACCATCCTTTTTGAACCGTCAAAGGCCCTGACGATGATATTGTTGGGCTTCAATTCCAGGCCTTCATAATCCAGATGGTCTAAAGCCTTTTTCGGTAGGACATTCAAGGAAGAACCAGTATCCACCAATACATGCGCCAGAGTAGTGCCCCTGCATTCGATAGAGACATGCAGGGCATCGTTGTGGTCTCTTCCCTTCGCAGTCAGGTCAGCATCTGAAAAACCCAAGCCATTGTCTGCTGTCAGATTTGCTACGCAATCAGTGAACTGGACTGCAGACGTTTCCTGCGGCACATGGGCCGTCTTGAGAAATGAGATCAAGGCCTTAGCATGGGCCTCGGAGCATAGCAATAAGGAGAGCATGGAGATCTTGGAGGGCGTATGCCCCAGCTGTTCGACAACATTGAAATCACTCTTCTTTATTATTTTCAGGATTTCCTCCATTTCTTGTTGGGAGGCCTCAGCATTTATAGGTATTGGTGCCTCCATCCGGGTAGGCTCCTCTTCAATCCCCTTGCCCCGAGCATCAGATGACTCGGCAGCAGGGGAGACAACTTGATCAGTAGCAGGAACAGGTAAACTTGTAGGTGTTATAAGGAGGGGTCTTCGAATAGTGGGTGGTGCAATGTCAGGCGAGAAGAGCCTGCCACTGCGGGTGACCTTGGCTGGACCAGTGATATCGCAGATACTGGCGCCAGTGTCGAATTCTTGTTTGATTCCATTTACATATACGTCTGCCCCATAATGCCAGGGGACAGCTTTATCAGATACATAGGGGAGAGGCCCCGGAACAGTAATAACCACAGGTGCAACAGTCATGATTTGAACAGGCTTCTTCGGGAGAGCCTTGATTGGATTTTTGAAGATGGTAACCACAGAGACTTCTTTTACCGAGACCAACTGAACAGCAGACTTCTTAAATAGAATCTCCTTGCTATCCATTAGGCTTTGGACGCCTAACTTCAGCAAGGGACAACCAGATAGGGAAACAGCACAGAACAGGCAACCTTCACTGCAACCCGGAAATAAACCGGCCAGCAGTAGGTTCTTGACAGTCAAAAGAGGGGTAACAACTTCATTTACCGAAACAGCATACAATTCTTTCTCAATGGCATTTACTCTATGCTGGGGCATAGGAGCAGTTACAACATTTGGTCTCTCTGGCACCTCGAACTGAATTTCCTTTGCGTCGATCAGATCTTGCACTTTGTTTCTCAAGGCCCAGAAATCATCAGTAGTGTGCCCGGGACTATCAGAATGATAAGCGCACCGGGCATTTGGGTTATACTTAGGAGACGTAGTGTTGACGATCTTAGGAGCTTCTCTGAGGGTTACCAGGTTGGTGGATAACAGTTGGGGTAAAATTTGAGATAAGGTCATACTCAATCGAGTATACTGCCTCTTAGGCCTTTCGCTTCTTTGTTGATTGTACTGCTGAGGAGCAGCAACAGGTTTCGAGATGACCAAAGCATTGACGGCTTGGCGACTTTCGGGCTTGATCTGTCTTCTAGGACCATAGACGACACTTGCTTCTTTCTTAAACGGCCTCTTCTCAGCGCTTGTGGAGGCAGCCTTTTGTATCTTGCCTGACCTGATGCCAGCTTCAATTCTCTCTCCTGTCAATATCAAATCTGTAAACCCAGCGGAGGAGTTACCAACCAAATGATTGAAAAACGGACCAGACAACGTCCCTAGAAACATATCAACCAGCTCACGATCAGTCAATGGAGGCTGCACCCTGCCAGCCAAATCTCTTCATTTTTGTGCGTACTCTTTGAACCCTTCACCCGTTCCTAGAGACATACCCTGAAGTTGGGTATGCGTAGGAGCGAGATCAGAATTGTATTGGTATTGTCTGTAGAATGCGGTTGCCAAATCTTCCCAGTGTCGGATGCTGGTTCCATCTAATTGGTAGAACCATTCAAGCGGTGACCCCGAGAGGCTATCTTGGAAGAAGTGAATCCAGAGGTTCTTATCCGCCGTGTAAGGTTGGATCTTCCTTACGTACGACCTCAGATGCAGCTTCAGGCAGGAGACCCCATCATACTTGGCGAAGGCAGGCGCCTTAAACTTGTGTGGAATTACTACCCCAGAAGATAACCCCAGATCTCTGAAATCCAGTCCCGGCACATTCTGAATTTCCATGGCGCTCAAGCGGTCCTCCAATTGCTTGTATCTGTCAGCAGCAGGTGGGTATTGTTCGTCGTTATAGTCCGTCTCGTTGTCGGAGACTGCGGGACTAGGAGCTCCTCCCCCTTGGGGACTGTTTTTCTCAGCAGAAGAAGTAGTTGGATCAGCTTCATTATGGAGTGTGTTCCCAAATCTGCGTCCGGTGTTGAACAACGCAGTCCTCTTTTTCTTCTTCTTCTTTAGGAGTAGAGTCTTCAGCTCTTGCTGACCTTGGGCTAGGCTTAGGACCATCTCTTGAAACTGTGCACTTTGGGCCTGAAGGGCCTTGATTGCTTGCTCACTGGAGGAGTCTGGATTCATGATGACTGTTCAAAATAAACAGCGAAGGAGATTAAGCAACCTGTGAAATAGGGTACCTGCTATGCATATGGTGCAATGGAATGCGTATGTTTTATGTTTTCAAAGACAAACAAGATTTCAACTTTGTAGACAAAAAAGGGAAACACACTTCATTAGATTAAAATTTTCAATTTGTTCAACAATTTTCCCTTAGGCATTACAAGAATGAAAAATACTGGAAAGGAAATAAACTATAAAGAGAAATATCCAAAGCCCATCAATGCTCCCATGGCCTCCTCTTTTCAGTGCTGATGTAGTTGTTCAGGACCCGCTCTTCCTCCAATTGCTTAGTCAGCCTCTGGATCTTCCGTTCCTGCTCGTTGAACTTCTCCCGATAGAAATCCCGTTCTTCCTTTAGCTGTGCCCAAGATCTCTTCATCGTGTCAAAATCAGCGGGTATCTGAGGAGGGAGGACAGTTGGAGGAACCCCATCTTCATCAGGAGACTCAAGGATGAGAGGTCTAACAGCTTCGTAGGGCATACCTAACTTTTGAGCACGGATGCGGACCCATTTGCAATAGGGCTTCAATGGCAGAGAAGTCTTTGGTCCCAACTCATGTGGGTCGGCTTTGTGGATTCTGTCCCAAGCTCTAATGAATCCCTGGCGTAGTTTGTCACTGTCTGCCTGAAACTCAAAATGGAAATGAGGAACCAGCATTTCATGAGGCCCATCTCCTCTGGCTCTTCCAAACTGACGGAGAGCTAAGCATGGATTGTAAGAGATTCCCCCTTGGATACCGATCAATGGAACATTAGGGTATTCTCCGCAACGGTCAATAACAACTACCTCATCCAAACCTCTGAGAGTCTAGGTGATGTCATTATCAGTGAGAGACATTAACCTCCGAGCCCAACCTTTTCCTTCTTCATTCTTCAGCACGAACTTAGGAAGGTGCGAAATAAACCACCTTACTAGCAAAGGAGCACAACACCACGGAGTTCCCCGTTTTCGAGCAGTACGAGCATAAAGTTGTTGTAGAATATCACCCAAAAGGGTGGGTATCGGATTCCGAGACATGAAGATCCTTATGACATGGATACTGATAAAGGTGTCAGGGTTGGGAAACAATACCAGACCATAGATCAAAAGAGCCAGAACATCCTCGTGCGCCTTGAAGTCCAAGTCATTCCAGAAATCATTAGCCTTGCCAACCAGAAATTTGACCAAAAAGCCCTTGATCCCATTTCTAGTTTCCTAGTTGGACAATACCTCTTCTTTGGTCAAGGGGAGAATTGCAGCAATCTCTTCAGGCCTAGGAGTCTTTTCCAAACCAGTGAATGGAGTTTGTTCCAAGACAGGGATCCCAAGTAAATAAGAAAATTCTTCCAGGGTAGGAACCAGCTGGAAGTCTTGAAAGGTGAAACAATGATACAGAGGGTCATAAAACTGGGTCAGAACACTCATCAGTTGTTGGTCCCACTTTGCAGTGACTAAGCCAAGGAGAGAACCATGTCTGTTGATGAAAGAAGAAGTGTTTGGAATCCTTCCAACCAAATCCTTGAGTAAAACTGGTGGTTGAACAAAGCTGAGCCGGACAGTATTCCTACGCACGGGCATCATGATGTCCTACAAAACAGAGCAAAGATGAAACCTTTTTTGTCTTTGAAATGGGTTAGTCCTTTATACAGGATGCATGCAATGGTATGATGGCATGATGCTATGATGAAGAACACCACAAGTATTCACATAGGCAAATAAGGCACACAAGTCACACAAGACACCCTTAGGTTTCAAGCCATCATGAGTTTCAGGTATTACCCTCTTTTGGTTTTGTTGGTTAAAACCTATCCTATTGAAAAGTAACCGGGTTCTAGAGGATCTCAAATCATTGGCTACCCTCAATCGGTCATAACTCCAGCATCGCAATCTTTTCTCGCGGCCAGAACCATCTCGAGAGTTTAGCCTCAATGAGTGTAACATACTGCTACTGTCCTAATAGCCAAATTGGTCAATTTAGGGTTCTAAGGTTGGTTGGTGTTTAATGACCCCTTAGAAGACCTATATTCTCCCCGTTACGACACAAGGGATATAGGTACAGACTAAGATGCCACACCAACGTAGCCACTGCTTCACCCATGTCGGTCTACGCCGGACAGGTCCCTCACAGATTATGCTACCTAAAAAGGGTATTTCCAAGATCCGGGTTAGGATCTATGAAACTCCAATGCAAAGCCCACAAATGTAAAGCAAACAAAGCAATCAATTGAAAACAAAGGTGACCTAAACCCTAAGGTAACCCCACTTTTAGAATATTTCCCCAGCAGAGTCGCCAGTTCTGTGATACGGTGGGAGAACTGACTAGTGTTTTGCGTTCGTATTCGCACTTGTGCGGTTGAGCAAGAGTCGCCACCGACTTTTTATTTTATCCTAAAGGAAAGGTTTAAAAAAGCACAGCAAAAACCTTTTGAGATATTTCGTGGGTTCGGGGGGTAGATTATGAAAAGGGAAGGTATTAGCACCCTTTCCATCCATGGTTATCCATGGGCTCTTAGTTACTTGGTTTTTAGATCACTTGCCTTGTTTTTCGATTGCTTGAAAATGGTGTGTGTGTGGGTGCTTTTGAAAATGTTTTGGAAGAAGATGCCTTGTCTTAGGCAACTAATGTATTTGACTCGTGATTGAGTGTTTTACAAAAGTGTGGATCTTTTCGAAAAGATGTTTTCAAATGTTTTTGAGAGTTTGTTTGAAAGTGTTGTGGATTGTGGTTTTTGAAAAGAAGGCAAGTGTTTTTGCAAACTGATCTCAAGTAACTAAGAGTTTTGTCTACCCTATTGTACTCAAAGGTTTTTGTTATGTTTTAACCCCCTTTTAACAATTTTGTTCCACCATTGAATTTGATGGACAATCTTGCGTTTAGGAAGTTTACTCGGGACGGGCGCGGGTCATCGTATGGACCATGAATGCAATGATGCCAAGTGTCTTTGGCAATTTGCTTTGAAGGGACTATGATCATTCCGTTTAGGCAACACTTTGAGACTTATGATCATTTGATTTTGTTTTGCCAAAGATACTCGACGTGCAAGCATGGCCCATTTTGGAAGGCAACATGTGGGATTACCCTAGGGGGTGCAAGTGTGATTGTGTATTGATTACATGTATTTGTCTTGTATTAGGTTATCTAGCGTTTGATTTTATGTACATGCAAACCTTAGGTCTAACCATGGTATAATTGGAGAACTGTAAATTGCGGAAATGTAAAATCTACGCTATTACAAAATAGTGTCCGGGAGTGGGGGGTATAAATGTACAAAAGGGGATGAGACTTATAGTATCCAATAAGTTACAACCAAATCGAATTTGCGATCAAATGTAAATATCGAATATACAAATATAAGATAAACAAATGTATAGGAGCAATATGAATGTATTGTGTAAGTGCAAGTGTGAGATGTATATGTATTGAGTGTAATTATTTACAGGTGCGAAATGTGAAATTGAAGCGTATTAGGGTTTTTGACCTAGATATATATTTTAATGAATCTTTGATTTGTATATTTAATTATGTATAAAAGAAAAATGTTTTTTAATAGAATATTCAAGTTTCTAATTAAATTATGTATAAAATGTATCATGGTTTATTATACACAAAAAAAAAAGTATTCTAATCAAATGTTTGTGAATTTTAATATTAGAAAAATGTATTTTTATTATTATGTACAAAATGTTTTAAGAAATTTAAATTATGCAAGAAAATGTATATTTATTTTAGTATGTACAAAATATATTTTTATTAAAAGAGTAAATAAAATAAAAAGAAAGTATTTTCAATTTTTAATATATGACAAAATGTATTTTAATTATGTGCTTAAAGAAGAGATGCATATTTTTACCAAATGAATTATATTAATTAAGAGTGTATTAAAACTATATTAGGTTAGAAAATTAGTATATTGTTTATAAAAAAAAAGTTATCAATATTTTGTAAAGAAAAGAATCATTTTAATGGGCTTTTGGGGGGTGCAGAATGGGCAAGGCCCATGTTAAACTTGGAACAAACTTAGGGTTTGAGGTTTTCGTTCAGTTGGGGGAAAAAATTAGGTTTAGGCGAGGCAGCGGCGGCGTTCACTGAGTTCCGTTCATCTTCGCTTTCTATTAGTCGCTGAATGTAATATCTATTCCAAATGCCGAGCCACCCAACGCCACCTCCGGTTCCGCTCATCTCCATGGTTGGACCAAACCCAGACGGAAAGGGTAACGGTCTCGTCTTTTTCACGCATTAGGGTTTTTACTAAGTTTCTTGTTTCTTTTTGCTTAGTTTGACTTCTGATTTCACATGCTTATTAATGTTTGTTATTCGAGATTAAAGAAGAGGAACGAAAAGCTACCTTAACCTTTTGGGGATGGAGAAAAAGGAATCGGAATTGGGAGGCGTTGAGGCGGAGGCCCGGTGAAGGGAATCCGTGATGAGAGCTTTCTTGATGTCCCTGGTATCTTTTATCTGGTTGCTATTTTTTTTTTGCCTATGGTTTTGATGATGATGTTCTGAAAAGCCCTATCTTGAAATAGATTCACTTCTTTATTCTTTCTCTTCTACTACATGTTGCCTTTGAGTATTCGTATGCTTTTGAATTGTTGCCTTGCCTATGATGAAGCTTGCTTCTGAGGCCCTTGAATTGCCTTCTGAGATTGATGCCCTTGGAATGTATTTTGCTTATGATGAAAAGCTTCTGAGTTCACCTCTTTCCTCTTCTCTACTGCTCACGTTGCCTTTGGATAAACTTTCTCTCTTCTTCTTAAACACTGTATACTTGTTGCCACTGTACGCTTGTTTATGTTGCCCTGTGATGTTTATACTGAGGGCCTAGGTTGCCTTGAACATTTGCTTCTGAGTATGCCCTTGATGCTTTTGTTGAGTTGGATGCCCTGAATATTTATTGCCTATGATGAAGGGATTATGAGGCTTAGGAGTTGGTTTGAATGCTTGGACATGCTTGAGGGGTTATGTTGGTTATGCTTGAGGGGTTATGTGAGTTTTGAAATGTGTTTGATGGCTTTGAGGGTGAAGCTTGATGCAGGTTCTGGTTAGGCTTGGCTTAACAGAGTTTTGGTTGTTAGGCAGTATGGTCAGGTTTTTTGGGGTATTAGCAGGTTTGATTGTTGTATCTTGGTAAGGCTGATGCAGGTTCACAATTTGAAGCTTAGAGGCTTCAGTTCAGCAGGTTTTAGTCTTTTTGAGTTTTTTTTTTTGTGGTATCTGTTTTTTTTTGGATGATATCTGATGTAGATTTGTATGTTGAGGCTTCAGGCTCTTTTTGTTTGTATGTTTGCTTGGCTTTTTGACAGGTTTATGTGGTTTAAAGGTTGAGGAACTGGTTTTTGGCCTATCTCAGGTTTAAGTCTTTTTGTCTTTTGGTTTAAGGTCGAATGCTTCAAGTTTTATGTATTGTTCCTCTAGACCAAGGCTTATGCTTGCAGTAGTTTATATGTTTTGTATATTTTTTTAGTTTTGCTTGACAGTTTGTATATCTGCTTTTTCCTGCTGCCTGCAAAAAAGCCTCAAAACCTGCATCTTTCCCTCTTCTTTCTCTCTCTATAGTACACTTAGAAGAATTTTTAATGTTTCTTTGCTGTACTTTCTGAAATTGGCCATTGATGGGAAGTGATGATTAAAGAATTTGCTTGCTTGCATAACTTTCCTCTGCATCTTTTTGACAGCTTTTGTGCTTTTGACATCTTTTCAAAACTTCTTTATTGATAGCTTTGGTAGCTTTGTATTCTTGACAGTAAGTTTGTACCTTTGGCTTTTGATGGAAAGTGGTAACTTGGATTTTTCAGTTTGGTTTGAATTTGAAGTTTGAGATTGAGTTTGTGCAGTTAGGCACTTTATGCATTTTGACATTTTTGCATTCATGAATAAAATTCTTCCCTCTTTGTGAACTGGGAGAAATCCCGTGATTTGCAGAGAGGGTCAACTGATCCCAGTCAGTGGCCCTTAATGATGATTGCAAATTTTATCTGCTTTTAATTAATTCAACCGCTTTTGACTTTTCCTTTTCTTTTTGCAGATGAAAAATGGAGCACCGGAGCGAAGTGAAGAATGAAGAATTAGAAATAAATAGGATAATTTTTATTTTATTTAATATTTAAATTAATGTAAACTATTGTTTGTAATTTAAATTATAAACAACATTTGTACAAATAATTCAAATATCAATAAAATCTTTATTACCCAATTAATTCTAATTTTCTTTCTTTATTGTTTATTTATTTATTTAAAACTCTTTGAATTAAAACAATTGAAAAATAAATTTCAATCATTCAATTTAGAATAATAAATAACTTAAATAAAACAATATTGATCAATTAAACCTGTCTCTTCCAATATCCAAAGCAAAGCAGCAGTCAACCAAAATAAACTGATCAAGCGCATTCCCTCTTCACTGATTTGCCATAAACACTGTGAATCCAATACTGCATATTTCTTTTGACTGGCCCAAACAAAACAACCTGAATTCAAACCACTGTCTCTTTTACTGATTAAATCAAAACAACGCTAATTCAATCCGAATCTCGGAATAACTTGCAAAGCGCTGTGGAATTTTAATTTTGCTGAGAATATGCCCATGAAACCTTAATTCCTGATTAAATGCCAAATAACATTCGCCTGATCAGAAATGCGCCAGAATCAACCACAACCCTAAGCCAACTGTATGAAACAATCCAGAGCTCTAAAAATCAGTAAAAACCCTAATTTTTCTTGACTGTTAAGAAAAGTTCGTTTGTCCGATTCTTGAGCCAGTTTTGAAAGTCAGGAAATGTCTGAAGCTGAGATTTCTTGTGGAAAAATGCGAGGGCAAATTTTGGGGTACAACAGTTGCCCCTGTTCAATCTTCTTGGACCTGAAGAGTTAGATTGGCAAGTTTGCCTTTCGCGACTTGAAGGTAAAAGGAGATTGGACACTAGAGTGCCCGGAAATTTGCACTCGCATGTTGAAGTATCAGCAATGTGATGTCGGGAATGGGCTTATAGATGCCATTTGGAGAGATAGTGGATAGGTGGATGGGCTTATAGATGCCATCTGAAGACGTGACAGAACCTTGTCGGGAATGGGCTTATAGATGCCATTTGGAAGTGTTGATCGCGTAAGAGATTCCTTAGCGAGAACTTGTGTATTTTGAGAATGGAAGATGTTTTCCTGGCTTGTTACAGGTATTTGATCTTCAATCTCCTGATGTAGATATTCCCTGGCTAGGTACAGGAATCGAATCCTCAAACTCTTCAGACATGCCCTGGCTAGATACAGGAATCGAATCTGGAAATGTGATAATTGATAGATATGCCCTGGCTGGATACAGGAGTCGAATCTTCAAACTCTTCAGACATGCCCTGGCTAGATACAAGAATCGAATCTGGAAACTCTTCAGACATGCCCTGGCTAGATACAGGAATCGAATCTGGAAATGTGATAGTTGATAGATGTGCCCTGGCTGGATACAGGAGTCGAATCTTCAAACTCTTCAGACATGCCCTGGCTAGATACAGGAATCGAATCTGGAAATGATAGTTGATAGATATGCCCTGGCTAGATACAGGAGTCGAATCTTCAAACTCTTCAGACATGCCCTGGCTAGATACAGGAATCGAATCTGGAAATGATAGTTGATAGATATGCCCTGGCTAGATACAGGAATCGAATCTGGAAATGATAGTTGATAGATATGCCCTGGCTAGATACAGGAATCGAATCTGGAAATGTGATAGTTGATAGATATGCCCTGGCTGGATACAGGAGTCGAATCTTCAAACTCTTCAGACATGCCCTGGCTAGATACAGGAATCGAATCTGGAAATGTGATAGTTGATAGATATGCCCTGGCTGGATACAGGAGTCGAATCTTCAAACTCTTCAGACATGCCCTGGCTAGATACAGGAATCGAATCTGGAAATGTGATAGTTGATAGATATGCCCTGGCTGGATACAGGAGTCGAATCTTCAAACTCTTCAGACATGCCCTGGCTAGATACAGGAATCGAATCTGGAGTTGATAGTTGATAGATATGCCCTGGCTGGATACAGGAGTCGAATCTTCAAACTCTTCAGACATGCCCTGGCTAGATACAGGAATCGAGTCTGGAAACTGATCACTCTCAGATGTGCCCTGGCTAGATACAGGTATCGAATATGGAATTGTGACAGTTGAAGGTAGTTGTCTTTTGGATTGTCTTTTCCCTGAAAAGGAAACAACATAAGTTGTATGCAATGTCACGATGCATGATATGCATGATGTTCAACATGAGATAGTGTCGTATGCGCTTTATCATGTATGTAAGCAAGATGTATGAGAATGTGAAATGTTTATGAATGTAATTTTCGTCTTAGGAAAATAAATCCTTGACGACCGGCCGGGGAGTTGCTCTGTGGAAGAGATACTTGGTCGAAGTTTGATGAGAGGCCTGTTGAGGACTTTAATGATGGATTCTGCTGGGGATAATGATGATAAACTCCACTGGGGATCGAAGGAACTTTACCGAGGGCGATCTTCTGTGGTTCTTAGTTGAGGATAACCCAGATATAAGTCCTTGAGAGGAAATAACTCTGAAATAAAAACTCGGGAGAGACGCCCGTATCCTGCAGGGAACAAGCTTCCAGAATCTACTGGGGAGTGAGCTTTAAGACCCGTCGGGGGTGTTGAGACTTCACAGGATTGACGGGGAATCAACTCCGCTCGGGGAAAGTAATGCCGAATCTTGTCTTACTCTGCGGGATGTTGAGATGATATGGTCACATTCTTCAGTCGAACTTGCCTTGGTACCTTGGCGGACAAAACAACCAGACTGCATCAAACAACTCCACATTGCCCCTGTTTCTGATGTCACCTGTAATTGATCTTTTGTTTCATATGAAAATATTTATGAGTCAACAATTTTAATGTCAAATGCATATATCAAAAATGAACATTGGACGTTCTTCGCAAGACAAAGCAGAAAAAAAGGGAAAACAATGGCAATTTGTATGGACAAGTGAATTTGTATTGATTTGAACTTTGCCTGTGAATAGGCATTTTTGTACAAGAGGCTGACATCCTAGTAAGAGGACGCCGCCAAATAACATAGAGTTTACAATTTGAAAAAAGGAAACCAAAACAGCTATGTGAACAATCCCACTGGGTTCCAACTCTGCTATCGCCTTTATGTCTTCGAATGTCTCATCGCTTTGCTACCTAGTTGAAGATGAAGCTGATTGGTCGATGCCGAAATCTGAGCCAGATAGTTGATGCCGAATTCCGGATGCGAAGTCATCCAATGAGACATGGTGTTACGCTTTTATCCCTAACTTTTGCCTGGACCGCCCTTTCGGGTTTTCAGTCCACCGGGATACCCATTTTTGCCCAAGCCTCCTTTTCAGGTTTTCGACTTGCCGGGTGTACAGATTTTTATTCATTTCATCCCTTATTTTTGCCCGAACCCTTTTGGTTCGCCGGGGAGCCCTTATTTTTGCCTAGGTATATCAACCTAGCGGGTCTTTTATTTATGCGTAGTATTTTTTCACTATGTCTGCATTGGCGGGGTGAGGAAGGTCGTCACCATCCATGGTGGTTAGGATCATGGCTCCTCCTGAGAACACACGTTTAACCACAAATGGCCCTTCGTATGTAGGGGTCCATTTGCCCCGAGGATCACTTTGAGGAAGGATGATGCGTTTGATTACCAGGTCCCCAACTTGATACTCTTGCGGTCTGACTTTCTTGTTAAATGCCCTGATCATCCGTTTTTGATACGTTTGACCATGACAGATAGCAGTGAGCCTTTTTTCGTCAATCAGATTTAATTGATCAAGTCGAGTCTGGATCCAGTCATCTTCACTCAAGTCTGCATCCTTCATTATCCGGAGAGAGGGTATCTGGACTTCAATTGGAAAGACTGCCTCCATGCCGTAGACCAAGGAGAAGGGAGTTGCCCCGGTTGACGTCCTTGCTGAGGTACGGTACCCATGAAGAGCGAACGGTAACATCTCGTGCCAATCTTTATAGGTCACTGTCATCTTCTGCACAATTTTCTTGATATTTTTATTAGCTGCCTCTACAGCCCCATTCATCTTCGGTCGGTAGGGAGAAGAATTGTGGTGTTGTATCTTGAATTGTTCACAGAGTTCGGTGATCATCGAATTATTGAGATTGGTACCATTGGCTGTAATGATTCTTTCCGGGACGCCGTACCGACAGATCAAATTATGCCGGATGAAACGTGCCACGACGCTCTTGGTTACTGTGGCGTAGGAAGCTGCCTCAACCCACTTCGTGAAGTAATCGATTGCCACCAAGATGAAGCGATGCCCATTGGATGCCGTCGGTCGGATCTCACCGATCATATCGATGCCCCACATTGCAAAAGGCCAAGGTGCCGTCAGGACATTCAAAGGAACCGTAGGGATATGCACCTTGTCAGCATAGATCTGGCATTTATGACAAGTTCGGGAGTGTTGGTAACAATCGGCTTCCATTGTGGACCAGAAATATCCTGCCCGAAGGATTTTCTTAGCCATAGTGTGTCCACTGGAATGTGTTCCAAATGTACCTTCATGCAGTTCTATCATGATTTTCTCTGCTTCGTCCTTATCCACACAACGTAGCAGGGTTAAATCATAATTCCGTTTGTAGAGAATGTCGTTGCTGAGGAAGAATTTTGCAGCAAACCTCCTCATGAACTTCTTATCATTGACAGACGCACCTTCAGGGTATTCCTGAGCTTCCAAGTACCTCTTCACCTCATGATACCAGGGTTTTTCAATCACCTTCTCAGCCTCGAGCTCGCAGCAGTATGCCGGTTCATCCAACTTCCAGATAATGATTCGGGGAGCCTCATTGTCCCATTTAACTTTGAACATTGAAGACATCGTAGCTAGGGCGTCCTCTAGCTGATTCTCCTCTCTAGGGAAGTGTTCGAAAGTTATCTCTTCAAAGTGGGGAAGCAAGGTCGACACATACTCCTTGTAAGGAATAAGATTCGGGTGTTTCGTATCCCACTCGCCTTTGATCTGATTGATCACGAGAGCGGAATCTCCGAAGACACTTAGAAATTTGATCCTTAAGTCGATTGCAGCTTGTAGACCCATGATACATGCCTCATATTCCGCCATATTGTTGGTGCAGCTAAAACATAACCGGGCAGTGAGGGGAGTATGAGTTCCTTTGGGAGATATGATTACAGCGCCGACGCCGTTACCCAAAGCATTGGAGGCTCCATCAAAATGCATAGACCATCGGGATCCTTCCTCAGGTCCTTCATCCGGTCCAGGTACTTCACAGTCAGTTACCACCATGATGTCTTCGTCCGGAAAATCAAAGTTCAATGATTGGTAATCGTCCACAGGTTGGTGTGCCAAATGATCTGCCAGTACACTTCCCTTAATTGCTTTCTGAGTTGTATACTGGATGTCATATTCTGTCAAGATCATTTGCCATCTCGCTATTCTTCCAGACAGAGCGGGGTTTTCGAATATGTACTTGATAGGATCCATTTTTGAAATCAATAAAGTAGTGTGAGTCAGCATATACTGTCTCAGCCGGCGAGAAGCCCATACAAGAGCGCAGCAAGTTTTCTCAAGCAGTGAGTAACGAGACTCACAGTCGGTAAACTTTTTGCTCAAGTAATAAATAGCGTGCTCTTTTCGGCCAGACTCGTCATGCTGCCCCAGCACACACCCCATTGAATTGTCAAGTACTGTCAAGTATAGTATCAGAGGTCTTCCTTCCACTGGTGGCATAAGAATGGGTGGCTCTTGTAGATATTCCTTTATCTTTTCAAAGGCGGCCTGACATTCATCATTCCAGCGTACTTCTTGATCTTTCTTCAGTAATTTGAAGATTGGCTCACAAGTAGCAGTCAGATGTGAGATGAATCGGGCAATGTAATTCAGTCGTCCTAGGAAACCTCTGACTTCTTTCTCTGTTTTTGGAGTCGGCATCTCTTGTATGGCTTTTACCTTGGCAGGGTCCACCTGAATACCTTTATCACTTACAATGAAACCTAGCAATTTTCCGGATCTTACCCCAAAGGTGCATTTGTTGGGATTCAATCTCAGCTTGTACAACTTGAGTCGGTCAAATAACTTCCTCAGATGGTCAAGGTGCTCCTCCTTAGTTTGAGACCTTGCAATCATGTCATCAACGTATACCTCAATCTCATGATGGATCATATCATGAAATAAAGCAACCATGGCACGTTGATAGGTTGCCCCAGCATTTTTCAATCCGAATGGCATGACCTTATAACAGAAGGTGCCCCACTGAGTCATAAAGGTAGTCTTCTCCATATCTTCTAGAGCCATCTTGATTTGATTATACCCTGAAAAACCATCCATGAAGGAGAACACCTTGTGTTGAGCTGTATTGTCAACAAGGACATCAATGTGAGGTAGGGGGAAGTCATCCTTGGGGCTGGCCCTGTTCAGATCCCTGTAGTCAACACACATTCTGACCTTACCGTCCTTCTTTGGTACCGGCACCACGTTGGCAACCCACTGAGGGTAAGAAGTCACTGCAAGGAACCCGGCATCAAACTGTTTCATAACCTCGGCCTTGATCTTTTCAGACATCTCTGGTCGCATCCGTCGGACCTTTTGCTTTACCGGAGGGCAGTCTTCCTTGGTTGGCAGGTGATGAACTACAATGTCGGCATCCAAACCAGGCATATCTTCATAGGACCAAGCAAAAATCTCCATGTAATCCTGTAGCATCTGGATCAATCGTTGCTTCACGCTGAGCTCTAGATTGGCACCAATCTTGACCTCTTTCCTATCTGTCTCGGTACCCAGATTAATTGTCTCCAACGGCTCTTCATGTGGTTGAATAGCTCTCTCTTCCTGGAGTAGCAGTCTCGCGAGTTCACCAGGCACTTCGCAGTCACCTTCACCTTCGTCTTCGGCCAAGTTGATCGGATTCTCAAAGTCATAACTGGCGGTAGCAGAGCTGTTACCAGTGAGATCCAGAGTGGATTGAAACCTGTATAAGTGAGTGTGTGTAAATATAGCTGTTTGGCAATATGTATAACACAAAGAAAAAGAGAGCAAGATTTGAAATGCAACAAACGTCCAATGTTTTGATTGATGATATATGAAAATGTCATACAAAAAACCCTCACAAATGGAGCTACGATGCCCCGGGTAGGACACCGAGCCAACAAAGTTTTAACATATTGTTTGTTACAAATTTGGAAATCAAAAGAAATCAATTACTGCGTGACAAATGTGATAGGTGTAAAATCCTTTGTCGTCCAGTTGCTTGGTCCGTTGCTGGTAGTCGGGTAGATCCAACTGTCAAACTCTGCTTCCTCCACATCCTCCTCGATAGCATTCACCCTTGGGTTGGAGATAAACACCAGAGCCTTTCTGATCTTTTCCTTGCGCACAGCCCTCTGAGCCTCTGCAGTAAAGCCCAGCCCAAACTTGTCGTTCTCCTGAGATTCCAAGGAATTGATTTCTGCCTTTGAATCGTCTTGAATAACCCTACATCCCAGAATTTGAACCTCACTTTTTGTCAAAAAAATTTAGTTTGCTTTCTGGCTTTTCACGGCTGCAAACCTTGTCTTTTTTATTTGGAATTGTTGTATACATATAGTAGAGCATATTAGGTCAATAAAATTGCATCATATCTTTGAGAATTATGAAAATGTGATTTGATTTGATTTGATTCATGTATGATATCTTTCCAAAACAAGCTTCAATCCAATCTTTTCTAATCCTAATGAGTCTTGCACGAATTTATCATCATGCTAGATGTACATAGACTCCAAATGTGCACAAAAATCCCAAGATTTGATTTGCTTTTATTATTTTACCATTTAATTTGATTTATTTTTATTTAAATGAATAAAAATCAAAATAAATGATAAAAATGATAAAATAATAGGTGGAAAAGCTCAGGGGTCGTGGGTCCTATTGGAAACATGTTTCAAACAAGAAAACATAGGCCCCTTTGGAAAAAATGCAAATTTGATCAATGTTGACTTTTGACAATTTTCCAAAAATTGCCAATTTTGACAATGCACAACTCTCTCAATTTTGACCCTAAGAGGGTGTTCTAGGACTTTTTAGAAAGCTTAGGATGTCCCCTAAACAACCCTTTTGGTTTCATATCAATTGGATCTTCCGTGTTCATGTATGAAGCTTTGACCCAAGAGGTGTTTTTGTTGACTTTTCAAAAGGACCTATAATGTAAAAATTCATATCTTTTGATGAGTGCATATTTTGAACTTGTGGGATGAAGATGAATTGTATGGAATTTCATCCTCTTAAAAATGATCCTTGGATGAAAAATTTCTGATAAAGTGTGAAGAAGTTATGCTTGGTCAAAGTTGGGTTTGACTTTTCCTACAAAACCATAATTTAGTAACTTTTGGGTTTTGATGAATTTGGAGCATTCCTTGAGGAATCATAGAAGTCACTTTAAAATGTTGATGTTGACCAAAAATATTGAGGTTTTACTGTATGTGGGCCATAGTTGACGTTTTTCCTAATACAGTCGATTCTCAAGCATTTGGGCAGTTGACTGAGCAAACTTCTTTGTGCAAGGATGAAACTTGACATGGATGATCTTGGGAACATATTAGGACCTTGGGAAGAATTTGAGTCCTTTGTGGTTCACACATCTTGATGAAAAGGGAAACCCTAATTTGAGGTATACTGCCTTAGGAGAGAGTTTGTCAGGTCAACTCTTGGACTTCCTTGAGCAACTTGGGGACCTCAATTAACGTGTATTGAGTAAAATGGGATGGCAAATTTTGGGGTACAACAAGCAGTATCCTCCTACTGAGGATATATACAAGCAGTTGGAAGATCTTCTGAGTGCTATGGAAGTCCAGAGGATACCTGGGTTGGATTTCGAAGAACTTGGATTTGTGTCAGGAGTGGTCATCCCGCAGAAGTTTAAGGATCCAATTTTTGCAAAATACGGTGGGTGTCTTGCCCAAAACTCCATATCCCTTCCTATGTAAGGAAGATCCAGCCCCACACCGCTGATAGAAACTTATGGGTCCACTTCTTTTAAGACAGTTTGTTAGGGACTCAACTTGAATGGTTCTACCAACTAGAAAGAGACAATGTCCAAAACTGGGAAGATCTGGTTGCTGCTTTTTATAAGCAGTATCAATACAACGCCGACCTTGCTCCTACTCGTACTTAACTCCAGATATTGTCCATGGGTGCAAGTGAAGGCTTTAAGGACTATGCACAGAAGTGGAGAGACTTGGTTGGAAGAGTCCAACCCCCTTTGTCTGATAGGGAGTTGGTTGATATGTTTCTTGGGACGCTATTTGGTCCATTCTTTAATCATTTGATCGATAGCTCATCAGCTGGTTTCACCGAGCTGATTCTAACTAGAGAGAGGGTAGAAGCTGGGATCCGGAGCGGTATGATACAGAAAGATGCCTCTTCGAGTTCGGTAAAGAAGTCTTTCACTGGTAAAAAGGAAGCTAGTGATATCTATAGCCTAAGAGGTCAAAATAGAGCTGAACACCGTCAGACAATAAGTGCTGTAATGATACCTAGGCCCGCGGTTTCTCCACAACGCAACAATCAACAAAGGGTGGAAAAACCACAATGGCAGTTTACCCAGATTAACATGACGTTGGCTTAAGTTTTACCCCATCTGCTGAGATCCAACTTGGCAACCTTGAAAGAGGCTCCTAAGAATCTGAATACCACATCTCGTTGGTACAATCCTAACACTCGGTATGCCTACCATTCCGCGAGTCCCGGCCATGATACAAATGACTATTGGGCTATGAGAAATAAGGTACAGGATCTGATTAAGGCCAAGGAAATTGAGTTCGATGCTCTGGAAAAGCCCAATGTCATAACTGTTTCCATGCCTAAGCACAATCTGGGAGTTAATGTCGTTGATACCGATCTGTTTGTGACCTTAGTAGATGAAGTTTCAACTCCTCTTATGACAGTTAAGAAGAATGTGTTGTCGGCCGGTTTATTTTCGGGTTATGGTGAAGGTTGCCACATGTGTTCATCTCTTCGTTCTAGTTGCCATTTGCTGAAGTCAGGTGTTCAACGCCTGATGGACAGCAAAGAAATTTTGTTCGAGAAAACTATGATTCCCATTGTCCCGTTTGAAGATGTTACTATTATAATCATTTCTGTCAATCCTTCCAAGGTCTCTTCGAGAAGACCTATTAGGATTACATCTACTCAAATACCTATCCCATACACCTCGGACAAAGTAGTCCCTTGGCATTATGGTGCCGATGTGTACTATCATGGTATCAAACAAGATCTGAAGAATGAAAAGGATGATCCTGATGTCAGTAATATTGTCGGGACCAACAAGGTTACCTGAAGTGGAAGGGTTTTCTCTCCCGAGATTTCCCCAAAGACTGTCAATAGGCATGTTGTTATTTCGTCTGCTATTCCTACTGGTACTTCAACTATTACTCCTGTGCTTACTCCAATTATCACTCCCGCCGTCGAGTCATCTAGGACCCCAGGCAAAGAAGTTATAAGTGAGCCTGCCCAAACGGAGGCACCTAGAAAAATTGTCGTAGAAGCCTCTAAGCAAGAAATAGAGGAAATATTAAAAATAATCAAAAAGAGCGACTACAATATGGTCAAGCAGCTGGGGAAGACTCCCTCAAAGATATCCATGTTGTCTCTGTTGTTGTGCTCCGAGGCCCATGCGAAGGCTTTGATTGCATTCCTCAAGATTGCGCATGTGCCGCAAGAAACCTCCGCCGATCAATTCAAAGACTGTGTGGCCAGTCTGACTGCTGACAATGGGCTAGGTTTTTCAGATGCAGGCTTGACACCGAAAGGGAGGAAGCATAATGGTGCTCTTTATGTCTCGATCAAATGCAGGGGCACCACTATGGCTCATATGCTGGTAAATAATGTATCCTCACTGAATATCCTGTCGAAGAAGGCTCTCGACCGACTAGATTGTGAGGGATTGACCTTAAAGCCTAGTAACATTGTGGTAAGGGCTTTTGATGGGTCGAATAGAATGGTGTATGGGGAGGTGGACATCCCTGTCAAGGTAGGCTCTCAAACCTTTGACTCCACCTTCTATGTGATGGACATCAGGCCATCATACTCTTATTTGTTGGGTCATCCTTGGATCCATGAAGCTGGGTTGTTACTTCTACATTGCACCAAATGCTGAAGTATCCAGTAAAAGGGAAGATTGTCACTGTGCATGGTGAAGAGGAGTATATGGTGAGCCACCTCAACTCCTTCAGATACGTAGAGATGGACGGGGAATTCATAGAGACTCCTTGCTAGAATTTTGAAGAGGTTCCCCAGATCCTGGAATCGACTGAAACTACTACCAATAACAAACCTCCTCTGAAGATGGCTTCTCTCAAAGATGCCAGAGCAGTGGTTGAAGAAGGTGGGTATACCAACTGGGGGCAACTCCCTGATTTTACTCACAAAACTGACAAGTTTGGTTTGGGCTTTACTTCAGGAGCTCAAAGGGCTATTTGACGCGCTCGAGCTGGAGGACCTCCCCTACGCATCAGCAATCAGGAATTAATTCCATTGAAGACAGTGAGGAAGACTCTGACATTAACAGCTGGATCTACCCAACTACCAACGGTGGACCGAGTAATTGGACGGCTAGGGACTTTATACCAGTATCTTGTATTCCACAGTAATTGTCTTACTTGTTTTGAGATTTGTAATAAACAATTTAAACTCTACAGCCTTGTGCCTTTCCCGAGGCACATTGGCTTTGTTTGTGAGGGTTATTATTTGTCATTTCATATATCATCAATAAAACATTGGACGTTCCTTTCATACAATTTTTGTGCTCTCTGTTTTTCTTTTCTGTTTTCAATTTATCAAATAAGTTATGCTCTTACACACTCTCACATATCATACTGTAGATCCATATCCTCTCTGGATCCCATTGATAACAGCTCTACTACTGCCAATTATTACTTCGAAAATCCGATCAACCAAGCCGAAGATGAAGGTGAGGATGATTCTGAGGTGCCTGGAGAACTTGCTAGACTATTACAGCAGGAAGAAAGGGCTATACAACCTCATGAAGAGCCAGTTGAGACGATAAACCTGGGCACGGAGATAGACAGAAAAGAAGTCAAGATCGGCGCAAATCTCGAAGTTAAGATCAAACAGCGGTTGATACAAATGTTGCACGACTATGTTGAGATCTTCGCCTGGTCATATGAAGACATGTCTGGTTTAGACACTGATATTATGGTACATTGTCTGCCGACTAAGGAAGATTGTCCTCCGGTTAAACAGAAGGTCCGCTGTATGCTCCCTGAAATGTCAAAGAAGATCAAGGCAGAGGTCATGAAGCAGTTCGACGCAGGGTTCTTAACAGTCACCTCCTATCCACAGTGGGTTGCTAATGTCATTCTAGTACCTAACAAGGACGGTAAGGTACGAATGTGTGTGGATTACATAGATCTGAACAGGGCAAGCCCTAAGGATGACTTCCCACTTCGTCACATTGACGTTCTGGTTGACAACATTGCGCAGCATAAATCTTCTCCTTCATGGATGGTTTCTCTGGCTACAACCAGATCAATATGGCTCCTGAAGACATGGAGAAGACAACCTTTGTCACACAGTGGGGAACCTTCTGTTACAAGGTGATGCCTTTTGGGTTGAAGAATGGTGGGGCAACTTATCAGCGCGCCATGGTCTCTTTGTTCCATGATATGATCCACCACGAGATCGAGGTTTATGTTGATGACATGATAGCCAGGTCTCAAACCGAGGAAGAGCACCTTGATCATTTACAAAAGTTGTTTGACAGGTTAAATACATACAAGCTGAGGTTGAATCCGAACAAGTGCACCTTCGGGGTAAGGTATGGTAAGCTCCTGGGCTTCATTGTCAGTGACAAAGGCATCCAAGTAACCCCTGCGAAGGTAAAGGCCATACAAGAAATGCCAGCTCCCTGTACAGAGAAGGAAGTTAGAGGTTTCTTGGGACGCTTGAATTATATCGCCAGGTTCATTTCACATCTAACTGCTACTTGTGAGCCCATCTTCAAGCTTTTGAAGAAAGATCAAGTGGTAAAGTGGAATGACGAATGCCAGACAGCTTTCGAAAGAATCAATGAGTACCTTCAAGAACCGCCAATTATGATGCCTCCGGTTAAAGGAAGACCTTTGATATTGTACTTAACAGTGCTAGACAATTCAATGGGGTGTGTGTTGGGGCAGCATGACGAATCTGGTCGAAAAGAGCGCGCAATATACTACCTTAGCAAAAAGTTTACCGACTGTGAGACACGATACTCACTGCTCGAGAAAACTTGCTGCGCTTTGGCATGGGCTGCTTGCCGACTAAGACAGTATATGTTGACCCACACTAATTTGTTGATATCTAAGATGGATCCAATCAAATACATCTTCAAGAAACCCGCTCTCTCTAGAAGAATAGCAAAATGGAAGATGATCTTAACTGAGTATGATATACAATATACAACCCAGAAAGCAATCAAGGGGAGTGTATTAGCTGATCATTTGGCTCATCAGGTCATGGGTGACTACCAGTCCATGAATTTTGAGTTCCCGGATGAGAATATTATACTGGTGACTGACTACGAAGAACCAGGACCTGATGAAGGACTCAAAGAGTGACCCCGATGGACTATGGTTTTTGAAAGAGCTTCAAACGCACTTGGTAATGGCATTAGCGCTGTAATCATATCTCCTGAGGGCTGTCATACTCCTTTCACCGCCCGACTATGTTTCAACGGCACTAATAACATGGCGGAGTATGAAGCTTGTATCATGGGTCTCAAAGCCGCTATTGACCTCAGGATCAAGTTCTTAAATGTCTTCGGGGATTCATCCTTGGCGATAAGTTAGATCAAAGGGGAATGGGATACAAAGCACCCGAATCTCATCCCATACAAAGAGAACATGCTGACATTGCTCCCACACTTTGAGGAGGTAACCTTTGAACATTTCCCACGAGAGGAGAATCAGTTAGCAGATGCGCTAGCTACCATGTCTTCTATGTTCAAAGTCAGGTGGGACAACGAAGCTCCCCAAATCACCATTGAGAGGTTGGATGAACCAGCACACTGTTGTGAAATTGATATTGAATAGGTAGCAGATAAACCCTGGTTCCGTGAAGTAAAAAGGTACCTCGAGACCCAAGAGTATCCCGAAGGGGCATCTGTCAATGATAAGAAGTTTCTGAGAAGGTTCGCTGCAAAATTCTTCCTCAGTAATGGAATCCTCTACAAGCGCAATCATGACTCTACCTTAATACGGTGTGTAGACAAGAGCAAAGCAGAGAGGATTATGACAGATCTACATGAAGGTACCTTCGGAACCCATTCCAGTGGATATACCATGGGAAAGAATATCCTACGGGCAGGATATTACTGGTCCACTATGGAAGAAGATTGTTATTACCACTCTCGAACTTGTCATAAGTTCCAAATCTACGCTAATAAGGTGCATGTGCCTCTGATTCCCTTGAACATCTTGACAGCTCCGTGGCCCTTTGCAATGTGGGGCATTGACATGATCGGAGAAATCAGGCCCACTGCTTCCAATGGACATTGCTTCATTCTAGTGGCCATTGATTACTTCATGAAGTTGGTTGAGGCGACCTCTTTTGCTACTGTGACCAAGAACGTTGTGGCGCGGTCTATTAGACATAATCTAATCTGTCGGTATGGTGTTCCAGAGAGAATTATTACTGATAATGGTACGAATCTCAACAACACAATGATCATCGAGCTCTGTAAACAAATCAAGATACAACATCATAACTCTTCTTCCTACCGGCCGAAGATGAATGACGTTGTTGAAGCGGCTAACAAGAACATCAAGAAAAATGTACAGAAGATGACGGTGACATATAAAGACTGGCATGAGATGTTACCATTTGCTCTTCATGGATACCGTACCTCTGCACGGACGTCAACAGGGGCAACACCCTACTCTCTAGTATATGGCATGTAGGCAGTCTTACCCATCGAAGTCCAGATACCTTCTCTCAGGATTATGAAGGATACGGGTTTGAACGAAGACGACTGGTTCCAAACTCGACTTGATCAGCTAAATCTAATCGATGAGAAGATACTTATCGCTATCTGTCATGGTCAGACGTATCAAAAGAAAATGATCAAGGATTTTAACAAGAAAGTCAGACATCAAAAATATCAAGTTGGGGATCTAGTGATCAAGCGCATCATACTGCCGCAAGGTGATCCCAAGAGCAAATGGACCCCCACATACGAAGGGACATTTGTGGTTAAAGACATTTTCTCTGGTGGAGCTATGATTCTAACCACCATGGATGGTGACGACCTTTCTCACCCTGTCAATGCAGACATAGTGAAAAGATACTACACCTGATTAAAAGACCCGCTAGGTTGAATGGCCTAGGAAAAAATAAGGGCTTCCCGACGAACCAAAAGGGTTCGGGCAAAAATAAGGGATGAAAATGGAGAAAAAAAATTTGTACACCCGGCAGCCGAAAACTCGAAAGGGAGGCTTGGGCAAAAAAAGGGTATCCCGGTAGACTGAAAACTCTAAAGGGCAGTCCAGGCAAAAGTTAGGGATGTAAAGCATATCACTATGTCCCATTGGATCATCTTGCGACCATACTTCGGTATCAACTATCAAGCTCGGACGGCACCAATAAATCTAATCAACTTTCGGCCAAGTAGAAAAGTGATGAGACGCTCGAAGACATAAGGGCAATAGCAGAGTTGGAACTCAATGGGATTGTTGCACATAACTATTTTCTTTTACACAAAATTGTATAGCTTCTATTTTTACGGCGGCGTTCTATTACTAGAGCGTCAGCCTCCTTGTATGAAAACTCCTATTACATGCCAACTTCAAAAATCAATACAAAATCATTTTCACGAGAAACTTTGAGTTTTTTCTTTTTCTGTTTTGTTTTGCAAGAACGTCCAATGATTTATTCTGGACATATGCATTTGAGTATGATTGCTGCTCATAAATATTTACATAAGAAACAAAAAGACAATTACTCGTAATTCCAGAAACAGGGGAAAAAACAAGAAGTGTCAAACCCGACAGTTACTCTACCCAGCAGGTACCGGGACAGAGACAACCTTGAAGCATAATCATCAGTACATACACTCCCCACATAGTAAAATTATTCAAAAGCATTGATGTCGGCTTTCCCGAAGCAGGAAGTAATCTCCCCAGCCAGGGTCATTCAGGAAACCTGACAGCTATATCCCCCGGCCGAATTTAATAATCGCGAGCGGGTCAGTAAATTTTATCTCCCAAGTAGAGTTCATTTCTCTGGCTACAAAAGCTCAATCCTCGACAGAGCTCATTACTTCAGCCACAAAAATCCACTTTCCAAGTTGTTCCCCGCAGAGTTATTCTCAAACAGAATCCCTCCCTGACAAAATATTCATAAATAACAAAGAGTAAATCTCCAGCATAGTCATTTCTGTTCACCATCCCCGATGGAAGTAGAAGAACCACAATTCTCTACAACAGTCAGGAATGTTATATTCTCCAGCAGCAGTCAGGGATTTATTTTCCCAGACTCGGACATACCCCAATAGCATTTCATGTACATACATCATGACATGCGCATACATATCATATACAGCAGGATCTCATTTATTTTGAGAACATCATCTCACAAGGCATTTCATGCATTGCATATAATTAACCCTGGTATCTTTTCAGGAAAGACAATTATCTTAAACAAATCCATTAGTTATACAGGTCACGTTTGCGGACGACTAATAGAAACTCAGTTCCCGAAACCAAACGGGTCAACTATCCAGGCTTTCATCTCGAAGAAACCCTACGACTGTTTACCTTGGGTTTTGGTAAACAACCGCTGATCCTCCAAATGGTTACTTATTTGGTTACTCGCAGGATCGATCAGATTGATCCTATGGACATAGGTTGATTTTGAAGTTTGATTAAGGTGGATAAGGCTTTAAATAAAATGTTTCAAGTAAATTGCATAAAGGAAAGACTTGGTAAAATAAACAAGGCTTTAAAGTAAAGGTTCGACAGGAAATGTAAAGGAGAAAAGCAAGTAAAATTCTGGGAAAGTAAATGACTTTAATTGATAAAATTGGTGTTTCACACATACATTTCTCAACAATTCTTTCTCACACGCTGGGTACTTGAATCTAAATGAGTGACTATGTATAGAATTGTGAACACACGCGAGAAACTACATGTCTACTCCTATTTATACTAAAACATCCCAAGTAACCGTCGGGCAGTTACACTGCTTCGAGATCAATCCACTTGGCACGTTCTCCATGCTCGACGCTCCAGATCCTTGCACGTTTGCACGTAGTAACTGCTGGAAACCGTTTTCCCTCCAAACACTTGAATTTCAAACTGCTCCACTCTGGACCATCGAACACGTTCGTCAAGAGACGTCTTCGACGAAAACTCCTTCGACGTCGAAGGCCATCAGCCTTCTTCCTTGGAAGAAATCTTCTAAGTATTTTGCCATCTTTCGACGGGCACTTCGACAGACTTAGCCAGTCGAAAGCATCTTTCAGCTTTTAATGGCTGACATCAATCAAAACAAAGGTGTCGAATTTAGGAGCCAAAAAATTTCCCCCCAAGAATGCCTTATTTCGACTCTGAAAGAAAAAGGCATTCTTTGAAAACGCCATTCGACACCTGTCTTTCCACGCTTAGTCACAAGTTAACTTGTGCACTTTTTGTTGCTTTTTACCAACTATTGGCAATCCCAAGAAACCATCATTGATTTGATCCTAGGACGTCACTTTCAGTACGGCGTGCAGTACCAAACGTCATTTCAGAATTTGTCATTATGACAAATCCCAAAAATGAGGACGCACGCTGCGTCTCTCTACTTCTGCAGAAACGGCCAAAACAACAGGAGGCTGCCACGCGTCCCACTAACTCCTGCAGCATTAAATGACATTTAATGTCCTCGTTATTGGGGATTTTTCCCACTACTATAAATAGTAGTGAATATCCCATTGTGGGACTTTTTACGCAAACTAGCCTTCAAACTTCCTTGTTTTCGTACAAGCTTGCTCTCTTTGCAGAAAACTCTTCCTCTTTCACTTCATCTTCATCCTCAACAATGGCCTCTGCTTCTACTGCTCCCAAGGCTAACGCACCAACTGAACATGTTAAACCCAAGGTCTTCGTCACTGCTCCGGTAGTGAACTCTACAGGCAAACGAAGGGTTCCTGAACCTTCTGACATCTCCGTTCGCGATGCTTACTCGCGCCACTTGATGATCCCGGTTGGATACTCCAACCAGATCTTCGCAATGTCTGGCCCCATGAATCCAAGCATCTCTGAAGCTCTGAAGATCAAGAGCTATTTCCCAATCGTCGAGAAACTAAAGCCAGTAGCATGCGCCAAGAAAGACGCGGAAGACAACGAAGACCCTACACGTGAAAAGATCGACCTCCGCTTCTTCAACAGAGGGGTTAGGGTCTTCAGGTCTTGCCCTAATCTGACCTCCGATTATGTTGCTTGGCTAACAAAGTTGGAGAAGCATCAAACTCCAATCTGGAAGGAAATGGGAATCTTCGACCTAGTGATGCTGTCGAAGACAGGCTTAAACTACTCCCCAGAGATGCTTATAGCTTCACTGTTGTTCTGGGACTATTCCCATTTTACTTTTCATCTTCCATGTGGAATGCTAACCCCCACACTCTTCGACGTGGCCGCTATTACTGGCCTTCGACCAACCGGAGATTACTTCGATCCGGAGGACCAAATTGGCTTCTCTGAGACCAAGCCAACATACACCACTTTCATCAACCATTTTCATGACAGGTCGACGGATACAGTGTCGGATGTCGAACACATAGCGTTTCTAGCCTTATGGCTAACTCGCTTTGTGTTTTGCTCGAAGTCTCTACAAGTAACCAAAAAGATGGTTACTCTTGCTACCCAACTGCATCACCGCCAAAACATTTGTTTGGCAGAACTGATTCTGGCCAGTCTTTATGACTCGATCAGCAATGGGGCCACTCTTCTGAAACATATCGAGGATAGGGCCAGTTTGCTACTCGCTGGGCCTTTTTGGCTACTTCAACTGTGGCTCAATGCCACTTTCGAATCTTTCTTGCCCAAGAGGATTCAGATAAATGAACAGGCGCCAGCGATAGCGAATAGACGCATCGAAGGAATCAGGCTGGCTCTGCTGACACCTGTGGAAGATGGGCTGGAGTTTCAACAAACCTTCACTAACTTCGTTCTGATGTTCGCTCGAAGGAAGGAATTTGTTTCAACTATGGCTCCATTTGCTCAACGAAAGGTGGGGCCAGCATGGTTCACTAGGCCACATCCAAAGGAGTCGAGTGGCCCCAATGTCGATGAGCATTCAGTACTTTGGGAGGCGTTCCTTACACCGAGGATCATGCCTCTTCGATTTAAGAGTTCAAAGACTCATTTGAGTCTGCTTGCCTATCAACCAAATCTGGTATCTCGCCAGTTTGGGATTATCCAAACCCTGCCTTCTCCTATTTTTCAAAGAGAGAAGTCAATGTTGTACTTCTGCAACGATTATACAGAAGAAGCTGCCATCAAGCATATCGGAAGATATGCTGGTCGAACAATCCTCTCGCTGTTTGACTACCAGCTTAATTTCCTTTGCTCACCATCCTTCGAGGAGTGGTGGAGAAGCTATTATGCTGAGTACTTCTTCGACGAGAAGGACTTCATGGAAGAGTTGCAGAAGTCTTTTGTCCTTGTGTTGGACAAAGTAAAGAAATGTAAGTTCATGTTCTCACATTACTTTTTGTCTTTCTCTTCGACTGCTAGCCTGTTAACTTTTTCATTTGCTTTCAGTTGTTCGAAAGCCTGTAGCCAAGAAGGCTACAGAAAGTCAACAAGGAGGAGGCCCTTCAATAAAACCTCCACCGCCGGCGAAGACTACAGCGCCGGCGAAGACCATAAGCAACCAACAGGGGGAAGGCTCTTCGAGGAAGCCTCCTGTATCGGTAACCAGATTTTCTTCATTTTTCTTCTGGCTTTCGATTTTTTTATTTTCGATGCAATTATTCAATCGAATTCCTATTGGTTTTCTAGGCCCCTTCGCCCAAGAAACGGGCAGCACTGGTGGTCGAATCAGGAAGTGATGACGAAAGTGATTCTCCTCCTGCCCCCTTAAAGAGGCGAAAGTTAACGAAGGATGCTTCTGTTCCTGCTCCTGCTCCTGAAGGTCGAACCGTCAGAATAAAGGTTGCTGTGAGAAAGCCTAGGCCACCTCCAGTGATCATCGAGGAGCCAACTGAGGAGGAACTGAACGTTCTTCTTAACAAACCTGTCGAGAGTGACAATTCCAGCCCTGGGGCTGAAGTTAATCCACAGGTAATCCCTTAGACCTTTGTTATAACTTAGGCATAGATACCCGTATTCGATTGTGTTTCTTTCGACATCTGAAAATTTGTCTTCTTCCTCTTTTTTCAGGACACTACTGAAAGTTCTCCACCAAGGACCTCACAAAACGCTGGAATATGCTGAACTTAGTAGGCCTCAGGAAAAAGACTTGGGCAATGACGAAGCCCATACTGAGAATGAGGCCAATGCTGAAACAGTGGAGAAAACAACAGAGGAACCTATGGTGGAGGAACAACAGCCAGTGGTGGAACAACAACCAGAAACGGTTCAGGTGGTGGACCTGTCAGAAGAGAATCAAGAAGAAAGGGACCAAGGCAATGGCGAAGAGAATCAAGATGCTGTGGACGAAGAGAACCAAGGTGGTACCGGCGAAGGACACCAGGGTGACGCTAGCGAAGAACCACAAAATGACGCTGGCGAAGGACCCCAGGGTGATGCTAACGAAGAACCACAAGTCGATGCTGGTACTGCCTCAGTCAGAGTCGAAGAGCAACCAGTCGAGGCACTTAGCATTCAAGAACCTCAAACCCAAGATAATACTATTGCAAGGGTTACCTCCTCGAAGCACAGGTCAAAAGAGGACTTGGAGCTCTTGAAACAGACTGATCCTGTTAGCTACCTTAATGCAATCATCGAGAGTAAGAGTTCGTCTGACACTAGTCAGGAAATTCCTACCCTGTCGGGGAAGTCTACTGAAACTTCTCCTCTTGATGATGCATTGGCGAAGGTTAAGGCCCAGTTCTTCAAGAGGGACCTGATGAAGACTTTAGAGGGGGACCCCACTGCTCCATCATGCTTAAAAGAGGTCTTGAATGCTGTCGACTTCGAAGCTGTAGCCCCAGAAATCTCAGACTTGATCATGGAGTTACACTCTATGATTGATCAGGTCTCAGCGGATTACAGGCGCCAAAGAGGTTTTAACAGTCAGCTCGAGGTGTTGTATGGCAGAAGCTCCTCTGCATGGACTGCTGTCTCAGATTCGACTTCTCGAATTGCTGAGTTGTCGAAACAGAAAGCGTCTGCACAGGAAAGAGTCGATGCCATTGAGCGAGAGAATGTTTCCTTCCGAGCACAAATCGCAGAAATAGAGGCGAAGATAAACGCCAACACTGTACTCAAGGAGGAAATTCTTTCGACCATCTCGGACACTGAGAGCCAGACTGAGATCAAACAAGGCCTGGAATTCGCTGAGAAGGCCCAAAACCTCGACGCTCAAATTGCCAAACTAGTGCAAGAAAACTCCTGGTGCAGGAAGAGGTTGGAGCTGCAGTACGCCAAGTATCTTCGACTCAAGAATTCTCTTACCTTTTGATTGATTCTCTTTTGTAACCATCTCCTGTAATCGTTATTCGACAACAATTGCCATCTTGGCTGAAATTAATAAAAATTTCCATTTTGGCATTTTTATGGTTAATTTAGACTTGTTCTTTTATTATTTTATTTTTATCTCTTGAAGTATAGGTTTGTATTTTTTCAAATATTTACCATTTACTCTCAAGAGCCTTTTATCTCCACTTAACTCTTCGACTTCATAGGCTCCACCAGAAAAAGTTTGGATAACTCTGAAGGGTCCTTCCCATTTGGGTGACCATTTCCCCATGCTTCGATCCCTTCGATCCATGGGAAGAATTACCTTCCAAACTAAATCTTCAGGCAAAAATACCTTAGGTTTTACCTTTCTATTATAAGAGTCTTCTACTCTTTTCTTCTGAAGCCTGAGTAAGTCGAGAGCGTGTAATCTCTCTTCGTCTAAATCCACCAGTTCATCTGACATCATATTCCAATAAACTTCAGAAGGAATATCATAATGCCTCTGAACCCTTGCAGATTGAAGACAAATTTCTGCTGGCAACACTGCATCATGGCCAAAAGTTAGCCTATATGGTGTTGTACCAGTGGCTTCTTTTGGGGACGTTCGACAAGCCCATAAAATCTGGTCTAACGTCTTATGCCAATTCTTTGGTTTCTTCCCAACATGTTTCTTTATCAAGCCAATCACCACTTTGTTAGCTGCTTCGACTTGACCATTCGCCTGTGCATAATAAGGCGTGGATGTTAGGAGTTTGAAACCTGTTTCCTGAGCAAATTCCTGCATCTTTCGACCAGTGAAAACTGACCCTTGATCAGTTGTTATTGTCTCAGGAATTCCATACCTAAAGATAATGTTCTTTTGAATAAATTCAATGACATTTTCTTGGTCTACATTGACTAAAGGGACAGCTTCGATCCATTTAGTAAAATAATCAATGCCTACCAATATGTATTTCTGACTCTTTGATGATGCTGGTCGAATCTCTTAAATGAGATCCAACGCCCATCCTCTAAAGGGCCAAGGCTTCACTATCGAGTGAAGTTCGCTTGCTGGTACATGTTGGATGCCTGTATGAACTTGACACTCTTGGCAACCTTTGGCGAACTCAACACAATCTTTCAGCATAGTGGGCCAATATAGTCCTTGTCGAAACAACAACCATTTCATCTTATGGCCTGCTTGGTGAGCCCCACATGCCCCAGCATGCGTCATCGAAAGGGCTATGTATGCTTCAGTTTCACTTAAACATTTCAGCAACACCCCTTCAGGCGTCTTCTTGAATAACTCATTACCCATGAGTACAAAACTCAACGCCCTGTATTTTGTTTTTCGTTCTGTCGAAGCTCCTGGATTTTGAAGATAGTCCACAATGGGTTTCCTCCAATCTTGCTCTGACAAATTATCAATGAACGAAATCTCGAAGTTTGAGTGATCAGCATATCCTAGCCTCGTCGATTCCAAGTCTGATGGTGATAGACAAGTTGCTTTTATCTTCTCTCGAACCTCGATTGCTCTTTGTAGTTTCGTTTTTGAAATCTTATACCCAGATGCAATTTGTGCCAAGTCATTGGCTATTTGATTTTCGACTCTGGGTATGTGTCGAATATTGACACTTTCAAATTGTTTCAATAAACGATTTGCTATCACAAAGTACATAATGAGATTCTCCCTTATGCATTTATATTCCTTTGTGACTTGCTTAATGACTAACTCTGAGTCTCCCATTATTTCGACTCGAGTTGCCCCCAATTCCAACAATATCTCAAGGCCAGTAATTAGAGCTTCATACTCAGCCTCATTGTTCGAACACGAACCTTCTATTTTGTACTTGAATGTTGTTGGAATTTTATCTGGAGAAATAATCAAGACTCCTACCCCTGTTCCATCTTTATGGCTGGAACCATCGAAGTAGAATTTCCAAGGTTCTATCTCCACATAATTAATATCCTCGACTTGAATTGAGTGGTCGACTATGAAATCTGCAACCACTTGTCCTTTTACTGCCTTAAGAGGCATAAAGGTCAAGGAGTATTCAGTTAATGCTAATGCCCATTTGCCAATTCGACTATGCAAAATAGGTTTCGACAACATATATTTGAAAACATCAAAATGAGACGAAACATAAACATCAACTGGTTTTATATATTGCTTGAGTTTTGTACAAGAAAAATACAGACATAGACATAATTTTTCAACTTCGCTATATCTAGTTTCTGCATCATTTAAAACTCGACTGAGATAATAAATGGGTCTTTCGACTCCATTCTCATCCTCTTGGGCTAACATGCTTCCCAGAGTTTTGTCAGATGCAGCTATGTACAATCTCATACTCCTATTGCTACAAGGAGGCACCAAAATAGGTGGCTTAGTAAGGTACCCTTTGATTTTGTCGAAGGCTTCTTGTTGCTCTTGCCCCCATTCGAACCCCTCTTTATTCAGTCGAAGTAAGGGTGAAAAGGCCTGAGCTTTCCCACTTAGATTAGATATAAACCTCCTTAAGAAATTTATCTTGCCTAAGAGAGATTGCAATTCCTTCTTATTCGATGGCGCTTTCGCTTCCAGAATTGCCTTCGTCTTGTTCTGGTTGATTTCGATTCCTTTCTTGTGGACAACGAAGCCCAAGAAATCTCCAGCTTTCACACAGAACGCACACTTCAAAGGGTTCATCTTCAGACCATGTTCTCTCATTCTTTCGAATGATTGTCGAAGGTGGTCGATGTGACTCTTCCTGGAAACAGATTTTATAACAATATCATCAATATAAACTTGCATAAAAGTGTTAATAAAATCATGGAAGATAGTATTCATTGCTCGCTGGTACGTTGCCCCAGCGTTCTTTAGGCCAAAAGGCATCACTACCCATTCGTAAGTGCCTAAGGCCCCAGGGCATCGAAAAGCTGTTTTCGACACATCCTCTTCAGCAATGAATATTTGATTATATCCTGAATAACCATCGAGCATACTCAGGTATTCGTAGCCAGCGGCAGAATCGACTAGCATTTCCGCCACAGGCATAGGATATTCATCTTTGGGGGTGGCAGCATTCAAATCTCTGAAATCTATGCACACCCTTAATGTGCCATTTTTCTTAATTACTGGCACAATATTTGCAATCCATTCGACATACCTTGTAACACGGATGAATTTGCATTTCAGAAGTCTTTCGACCTCCGTTTTGATCTTCGACAATATTTCTGGAGCGAAGCGCCTTGGATTTTGCTTGATTGGCTTCTTTCCAGGTTTGATTGGCAACTGAAGTTCTACCAATCCTCTGTCGAGACCAGGCATTTCGTCATAATCCCATGCAAAACAGTCTTTAAACTCTTTCAGCAATTGGATTACTTCCAACCTAAGTTCTGGATCAATTTTGGCGCTGATGTAAGTTGGCCTCTTCTCTGATCCTTCGCCCAAGTTGATTTCTTCTAAAGGGTCTTGTGCTAACATTTTAATGTTGTTCGCCAAGGGATCCTTTTCGAAGCCCAAAGGCTCATCGTCATAGATAGCGTCGAGCCTCTGTTCCTGCATTTCTTCTGGCATGATATCAGGAGGTTTTGGATCGAAATCCTTTCCTGGGCCAACAGCAGATAATTGTTGATCATTGGCCTGTGTGGCCATGTACTTTACTTCGGCTTCGAGAGCCGTTATCATCTTGGTTTCGGCTACATAAGCCGAAATTCGCTTCAACGATTGTGACTCAGTCATTATCACTGAATTCACTTCCCCAACCAGTTGGTTGGATATCAGTTAGCCCACTGAAGTCTATGTGGGACAAGTCCTCTCTGTCCCATTGAAAACCATGCTCAGGATGCAGGTATAGGGAACAAAAGGTGTTTGGCGCTGGCGCCATGTCGAAGTCAGGAGTTGGACATGGCCCTATGTGAGCCAAGTTTTTGTCGAAATCTGCCACACCCAAGTGATTCACTTCGCCAAGGTAGTAGCTTTGATCTGCCTCTATGTTTTCGACCATCCCATCTGGACGCCATAGCAGCAGTCTTTGGTGCATCGATGAAGGCACAGCGCCTACACCATGAATCCACTCACGGCCTAACAAAAGGTTGTAGTTAGGTTTGGCCGATATGACCATGAACATTGTTGGTCGAAGGATGGACCCAACTTTGATATCTAACTGGATCACTCCCATGGTGGTCCCAATGCCGCCCTCATAGTTCGACAGGACCATATTGTGAGGTTTAATTTCCTCATCTCTTTTGCCAATCTTTCTTAGCATAGAGTGAGGGATAATATTGATAGTTGCCCCACAATCGACCAATATTTTATTCACAGTAGTCTCTTCGAGCTTAGCCCTTATGAACAAAGGCTTGAGGTGATTCTTCATCGCCTCTGTGGGTGGCTCGAAGAAGCCATTTTGTTCCTCTGTAGTGCCATTGTCCATGACAAAATAGCACACTGGCCTATGTTTGGCCATCTCTTGTTCCACCTCCCAGTCACTTGCTTCGACTTCTACCTGTCGATTAAATTCCCTGGGCAGTACTGAAACAATATTCACCATTATATCCAAAGTGTCGTCGGACTCAGCATCGTCTTCGTCTTCGACTTCACTTTGATTAGGCCAAACTAGCCTGTTGGTAACTGGTTCTCTCTCTAGAGGCTTCCTTTGTTTCCTTTGAGGAACATTCGAACTAGTTTTTGCCTTAGGTTCGTTGGCAGCCTCCCTTTCAGCTTTTCGTCTCCTTTGATATCTCCTCCACTGAGATCGAGACATAGGATTTTTACCCTTGTAGTTGCTGGACACTTGAGCAACCTTAGGTGCAGCAACTTGAGGCTCTTTCTTTTGAGTCAAAGAGGAACCTCTTGGCACATCGAAAGAATGCCATTTCTCTTCATTTGGCCTTTTTCGGCCAGAAGTTTTGTACCAAGTGTCTACTGGTACATTTGTTGGAGGCCTAAAAGTCAATGGCCTCTTGTCTTGATTAGAACCCCTTCTGGGATCATGTCGAAGGTCAGCATTCTCCCTTCTCTTGTTCGCTGCTCTCACGCCTTGAATGTGCTCAGCAGCTTTTTTATCAAAGATTGAACTGCATCTTGGACACAGCATTACCTCTGATTTCTTTTTCTGGCATCTTTGTAAAAAATCTGCCAAGTTTTCGTTTTCCCGTGGGAAAGCCGTCTTATTAGCCTGCTCTTGCCTTATGGCCTCTTCTGATGCTTGAGGGTCAGAAAGCTCGACCATGTTGATATTCATTGTATATTTAGTAGCAAGAGTTAACTCCTTCATTTGTGTCTCCAGATTCTCCGTCTGGCCTTGAACAGTGGCCAAGTGGGAACTGGGCTTTGATCCAGTTTTTTGTGCTTCAGCAGACTTCGACTTCGGGTTCTCGACCGCTTTCTGGACAGCTTCAATTGTCTTCCTGGATAAATTTCCAGAAAAACTGCCAAAGATTGGCATGTTGATGTGGTCCTTTGAGACTTCGACCATGGTAATTCCTGGCTTCTTCGACTGGATCCTGGTTGCCTCTATCATGTTCACCTCAGAGGGTTCTGCATAGTGGGCTTCAGCCTTCAGTGGATTGGAGTCGACAGCCATGGGGGATTTGTCTGCAAACTTTAATCTCCCTTCCTCGATAGCGTCTTGCACAAGATTCCTGAAAAGAAAACATTGAGAAGTTTTATGGCCCAGAAAATTATGATATTTGCAAAAACCTCTCTTCTTTCTTTGATCAAGAGGAGGCACTTTTACCCCAGGGGGTACTATCATTTGGCCATCTTTAACTAGCAAGTCGAATATTTCATCACATTTTGTGATGTCAAAACTATAAGTCTTTTTTGGGAACCTATCATTGGTCCTGTCTGGACCAATGGGATTTTTCCCATTTGAGGGGACTAACTGTTTACAAGAGTATGGTGGCCCTTGCTTTAGTTCTGCTAAATCGACTTCTCCTTCTTCGACATCTAAAGTATCGTCGAAGGATTCTAGATCTTCGTCATCCATCTCAACGTACGCTATTCTTTCTCTTTTGTGAGTTTTTGTTGCCTTAGCTTTTTCAGCTTTGAGGCGTTCGACCTGTCGAACTCTATCGGCCAGTTGGGCCATGTCTCTTAGGTACTGAGTGTCTAGCTTCTTCCTAATGGAATAATCTAAGCCGCCTGCGGCTATTTCGACCAACTCATGTTCTGGCACTTGTGTAAAACATCTCGCCTTAAGCAACCTAAACCTATTCAGATATTCATCTATAGGTTCAGTGAAACGTCTCTTCACACTGGCCAGTTCTTTCAGGCTTATCTTGGTTTGCCCCATATAGAATTGTTCATGGAACAATCTTTCCAACTGGGTCCAATGATGGATCGAATTGGGGGGGAGAGTTGTAAACCAAGTAAAAGCGTTCTTGGTTAAAGAACTTGGGAAGTACTTGATCCTTAGGTTTTCGTTATTCGAAATGTCTCCTGCTTCGATCAAGTATCTCGCCACATGCTCGACAGTAGATTTTGTCGTGTCCCCAGAGAACTTAGTAAATTTGGGGACTTTGCATCTAGGAGGTAAGTCCGTTTGTAACACATATTCTGACAATGGAGATGTAATGTTGGGCCTTCGAAAGCCCATGTTCATCCCATTCTGAGTCATGATTCTTTCGATCATGGTTGCCAGATTGTTTTTCAAACCCATGTTTTGGTATTGGATATGCTGAACCACTTCGTCAGCATTTTGGTTTCTGTTAACTAACCTTACCTCTGGGGCTATTACCCTAGGTTCTTCGACAGGTTGTTCGACAGGCTGTTGAGCCTGGTTAATGGTGGTTTCTTCCTCTACAAATATCCCCTGATTTCCCCTTATTTGCGCCCTTTGGGGCTGTCGAATAGGTGGGGGTACTCCAAAGAAGTCAGCCAAACGCGTCATTTGCGCTGTAACTTGCTGATTCGATTGAGTAGTGTTTTGTATTAGAGGGTTTAGCACTGTACTCAAAGTTTGTGCCAACATTTGCACCATATCATGGTTGCTTTCGTCCATTTGTTGCCTCAAGACTGCTGTCGAGGCATTTGTAAGGCCATGGGCTACTTGGGACGTTCCTCCTAAGAGTTGGGTCCTATTTCTATTCGCCATGCCTACTCCAGAGCCTTGGAGTGGCGAGGAGGCACTCACGAAAGGGTCTGAAAAAGTGGACGCAGCATTCGTTAGGCTTGCCACTTCAGAAGTTGGCATACCATAGAATGGAATAAATCCTGGGGGAACCACAGGCCTTGTGCCTATATTTCCCCTTGGTGGGGGAGTTCCCAAAGGTATTCTGGGGCCTGTTAACGAAGTTATTGGCCCCGTGGTTGTGACCGACACTGCTGGTGTCGAACCAACGTTTGTCGCTTCACTTACGGTCGTACTAACCGTTGCTCCCACACTTGTTTGTGGGATTTCGTTATTGTTTGGCGGATTCGCCATCTCTTCCCTTCTTCTGGCAGTATTGTTATCGTTGGTGTATATTCTACCACTCCTCAATAACATACAACTCGAAAAGATGAGATTATTTTCAACAATCAACACACTGTCCCACCAGGTGTGCCAATTTGTTTACCTTGGGTTTTGGTAAACAACCGCTGATCCTCCAAATGGTTACTTATTTGGTTACTCGCAGGATCGATCAGATTGATCCTATGGACATAGGTTGATTTTGAAGTTTGATTAAGGTGGATAAGGCTTTAAATAAAATGTTTCAAGTAAATTGCATAAAGGAAAGACTTGGTAAAATAAACAAGGCTTTAAAGTAAAGGTTCGACAGGAAATGTAAAGGAGAAAAGCAAGTAAAATTCTGGGAAAGTAAATGACTTTAATTGATAAAATTGGTGTTTCACACATACATTTCTCAACAATTCTTTCTCACACGCTGGGTACTTGAATCTAAATGAGTGACTATGTATAGAATTGTGAACACACGCGAGAAACTACATGTCTACTCCTATTTATACTAAAACATCCCAAGTAACCGTCGGGCAGTTACACTGCTTCGAGATCAATCCACTTGGCACGTTCTCCATGCTCGACGCTCCAGATCCTTGCACGTTTGCACGTAGTAACTGCTGGAAACCGTTTTCCCTCCAAACACTTGAATTTCAAACTGCTCCACTCTGGACCATCGAACACGTTCGTCAAGAGACGTCTTCGACGAAAACTCCTTCGACGTCGAAGGCCATCAGCCTTCTTCCTTGGAAGAAATCTTCTAAGTATTTTGCCATCTTTCGACGGGCACTTCGACAGACTTAGCCAGTCGAAAGCATCTTTCAGCTTTTAATGGCTGACATCAATCAAAACAAAGGTGTCGAATTTAGGAGCCAACAACGACCCAGGTTCCTTCTCATAGCCCTACTATCCAGGCTTTCATCTCGAAGTAACCCTACTATCCAGGTTCCTTCTCATAGCCCTATTATCCAGGATTTCATCCCGAAGTAACCCTACTATCCAAGTTCCTTCTCATAGCCCTACTATCCAAGTTTTCATCCCGAAGTAACCCTACTATCCAGGTTCCTTCTCATAGCCCTACTATCCAGGCTTTCATCCCGAAGTAACCCTACTATCCAGGTTCCTTCCCATAAGCCCTACTATCCAGGCTTTCATCCCTAAGTAACCCTACTATCCAGGTTCCTTATCATAGCCCTACTATCCATGCTTCCATCCCGAAGTAACCCTACTATCCAGGTTCCTTCTCATAGCCCTACTATCTAGGCTTTCACATCGAAGCGACCTTACTATCCAGGTTCCTTCTCTCTTATCTCCAGATAACAATTTACAACACTGTAAGACCTGGACCCGACCAGTTACGATCGAGTTCACCTTTCCCTAATAAGTCACTGTGCAGCCTAGACCCTGACTAGATATGAATTTCACTTCCACCTCCTCAATCAAGAATTAATTCCCCAGTAGAGTAATGGACAACCGAAGCTCCTATACTCGATCTCCCAAGACACAAATCAATTTTCCTCGGTGAAGTCCTCCTCAGCGGCAGGTACAGAGTTTCTCTCAAAGGAATCTCTTATGCGATTAATATCTTTTTTGGATGGCATCGTTAAGCCCATCTCCGACAACTCTCAGTCATCTTCTCCAAATGGCATTTGTAATCCCATTTATAACATCATCAACCAACAGTGTTACTTCATGCGAGTGCAAATTTCTAGGCACTCTAGTGTTCAATCATCTTCTACCTTCAGATCACAAAAGGCAGACCAACCAATCTACATCCTCAGGTTTAAGAAGATTGAACAGGGGAAGTTGTTGTACCCCAAAATTTTCCCTCCCATTTTACTCAACATATGTTCATGGAGATCCTTAACTTGCTCAAGGATACCCAAGAGTTGACCAGACAAACCCTCTCCTAAAGCAAGGAACCCCCAACCAGGGTTTCCATTTTCATCAAGATGGGTTAGCTCCAAAGGCCTCAAATCTTTTCCATGGTCCTAATATGTTCTCAAGATCATCCATGTCAAGTTGCATGCCTTACACAAGAAGTTTGCTCAGTCAACTGCTCAGATGCTTGAAAATCAATTGTATTAAGTCAAAAGTCAAGTGTGACCCACATACAGTCAAACTTCAAGATTTTTGGTCAACATAAAAATTTTGAAGTGATATCCATCATTTGATCAAGGGTCGATCATGATTCCTCAAGGAATGCTCCTAATTCATCAAAACTTAAAAGCTGCTAAATTAGGGTTTCTTAGGAAAAGTCAACCAAACTTTGACCAAGCATAACTTTCTCATACTTTATCAGAAATTTCTCATCCAAGGCTCATTTTGAAGAGAATACAATTTCCTACAACTCATATTCAGTCCTCAAGTTCAAAAAATGCACTCATGAAAAGATATGAATTTCTACATTATAGGTCCTTTTGAAAAGTCAACAAAAACACCTTTTGGGTCAAAGCTTCTTACATGAACATGGAAGACCCAATTGAGATGAAACAAAAAGGGTTGTTTAGGGGACATCCTAAGCTTTCTAAAAAGTCCAATAACACCTTCCTAGGGTCAAAATTGGAGGAGGTATGCATTGTCAAGGTTGACAATTTTTGGAAAATTGTCAAAAGTCAACCATGCCCAAAATGCCTTTTTCTTCAAATGGGCCCAACTTTTTATGCTTGTACCTTGTTCCTAACATGACCCACGACCTATGAATCACTCCATGCCTCATTAAATTATTTATTTTATTTATTGTGATTTTATTCATTTAAAATTCAAATAAAATCAAAATAAATCATGTAAATTGTTTTTGGATTGATTTTGACATTGAATGAGGATGATATATGTTGGAATATCAAGATCAAATCGTATCAAGGATGATTGGATCAAGAATGGCATGATTTGGCTTATTTTGGAAACAAATAATGCATTTAATAATCAAGATCTTTTCTCCTTAAATTTCAAGATTCAAGTTGTTTTTTGTTGACCTAATACACTCTATTACATATACGCAACGCAGCCAGGCAAAAGGACAAGGGTTAAAGTCGGGCAAGCTAGCCAAGAAAACTCAAAAATTAGACAAAAAGTGTGGATCTGATTTCTAACCTTGGGGACGATTCCAGGCCACTCAAAGCTTCTAATCGCTACCAGGATATCTCCTGAAGCTAATACGATCATTTGCAAGCCTTCCCAAGCCCAAAATCGCTCCTGGTAAACCCACAGTTTGCACATACAAGCTTGATTTTGATCTTACAATTTACGCATGATTAACCACTTTTAAGCATAACGTTGTGTTTGTATCATCATTTGGAATGTTTTGGTTCAATTAATTTTGTGTTTTGATGACTATTTCTCTAATTGCCATTTCTAGGGTTTAGGGGGTGTTTTAGGGTTTCTCTGTACAGGTTAAATTGGACCAAGAAAATAGCGCCATGGTACTTGTGAGATCAAGATGAGTTGATTGGTATAGCTAGAATTAATTTATCATGCGTTTTATGAATTTTTGAAGCTTGCAGATTTATAGCTATGGAAAATGTCTGTAGGTATAAGTCTGGTACCTAAAACGACACTTCTGGGAAGAAGATGAAGGCGTGGCAGCGTCCCACTGGTCCATTTGAAATTCACGCGTTTTTTTTGGAGGAAACTATGTGGCTTGCCTTATATTGTATTTATCTGATTATATTAACAATTGAGTAATGCAGCGCAGATGGTTAAGGGCAAAAGATTTGAAGTAAGTGTCCTGGGTTCGATCCCAGGTGCACTGATTTTGCATATTTCTCAACAATTCTTTGCAGATCCAGTGTGACTCATAGCCTAGCATCCACCGTGAGCCCCATATCTCATCACTGAGATCCATCATCATACGAATCTCACGATCCAGCATTGAAAGACTACCATGAACCATCAGAGGAGAGAAGCACTGGACCAAACGCCAGACTCTGGGCCATCCTTGGGCCTAATAAGAATTTGGCAGCACAACCCCCCTGGATTGCTTAAACAAGCCCAATTCTTTTCTTATTCTATTTAAATTCCTTTTTATTATTTATTAATTATTTTCTTTTTCAAATAACACCAAAAATCATGCTTTTTTTATTTAATCAAAAAATCATAAAAATATCAAAAATCATTTTTTTATAAAAATATTTTATTAATTAATTAGTTTAATTAAATTATGGCAATTTAATTCTTTTGTTTATAGTTTAAAATAACTAGAATTAGGGTTAAATTTGTACATAGCCTAATTTCTTCTCAAAAAATAACCTAAATATTTTTTCAATTAGATTTTTAGGTTTTCCAATTATTTCTCACATTTAATTCGCCGCGCGCGCCTTTAATTTTCCTTTTTCTATTATTGTAACTGCTCTGAGTTTGTAATAGTAATTAAGGTTTAAAATTTCTGCATCTTTATTTACAGTCAAAATAATTATGTATCTGCGAAAGCCTTGTAATAGCTAGGACTTTAATTTCTTGCATTTTAATTCCGCATACTATAAGCTGTTAGATGTATGTTAATAGGATTGTATGGAAAGACAAATTGCAATTAATACAGTAGAAAACCCTAAATGTGCAAAGATAAATAAACTGAAAAACACATTTTTCACATGCTCACTCCTAGGGTTTACTCCACTTCGGTTGCCTTTGGTAAAAGGTCATGAAGTATAGGGAATGTTAGTGGTCGTCCTCGAGTCCCAAAAGATCTAAAATGACCCATTCAGATGTTGCCTCGGAAAAATATCTTTAAGGCTTTAGGATGATTACTAAAATTTCCTAACATTACTTTTGTGATCGTACTCGTCCCTTCGAACGTCCCTTAAAACTCCAACGACGGTGCTACCTATTCCTTAATAATAGGATAGCACTGTCTAAAGGAAAACGAACAGACTTTTTTCGAGTAGGTAGATTAGTTCCTAGGTACTTTCTCAAACAAACAAATTTTATAAACACTTTTCAAAACAGTTTTCAAAACAGCATTGTCACACTCTTGAGGACAGATACAAGGGTTATCACGAAGTTAAACAAAAACTTTTGAAAACACACACAAGCAATTTCAAAATGAGCAAGTACCTAAGAGCCCGTGGAAAACCACAGATAGAAAGGGTTCTAACACCTTCCCTTTCTATAATATTTGTACTCAGAAACTCTCGAAAAAAGGTTTTTTATGTTCTTTTTCCTTTTCCTTTGTTGGATGAAATAAAAGTCGGTGGCGACTCTTGCTTACCGCGACATTTGCGAATACAAAATGTAAACCAGTATAACAGTAGGTTCTGCCACCGTATCTAGTTGACTTTAAACATGTTTGTTCTGAGTTTATAGAGTATGCTTGTTTTTGTACCCCAAAATTTTACCTCCAATATTTCTCAACACATGGCAAGTGAGGTCCCCAAATTGCTCAAGGAAGTTCAAGAATTGACCAGACAAACTCTCTCCTAAGGCAGTATACCTCAAATTAGGTTTTCCATCTTCATTAAGATGTGTGAACCACAAAGGAATCAAATGCTTACCATTTTCCTAATATGTTCTCAAGATCATCCATGTCAAGTTTCAGGCCTTGCAGAAGAAGTTTGCTCAGTCAATTGCTCAAATGCCTGAAAATTAACTATATTAGTTCAAAAGTCAATTGTGGCCCACATACAGTCAAACTTCAAGATTTTTGGTCAACATCCTCATTTTTAAGTATTATCCATCATTTGATCAAGGGTTGATCATTATTCCTCAAGGATTGCTCACAATTCATCAAAACCCAAAAGTTGCTAAGTTAAGGTTTTATAGGAAAAGTCAACTCAACTTTGACCAAGCATAACTTTCCCATACTTTATCATAAATGACCCATCAAATCTCATTTTAAAGAGGATGCAATTCCCTACAGTTCATCTTCAGCTCCCAAGTCCAGAATATGCACTCACAAAAAGATATGAATTTTGACATTATAGGTCCTTTTGAAAAGTCAACAAAAACACCTTTTGGATCAAAGCTTCATACATGAACATGGAAGACTCAATTGAGAGGAGACTAAAGGGTTGTTTAGAGGACATCCTAATATTTATAAAAAGTCCAAGAACACCTCTCTAGGGTCAAAATTGAGAGAGTTATGCATTGGCCAAGTTGACCATTTTTGCAAAATTGTCAAAAGTCAAATGTGCTCAAATTTGCATTTTTTGCTAAATAGGCCCAACTTTTTATGCTTGCACCTCAATTATAATGTGGTCCAAGACTCAAATGTTCACTCACCCATTATGTGCTTCATTTTTCAATTTATTTTTATTTTTCATTAATTAAAAAGTGAATTAAATCAAATAAATGATGAAAATTAACAAAGATATGGTTTGATTTGTTTTTTTGATAGATTGGAAATCAAGATATGCTGAGTTAACAAGATCAAATCGAATCAAGGTCAATTGGTACAAGAAAGGCATGATTTGGCTCAAAATAGCAACATATCATATAGCTTGCAAATCAAATCAAATCTTGGATAAATGCAAAGATTTAGTCCAAGTTTGTTAACCTAATTCACTCTAGGTTATATAGTGAACAATTCCAGATCAAAAATACAAGGGTGGAGGCGTGCAAACGGCAGGAACAGGCTTCAAAATTCAAGAAAACAGTGGTGATTCAATTCCATTCTAGAGGCCAAGTCAAGCCATTCTAGCATTACCAAACGACTCTTGGACCTTCCCAAAACCTATCCCAATCACTTGCAGGTGCTCAAACACCCAGAAACACATGCAAGGACTCCCACGGTTTGCATCATTCTTTGAAAACGATTACACTAATTCCTGCATCATTAGCATCTTTAACTCATATATTTGTAATCTTCATCATGTTTGCAAGCTAACCATGTCATTTAATTACATTTTTGATGCCTGTACACGATGTTGCCATTGCTAGGGTTTTTGTGTTATTTTTAGGGTCTTTTTGTACAGGAACAATTGGGCCTTGAATCAGGTACCATGATGCTCATGAGGGTGAGACGAGTTGATTGGTACCATTACCTTTCATTTATCTTGCATGTACAACATTTTGAAATATGCAGGGTTATACCTACAATGGACGTCTGTAGGTAAAAGTGCTTCATCTAAAGCCATGGTTCAAGGGAGAAGATGATGGCGTGTCAAGCCACCATTGGAACGTTTGAAAATTCGCACGTTTTCTGAGTGTGTCAATTGACTTTGCTTTTGATTTTATTTGTTTATAATATATTCAATTAACAAGTTCAGCGCAGATGGTAAAGAATCTTGCCTTTAATGTACATGTCCTGGGTTCGATCCCAGGCGTGTGCATTTTGCTATTTTCTTAACAATTACAGGCCAATCCCATGCATTGCACTATCCAGCGCCCATCATGTGCCATCAACGTACGTCCATTGGATGCTCAGCTGGCCAGATCCCACGCCTCTCCAATGAAGGACCCTGGTGTACCACAAAGTCAACACCATACCAGATCTAGCGCTGACCAGGCCTGGAGCTTAATGGGCCACAGATTTACAGTTCTACACCTCCAACATTCCTAACAACAAAGGCCCATTTCTCAAATTTTTTCTCTTATTATTTTTCTTTATTCTTAATTCTTTATTTATTTTATTTTTAAAATCAGTTTTTTTATAAAATCATAAAAATCAAAAAGTCATAAAAATTAGAATTAGGTTTTTTTATTTTATTAAATTTAATTTAATTAATTAGCTTAATTTAATTTAGGGTAACTTTAACTTATTTGTACAATTAAAATCAATTAGAAAACTAGGTTTAAATTCTTGATTTAATTATTTTCTTTTTTTCAAAAAAAAAACACAAAAAATAGGTTAACTTAATTATTTTTCTTAATTAAAGTTAATTAGTAATTAGGTTCTTTTTTTTAATTCAATCATCCCTTATTTTCTTAAAATAACAAAAACGACAAAAAAATGATTTTTCTTTAATCAATTGCAATTAGGTTTAGTCAAGGGTCAAAACCCTAATTTCTCACATATTTAATTTTTCGCGCGCTTGTTATTACTTTTTCCATTATTTTGTAACTGTTTCAAGGATGTAATAGTTTAAATTAGGATTTTAAATTCCGCATTTTTTTTATTTCACGTCAAGGCAATTATGTAACTGTCAAAGCCATGTAATAGCTAGGTTTCTTTCCGCTTTTAATTTCCGCAATCTTTAACTGTCTAGATGTATGGCTAATAGGATTGTATGGCAAGCATGTCTGGAAAATTAAAACGGTAGATCACCTAATGTGCAAAGATTAAATAACTGAAATAAATCACTCGCACATATTCACTCTTAGGGTATACTCTCACTTCGGTTGCCTTCGGTAAACGATCATTAAGCATATGGTGTCTTAGTGGTTGCCCTTCCGTCTAAAGAGATCAAAGTGTCCCATTCGAATGTTGCCTCGGAAATGTTGCCTCGAAAAGATCTTAAGACTCTAGGGTTACTACTAAGGTGTCCTAATATTGCTTTAATGACCGTACGTCCCTTTCGAATTGACCCTTACAAATTCCAATGACGGTGCTACCTATTTCTCAATAATAGGATAACGCTGTCTAAAGGAAAAAAAAATAGAAACAATCTTTTTTCGAGTGGGTAGATGCTAGTAGGTACTTGCTCAAATCAAAACTTTTCACACTTACACTTTTCAAACAAATGTTCAAAATAACTTCATCACACCCTTGAGGACTGATACAAGGGTTATCATGAAGTAAAACATTTTTCAAAAACAAGCACACAAACACAAGAAATTTAAAAATGAGAAAGTACCTAAGATCCCATGTAAAACCATGGATATAAAGGGTGTTAACACCTTCCCTTTCTATAATCTACCCCCCGTACTCAAAATCTCGAAAAAGGATTTTTTTTGTACTTTTCTTCCTTTCCGGTTGGATGAAATAAAAGTCGGTGGCGACTCTTGCTTACCACGACATTTTGTGAACAAAAAACGCAAACCAGTATTAACAGTCGGTTCTTCCACCGTATCACAGAACTGGCGACTCTGATGGGGACTTATAAGTGGGGTATACCTTAGGATCTATGTCATTAAAATTGCTTCTCTTGATTGCTTTGTTTGCTTTATTTTTGAGGGTTTTGATTGGGGTTACTATAGATCCTATACCCGGATCTGAGGGCACTCATTAGGTAAGTAGCAATAGACTGTGAGGGAACTGTACAGCATAGACCGATACGGTTGAAGCAGTAGCTATGTTGGTGTGGCACTTTGGTTGGTACCGGTATCCCTTGTGGTGAAACGAGGAGAATACGGGGCCGCTGCGTGGTGTCGTGAAGAACTAACGAACCTTAGAACCTTAGTTGAACAACTTGGCCATTAGATAGTAGCGAGATAGCCGGCCTCGTGTAGAGCTGAGGATTGGTTGATACTCGATGCTACACTCATTGAGATAATACTTTCGGAATATTTCGGCCGCAAGAAAAGATTTTGTGAGATGAAACCATGAGTGATAAAGGATGTTCAGTCATATTGAGATCCTCTAGAACCCGGTTACTTTTCTAGGAGAGGTTGGAAACCAACTTAACTTCAAGAGGGTATTACCTTTGACCTCATGCAAGCCTTAAACCTAAGGGATTTGTGTGATTTGACTGTGTTTGCAATACATGTGTTTGCTATACCTGTGGTTTATCATGACATCATGCATCATAACATGCCATTCATGCTTCATTACACTAACCATTTCAAAGACCAAGGGAATTTATCTTTGTTCTATTTTGCAGATCATGGCTTCCGTGCGTAGAAATACTATCCGAATCAGTTTTGTGAAGATACCTTCCCAACTCAAAGAGCTAGTATCAAGGGTTTCTAAAACTTCTACGTTCACTAAGAGACATGGTCAACTTCTCAACCTGGTTACTTCAAACTTTGATGAAAAGATGATGAGTTTACTCTTTCAGTTCTTTGGTCCCAAGCACCACTGCTTCACCTTTCCAGACTATCAGTTGGTGCCTACCTTGGAAGAATTCTCTCAGCTATTGGATATACCTATTCTTGAACACGTACCCTTCACAGGTCTAGAAGAAGTTCCTAATCCAGAAGTCATTGCCTCAGCTTTCCACCTGAAACGGGCCGACGTGGTATCCAATTGGGAAACTAGAAGCAGAGTCAAGGGTTTTCTAGCTAAGTTTCGGATAGACAAAGCCCAATTGTTTTGGGATGATATGGATTTTCAGGCTTTTGAGGAGGTCTTGGCTCTTCTTATCTATGGTTTAGTTCTCTTTCCAAATCCGGACCCATTCATAGATGTGAATGCTATTAATATCTTTCTCTCTCGCAACTCGATGCTTACTTTGCTCGGAGATATTTTGCACACTCTCCATACTCGTACCATGAGGAGAAGAGGGACTCTTATGTGCTGAACGCCATTGCTGTCGAGGTGGTTTATTTCTCACCTCCCTAACTCCATACTGGAGAATGAAGAAGGTTTGGGTTGGTCTCAAAGGAGAATGTCACTCGCTCATACAGATATTCGTTGGTGTTCTCGATCTATGGAAAACATTGCTATCATTGACCACTGCGGGGAGTACCCTAATGTCCTAGTGCTTGGTATCAGAGGGGGTATTACCTACAATCCTTGTTTAGCTGTGTGACAATTTGGTCACGCTCGAAAGGATGGTCCTAATGAGTTACTTATCGAGGGCATTGTATTCAACTATGAGGAGGATATTCAAGAGTATCGCCGGAGGTTCATACGAGCTTGAGGCATGGTAAACAGATCGAGCGTCAGGGCTTTGGGGCCAAAGACTTCCATTCTAATGGAACCTTATCTACAATGAGTACGAGATCGTGCTCAACAGCTTATGATGCCCTATGTGGCTGTTTTGCCAGTGATTGCGGAACCCGCTACTAAAGAAGGCATTCCTTACACGTTTCTCTATCCTTACATGCCCACTGATCTTGGGGAATTACAGAGGTCTTGGATTCAGTTGATGAAAGAGCGGGATACTTACAGGGATCAGTTCCATGCTCAGGAGAGGAAGGTTTTAGAGCTCACAAAGCAACTCCATGAGGAAAAAGGACTGAATGATTATCTCGGCGCAAAGAGGAAGCATCCATGGGACTTTTGATTTTTCTTTCTAGTTTTAGATTTATTTTTAATTGTAACGCCTAAAAGGAATTTGAACTTCAAATTCAGCTAATAAAGTTTTTATTTATTTTGGTTTGCAAATTTAAATTTTCCGAAGTCTTTGAAATCATTGCATACGCATCCCATTATCATACACATCATTACAGGTACCATTATAGGTTTCTCATCTTATTCGTTGTTTATTTCAGCAGAAATGTCTTCCAAACAAAGCATTAAGGACCTGCAGGCATAGAACGCCCAATTCCAACAAATGTTCATCAGTCTGGCAAAGGGGCAGGAGGATCTGAAAGCCCTCATCCTGAAAGAGAAGAAGAAAAAGAAGAAGGTTTTTGGTGTTCTGAACATGGGCCGAAGGTTTGGAGAGCGGTTGAAGCGACAAGTTGACCTGACCTCTTCATCTAAGGAAGGAGAGAATCAGGAAAAAGAGAAGAACCCCAGTCCTGCAGTTTCTGACAATGATACGGATTACAATGATGAGCAATACCCTCTTGCTGAGGATAGATACAAATAGTTAGAAGATCGTCTGAGTGCCATGGAAGTTCAGAGGATACTCGGATTGGATTTTGAAGAATTGGGTTTGGTGTCGAGAGTGGTCATCCCTCAGAAGTTCAAAGCTCCGGTTTTTGCCAAGTATGATGGAGTGTCCTGCCCAAAGCTCCATCTCCGCTCTTATGTCAGAAAAATTCAACCCCACACTGCTGATACAAATTTGTGGGTGTAGTTCTTTCAAGATAGTCTATCAGGGACTCAGCTTGAATGGTTCTACCAGTTGGAGGGAGACAGTTTCCGAAACTGGGAAGATCTTGTTGCTGCTTTCTACAAGCAGTATCAGTACAATACCGACCTTGCTCTCACTCGTACTCAACTCTAGACTATGTCCATGGGTGCAGGTGAAGGTTTTAAAGATTATGCTCGAAAATGGAGAGACTTGGCTGGGAGAGTTCAACCCCCTTTGTCTGATAGGGAGTTGGTTGATATGTTTCTAGGAACACTATCAGGTCCATTTTTCAATCACTTAATCAACAACTCGTCATCTGGTTTCACCGAGCTGATTTTAACTAGAGAAAGAGTAGAAGCTGGAATTCAGAGTGGTAAAATACAGAAGGATGCCTCCTCAAGTTCAGAAAAGAAGCCTTTCGCTGGTAAGAAGGAAGCCAGTGCGGTCTATAGCCCGAGGGGCCAAAGCAGATCTGAACACCGTCAAACGGTAAATGTTGTATTGATACCAAGACCGGCAGTTGCTCCATAATGCAACAATCAACAAAGGGTGGAAAGACCACAACGACAGTTTACCCGCATCAACATGACTTTGGCTGAAGTTCTACCTCATTTATTAAAATCCAACTTGGCAACCTTGAAAGAGGCTCCCAAGAATCCAAACACTACCTCTCCCAGATACAATCCCAACGCGCGGTGCGCCTACCATTCTGAGAGTCCTGGCCACGATACAAATGATTGTTGGGCTCTGAGAAACAAAGTACAAGAATTGCTTGAAGCCAAGGAGATAGAGTTTGATGCTCCAGAAAAGCCGAATGTTATAACTGCTCCCATGCCCAAACATGGTCGTGGAGTTAATGCTGTTGACACTGATTTGTTTGTGACCTCTGTTGAAAAAATTTCTACTCCTCTTATGACTGTTAAGAAGAATTTGTTGTTGTCCGGTTTATTTCCGGGTTGTGGTGAAGGTTGCCACATATGTTCGATTCTACCTTCTGGTTGTCGTTTGTTGAAGTCAGGTGTTCAACGCCTGATGGATAATAAAGAGATTTTGTTCGAGAACATTATGATCCATGTTGTTTCCATTGAAGACGTTGCTATTATAACCATTTCCACCAATCCTCCAAAGGTTTCCTCGAGAAGACCTGTTAGGATTACACCTATTCAAAGAATTGCTCCGCTGATAATCACTGTTCCTAGTCCCATCCCGTACACCTCAGACAAGGTTGTCCCATGGCATTATGGTGCTGATGTGTACTATCATGGCATTAAGCAATATATAAAGAATGAAGAAGCTGATACTGATTTCAGTAATATTGTCGGGACTAGTAAGGTTACCCAAAGTGGAAGGGTTTTCTCTCCCGAGATTGCTCCGAAGATCATCAAGCCTACTGTTATTCCAACTGCTGCTCCAACCAGCACTCCTGACATTTCTCCTATTCCTACTCCAGTTATTACCCCTGCTGCTGAGCCATCTGGGACTCGGGGCAAGGAAATTATAGGTGAGCCTACCCAGCCGGAGGCACCTAAGAAAATCGTTGTGGAAGCCTCTAAACAAGAAATAGAAGAAATATTGAAAATCATTAAGAAGAGCGACTACAATATGGTCGAGCAACAGGGCAGACCCCATTAAAGATATCCATGTTGTCTTTGTTCTTGTGTTCTGAAGCCCATGTGAAGGCTTTGATTTCATTTTTCAAGACTGCGCATGTGCCACAGGAAACTTCAGCAGATCAGTTCAAAGATTGTGTGGCCATCCTGACTGCTGACAATAGGCTGGGTTTTTCAGACGCGAATCTGACACCGAAAGGAAGGAAGCATAATGATGCTCTGCATGTCTCGATTGAGTGCAGGGGCACCACTATGGTTCATGTGCTGGTAGATACCAGGTCTTCACTGAATGTTCTGGAAAAGAAAGCGTTGGACCGTTTGGTTTGTGAGGGTTTGACTCTAAAGCCTAGTAACATTGTGGAAAGGGCTTTTAACGGATCGAAGAGAATGGTGCACGGGGAGGTGGTCATTCCTGTCAAAGTGGGATCTCAGACTTTTGGGTCCACCTTCTACGTAATGGATATCAGGCTGTTGTATTCTTGCTTGCTGGGTCGTCTTTGGATCCATGAGGCTAGGGCAGTTACTTCCACACTCCGTCAAATGATGACGTATCCGATGAAGGGAAAGATTGTCACGGTGAGAGGTGAAGAAGAATATATGGTGAGTTACCTCAATTCCTTTCGCTACGTAGAGATGGACGAGGAGTTCATAAAATCTCCTTGTCAGAATTTCAAAGAGGTCCCTCAGATCTTGGCATCAACTGAAGTTACTACCAACAAACCTCCGTTGAAGATGGCTTCTCTCAAGGACGCCAGGGCTGTGGTTGAAGAAGGTGGGTGTACCAATTGGGGTCAGCTCCCTGATTTCACTCACAAAACTGACAAATTTGGTTTGGGCTTTACTACAGGGGCTCAAAGGGTTGTTAGGCACGCTCGGGCTGGAAGACCTCCTCTACACATGAGCAACCGGGGAATTAATGCAATTGAAGACAATGAAGAGCATTCAGACATTGACAACTGGATCTACCCAACAACCAACGGTGGACCGAATAACTGGACGGCTAGGGACTTCATACCTGTTTCTTTTATTCCGCAGTAATTGACTCATTTGTTTTAAGATTTGTAATAAACAATTTGAAACTTTACGGCCCGGTGCCTTGCCCGAGGCACCTTGGCTTTACTTGTGAGGGCTATTATTTGTCATTTCATATATCATTAATAAAGCATTGGACGTGTCTTGCATACAAATTTTGCGCTCCTTGTTATTCTTTTTTGTCTCTCACTTTATCAAAACAGCTATTCTCTTACACACACTCATATATCATACTGCAGATCCATATCCACTATGGATCCCATTGATAACAGCTTTGCTACTGCCAGTTATGACTTCAAAAATCCGATCAACCAAGTCGAGGACGAAGGTGTGGATGATTGTGAGGTGCCTGGAGAACTTGCTAGACTATTACAGCAGGAAGAAAGGGCCATACAGCCTCATGAAGAGCCAGTTGAGTTAGTGAATTAGGGTACAAAGGAAGACAGGAAAAAGGTTAAAATAGGTGCAAATCTGGAGCCTAGTGTCAAACAACGGTTAATACATATGCTACATGACTATGTTGAGATCTCCGTCTGGTCCTATGAAGACATGCCTGGTTTGGACACTAATATTGTGGTACATCGCCTGCCGACTAAAGAAGACTGCCCTCTGGTAAAGCAGAAGGTTCGCCGTATGCGCCCTGAAATGTCAGAGAAAATCAAGGCAGAGGTCAAGAAACAGTTCGACGCAGGATTCTTAGCAGTCACTTCTTATCCGCAGTGGGTTACCAATGTTGTTCCGATACCTAAGAAGGACGGTAAGGTACGGATGTGTGTGGACTACAGATATCTGAACAGGGCAAGTCCCAAGGATGACTTCCCACTTCCTCACATTGATGTTCTAGTCGACAACACCACGCAGCACAAGATCTTCTCCTTCGTGGATGGTTTTTCTAGCTACAACCAGATCAAGATGGCTCCTGAGGACATGGAGAAGACAACCTTCGTTACACAGTGGGCACCTTCTGTTACAAGGTAATTCCTTTTGGGTTGAAGAATGTTGGGGCAACTTATCAGCGCGCCATGGTCGCTTTGTTCCATGATATGATTCACCACGAGATCGAGGTTTATGTTGATGACATGATAGCCAGGTTCGAGACTGAGGAAGAGCACCTTGATCATCTCCAGAAATTGTTTGACAGGTTAAAGACGTACAAGCTGAGGTTGAATCCGAACAAGTGTACCTTCGGGGTAAGGTCTGGTAAGCTTCTGGTTTTGTTGTACGTGACAAAGGTATTCAGGTAGACCCTGCAAAGGTAAAAGCCATACAAGAGATGTCGGCTCCCCACAGAAAAAGAAGTTAGAGGTTTCTTGGGACGCCTGAATTACATCGACAGGTTCATTTCACATTTGACTGCTACTTGTGAGTCAATCTTCAAGCTGCTGAAGAAAGATCAAGTGTTAAAATGGAATGATGAATGCCAGACTGCTTTTAAAAGAATCAAAGAATACCTTCAAGAACCACCAATTCGGATGCCTCCAGTTGAAGGAAGACCTTTGATATTATACCTGACAGTGCTAGACAGTTCAATGGGGTGTGTGCTGGGGCAGCATGACGAGTCTGGTCAAAAAGAGCATGCAATTTACTACCTTAGCAAAAAGTTTACCGACTGTGAGACCTGATACTCATTGCTCGAGAAAACTTGCTGCGCTTTGGCATGGGCTGCTCGCCGACTGAGACAGTATATGCTGACTCACACTACCTTGTTGATATCAAAGATGGATCCGATCAAATATATTTTCGAGAAGCTCGCCTTATCCAAAAGAATAGCGAGATGGCAGATGATCATAACCGAGTACGACATCTAATACACAACCCAAAAAGTAATCAAGGGGAGTGTACTGGCGGATCATTTGGCGCATCAGGCCGTGGATGACTACCAGTCCATGAATTTCGAGTTCCCGGATGAGAATATCATGTTGGTAACCGACTGCGAAGAACCTGGACCGGATGAAGGACCCGAGGAGGGATCCTGATGGTCTATGTATTTTGATGGAGCCTCGAACGCATTAGGTAATGGCATTGGCGCTGTAATTATATCTCCTGAGGGTTGTCATACTTCGTTCACCGCCCGATTATGTTTTAACTGCACCAACAATATGGCGGAGTATGAAGTGTGTATCATGGGTCTTCGAGCTGCTATTGATCTGAGGATTAAGTTCTTGAGTGTATTCAGATATTTTGCTCTGGTAATAGGTCAGATCAAAGGCGAGTGGGATATGAAGCACCTGAATCTTATTCCTTACAAAGAGTATGTACTGACATTGCTCCCACACTTTGAGGAGGTAACCTTTGAACATTTCCCAAGAGAGGAGAATCAGTTAGCGGACGCGCTAGCTACTATGTCTTCTATGTTCAAATTCAGGTGGGACAATGAAGCTCCCCGGATCAATATCGAGAGGTTGGATGAACCCGCACATTGCTGTGACATTGAGATTGAAGAGGTAGCAGATAAACCCTGGTTTCACGAGGTAAAGAGGTATCTTGAGGCTCAAGAATACCCCGAGGGGGCATCTGTTAATGATAAGAAGTTTCTGAGAAGGTTCATTGCGAAGTTCTTTATCAGTAATGGGATCCTTTATAAGCGTAACCATGATCCAACCTTACTGCAATGTGTAGACAAGAGCGGGGCAGAAAGGATCATGGCAGAGTTACATGAAGGTACCTTCGGAACTCATTCTAGTGGACATACCATGGCGAGGAAAATCCTACGGGAAGGATATTACTGGTCCACTATGGAAGTCGATTGTTATCTTCACTCTCAAGCCTGTCATAAGTGCCAAGTCTATACTGATAAGGTGCATGTACCTCCGGTTCCCCTGAATGTTTTCATGGCTCCCTGGCCTTTTGCGATGTGGGGTGTTGATATGATCAGAGAAATCAGACCTACCGCGTATAACGGGCATCGCTTCATTCTGGTAGCCATTGATTAATTTAGGAAGTGGGTTGAGGCGGCTTCCTTTGCTACAGTAACCAAGAACGTCGTGGCGCGGTTCATCCGACACAATCTGATCTGTCGATATGGTGTCCCAGAGAGAATTATTACTGACAATGGTACAAATCTCAATAACACAATAATCATCGAGCTCTGCAAACAATTCAAGATTCAGCATCATAACTCTTCTCCCTACCGGCCGAAGATGAATGGGGCTGTTAAATTAGGTAACAAGAACATCAAAAAAATTGTACAGAAGATGACGGTGACATACAAAGACTGGCACGAGATGTTACCATTCGCTCTTCATGGGTACCGTACCTCAAAACAGACGTTGACAGGAGAAACACCCTACTCTTTGGTGTATGGCATGGAGGCAGTCCTACCGATCGAAGTCCAGATACCCTCTCTCAGGATTATGAAGGATGCAGGTTTGAACGAAGACGACTGGATCCAAACCCGACTTGATCAACTGAATCTAATCAATGAAAAGAGACTTACTGCTATCTGTCATGGTCAGACGTATCAAATGCGAATGATCAAGGCTTTTAACAAGAAAGTCAGACGTCAAGAATATCAAGTCAGGGATCTAGTGATCAAACGCATCATACTGCCGCAAGGTGATCCAAGGGGAAAATGGACCCCCACATACGAAAGGCCATTTGTGGTTAAGAACATTTTCTCGGAAGGAGCTATGATTCTAACCACCATGGATGGTGACGACCTTCCTTACCCCGCCAATGCAGACATAGTGAAAAAATACTACGCATAATCAAAGACCCGCTAGGTTGACTGGCCTAGGCAAAAATAAGTGCTTCCCAACGAACCAAAAGGGTTCGAGCAAAAGTAAGGGATGAAAATGAAAACAATTGTACACCCGGCAAGTCGAAAACCTGAAAAGGAGACTTGGGCAAAAAAGGGTATCCCAATAGACTTAAAACCTGAAAGGGCGGTCTAGGAAAAAATTAGGGATCGAAGTGTAACACTATGTCTCATTGGATCATTTCGCAACCAGACTTCGGTGTCAACTATCAAGATCGGACAGCGCCAATCAATCTGATCAACCTTTAGCCAAGTAGCAAGGTGATGAGACGCTTGAAGATATAAAGGCAATAGCAGAGTTGGAACCCGATGGGATTGTTTCACATAACTGTTTTCTTTTTTTTTTTAATTGTAATTTCTTTCGGCGGCGTTCTCTTACTAGGACGTCAGCCTCTTTATACAAAAATGCCTATTACAGGCCAATTGCAAAAATCAATACAATTCATTTTCACAAGAAATTTCAATTTGTTTTTATTTTTCTGTTTTGTTTTGCAAGAACGTCCAATGATTCATTTTTGATATATGCATTTGAAAATAATGGTTGCTCATAAATATTTACACGAGAAACAAAAGATGATTACTCGTAATGCCCAAAAACAGGGAAAACAAGAAGTGCCCAAACCTTACAGTTACTCTGCCCATCAGGTACCGGGATAGAGCCAGCTTGAGAACATGAGTAGTGGTACATACACTCCCCACAGAGTAAAAATTATCCAAAGACAGTGATGTTAGCTTTCCCGAATAAGACATAACTCTCCCCAACTGAGGTCACAATCACGAGTGAGTCAGTAAAGTTTTCTCCAAGCAGAGTTTATTTCTCTCACAAGCAGAAATTCAATCTCCAACAGAATTCATTATCACCAGCAACAAAATTTCATCCCCAGCTGAGTTTACTCCTCCAGATCGACAGGTCTACCAACAAAGTATCTCTTCCCCCAAAGTATGGTCCCTGTAGAGGTATTCTCCAGCATCTCTTCTCGGCAGAATATTCATAAATCTCAAGCAACCGTCAGGGATTTATTTTCCCAGACGCAAGCATACACCGACAGCATTTCATGAACGTGTATCATGACGTGCGCATACATATTGCATACAGCATAATCTCATTTATTTTGAGAACATCATCTCACCCTACATTTCATGCATCGCATATAACTAACCCTAATATCTTTTCAAGAAAAGACGATCAATTTCAACGAATCCAGCAGTTATACAGATTACATCTATAGACAACTAATGGAAACTCAGTTCCCGAAATCAAACGGGTCAACTAATCTACATTATCATATCAAAGTAACCTTACCCAAGTTCCTACCTATGTTTTACACGAACTTATCTCAAAGTAACCTTACCCAGGTTCCTTCTGAAGTTTTACACGAACTTATCACAAAGTAACCTTACCCAGGTTCCTCTTGAAGTTTTACACAAACTTATCCCAAAGTAACCTTACCCAAGTTCCTTCTGAAGTTTTACCCAAACTTATCACAAAGTAACCTTACCCAGGTTCTTTCTGAAGTTTTACTCAAACTCCTCATAAAGCAACCTTACCCAGGTTCCTTCTCAATTCAGATGTAGTTTTACTCAAACTCCTCACAAAGCAACCTTACCCAGGTTCCTTCTCAGTTCAGATGCATTTTTACCCAAACTCCTCACGAAGTAACCCTAATATCCAGGTTCCTTCTCACATCCCTACTACCCAGGCTTTCATACCGAAGTAACCCCACCATCCAGGTTCCTTCTTGCAGCCCTACTATCCAGGCTTTCATATCTAAGTAACCCTACTATCCAGGTTCCTTCTCACAGCCCTACTATCCAGGCTTTCATGTAAAAGTAACCCTACTATCCAGGTTCCTTTTCACAACCTTACTATCCAGGCTTTCATATCTAAGTAACCATACTATCCAGGTTCCTTCTTACAGCCCTACTATCCAGGCTTTCATGTCGAAGTAACCCTACTTTCCAGGTTCCTTCTCAAGCCCTACTATCTAGGATTTCATCTCGAAGTAACCCTACTATCCAGGTTCTTTCTCATAACCTTACTATCCGGGTTCTTCCTCTATTATCCCCAGACAGCAGTCCACAACACTGTAAGACCGGGACCCGATAAAACACGATTAGTTTCGCATCTCTCCAGTAAGTCGTGGTGCAGCATATACCCCGACCAGATACGCAGTTCACTTCTGCTTCCCCAAACCGGAGTTATTCCCCAGTAGAGTAACGGACAACTAAAGCTCCTAAAACTCTATTTCTCCCAAGACAGAGACCAACATTCCCCAGCGAAGTCCTCCTCAACAACAGGTATACGAATTCTCGCAAAGGAATCTCTTATGCGGTTGACACCTCTTAGGATGGCATCTTTAAGCCCATCCCCGACAATCTTCAATCCTCAACTTCCAAATGGCATCTGTAAGCCCATTCCCGATATCTCCCATCAGTACCACTTCATGCGAGTGCAAATTTCCGGGCACTCTAGTGTTCAATCATCTTCCACCTTCAGATCACGAAAGGCAGACGAGCCAATCTACATCTTCAGGTTTAAGAAGATTAAAATGGGGAAGTTGTTGTACCCAAAAATTTTTCCTCCCATATTTCTCAACACATGGTAAGTGAGGTCCCCAAATTGCTCAAGGAAGTTCAAGAAATGACCAGACAAACTCTCTCCTAAGGCAGTATAACTCAAAGTAGGGTTTCCATCTTCATCAAGATGTGTGAACCAAAAAGGACTCAAATGCTCACCATTGTCCTAATATGTTCTTAAGATCATCCATGTCAAGTTTCAGGCCTTGCAGAAGAAGTTTGCTCAGTCAACTGCTCAAATGCCTGAAAATCAATTGTACTAGGTCAAAAGTCAATTGTGGCCCACATACAGTCAAACTTCAAGATTTTTTGTCAACATCCTCATTTTGAAGTATTATCCATCATTTGATCAAGGGTTGATCATTATTCCTTAAGTATTTCTCACAATTCATCAAAACCCAAAAGTTGCTAAATTAGGGTTTTACAGGAAAAGTCAACTCAACTTTGACCAAGCATAACTCTCCCATACTTTATCATAAATGACCCATCCAAAGCTCGTTTTGAATAGGATTCAATTCCCTACAGTTCATCTTCAGCTCCCAAGTCCATAATATGCACTCACAAAAAGATATGAATTTTGACATTATAGGTCCTTTTGAAAAGTCAACAAAAACACCTTTTGGGTCAAAGCATCATACATGAACATGGAAGACTCAATTGAGATGAGATAAAAAGTGTTGTTTAGAGGACATCCTAATATTTCTAAAAAGTCCAAGAACACCTCTCTAGGGTCAAAATTGAGAGAGTTATGCATTGGCCAAGTTGACCATTTTTGCAAAATTGCCAAAAGTCAAATGTGCTCAAATTTGCATTTTTTGCTAAATGGGCCCAACTTTTTATGCTTGCACCTCAATTATAATGTGGTCCACGACTCAAATGTTCACTCACCCATTATGTGCTTCATTTTTCAATTTATTTTGATTTTTCATTAATTAAAAAGTGAATTAAATCAAATAAATGATGAAAATTAACAAAGATATGATTTGATTTGTTTTTTTGACAGATTGGCAATCAAGATATGCTGAGTTAACAAGATCAAATCGAATCAAGGTCAATTGGTACAAGAAAGGCATGATTTGGCTCAAAATAGCAACATATCATATAGCTTGCAAATCAAATCAAATCTTGGATAAATGCAAAGATTTAGTCCAAGTTTGTTAACCTAATTCACTCTAGGTTATATAGTGAACAATTCCAAATCAAAAATACAAGGGTGGAGGCGTGCAAACGGCAAGAACAGGCTTCAAAATTCCAAGAAAAAAGTGGTGATTCAATTCCATTCTAGAGGTCAAGTCAAGCCATTCTAGCATTACCAAACGACTCCTAGACCTTTCCATAACCTATCCCAATCACTTGCAGGTGCTCAAACACCCAGAAATGCACGCAAGGACTCCCACGGTTTTTTTTATTTTATTAAATTTAATTTAATTAATTAGCTTAATTTAATTTAGGGTAACTTTAACTTATTTGTATAATTAAAATCAATTAGAAAACTAGGTTTAAATTCTTGATTTAATTTTTTTCTTTTTTCAAACAAAAACACAAAAAATAGGTTAACATAATTATTTTTCTTAATTAAATTTAATTAGTAATTAGGTTCTTTTTTTAAATTCAATTATCCCTTATTTTATTAAAATAACAAAAACGACAAAAAAATGATTTTTCTTTAATCAATTGCAATTAGGTTTAGTCAAGGGTCAAAACCCTAATTTCTCACATATTTAATTTGCCGCGCGCTTGTTATTACTTTTGCCATTATATTGTAACTGTTTCAAGGATGTAATAGTTTAAATTAGGATTTTAAATTCCGCATTTTTTTTATTTCACGTCAAGGCAATTATGTAATTGTCAAAGTCATGTAATAGCTAGGTTTATTTCCGCTTTTAATTTCCGCAATCTTTAACTGTCTAGATGTATGGCTAATAGGATTGTATGGCAAGAATGTCTGGAAAATTAAAACGGTAGATCACCTAATGTTCAAAGATTAAATAACTGAAATAAATCACTCGCACATATTCACTCTTAGGGTATACTCACTTCGGTTTCCCTCGGTAAACGATCATTAAGCATAGGGTGTCTTAGTGGTTGCCCTCCCGTCTAAAGAGATCAAAGTGTCTCATTCAAATGTTGCCTCGGAAATGTTACCTCGAAAAGATCTTAAGACTCTAAGGTTACTACTAATGTGTCCTAATATTGCTTTAATTACCGTACGTCCCTTTCGAATTGACCCTTACAAATTCCAACGACGGTGCTACCTATTTCTCAATAATAGGATAGCGCTTTCTAAAGGAAACAAGAATAGAAACGATCTTTTTTCGAGTGGGTAGATGCTAGTAGGTACTTGCTTAAATCAAAACTATTCACACTTACACTTTTCAAACAAATGTTCAAAAGAACTTCATCACACCCTTGAGGACTGATACAAGGGTTATCACGAAGTAAAACATTTTTCAAAAACAAGCACACAAACACAAGCAATTTTAAAATGAGCAAGTACCTAAGAGCCCATGGAAAACCATGGATAGAAAGGGTGATAACACCTTCCCTTTCTATAATCTACCCCCCGTACTCAAAATCTAAAAAAAGATTTTTTCTGTACTTTTTTCCTTTCCGGTTGGATGAAATAAAAGTCGGTGGCGACTCTTGCTTACCGTGACATTTTGCGAACAAAAAACGCAAACCATTATTAACAGTTGGTTCTGCCACCGTATCACACTTGTGCAGAAAGAACAAGTGCAAAGCTCCATACAAGTTGACTTTATGATTGAAGTCACTTTTCAAGAATAGCAATGGTGCCTTTCTTCCAAAAATGGCAATGCAACTTGGATAATGATTCAAATGCTTGGACAATGGCTCCATATTCTGTATAAACATTTAATTAAGGAGTGAATTGCAAGTTTGAGGCCTACAAAGTGAAGATTATGCGGCATGGATATGGATTTGGTTCATGTTGCATCACAAATTTTGCCTTGCCAAACAACTTGAAACTCTAACGTCTGGCCTTCGATTCTCCTTGCTCACATATGATCTCAAGGAGTTCTTGAAAATTTTAGAAAGCTTATAATGTGCTATACAACCCCTATTTGAATCACTTTTGCAAAATCCAAATGGAACTATGTTAAACTTGGCTCAGAATTTAGGTCAAAATCCTGACCAAAATGCTCAAATTTTCACTAAAGTGTTTTAGTTTCATGACCATGACTTCATGGATTAATAACTTGATATCCAAGCATTTCTAGGAGAAGTTGTGTAAAGAAATGTTTTAAATATCATGGAGATCTACAACTTTCATATTGACGGTTTCTTTTGAATCATCTTGCATCATGGTGAAAAATTGGCTCAAAGTGGTGAAAAAACATGAAGTTTTCAACACTTAGAAAAATTTCTAAGTTTGGAAACTTTGACTTTTCAACATGAAATCTTGAATTTTTGATTTCTTGATGAACAAGTTTCATATTTTGACATGTTTTGACGAATTGTGATCTTTTACACTTGATTTTGACCAAAAAGTCAAACTTTGACTTTTAGTGTACAACTGACTTTTGATCAGTTGACTGAAAAATCAACTATCAATCAGATGACCTTGAGAAATGTTTTGAGTCATGCCATTAGGTCAAAATTATTCAATTGAACTCTTGAGATTATGTCTAAAACCAATTAACCATTTTCTAGGTCAAAAATCAGAAATTGCCTTTTCTTAGTCAAAAGCCTAATTTTGACAATTTTGCCCTTTTGATGATCTGATCAAATTTCTTGAGGAATTATGGTACAAACTTTATAAAATGAATTATATGAGTTCATAATATTTATATGGATAAAAAATTATGAAGTTTGACTGTAAATTGGCCATAGTTGACTTTTTACCCAATACAACTGATTTTTAGGTCAACTGATCAATTGACTGAGCAAAAATGTGATCCAAGACTTGAAACTTGACATGAGCAATCTTGGGGGTCCATATTGATCCATTAAAGTCATATGAGGCATTAAAAGTTCAATTATCCTTGTGCAATCTCAAACCCTAATTTCAAGCATCAGTGCTTAAAGAGGTGTCTTGAGCTGATTAACCCTTGTGCAGTCTTGAACCAAAAGAGATTTTGTGAGAAAATGCTTGATAAATGAGAGGGAAAATTTTAAGGTACAATAGATGCCCCTGTTCAATCTTCTTTAACCTGAAGAGTTAGATTGGAGGATCCACCATTCCTGACTTAAAGGTGGGAGATGATTGGACACTAGAGTGCCCAAAAATTTGCACTCGAAGATGAAATGGGAAGGGGCTTATAAATGCCATTTGGAGGAATGATGGAGATTTTCCAGAGATGGGCTTGTAGATGCCATCCAAGGGTGACTGTTGACAAAGAATGGACTAATTATGAAATTGATTTCAACTGGAAAAGAATCAGAATAAATCTTTGGAGCGACTTATCTGAACCAGAAGAAGTCTTGTATGTTGTTTGACTGGGAAGAATCAGAATAAATCTTGGAGCGATTTACCTGAACCAGAAGTGTTCATTTGGAAAGTATCAGGATAAACCGTTGAGAGATTTAAAACTGAACCAAAAGAGGTCTTGAATATTCTTTAACTAGGGAGAATCAGAGTAGATCTTTGAGTGATTTATCTGAACCAGAGAAAGCGTTTGCGAGAAAGAATCAGAATAAACTGTTGAGAGATTTAAACTGGACCGACAGGGATCTGGAGAAGAATCAGAACAAATCATTGAGAGATTTATCTGAACCATAAAAGACGTCTGCAAGAAAGAATCAGAATAAATCATTGAGAGATTTAAAATGAACCGCGGGGATCTAGAGAAGAATCATAACAAATCATTGAGAGATTTATATGAACCAGAGAAGACGTCTGTGGGAAAGAATCAGAATAAACCGTTGAGAGATTTAAATTGAACCGGCAGGGATCTGGAGAGGAATCAGGATGAATCATTGAGAGATTTATTTGAACCAGAGAAGACGTCTGCGGGAAAGAATCAGCATAAACCGTTGAGAGATTTAAATTGAACCAGCAGGGATCTGGAGAAGAATCAGAATAAATCATTGAGAGATTTATCTGAACCAGAGAATACGTTTGCAGGAAAGAATCAGAATAAACCGTTGAGAGATTTAAACTGAACCAGCAGGGATCTGGAGAAGAATCAGAACAAATCATTGAGAGATTTATCTGAACCAGAGAAGACATCTACGGAAAAGAATGAGAATAAACCGTTGAGAGATTTAAAATACACTGGCAGGGGTCTGAAATAAATATCTGTTATGTAGATGTTTGACCAGTCCTTTCTTGGGAATTGATCTGTAATTGACTTGTTGAAAATTTTACGATAATTCTCTGTTGATTGATATTTCCTGAAAAAGATGAAAGGTTAGTTGTATGCAATGTCATGATGTATGAAATGCATGGTGAAATGATGTTCTCAAAATAAATGAGATTGCGTTGTATGTATCTATGTTGTCAATGCTATGACGTATGGATGTAATGTATGGACACATTAATTGTTATGCCGCAGTATTCCTGGAGTCAGGGAAAATAAACACCTGAGCATTGCTGAGAATGAGGAGTGCAAGTCTTCATGTTTTGAAGTGTTGATGAGTTTTTAATTGTTATAGAAGTAAACTATGTTGTGTAAGGGAAACGTCGTGCATTGCTTGTGGACCTTGTGAAATACTATTGGGGAATCCTGGGAAATTGGGCGACTTTCACTGGGGAATCTTAGGAGCGGTAATTGGAAGTTTTGTTCTGTCTGGGATGTGAGAGAGCTTGATATCATTAAGCTGCATACTGGAGATATGTCAGTGATCCTGTAGTGGGATGTCCCGTCTTTCACTCTTGCTGGAAAAAGTACCTGTGGGGGATTTTATGGAATAGTCTAAAGATATTATCCTATTTCTTAAAGCCGTTAGTGATTGTCTTTCTATTTTCTATTCCTCTTTTTTGTTCCTTTGTGAACAGTAGTCATGTTCAAATGCATATGTTCAAAAATAATCATTGGACATTTTCTCAAACAAAGCACAGAAATAAAAGAAAAACAGATAGTTTTTCACTTTCAAAGGGATATCTTTGTATTCACTTGAATAAGTATTTTTGTACAATGAGACGAACATTCTAGTAAGAGAATGTCGTCGTAAAAAATGTAAATTTGATACAAAGAAAAGATAGCTATGTGAAATAATCCCATGGGGTTCCATTCTGCTATAGCCTTCATGTCTCTGAGCGTCTTGTCCACTTGTTGCCTTGTCCGAAGCTGATTGGATTGATCAAAACCATTAAGTTTATCAGCCGATGCTAAAGGTTGTCTGTAAGCTGATCCAACGAGACATAGTCATACACTTTAATTCCCTAAATTTTTCCTGGACCGCCCTTTCGGGTTTTCAGTCCACTGGGATACCCCTTTTTGCCCAAGCCGCCCTTTCGGGTTTTTAGCTTGTCGGGTGTACATATTTTTTTGTATTTTATCCCTGATTTTTGCCCTAACCTTTGTGGTTCACCGGGATGCCCTTGTTTTGCCTAGGCGTGTCAACTTAGCAGGTCTCTTATGCGTAGTATATTTTGACTATGTCCGTGTTTACAAGGTGTGGAAGGTCGTCACCATCCATAGTGGTTAGGATCATTGCTCCACCAGAGAATATGCTTTTGATCACAAATGGTCCCTCGTATGTAGGAGTTTATTTGCCCCTGGGATCACCTTGTGGCAATATGATACGCTTGATTACCAAATCACCAACCTGATATACCTGACATATGACCTTTTTGTTAAAAGCTTTGATTATACATTTTTGGTACATATGGCCATGACAGACAGCAGTAAGCCTCTTCTCATCAATCAAGTTTAACTGGTCAAGCCGAGTTTGGATCCAATCATCTCCATTTAGCCCTAAATCCTTTATGATTCTTGTTGTACCCAAAAATTTTCCCTCCCATATTTCTCAACACATGGCAAGTGATGTCGCTAAATGGCTCAAGGAAGTTCAAGAGTTGATCAGACAAACTCTCTCCTAAGGCAGTATACCTCAAATTAGGGTTTATATCTTCATCAAGATGTGTGAACCACAAAAACCAAAAATTCTCACCATTATCCTAATATGTTCTCAAGATCATCCATGTCAAGTTTCAAGCCATGCAGAAGAAGTTTGCTCAGTCAATTGCTCAAATGCCTGAAAATCGACTGTACTAGGTCAAAAGTCTACTGTGGCCCACATACAGTCAAACTTCAAGATTTTTGGTCAAAATCCTCATTTTGAAGTATTATTGATCATTTTATCAAGGGTTGATCATGATTACTCAAGGATTGCTCACAATTCATCAAAACCCAAAAGTTGCTAAATTAGGGTTTTATAGGAAAAGTCAACTCAACTTTGACCAGGCATAACTTTCTCATACTTTATCAGAAATGACTCATCCAAAGCTCATTTTGAAGAGGATGCAATTCCTTACGATTCATATTCATCTATCAAGTTCAGAATATGCACTCACAAAAATATATGAATTTTGACATTATAGGTCCTTTTGAAAAGTCAACAAAAACACCTTTTGGGTCAAAGATTCATACATGAACATGGAAGACTCAATTGAGATGATACCAAAAGGATTGCTTATAGGATATCCTAAGCTTTCTAAAAAGTATAAGAACACCTCTCTAGGGTCAAAATTGAGAGAGTTATGCATTGGCCAAGTTGACCATTTTTGCAAAATTGCCAAAAGTCAAATGTGCTCAAATTTTCATTTTTTGCTAAATGGGCCCAACTTTTTATACTTGCACCTCAATTATAATGTGGTCCACGACTCAAATGTTTACTCACCCATTATATGCTTCATTTTTCAATTTATTTTGATTTTCCATTGATCAAAAAGTGGATTAAATCAAATAAATGATGAAAATTAAGAAAGATATGATTTGATTTGTTTTTTTTTATAGATTAGCAATCAAGATATGCTGAGGTTACATGATCAAATCAAATCAAGCACAATTGGTACAAGAAAGGCATGATCTGGCTCAATATAGCAACATATCATACAACTTGAAAATCAAATCAAATCTTGGATAAATGCAAAGATTCATGCCAAGTTTGTTAACCTAATTCATTCTAGGTTATATAATGAAGCTTTCCAGATCAAAAAACAAGGGTTATCGGTCGTGTTAAGTGCAGAACAAAACTGAAAAATTCAAAGAAAAGTGGGAGACGAATCTTCTTCCACAGGCCAATTCAAGGCGTGCTAGCTATTACAATCGCTTTCTAGACATCTCAAGAAGCTAACAGCACCCTTTGCAAGCTTCAACATGCCCAGAAACGCGCGCTACGTTCCACACGATTTGGCATATTTTCTTAATTCGATTATTACAATTTCTGCATCATTAGCACTTTTGATTGTTATATTCATGTTTGTCATCATGTTTGCAATCTAACCATGCCAATTAATTGCATTTTTTATGCATGTACGTGATATTGCCATTGTTAGGGTTATGTGTTCTTGTTTAGGGGTTTTCAATGCAGGAAAAATTAGGCCTTGATTCTGGTACCATGATGCTCGTGAGGATGAGACGAGTTGATTGGTACCCTTACCTTTCCTTTATATTACTCGTGGGTAATTTTTGAGATGAACAGGTTTGTACCTACAGTTAACGTCTGTAGGTAAAAGTCTTGTTTCCTAAGACGACAGAGAAAGGAAGAAGAAGCTTGCGTGTCAGCCAGCCACTCGTCCGTTTGAATTTCACACGTTTTGAAATCAGATCCTTTGCTTTTCTTATATTATATTGTATTATTATTATAATCACAACTAACCATCATAGCTCAGCTGGCAGCGTGGCATTGGATTTGAGTATAAGGACCTGGGTTCGATCCCCAGGTCCCAACATTTGATTCATATTATTTTTCTTCAGGTGATCAAGTGCACTACAATCTCAAGCGCCCACCATATGCTATCAACGTCCATCCTTTGATCCAGCGTGCAATCAGATCCCATGCCTATCTAATGAGAGACCACCATAGTCCTCAAGTCAACCCCCACACCAAATCAAGCATGGTCAAAAAGGCTTGGAGCATCTTGGGCCCAGAATTCATATGTGTACCCCCTGCATTTGCTAAGACTATCAGGCCAAATTCTCAAATTCTCTTGATTTTTTATTCCCTATTTTAATTTGTTTAATCATTTATTTTATTTTAAAATCTTTTTTTTTATAAAATCACAAAATCAAGAATTCACAAAAAAAATAGAATTAGGTTTTTTTTATCAAATTTAATTTTGTCAATTAATTAGATTAATATTAAAACTAGGTTAACTTTAATTTGTTTTTTTACAATTAAAATCAAATAGAAAATTAGGTTAATTCTTGATTTAATTTTTCTCTTTTTCTCAAATAAAAAATAAAAAATACAAAAATAGGTTGTTTAGAATTAATTAATTTATTTTCAAAAATTAACATTAATTAGAACTTAGGGTTTTCTTTTAATTCAATTATTTCATTATTTTCTCAAATAACAAAACATGACAAAAACTTTTCTTTCTTTAATCAATTGCAAATAGGATTAGTCAAAAGATCAAAACCCTAATCGTCTCGTATTTAATTCACCGTGCGCTTGTTAATTATTTTGCCAATATTTTTGCAACTGTTCATGGTTTGTAATAGTTAATTTAGGGTTTTTATTTACTGTTTAAATTCTCGATTTTTGGCTATGTAATTAATCCCCCTCCCCGAAGCCTTGTAATAGCTAGGTTTATTTTCTCGCGTTTTTAATTCCTGCAAATATTTAACTGTTTAGATGTATGCTAATAGGATTGTATGGAAAGAATGCATGAAAAATTAAAATGGGTAGAAAAACCCTAAATGTGCAAAGATTAAATAAATGAAACAAATCACTCACACATATTCACTTTTAGGGTATACTCTCACTTCGGTTGCCTTCGACAAACGATCATTAATCATAGGGTGTCTTAGTGGTGGCCCTCCTGTCTAAAAAGATCAAAAGACCTATTTGAATGTTGCCTCAGAAATGTTGCCTCGGATATGTTGCCTTGGAAATGTTGCCTCGAATATGATCTTAAGACTCTAGGGTTATTACTAAGGTATCCTAATATTGCTTTAGTGATCGTACGTCCCTTTTGAATTGACCCTTACAACTCCAACGATGGTGCTACCTGCTCCTCAATAGTGGGATAGCGCTGTCTAAAGGAAACAAGAATAGAAACGATCTTTTTTCGAGTAAGTAGATGCTAGTAGGTACTTGATCAAATCAAAACTTTTCACACTTACACATTTCAAGAAAATCTTCAAAAACAACTTCGGCACACCCTTGAGGACTGATACAAGGGTTATCACGAAGTAAAACATTTTTCAAAACAAAGCACACACAAGCAATTTAAAAATGAGCAAGTACCTAAGAGCCCATGGAAAACCATGGATAGAAAGGGTGCTAACACCTTCCCTTTCTATAATCTACCCCTCGTACTCAGAATATCTCGAAAAAGGATTTTTTATGTACTTTTTTCCTTTCCGATTGGATGAAATAAAAGTCAATGGCGACTCTTTCTTACCGAGAAATTTTGCAAACACAAAACACAAAACGCAAACCAGTATCAAAAAGTCGGTTCTACCACCGTATCACAAAACTGGAGAATCTGTTGGGGACATATAAGTGGGGTATAACTTAGGATCTAGGTCATTACAAATTTCTTCTCTTGATTTCCTTGTTTGCTTTATTTTTGAGGGTTTTGTTTGGGGTTACTATAGATCCTACACCCGGATCTGGGGAATACCTTTTAGGTAAGTAGCAATAGACTGTGGGGGAACTGTATGGCGTAGACTGATACGGTTGAAGCAATAGCTACGTTGGTGTGGCACTTTGGTTGGTACCGGTATCCCTTGTGGTGAAACGAGGAGAATACGGGGCCGCTGCATGGTGTCGTGAAGCATCAACTGACCTTAGAACCTTTAATTACCCAACTTAGCCATTAGAAAGTAGCGAGATATCCGGCCTCGGTGTAGAGCAGAGAACTGGTTGATACTCGATCCTACACTTATTGAGACTAGACTTTCGAAATATTTTGGCCGCAAGAAAAGATTGCGTGAGCTGAAACCATGACCGATAAAGGATGGTCAGTGATATTGAGATCCTCTAGAACCCGGTTACTTTTCTAGGACAGGTTTGAAACCAACTTACCTTCAAGAGGGTATTACCTTTGACCTCATGCAAGCCTTAAACCTAAGGGCTTTGTGTGGTTTGACTGTGTTTGCAATACCTGTGTTTGTTATACTCATGGTTTATCATGACATCATGCATCATAACATGGCACTCATGCTTCATTACGCTAACCATTTCAAAGACCAAGGGAATTTATCTTTGTTCTGTTTTGCAGATCATGGCTTCCATGCGTAGAAATATTATCCGAATCAGCTTTGTGCAGATACCTTCCCAACTTAAAGAGCTAGTATCAAGAGTTTCTGAAACTTCTATGTTCATTAAGGGACATGGTCAACTTCTCAGCCTGGTTACTTCAAACATTGATGAACAGATGATGAGCGTACTTTTTCAGTTCTTCAATCCCAAGCATCACTGCTTCACCTTTCCAGATTATCAGTTGGTACCCACCTTGGAAGAATTCTCTCAGCTATTGGGCATATCCATTCTTGAACAGGTACCCTTCACAGGTATAGAAGAAGTTCCTAAACCAGAAGTCATTGCCTCAGCTTTGCATTTGAAACTGGCCGATATGGTATCCAATTGGGAAACTCGAAGCGGAGTCGAGGGTTTTCTAGTCAAATTTATGATAGACAAGGATCAGCTATTTTGGGATGATATGGATTTTCAGGCTTTTGAGGATGTCTTGGCTCTTCTTATCTATGGTTTAGTTCTCTTCCCTAATCCGGACTCCTTCGTAGATGTGAATGCTATTAAGATTTTCCTTTCTCGCAACCCTATGCCTACCTTGCTTGGAGATATTTTGCATGCTCTCCATACTCGTACCATGAAGAAAAGAGGGACTCTTATGTGCTGCATGTCGTTGTTGTCGAGGTGGTTTATTTCTAACTTCCCTAAGTCTGTACTAAAGAACGAAGAGGGTTTGAGTTGGTCGCATATGATAATGTCACTCGCTCATACGGATATTCTTTGGTGCTCCCGAGCTATGGAAGACATTGCTATTATTGACCGCTGTGGGGAGTACCCTAATGTCCTATTACTTGGTATCAGAGGGGTTATAACTTACAATCCTTGTCTAGCTTTGTGACAATTTGGTCATGCTCGAAGGGATGGTCCCCATGAGTTACTTATTAAGGGAAATGTATTCAACTATGAGGATGATGTTAATGAGTATCTCCAGAGGTTCATACGAGCTTGGGGCATGGTAAACAGATCTGACCCCAAAGAGTTGGGACCAAAGACTTCCATTTCTATGGAGCCTTACCTCCAATGGGTACTAGCTCGTGCCCAGAAGCTTATGATGCCTTATGTGGCCGTATTACCAGTGATTGTGGAGCCCACTACTGAAGAAGGCATTCCTTACACGGTTCTTTATCCTTACATGCCCACTGATCTTGGGGAGTTACAGAGGTCTTGGATTCAGCTGAAGAATGAGCGGGATACTTACAGGGAACAGTTCCATGATCAAGAGAGGAAGGTTTTAAAGCTCACCAGGCAGCTCTAGTAAGAAAGAGTGCTCAATGATTATATCAGCACAAAGAGAAAGCGTCCATGGGACTTTTTATTTTTCTTTTCTAGTTTTAGATTCATTTTATTTACTTATTTGTAATGCCTTAAAGGCATGTTGAACCTTTCAAATTTAAGCTAATAAAGTTTTGTTTATTTTGGTTTGCAAATTTAAATTTCCCGAAGTCTTTGAAATCATTACATGCGCATTCCATTATTATACACATCATTACAGGTACCGCTACAGGTTTCTCATCTTCTTCGCTGTTTATTTCAGCAGAAATGTCTTCTGATCAAGCCATCAAAGATCTTCAGGCACAGAACGCCCAGTTCTAATAGATGTTCATAAGTCTGGCAAAGGGGCAGGAAGATCTGAAAACCCTCATTCTGAAAGAGAAGAAGAAGAAGAAGAAGGTTATCGGTATTCTGAATATGGGCAGAAGGTTTGGAGAAAGGCTGAAGCATCAAACTGATCTGAGCTCTTCATCCAAGGAAGGGGAGAACCAAGAAGGGGAAAAAGACCCTGGCCTTGCAATCTCTGACAATGATACTAACGATGATGATGAGCAATATCCTCCGGCTGAGGATAGATACAAACAGTTAGAGGATCGTCTGAGTGCCATGGATGTTCAGAAGATACCTGGTTGGGATTTCAGAGAATTGGGACTGGTATCGGGAGTGGTCATCCCTCATAAGTTCAAAGCTCCGGTTTTTGCCAAGTATGATGGAGTGTCCTGCCCAAAACTCCATCTCCGCTCTTATGTCAGAAAAATCCAACCCCACACCGCTGATAGAAAATTGTGGGTGCACTTCTTTCAAGATAGTCTGGCAAGGACTTAGCTTGAATGGTTCTACCAGTTGGAGGGAGCCAGTGTCCGAAACTGGGAAGATCTTGTTGCTGCTTTCTACAAGCAGTATCAGTGTAATGCCGACCTTGCTCCCACTCGTACTCAACTTCAGAGTATGTCCATGGGTGCAGGTGAAGGTTTTAAAGATTATGCACAGAAGTGGAGAGACTTGGCTGGGAGAGTTCAACCCCCTTTGTATGATAGGGAGTTGGTTGATATGTTCCTGGGGATGCTGTCTGGTCCATTTTTCAATTACTTAATTGGTAGCTCGTCATCTGGTTTCAGTGAGCTGATTTTAACTGGAGAAAGAGTAGAAGCTGGAATTCGGAGTGGTAAAATACAGAAGGATGCATCCCCGAATTCAACTAAGAAGCCTTTCACTAGTAAGAAGGAAGCCAGTGCGGTCTACAGCCCGAGGGGACAAAATAGATATGAACACCGTCAAACGGTAAATGTTGTAGTGATAGCAAGACCCGCAGTTGCTCCACAATGCAACAATCAGCAAAGGGTGGAAAGACCACAACGGCAATTTACCCGCATCAGCATGACTTTGGCTGAAGTTTTGCCTCATCTGTTAAAATCCAACTTGGAAACCTTGAGAGAGGCTCCCAAGAATCCAAATACTACATCTCCCAGATACAATCCCAACGCGCGGTGCGCCTACCATTCTGAGAGTCCTGGCCATGATACAAATGATTGCTGGGCTCTGAGAAACAAAGTACAAGACTTGCTTGAAGCCAAGGAGATAGAGTTTGATGCTCCAGAAAATACGAATGTTATAACTGCACCCATGCCCAAGCACGGCTCGAGAATCAATGCTATTGAAGTTGTCTCCACCACAGAAGATGCTGATGATGAGAACCCTGACATTGACAGCTGGATCTACCCAACAACCAACGGTGGACCGAATAACTGGACGGCCAGGGACTTCATACCTGTTTCTTTTATTCCGCAGTAATTAACTCATTTATTTTAAGATTTTTAATAAACAGTTTGAAACTTTATGGCTCGGTGCCTTGCCCGAGGCACCTTGGCTTTGCTTGTGAGGGCTATTATTTGTCATTTCATATATCATTAATAAAGCATTGGACGTTTCTTGCATACAAATTTTGCGCTCCTTGTTTTTATTTTATGTTTCTCACTTTATCAAAACCTCTATTCTCTTACACACACTCACGTATAATACTGCATATCCATATCCACTCTGGATCCCATTGATAACAGCTCTGCTATTTCCAGATAAGACTTCAAAAATCCGATCAACCAAGCCGAGGACGAAGGTGAGGATGATTGTGAGGTGCCTGGAGAACTTGCTAGACTATTACAACAAGAAGAAAGGGTCATACAGCCGCATGAAGAGCCAGTTGAGTCAGTGAATTTAGGTACAGAGGAAGACAGGAAAGAGGTTAATATAGGTGCGAATCTGGAGCCTAGTATCAAACAACGGTTAATATAGATGCTACATGACTATATTGAGATCTTCGCCAGGTCCTATGAAGACATGCCTGGTTTGGACACTGATATTGTGGTACATCTCCTGCCGACTAAAGAAGACTGCCCTCCGGTAAAGCAGAAGGTCTGCCGTATGTGCCCCGAAATGTCAGAGAAAATCAAGGCAGAGGTCATGAAACAGCTCGACGCAGGATTCTTAGCTGTCACTTCTTATCCATATTGAGTTGCTAACGTCGTTCCGTTACCTAAGAAGGAAGGTAAGGTACGGATGTGTGTGGTCTACAGAGATCTGAACAGGGCAAGCCCCAAGGATGAATTCCCACTTCCTCACATTGATGTTCTAGTCGACAACACCATGCAACACAAGATCTTTTCCTTCATGGATGGTTTTCTTGGCTATAACCAGATCAAGATGGCTCCTGAGGACATGGAGAAGACAACCTTCATCACACAGTGGGGCACCTTCTACTACAAAGTGATGCCTTTTGGGTTGAAGAATGTTGGGGAAACTTATCAGTGCGCCAAGGTCGCTTTGTTCCACGATATGACTCACCACGAGATCGAGGTTTATGTTGATGACATGATAGTCAGGTCCTAGACTGAGGAAGAGCACCTTGATCATCTCCAAAAACTGTTTGACAGGTTGAAGACATACAAGCTAAGGTTGAATCCGAAAAAGTGTACCTTCGGGGTAAGGTCTGGTAAACTTATGGGTTTCATCATCAATGACAAGGGTATTCAGGTGGACCCTACAAAGGTAAAAGCCATACAAGAGATTCCAGATCCCCGCACAGAAAAAGAAGTTAGAGGTTTCTTGGGACATCTGAATTACATCGCCAGGTTCATTTCACATCTGACTGCTACTTGTGAGCCAATCTTCAAGCTGCTGAAGAAAGATCAAGTTGTAAAGTGGAATGATGAATGCCAGACTGATTTCGAAAGAATCAAGGAATACCTTCAAGAACCACCAATTATGATGCCTCCAGTTGAAGGAAGACCTTTGATATTATACTTGACAGTGTTGGACAATTCAATAGGGTGTGTGTTGGGGCAGCATGACGAGTCTGGTCGAAAAGAGCACGCCATTTATTACCATAGCAAAAAGTTTACCGACTGTGAGACCCAATACTCATTGCTCGAGAAAACTTGTTGCGCTTTGGCATGGGCTGCTCGCCGACTGAGACAGTATATGCTGACTCACTACTTTGTTGATATCAAAGATGGATCCGATCAAGTATATTTTCGAGAAGTTCGTCTTATCCAGAAGAATAGAAAGATGGCAGATGATCTTAACTGAGTACGACATCCAATACACAACCCAAAAATCAATCAAAGGGAGTGTATTGGCGGATCATTTGGCGCACCAGGACGTGGATGACTACCAGTCCATGAATTTTGAGTTCTCGGTTGAGAATATCATGTTGGTAACCGACTGCGAAGAACTTGGACCGGATGAAGGACCCGAGGAGGGATCCCGATGGTCTATGTATTTTAATGGAGCCTCGAACGCTTTGGGTAATGCCATTGGTGCTCTAATTATATCTCCTAAGGGTTGTCATACTCCGTTCACCGCCCGATTATGTTTTAACTGCACAAACAATATGGCGGAGTATGAAGCGTGTATCATGGGTCTTCGAGCTGCTATTGACCTGAGGATTAAGTTCTTGAGTGTATTCGGAGATTTTTCTCTGGTGATAAGTCAGATCAAAGGCGAGTGGGATATGAAGCACCCGAATCTTATTCCTTATAAAGAGTATGTATTGACATTGCTCCAAAACATTGAGGAGATAACCTTTGAACATTTCCCACGAGAAGATAACCAGTTGGAGGACACACTAGCTACCATGTCTTCTATGTTCAAAGTCAGGTGGTAAAATTAAGCTCCCCAGATGTTGGCTCCTAAATTCGACAATTTGTTTTGATTGATGGCAGCCATTAAAAGCTGAAAGATGCTTTCGACTGGCTAAGCCTGTCGAAGTGCCCGTCGAAAGATGGCAAAATATGTAGAAGATTTCTTCCAAGGAAGAAGGCTGATTGCCTTCGACGTCGAAGGAGTTTTCGTCGAAGATGTCTCTTGATGAAGGTGTTCGATGGTCCAGAGTGGAGCGGTTTGAAATTCAAAGCTTTGGAGGGAAAACGGTTTCCAGCAGTTACTACGTGCAAACGTGCAAGGATCTGGAGCGTCGAGCATGGAGAACGTGCCAAGTGGCTTAATCTCGAAGCAGTGTAACTGCCCGACGGTTACTTGGAATGTTTTAGTATAAATAGGAGTAGACATGTAGTTTCTCGCGTGTGTTCACAAATAGATACATAGTCACTCATTTAGATTCAAGTACCCAGTGTGAGCGAAAGAATTGTTGAGAAATGTATGTGTGAAACACCAATTTTATCAATTAAAGTCATTTACTTTTCCAGTATTTTACATGCTTTTCCCCTTTAAATTCCTGTCGAACCTTTACTTTAAAGCCTTGTTTATTTTACCAAGCCTTTCCTTTATGCAATTTACTTGAAACATTTTACTTAAAGCCTTATCCACCTTAATCAAACTTCAAAATCAACCTATGTCCATAGGATCAATCTGATCGATCCTGCGAGTAACCAAATAAGTAACCATTTAGAGGATCAGCGGTTGTTTACCAAAACCCAAGGTAAACAAATTGGCACACCTGGTGGGACTGTGTGTTGATTGTTGAAAATTATCTCATCTTTTCGAGTTGTATGTTATTGAGGAGTGGTAGAATATACACCAACGATAACAATACTGCCAGAAGAAGGGAAGAGATGGCGAATCCGCCAAACAACAACGAAATTCCACCACCAAGTGTGGGAGCAACGGTTAATATGACCGTGAGTGAAGCGACGAATGTTGGTTCGACACCAGCAGTGTCAGTCACAACCACGGGGCCAATAACTTCGTTAACAGGCCCCAGAATACCTTTGGGAACCCCCCCACCAAGGGGAAATATTGGCACAAGGCCAGTGGTTCCCCCAGGATTTATTCCATTCTATGGTATGCCAACTTCTGAAGTGGCAAGCCTGACGAATGCTGCGTCCACTTATTCAGACCCTTTCGTGAGTGCCTCTTCGCCACTCCAAGGCTCTGGAGTAAGCATGGCGAATAGAAATAGGACCCAACTCTTAGGAGGAACGTCCCAAGTAGCCCATGGCCTTACAAACGCCTCGACAGCAGTCTTGAGGCAACAGATGGACGAAAGCAACCATGATATGGTGCAAATGTTGGCACAAACTTTGAGTACAGTGCTAAATCCTCTAATACAAAATACTACTCAATCGAATCAGCAAGTTACAGCGCAAATGACGCGTTTGGCTGACTTCTTTGGAGTACCCCCACCTATTCGACAGCCCCAAAGGGCGCAAACAAGAGGAAATCAGGGGATATTTGTAGAAGAAGAAACCACCATTAATCAGGCTCAACAGCCTGTAGAACAACCTGTCGAAGAACCTAGGGTAATAGCCCCAGAGGTAAGGTTAGTTAACAGAAACCAAAATGCTGACGAAGTGGTTCAGCATGTCCAATACCAAAACATGGGTTTGGAAAACAATCTGGCAACCATGATCGAAAGAATCATGACTCAAAATGGAATGAACATGGGCTTTCGAAGGCCCAACTTTACATCTCCATTGTCAGAATATGTGTTACAAACTGACTTACCTCCTAGAAGCAAAGTCCCCAAATTTACTAAGTTCTCTGGGGACACGACAGAATCTACTGTCGAACATGTGGCGAGGTATTTGATCGAAGCAGGAGACATTTCAAATAATGAAAACCTAAGGATCAAATACTTCCCAAGTTCCTTAACCAAGAACGCTTTTACTTGGTTCACAACTCTACCCCCCAATTCGATCCACCATTGGACCCAGTTGGAAAGATTGTTCCATGAACAATTCTATATGGGGCAAACCAAGATAAGCCTGAAAGAACTGGCGAGTGTGAAGAGACGTTTCACTGAACCTATAGACGAATATCTGAATAGGTTTAGGTTGCTTAAGGCGAGATGTTTTACACAAGTGCCAGAACATGAGTTGGTCGAAATAGCTGCAGGCGGTTTAGATTATTCCATTAGGAAGAAGCTAGATACCCAGTACCTAAGAGACATGGCCCAACTGGCCGATAGAGTTCGACAGGTCGAACGCCTCAAAGCTGAAAAAGCTAAGGCAACTAAGACTCACAAAAGAGAGAGAATAGCGTACGTTGAGATGGACGACGACGATCTAGAATCCTTCGACGATACTTTAACTGTCGAAGAAGGAGAAGTCGATTTAGCAGAACTAAAACAAGGGCCACCATACTCTTGTAAACAGTTAGTCCCCTCAAATGGGAAAAATCCCATTGGTCCAGACAGGACCAACGATAGGTTCCCAAAAAAGACTTATAGTTTTGACATCACAAAATGTGATGAAATATTCGACTTGCTAGTTAAAGATGGCCAAATGATAGTACCCCCTGGGGTAAAAGTTCCTCCTCTTGATCAAAGAAAGAAGAGAGGTTTTTGCAAATATCATAATTTTTTGGGCCATAAAACTTCTCAATGTTTTCTTTTCAGGAATCTTGTGCAAGACGCTATTGAGGAAGGGAGATTAAAGTTTGCTGACAAATCCCCCATGGCTGTCGACTCCAATCCACTGAAGGCTGAAGCCCACTATGCAGAACCCTCTGAAGTGAACATGATAGAGGCAACCAGGATCCAGTCGAAGAAGCCAGGCATTACCATGGTCGAAGTCTCAAAGGACCACATCAACATGCCAATCTTTGGCAGTTTTTCTGGGAATTTATCCAGGAAGACAATTGAGGCTGTCCAGAAAGCGGTCGAAGACCCAAAGTCGAAGACTGCTGAAGTACAAAAAACTGGACCAAAGCCCAGTTCCCACTTGGCCACTGTACAAGGCCAGACGGAGAATCTGGAGACACAAATGAAGCAACTAACTCTTGCTAATAAGGATACAATGAATATCAACATGGTTGAACTTTCTGACCCTAAAGCTTCAGAAGAAGCCATAAGGCAAGAGCAGACAAATAAAACGGCTTTCCCTAGGGAAAACGAAAACTTGGCAGATTTTTTACAAAGATGCCAGAAGAAGAAATCAGAGGTGATGCTGTGTCCAAGATGCAGTTCTATCTTTGATAAAAAAGCTGCTGAGCACATACAAGGCGTGAGAGCAGCGAACAAGAGAAGGGAGAATGCTGACCTTCGACATGATCCCAGAAGGGGTTCTAATCAAGACAAGAGGCCATTGACTTTTAGGCCTCCGACAAATGTACCAGTAGACACTTGGTACAAAACATCTGGCCGGAAAAGGCCAAGTGAAGAGAAATGGCATTCTTTCGAAGTGCCAAGAGGTTCCTCTTTAATTCAGAAGAAAGAGCCTCAAGTTGCTGCACCCAAGGTTGCTCAAGTGTCCAGCAACTACAAGGGAAAAAATCCTATGTCTCGATCCCAATGGAGGAGATATCAAAGGAGGCGAAAGGCTGAAAGGGAGGCTGCCAGCGAACCTAAGGCAGAAACTAGTTCGAATGTGCCTCAAAGGAAACAGAGAAAGCCTCTTGAGAGAGAACCAGTTACCAACAGGCTAGTTTGGCCTAACCAAAGTGAAGTCGAAGACGAAGATGATGCTGAGTCCGACGATACTCTGGATATAATGGTGAACATTGTTTCAGTACTGCCTAGGGAATTCAATCGACAGGTAGAAGTCGAAGCCAGTGACTGGGAGGTGGAACAAGAAATGGCCAAACATAGGCCAGTGTGCTATTTTGTCATGGACAATGGCACTACAGAGGAACAAAATGGCTTCTTCGAGCCACCTACAGAGGTGATGAAGAATCACCTCAAACCTTTGTTCATAAGGGCTAAGCTCGAAGAGACCACTGTGAACAAAATATTGGTCGACTGTGGGGCCACTATCAATATTATCCCTCATTCTATGCTAAGGAAGATTGGCAAAAGGGATGAAGAGATCAAACCTCACAATATGGTCCTGTCCAACTACGAGGGAGGCATTGGGACCACCATGGGAGTGATCCAGCTAGACATAAAAGTTGGGTCGATCCTTCGACCAACAATGTTCATGGTCATATCGGCCAAACCTAACTACAACCTTTTGTTAGGCCGTGAGTGGATTCATGGTGTAGGTGCTGTGCCTTCATCGATGCATCAAAGGCTGCTTCTATGGCGTCCAGATGGGATGGTCGAAAACATAGAGGCAGATCAGAGTTACTACCTTGGCGAAGTGAATCACTTGGGTGTAACAGATTTCGACAAAAACTTGGCTCACATAGGGCCATGTCCAACTCCTGACTTCGACATGGCGCCAGCGCCAAACACCTTTTGTTCCCTATACCTGCATCCTGAGCATGGTTTCCAATGGGACAGAGAAGACTTGTCCCACATAGACTTCAGTGGGCTAACTGATATCCAACCAACTGGTTGGGGAAGTGAATTCAGTGATAATGACTGAGTCACAATCTCTGAAGCGAATTTCGGCTTATGTGGCCGAAACCAAGATGATAACGGCTCTCGAAGCCGAAGTAAAGTACATGGCCACACAGGCCAATGATCAACAATTATCTGCTGTTGGCCCAGGAAAGGATTTCGATCCAAGACCTCCTGATATCATGCCAGATGAAATGCAGGAACAGAGGCTCGACGCCATCTATGACGATGAGCCTTTGGGCTTCGAAAAGGATCCCTTGGCGAACAACATTAAGATGTTAGCACAAGACCCTTTAGAAGAAATCAACTTAGGCGAAGGATCAGAGAATAGGCCAACTTACATCAGCGCCAAAATTGATCCAGAACTTAGGTTGGAAGTAATCCAATTGCTGAAAGAGTTTAAAGACTGTTTTGCATGGGATTATGACGAAATGCCCGGTCTCGACAGAGGATTGGTAGAACTTCAGTTGCCAATCAAACCTGGAAAGAAGCCAATCAAGCAAAATCCAAGACGCTTCGCTCCAGAAATATTGTCGAAGATCAAAACGGAGGTCGAAAGACTTCTGAAATGCAAATTCATCCGTGTTACAAGGTATGTCGAATGGATTGCAAATATTGTGCCAGTAATTAAGAAAAATGGCACATTAAGGGTGTGCATAGATTTCAGAGATTTGAATGCTGCCACCCCCAAAGATGAATATCATATGCCTGTGGCGGAAATGTTAGTCGATTCTGCCGCTGGCTACGAATACCTGAGTATGCTCGATGGTTATTCAGGATATAATCAAATATTCATTGCTGAAGAAGATGTGTCGAAAACAGCTTTTCGATGCCCAGGGGCCTTAGGCACTTACGAATGGGTAGTGATGCCTTTTGGCCTAAAGAACGCTGGGGCAACGTACCAGCGAGCAATGAATACTATCTTCCATGATTTTATTAACACTTTTATGCAAGTTTATATTGATGATATTTTTATAAAATCTGTTTCCAGGAAGAGTCACATTGACCACCTTCGACAATCATTCGAAAGAATGAGGGAACATGGTCTGAAGATGAACCCTTTGAAGTGTGCGTTCTGTGTAAAAGCTGGAGATTTCTTGGGTTTCGTTGTCCACAAGAAAGGAATCGAAATCAATCAGAACAAGACGAAGGCAATTTTGGAAGCGAAAGCGCCATCGAATAAGAAGGAATTGCAATCTCTCTTAGGCAAGATAAATTTCTTGAGAAGGTTTATATCTAACCTAAGTGGGAAAGCTCAGGCCTTTTCACCCTTACTTCGACTGAATAAAGAGGGGTTCGAATGGGGGCAAGAGCAGCAAGAAGCCTTCGACAAAATCAAAGGGTACCTCACTAAGCCACCTATTTTGGTGCCTCCTTGTAGCAATAGGAGTATGAGGTTGTACATAGTTGCATCTGACAAAACTCTGGGAAGTATGTTAGCCCAAGAGGATGAGAATGGAGTCGAAAGACCCATTTATTATCTCAGTCGAGTTTTGAATGATGCAGAAACTAGATATAGCGAAGTTGAAAAATTGTGTCTATGTCTGTATTTCTCTTGTACAAAACTCAAGCAATATATAAAACCAGTTGATGTTTATGTTTCGTCTCATTTTGATGTTTTCAAATATATGTTGTCGAAACCTATCTTGCATAGTCGAATTGGCAAGTGGGCATTAGCATTGACTGAATACTCCTTGACCTTTATGCCTCTTAAGGCAGTAAAAGGACAAGTGGTTGCAGACTTCATAGTCGACCACTCAATTCAAGTCGAGGATATTAATTATGTGGAGATAGAACCTTGGAAATTCTACTTCGATGGTTCCAGCCATAAAAATGGAACAGGAGTAGGAGTCTTGATTATTTCTCCAGATAAAATTCCAACAACATTCAAGTACCAAATAGAAGGTTCTTGTTCGAACAACGAGGCTGAGTATGAAGCTCTAATTACTGGCCTTGAAATATTGTTGGAATTGGGGGCAACTCGAGTCGAAATAATGGGAGACTCAGAGTTAGTCATCAAGCAAGTCACAAAGGAGTATAAATGCATAAGAGAGAATCTCATTATGTACTTTGTGATAGCAAATCGTTTATTGAAACAATTTGAAAGTGTCAATATTCGACACATACCCAGAGTCGAAAATCAAATAGCCAATGATTTGGCACAAATTGCATCAGGGTATAAGATTTCAAAAACGAGATTACAAAGAGCAATCGAAGTTCGAGAAAAGATAAAGGCAACTTGTCTATCACCATCAGACTTGGAATCGACGAGGCTAGGTTATGCTGATTACTCAAACTTCGAGATTTCGTTCATTGATAATTTGTCAGAGCAAGATTGGAGGAAACCCATTGTGGACTATCTTCAAAATCCAGGAGCTCCGACAGAACGAAAAACAAAATACAGGGCGTTGAGTTTTGTACTCATGGGTAATGAGTTATTCAAGAAGACGCCTGAAGGGGTGTTGCTGAAATGTTTAAGTGAAACTGAAGCATACATAGCCCTTTCGACTACGCATGCTGGGGCATGTGGGGCTCACCAAGCAGGCCATAAGATGAAATGGTTGTTGTTTCGACAAGGACTATATTGGCCCACTATGCTGAAAGATTGTGTTGAGTTCGCCAAAGGTTGCCAAGAGTGTCAAGTTCATACAGGCATCCAGCATGTACCAGCAAGCGAGCTTCACTCGATAGTGAAGCCTTGGCCCTTTCGAGGATGGGCGTTGGATCTCATTGGAGAGATTCGACCAGCATCATCAAAGAGTCAGAAATACATATTGGTAGGCATTGATTATTTTACTAAGTGGATCGAAGCTGTCCCTTTAGTCAATGTAGACCAAGAAAATGTCATTGAATTCATTCAAAAGAACATTATATTTAGGTATGGAATCCCTGAGACAATAACAACTGATCAAGGTTCAGTTTTCACTGGTCGAAAGATGCAGGAATTTGCTCAGGAAACAGGGTTCAAACTCCTAACATCCACGCCTTACTATGCACAGGCGAATGGTCAAGTCGAAGCAGCTAACAAAGTAGTGATTGGCTTGATAAAGAAACATGTTGGGAAGAAACCAAAGAATTGGCATAAGACGTTAGACCAGATTTTATGGGCTTGTCGAACGTCCCCAAAAGAAGCCACTGGTACAACGCCATATAGGCTAACTTTTGGCCATGATGCAGTGTTGCCAGCAGAAATTTGTCTTCAATCTGCAAGAGTTCAGAGGCATTATGATATTCCTTCTGAGGTTTATTGGAATATGATGTTAGATGAATTGGTGGATTTAGACGAAGAGAGATTACACGCTCTCGACTTACTCAGGCTTCAGAAGAAAAGAGTAGAAGACTCTTATAATAGAAAGGTAAAACCTAAGGTATTTTTGCCTGAAGATTTAGTTTGGAAGGTAATTCTTCCCATGGATCGACGGGATCGAAGCATGGGGAAATGGTCACCCAAGTGGGAAGGACCCTTCAGAGTTATCCAAACTTTTTCTGGTGGAGCCTTTGAAGTCGAAGAGATAAGTGGTGATAAAAGGCTCTTGAGAGTAAATGGTAAATATTTGAAAAAATATAAGCCTATACTTCAAGAGATAAAAATAAAATAATAAAAGAATAAACTAAATTAACCATAAAAATGCCAAAATGGAAATTTTATTAATTTCAGCCAAAATGGCAATTGTTGTCGAAAACGATTACAAAAGATGGTTACAAAAGAGAATCAATCAAAAGGAAAGAGAATTCTTGAGTCGAAGATACTTGGCATACTGCAGCTCCAACCTCTTTTTGCACCAAGAGTTTTCTTGCACTAGTTTGGCAATTTGAGCGTCGAGGCTTTGAGCCCTCTCAGCGAATTCCAGGCCTTGCTTGATCTCAGTCTGGCTCTCAGTGTCTGGGATGGTCGAAAGAATTTCCTCCTGGAGTACAGTGTTGGCGTTTATCTTCGCCTCTATCTCTGCAATTTGTGCTCGGAAGGAGACATTCTCTCGCTCAATAGCATCGACCCTTTCCTGTGCAGACGCTTTCTGTTTCGACAACTCGGCAATTCGAGAAGTCGAATCTGAGACAGCAGTCCACGCAGATGAGCTTTTGCCATGCAGCACTTCGAGCTGACTGTTAAAAGCTCGTTGGCGCCTATAATCCGCTGAGACTTGATCAATCATAGAATGTAATTCCATGATTAAGTCTGAGATTTCTGGGGCTACAGCTTCGAAGTCAACAGCATTCAAAACCTCTTTCAAGCATGATGGAGCAGTGGGGTCCCCCTCTAAAGCCTTCATTAAATCTCTCTTGAAGAACTGGGCCTTAACCTTCGCCAACGCATCATCAAGAGGAGAAGTTTCAGTAGATTTCCCCGACAGGGTAGGAATTTCCTGACTAGTGTCAGAAGAACTCTTACTCTCGATGATTGCATTGAGGTAGCTGACAGGGTCAGTTTGTTTCAAGATTTCCAAGTCCTCTTTTGATCTGTGCTTTGAGGAGGTGACCCTTGCCACAGTATTATCTTGGGCTTGAGGCTGTTGAATGCTGAGTGCCTCGTTTGGCTGCTTTTCGACTTGGACTGAGGCGGTACTAGCGTCGACTTGTGGTTCTTCGTTAACATCACCTTGGGGTCCTTCGCCAGCGTCATTTTGTGGCTCTTCGCTAGCGTCGCCCTGGTGTGCTTCGCCAGTACCACCTTGGTGCTCTTCGTCAACAGCATCTTGATTCTCTTCGTCATTGCCTTGGTCTCTTCCTTCAGGATTCTCTTCTGACGACAAGTCCACCACAGGAACCGTCTCTGGCTGTGTTGCCTCCACCACAGGTTCTTCTGTTGTCTTCTCCACTGTTTCAGCATTGGCCTCATTCTCAGTGTGGGCTTCGTCATTGCCCAAATCTTTTTCCTGAGGCCTGCTGAGGTCAGCAGATTCTAGAGTTTCTGAAGTCCTTGGTGGAGAACTTTCAGTAGTGTCCTGAAAAAGAGAAAGAAGACAAATCTTCAGATGTCGAAAGAGACATAATCGAATACTGGTACCTATGCCTAAGTTATAAGAAGGGTCCAATGGATTACCTGTGGATTAACTTCAGCCCCAGGGCTGGAATTGTCACTTTCGACAGGCTTGGTAAGAAGAGCGTTCAGTTCCTCCTCAGTTGGCTCCTCGATGATCACTGCAGGTGGCCTAGGCTTTCTCACAGCGACCTTTATTCTGACGGTTCGACCTTCAGGAGCAGGAGTAGGAACAGAAGCGTCCTTCGTTAACTTTCGCCTCTTTAAGGGAGTAGGAGGGGAATCACTTTCGTCATCACTCCCCGATTCGACCACCAATGCTGCCCTTTTCTTGGGCGAAGGGGCCTAGAAAACCAATAGGAATTCTATTGAATAATTACATCGAAGATAAAAAATCGAAAGCCAGAAGAAAAATGAAGAAAATCTGGTTACCGATGCAGGAGGCCTCCTCGAAGAGCCTTCCCCCTGTTGGTTGCCCGTTGTCTTCGCCGGCGCTATAGTCTTCGCCGGCGGTGGAGGTTTTGTCGAAGGGACTCTTCCTTGTGGGCCTTCTGTAGCCTTCTTGGCTAGGGGTTTTCGAACAACTGAAAGCGAAAAGGAAAGTTAACAGGCTAACAGTCGAAGAGAAAGATAAAAAGTAATGTGAGAGCATGAACTTACATTTCTTTACTTTGTCCAACACGAGGACAAAAGACTTCTGCAACTCTGCCATGAAGTCCTTCTCGTCGAAGAAGTACTCAGCATAATAGCTTCTCCACCACTCCTCAAAGGATGGTGAGCAAAGGAAGTTAAGCTGGTAGTTAAACAGCGAGAGGATTGTTCGACCAGCATATCTTCCGATATGCTTGGTGGCAGCTTCTTCTGTATAATCGTTGCAGAAGTACAACATTGACTTCTCTCTTTGGAAAATAGGAGAAGGCAGGGTTTGGATGATACCAAACTGGCGAGATACCAGATTTGGTTGATAGGCAAGCAGACTCAAATGAGTCTTAGAACTCTTAAATCGAAGAGGCATGATCCTGGGTGTCAGGAACGCCTCCCAAAGTACAGTGTGCTCATCGACATTGGGACCACTCGACTCCTTTGGATGTGGCCTTGTGAACCATGCTGGCCCCACCTTTCGTTGAGCAAATGGAGCCATAGTTGAAACAAATTCCTTCCTTCGAGCGAACATCAGAACGAAGTTAGTGAAGGTTTGTTGAAACTCCAGCCCATCTTCCACAGGTGTCAATAGAGCCAGCCTAATTCCTTCGATACGTCTATTAGCTATCGCTGGAGCTTGTTCATTTATCTGAATCTTCTTGGGTAAGAAAGATTCGAAAGTGGCGTTGAGCCACAGTTGAAGTAGCCAGAAAGGCCCAGCGAGTAGCAAACTGGCCCTATCTTCGATATGTTTCAAGAGAGTAACCCCATTGCTGATTGAGTCATAAAGACTGGCCAGAATTAGTTCTGCCAAACAGATGTTTTGGCGGTGATGCAGTTGGGTGGCAAGAGTGACCATCTTTTTGGTCACTTGTAGAGACTTCGAGCAAAACACAAAGCGAGTTAGCCATAAGGCTAGAAACGCTATGTGTTCGACATTCGACACTGTATCCGTCGACCTGTCGTGATAATGGTTGATAAAGGTAGTGTATGTTGGCTTCGTCTCAGAGAAGCCAATTTGGTCCTCCGACATCTCCTCCGGGTCGAAGTAATCTCCGGTTGGTCGAAGGCCAGTGATGGCCGCTACGTCGAAGAGTGTGGGGGTTAACATCCCACATGGAAGGTGAAAGGTGAAGTGAGAGTAATCCCAAAACAACAGCGAAGCTATAAGCATCTCTGGGGAGTAGTTTAAGCCTGTCTTCGACAGCATTACTAGAACAAAGATTCCCATTTCCTTCCAGACTGGAGTTTGATGTTTCTCCAACTTTGTTAGCCAAGCAATATAGTCAGAGGTCAGATTAGGGCAAGACCTGAAGACCCTAACACTTCTGTTGAAGAAACGGAGGTCGATTTTCTCGTGTGTAGGGTCTTCGTTGTCTTCTGCGTCCTTTTTGGCGCATGCTATTGGCTTGAGTTTCTCGACGATGGGGAAATAGCTCTTGATCTTCAGAGCTTCAGAGATGCTTGGGTTCATGGGGCCAGACATTGCGAAGATCTGGTTGGAGTATCCAACCGGGATCATCAAGTGACGCGAGTAAGCATCGCGAACGGAGATGTCAGATGGTTCAGGAACCCTTCGTTTCCCTGTAGAGTTCACTACCGGAGCAGTAACAAAGACCTTGGGTTTAACAAGTTGTTCGGTTGGTGCGTTAGTCTTGGGGGCAGTAGAAGCAGAGGCCATTGTTGAGGATGAAGATGAAGTGAAAAAGGAAGAGTTTTTCTGCAAAGAGAGCAAGTTTGTATGAAAGCAAGGGAGTTTGAGGGCTAGTTTGCGTGAAAAGTCCCACAATGGGATATTCACTACTATTTATAGTAGTGGGAGAAATTCCCAATAACGAGGACATTAAATGTCATTTAATGCTGCAGGAATTAGTGGGACGCGTGGCAGCATCCTGTTGTTTTGGCCGTTTCTGCAGAAACAGAGAGATGCAGCGTGCGTCCTCGTTTTTGGGATTTGTCATAATGACAAATTTTGAAGTGATGTTTGGTACTGCACGCCGTACTGAAAGTGACGTCCTAGGATCAAATCAATGATGGTTTCTTGGGATTGCCAATAGTTGGTAAAAAGCAACAAAAAGTGCACAAGTTAACTTGTGACTAAGCGTGGAAAAACAGGTGTCGAATGGCGTTTTCAAAGAATGCCTTTTTCTTTCAGAGTCGAAATAAGGCATTCTTGGGGGGCAATTTGTTGGCTCCTAAATTCGACAATTTGTTTTGATTGATGGCAGCCATTAAAAGCTGAAAGATGCTTTCGACTGGCTAAGCCTGTCGAAGTGCCCGTCGAAAGATGGCAAAATATGTAGAAGATTTCTTCCAAGGAAGAAGGCTGATTGCCTTCGACGTCGAAGGAGTTTTCGTCGAAGATGTCTCTTGATGAAGGTGTTCGATGGTCCAGAGTGGAGCGGTTTGAAATTCAAAGCTTTGGAGGGAAAACGGTTTCCAGCAGTTACTACGTGCAAACGTGCAAGGATCTGGAGCGTCGAGCATGGAGAACGTGCCAAGTGGCTTAATCTCGAAGCAGTGTAACTGCCCGACGGTTACTTGGAATGTTTTAGTATAAATAGGAGTAGACATGTAGTTTCTCGCGTGTGTTCACAAATAGATACATAGTCACTCATTTAGATTCAAGTACCCAGTGTGAGCGAAAGAATTGTTGAGAAATGTATGTGTGAAACACCAATTTTATCAATTAAAGTCATTTACTTTTCCAGTATTTTACATGCTTTTCCCCTTTAAATTCCTGTCGAACCTTTACTTTAAAGCCTTGTTTATTTTACCAAGCCTTTCCTTTATGCAATTTACTTGAAACATTTTACTTAAAGCCTTATCCACCTTAATCAAACTTCAAAATCAACCTATGTCCATAGGATAAATCTGATCGATCCTGCGAGTAACCAAATAAGTAACCATTTGGAGGATCAGCGGTTGTTTACCAAAACCCAAGGTAAACACCAGATTACCATCGAGAGGTTGGACGAACCTGCACATTGTTGTGACATTGAGACTGAAGAGGTAGCAGATAAACCCTGGTTTCACGAGGTAAAGAGGTATCTTAAGGCTCAAGAATACCCCGAGGGGGCATCTGTTAATGATAAGAAGTTTCTGAGAAGGTTCGCTGTGAAGTTCTTCATCAATAATGGAATTCTCTATAAGCGTAACCATGATTCAACCTTATTGCGGTGTGTAGACAAGAGCGAGGAAGAAAGGATCATGGCAGATTTACATGAAGTCACTTTCAGAACCCATTCTAGTGGACACACCATGGCTAAGAAGATCTTATGGGCAGGATACTACTGGTCCACTATGGAAGCCGATTCTTATCAGCACTCTCGAACATGTCATAAGTGCCAAGTCTATGCTGACAAGGTGCACGTACCTCCGATTCCCCTGAATGTCTTGACAACCCCTTGGCCCTTTGTGATGTGGGGCATCGACATGATCGGCGAGATTATACCTACTGCGTCTAACAGGCATCGTTTCATTCTGGTGGCTATTGATTACTTTATGAAGTGGGTTGAGGCATCTTACTTTTCTACAATAACCAAGAACGTCGTGGCACGATTCATCCGACACAATCTGATCTATCGATATGGTGTACCTGAGAGGCTTATTACTGACAATGGTACAAATCTCAATAACACAATGATCACCGAGCTCTGCAAACATTTCAAGATTCAGCATCATAACTCTTATCCCTACCAGCCGAAGATGAATGGGGCTGTTGAAGTGGCTAACAAGAACATAAAAAAGATTGTACAGAAGATGACGGTAACATACAAAGACTGGTACGAGATGTTACCATTCTCTCTTCATGGGTACCGTACCTCAGCATGGACGTCGACAGGGGAAACACCCTACTCTTTGGTGTATGTCATGGAGGCAGTCCTACCCATCAAAGTCTAGATACCCTCTCTTAGGATTATGAAGGATGCGGGTTTGAACGAAGACGACTGGATCCAAACCTGACTTGATCAGCTGAATCTAATTGATGAAAAGAGACTTACTGCTATCTTTCATGGTCAGACGTATCAAAAGCGAATGATCAAGGCTTTTAACAAGAAATTCAAACGTCAATAATATCAGGTCGGGGATCTAGTGATCAAACGCATCATGCTACCGCAAGGTGATCCCAGGGGAAAATGGACCCCCACGTACGAAGGGCCATTTGTGGTTAAGAACATTTTCTTGGGAGGAGCTATGATTCTAACCACCATGGATGGTGACGACCTTCCCTACCCCGTCAATGCAGACATAGTGAAAAAATACTACGCATAATTAAAGACCCGCTAGGTTGACTGGCCTAGGCAAAAATAAGGGCTTCCTGGTGAACCAAAAGGGTTCAGGAAAAAGTAAGGGATGAAAATGAAAAAAACTGTACACCCGGCAAGTCAAAAACCTGAAAAGGCGACTTGGGAAAAAAGGGTATCCCGGTGGACTGAAAACCCGAAAGGGCGGTCCAGGAAAAAATTAGGGATCAAAGCATAACACTATGTCTCATTGGGTCATCTTGCGACCAGACTTTGGTATCGACTATCAAGCTCAGACGGCGCCAATCAATCTGATCCACCTTCGACCAAGCAGCAAAGTGATGAGATGCTTGAAGATATAAAGGCAATAGCAGAGTTGGAACCCGATGGGATTGTTTTACATAGTTGTTTTTCTTTTTTTACAAATTTTAATTTCCTTTGGCGACATTCTCTTACTAGGATGTCAGCCTCTTTGTACAAAATTCCTATTACAGGCCAACTTCAAAGTCAATACAATTCATTTTCACGAGAAATTTCAATTTGTTTCTCTTTTTATGTTTTGTTTTGCAAGAATGTCCAATGATTCATTTTTGATATATGCATTTGAAAATAATGACTGCTCACGGATATTTACAAGAGAAACAAAGACAATTATTCGTAATTCCAAGAACAGGGAAAAACAAGAAGTGCCCAAACCTTACAGTTGCTCTGCCCATCAGGTACTGGGATAGAGCCAGCTTGAGAACATGAGTAATGGTACATACACTCCCCACAGAGTAAAAAGTATCCAAAGACAGTGATGTTAGCTTTCCCGAACAAGACATAACTCTCCCCAGTTGAGGTTCACAATCGAGAGTGAGTCAGTTAATTTTTCCCCAAAACAGAGTTTATTTCTCTCACAAGCAGAAATTTAATCTCCAACAGAATTCATTATCACCAGCAACGGAAATTCATCCCCAGCTGAGTTTATTTCTCCAAATCAGCAGATCAATCAACAGAGTATCTCCTCTCTAACAGAGTTATTCCCCGCAGTGTTATCCTCAGATAGGGTCTCTTCCGGCAGAATATTCGCCAGCTGAGTGGACGTGAATCCCCAACTAGTCATCTTTGTTCACCATCCCCAACAGAAGTAGAGGAACTGTGTTTTTTTTATAGCAGTCAAGAATACCATTTCTCATACTCTCCAAGCAGCTGTCAGGGATTTATGTTCCCAGACTCAAATTATTACGTCAACATTTCATGTTCATACATCATGAAATGTGCATACATTACATATAACATAATCTCAGTTGTTTCGAGAACCTTATCACAATTCATTTCATGCATCGCACATGACTAACCCTATATTTCTTTCAGGAAAGACAGTATTATCAACAATTTCCAGAAAGCCCATGACCAATGCTCGAAGCTAAACAGGGTAATCATCGGTGCGACAAATGCAAACTTATGCAAGTTCTTCCTGAAGTCCTACACAGACTCATCCCAAAAGCAACCTTACCCAGGTTCCCTCTGCAGTTTTACCCAAAATCATTTCGAAGTAACCCTACTATCCAGGTTCCTTCTCACAGCTCTACTATCCAGGCTTCCATATTGAAGTAACCCTACCATCCAGGTTCCTTCTCACAGCCCTACTATCCCGGCTTTCATATCGAAGTAACCCTACTATCCAGGTTCCTTCTCACAGCCCTACCATCCAGGCTTTCATATCAAAGTAACTCCACTACCCAGGTTCCTTCTCACAGCCCTATTATCTCGGCTTTCATATCGAAGTAACCATACCATCCATGTTCCTTCTCACAGCCCTACTATCCTGGCTTTCATATCGAAGTAACCCTACCATCCAGGTTCCTTCTCACAGCCCTACTAGCTCGGCTTTCATATCGAAGTAACCCTACCATCCAGGTTCCTTCTCACAGCCCTACTATCTCAGCTTTCATATCGAAGTAACCCTACCATCCAGGTTCCTTCTCACAGCCCTACCATCCAGGATTTCATATCTAAGTAACCCTACCATCCAGGTTCCTTCTCACGCCCTACTATCCAGGCTTTCATATTTAAGTTACCCTACTATCCAGGTTCCTTCTCACAGCCCTACTATCTCGGCTTTCATATCGAAGTAACCCTACCATCCAGGTTCCTTCTCACAGCCCCACTATCCTGACTTTCATATAGAAGTAACCCTACTATCCAGGTTCCTTCTCACAGCCCTACTATCCAGGCTTTCATCTCAAAGTAACTCTATTATCCAGGTTCCTTCTCATAACCATACTATCCGGGTTCTTCCTCTTTTACCCTCATACAGCAGTCCACAACACTGTAAGATCGGGACCCGATCAAACCCAATTGATTTCACATTTCCCCAGAAAGTTGCGGTGCAGCATATACCCCGACCAAACACGCAGTTCACTTCCGCTTCCCAAACTGGAGTTATTCCCCAGTAGAGTAACGGACAACTGAATCTCCTAAAACTTTATTTCTCCCAGGACAGAGACCAGCATTCCCCAGCGAAGTCCTCCTCAACAACAGGTATACGGGTTCTCGCAAAGAATCTCATGCGATCGACACCTCTTCGGATGACATATTTAAGCCCATCCACGACAATCTTCCATCGTCGACTTCCAAATGTCATCTATAAGCCCATTCCCGATATCACAAATCAAGTGCCACTTCATGCGAGTGCAAATTTCTGGGCACTCTAGTGTTCAATCATCTTCCACCTTCAGATCACGAAAGGCAGAGAAGCCAATCTACATCCTCAGGTTTAAGAAGATTGAACAGGGGAAGCTGTTGTACCCAAAATATTTCCCTCCCATATTTCTCAACACATGGCAAGTTAGGTCCCCAAATGTCTCAAGGAAGTTCAAGAGTTGATCAGACAAACTCTCTCCTAAGGCAGTATACCTCAAATTAGGGTTTCTATCTTCATCAAGATGTGTGAACCACAAAAGCTCCAAATTCTCACCATTGTCCTAATATGTTCTCAAGATCATCCATGTCAAGTTTCAAGCCTTTCAGAAGAAGTTTGCTCAGTCAATTGCTCAAATGCCTGAAAATCGACTGTACTAGGTTAAAAGTCAACTATGGCCCACATACAGTCAAACTTCAAGATTTTTGGTCAACATCCTCATTTTGAAGTATTATTCATCATTTGATCAAGGGTTTATCATGATTCCTCAAGGATTGCTCACAATTCATCAAAACCCAAAAGTTGTTAAATTAGGGTTTTACATGAAAAGTCAACTCAACTTTGAGCATGCATAACTTTCTCATACTTTATCATAAATGAACCATCCAAAGCTCATTTTAAGATAATGACATTCCCTACAATTCATCTTCATCTCTCAAGTTCATAATATGCACTCACAAAAAGATATGAATTTTGACATTATAGGTCCTTTTGAAAAGTCAACAAAAACACCTTTTGGGTCAAAGCTTCATACATGAACATGGAAGACTCAATTGAGATGAGACCAAAAGTTTTGCTTAGATTACATACTAAGATTTCTAAAAAGTCCAAGAATACCTCTCTAGGGTCAAAATTGAGAGAGTTATGCATTGGCCAAGTTGACCATTTTTGCAAAATTGTCAAAAGTCAAATGTGCTCAAATTTGAACTTTTTGCTAAATGGGCCCAACTTTTTATACTTGCACCTCAATTATAATGTGGTCCACGACTCAAATGTTCACTCACCCATTATATGCTTCATTTTTCAATTTATTTTGATTTTCCATTTATTAAAAAGTGGATTAAATCAAATAAATGATCAAAATTAACAAAGATATGATTTGATTTGTTTTTTTTACAGATTAGCAATCAAGATATGTTGAGGTTACATGATCAAATCGAATCAAGCACAATTGGTACAAGAAAGGCATGGTTTGTCTCAATATAGCAACATATCATACAACTTGAAAATCAAATCAAATCTTGGATAAATGCAATGATTCATGCCAAGTTTGTTAACCTAATTCATTCTAGGTTATATAATGAAGCTTTCCAGATTAAAAAACAAGGGTTAGAGGTCGTGAGAAGTGCAGAACAAAACTGAAAAATTCAAAGAAAAATGGGAAACGAATCTTCTTCCACAGGCCAATTCAAGGCGTTCTAGCTATCCCAATCGCTTGCTAGACATCTCAGGAAGCTAACAGCACCCTTTGCAAGCTTTAACACGCCCAGAAATGCGCGCTATGTTCGACACGGTTTGGAATATTTTCTTAATTCGATTATTGCGATTTACGCATCATTAGCACTTTTGATTGTTATATTCATGTTTGTCATCATGTTTGCAAGCTAACCATGCCATTTAATTGCATTTTTTATGCCTGTACGTGATATTGCCATTGTTAGGGTTATGTGTTCTTGTTTAGGGGTTTTCAATGCAGGAAAAATTAGGCCTTGATTTTGGTACCATGATGCTCGTGAGGATGAGACGAGTTGATTGGTACCCTTACCTTTCATTTATATTACTCGTGGGAAATTTTTGAGATGAACAGGTTTGTACCTACAGTAAACGTCTGTAGGTAAAAGTCTTGTTTCCTAAGACGACGGAGAAAGGAAGAAGACGCTTGCGTGTCAGCCAGCTACCCGTCCGTTTGAATTTTGCGCGTTTTGAAATCAGATCTTTTGCTTTTCTTATATTATATTGTATTATTATTATAATCACAACTAACCATCATAGCTCAGCTGACAGCGTGGCATTGGATTTAAGTATAAGGACCTGGGTTCGATCCGTAGGTCCCAACATTTGCTTCATATTATTTTTCTTCAGGTGATCAGGTGCACTACAATCTCAAGCGCCCACCATATGCTCTCAACGTACATCCTTTGATCCAGCGTGCCATTAGATCCCATGCCTCTCCCATGAGAGACCATCATATTCCTCAAGTCAACCCCCACACCAAATCAAGCGTGGTCAAACAGGCTTGGAGCATCTTGGGCCCAGAATTCAGATGTGCACCCCCTGCATTTGCTAAGACTATCAGGCCCAAATCTCAATTTCTCTTGATTTTTTATTCCCTATTTTAATTTGTTTAATCATTTATTTTATTTTAAAATCATTTTTTTATAAGATCACAAAATCAAGAATTCACAAAAAATTAGAATTAGGTTTTTTTTATCAAATTTAATTTTGTCAATTAATTAGATTAATATTAAAACTAGGTTAACTTTAATTTTTTTTTTACAATTAAAATCAAATAGAAAATTAGGTTAATTCTTGATTTAATTTTTCTCTTTTTCTCAAATAAAAAATAAAAAATACAAAAATAGGTTGTTTAGAATTAATTGATTTATTTTCAAAAATTAACATTAATTAGAACTTAGGATTTTCTTTTAATTCAATTATTTCATTATTTTCTCAAATAACAAAACATGACAAAAACTTTTCTTTCTTTAATCAATCGCAAATAGGATTAGTCAAAGGGTCAAAACCCTAATCGTCTCGTATTTAATTCACCGCGCGCTTGTTAATTATTTTGCCAATATTTATGTAATTGTTCATGGTTTGTAATAGTTAATTTAGGGTTTTTATTTACTATTTAAATTCTCGATCTTTGGCTATGTAATTAATCCTCCTCCCCGAAGCCTTGTAATAGCTAGGTTGATTTTCTCGCATTTTTAATTTCTGCAAATATTTAACTGTTTAGATGTATGCTAATAGGATTGTATGGCAAGAATGCATGAAAAATTTAAATGGGTAGAAAAACCCTAAATGTGAAAAGATTAAATAACTGAAACAAATCACTCGCACATATTCACTCTTAGGGTATACTCTCACTTTGGTTTCCTTCGATAAATAATCATTACGCATAGGGTGTCTTAGTGGTGGCCCTCCTGTCTAAAAAGATCAAAAGACCCATTCGAATGTTGCCTCGGAAATGTTGCCTCGGAAATGTTGCCTCGAATATGATCTTAAGACTCTAGGGTTATTACTAAGGTATCCTAATATTGCTTTAGTGATCGTACGTCCCTTTCGAATTGACCCTTACAATTCCAACGACGGTGCTACCTACTCCTCAATAGTGGGATAACGCTGTCTAAAGGAAACAAGAATAGAAATGATCTTTTTTCGAGTAAGTAGATGCTAGTAGGTACTTGCACAAATCAAAACTTTTCACACTTACACATTTCAAGCAAATCTTCAAAAACAACTTCGTCACACCCTTGAGGACCGATACAAGGGTTATCACGAAGTAAAACGTTTTTCAAAACAAAGCACACACAAGCAATTTAAAAATGAGCAAGTACCTAAGAGCCCATGGAAAACCATGGATAGAAAGGGTGCTAACACCTTCCCTTTCTATAATCTACCCCGTACTCAGAATATCTCGAAAAAGGATTTTCTATGTACTTTTTTCCTTTCCGATTGGATGAAATATAAGTCGGTGGCGACTCTTATTTATCGCGACATTTTGCAAACACAAAACGCAAAATTCAAACCAACATCAAACAGTCGGTTCTGCTACCGTATCACAATTCTCAGAGAAGGTATTTGGACTTTAATTGGTAGAACATCTTCCATGCCGTATACCAAGGAGAAGGGAGTTGCCCCTATTGATGTGCGCGTCGTGGTACGGTAACCATGGAGAGAGAATGGTAGCATCTCATGCCAGTCTTTGTAGGTTACTCTCATTTTTTGTATGATCTTTTTGATGTTTTTATTTGCGGATTCGACAACGCCATTCATCTTTTGCCGGTAAGGAGAAGAATTATGGTGCTGGATCTTGAATTGAGCGTATAGTGCGATGACCTTAGTATTGTTGAGATTCGTACCATTATCTATGATAATTCTCTCTGGGATACCGTATCGACAGATGAGATTCTGTTTGATGAACCGGGCCACAACATTCTTGGTAACGGAAGCGAAAGAAGTCGCCTCAACACATTTCGTAAAGTAGTCAATGGTCACTAAGATGAAGCGGTGCCCATTAGAAGCTGTAGGTTTGACTTCTCCAATAATATCGATGCCCCACATCGCGAATGGCCAGGGAGAAGTCAGGACATTTAAAAGAACTAGAGACACATGCACTTTGTCAGAGTAGATCTGACACTTGTGACAGGTTCGTGAATGCTGATGGCAATCTGCTTCCATGGTAGACCAGTAGTACCCCACTCGTAGGATTTTTTTAGCCATCGTGTGCCCACTAGAATGGGTGCCAAAAGTGCCTTCATGCAGATCAGCCATGATCTTTTCTGTCTAAACCTTGTCTATGCAACAAAGCAAAAAAGAGTCATGGTTGCGCTTATAGAGAATGCCATTACTGGGGAAGAACTTAGCAGAGAATATTCTCAAGAACTTCTTATCATTGACTAAAGCTCCCTCCGGATACTCTTGGGCCTCAAGATACCTCTTAACTTCATGGAACCAAGGATTGTCCACTACTTTTTCAGTATCAATCTTGTGACAGTAAGCTGGTTCACCCATCCGCTCAATGGTGATCTGGGAGCCTCGTTACCCCACTTAATTTTAAACATGGATCACATAGTGGCTAGCGCGTCCGCTAGTTGATTTTCCTCTCGTGGGAAATGCTCAAAGGTAATCTCCTCAAAATATGGGATTAATGTCAACACATGTTCTTTGTAGGGGATGAGATTAGGTTGCTTTGTGTCCCATTCTCCTTTGATCTGACTGATGACTAAGACTGAATCTCCAAATACACTTAAGGACTTGATTCCCAAATCTATGGCAGCTTTGAGACCAAAAATACACGCTTCATATTCTGCCATATTATTAGTACAGTTGAAGCAAAGTCTTGCGGTGAAGGGAGTATGACATCCTTCAGGGGATATGATTACAACACCTATGCCATTGTCGAGTGCATTGGAGGCTCTGTCAAAAACCATGGTCCATCGGGATCCTTGTTCAGATCCGTCATATGGTATGAGTTCTTCACAGTTGTTTACCATCATGATGTCTTCATCTGGGAACTCAAATTTCATGGACTGATAGTCATCCACAACTTGATGAGCAAGGTGATCGGGTAGCACACTGCCCTTTATTTTTTTTAGGTATTGTACTAAATGTCTTATTCAATCAGGATCATCTGCCATCTTGCTATTCTCCCAGAGAGGGTAGGATTCTCGAATATGTATTTAATTGGATCCATATTGGATATCAATAAGGTAGTATGGGTTAGCATATATTGTCTTAGCCATCGAGCAGCCCATGCTAGAGCGCAGCAAGTTTTCTCGAGCAGTGAATATCTTGTTTCATAGTCGGTAAACTTTTTGCTCAGGTAATAAATAGCATGCTCTTTTCGGCCAGACTCGTCATGCTGCCCCAGCACACACCCCGTTGAATTTTCCAAGACAATTAGATACATGATCAAAGGTCTTCCCTCGACTGGCGGTATCAAAATAAGAGGCTCTTGTAGGTACTCTTTGATCTTGTCGAAGGCAGCTTGGCATTCATCATTCCATCTGACTACTTGATCTTTCTTCAGTAATTTGAAGATTAGTTCACAAGTAGCGGTTAAGTGAGAAATGAATATGGCAATGTAGTTTAGCCATCATAAGAATCCTCTGACTTCCTTCTCGGTGCGAGGAGCAGGAATTTCTTGTATTTCTTTCACCTTGGTAGGGTCCACTTTGATACCTTTACTACTGACGATGAAGCCTAGGAGTTTACGGGACCTCACCCCAAATGTGCATTTATTCGGGTTCAACCTTAGCTTTTATTTCTTTAGCCTTTCAAGCAGTTTCTGCAAATGGTCAAGATGTTCCTCTTCAGTTCGAGATTTGGATATCATGTCATCCACGTAGACCTCTATTTAGTGATGGATCATGTCGTGAAATAAAGCTACCATGGCATGCTGATAAGTTGCCCCAATGTTTTTCAACCCGAATGGCATAACCTTGTAACAGAATGTGCCCCACTGTGTGACGAAGGTCGTTTTCTCCATGTCCTCGGGTGCCATTTTGATTTGGTTGTAGCCTGAGAAACCATCCATGAAGGAAAATACTTTATTTTGTGTGGTGTTTTCAACCAGAATATCGATGTGGGGAAGCGGGAAGTCATCCTTAGAGCTTGCCCTATTAAATCTTTGTATTCCACACACATGCGCACTTTGTCGTCCTTTTTAGGCACTTGGACAACATTGGAGACCCATTGTGGATAGGAGGTGACGGCTAAGAATCCGATGTTGAATTGTTTCATGACTTCAGTCTTGATCTTCTCTGACATGTCTGGCCGCATGCGACAGACTTTCTGTTTTACCGGAGGGCAGTCTTCTTTTGTCGGTAGACGATGGACCATGATATCAGCGTCAAGTCTTGGAATGTCTTTGTATGACCAGGAAAAGACCTCAACATAGTCATGTAGTAATTGAATTAAGAGCTTCTTGACACTAGGTTCCAGATTGGCTCCTACCTTGACTTCTTTCTTGTCCTCTTCGGTACATAAGTTAACTGTGTCAACCTATTCTTCGTGGGGTTGTATGGTCCTTTCTTCCAGTTGTAGTAACCTGGCTAGTTCCCCTGGCACTTCACAATCTTCCTCACCTTCGTCTTCGGCTTGGTAGATTAGATTTTCAAAATCACAATAGGCCATAGCAGAATCGTTAACCATGGGATCCTGAGTGGAAGTAGATCTGCATTTTGATATGTGAGTGTGTGTAAGAGCATAGTTATTTTTTGAAAGAAATAAAAATGTAGAAAAAGAAAGACAAAGAGCACAAAGTTTGCATGCAAAAACATCCATGATTCATTGATGACATATGAAAATGAAGTAACAACCCTTACAAATGGACCGTTGTGCCTCGGGTAAGTCACAAGGTTTTAAAAGTCTGAATTATTTAATTATTACAAGTCCGACAAAAAATTAAAGACAATTACTATTGGATAAAAGTAATAGGGACAAATTCTTTGGCTTCCCAGTTGTTGAGTCCTCCGTTGATAGTTGGGAAAATCCGTTCTTCCAGGTCACAGTTGTGATCACTATCCTCTACTCCGTTGACTCCATGGTTACTGATCCGTAAAGGTGATCCTCCGGTACGAGCACGACGAACAGATTTCTGGGCTCCTGAAGTGAAACCCAAACCAAATTTTTCAGATTTGTAAGGGATATCTGGGAGTTGGCCCCAAATAGTACACCCACCTTCTTCGACTACTGTCTTGGCATCTTTTAGTGAAGACATCTTTAGTGGAGGTCTTGTAATATTTAGGACTTGGGAAACAATCTTGGTTGCTGCCGCTGTTTGTGGGACTTCCTCAAAATGCTGACACGGAGTTTCGATGAATTCACCATCCATTTCTATGTATCTGAAGGAGTTCAAGTGACTGACCATATATTCCTCTTCTCCATGGACAGTGATGATTTTTCCCTTGGTTGGGTATTTCAGCATCTGATGTAATGTAGAGGTAACGGCACCAACGTCATGAATCCAAGGTCGGACCAATAAACAGGAATAGGAAGGGCAAATATCCATTACATAGAAAGTTGAATCAAAGGTTTGAGTTCCAACTTTCATGGGGATGTCCACCTCTCCATGCACCATTCTCTTCGAACCGTCGAAGGCCCTTACCACTAGGTTGTTGGGTTTTAAGGTCATACCTTCACAGTGTAGTCTATCAGGAGCCTTCTTAGGTAGAAAATTCAAAGATGGGCCAGTATCAACCAGGACATGGGCCAAAGTAGTTCCCCTGCATTCGACAGAGACATGTAATGCCTTGTTGTGTTTCCTCCCTCTAGGTGTAAGATCAGCATCAGAAAAGCCCAAACCATTATCAGCGGTCAAACTGGCCACACAGTCTTGGAATTGGTCAGCAGAGGTTTCCTGTGGTACATGGGCAGTTCTAAGAAATTTCACCAAGGCCTTCGCATGAGCCTCAGAGCACAACAATAAAGCTAGCATAGAAATATTTGACGGAGTCTGCCCTAGCTGTTCGACTATGTTGTAGTCACTTCTCTTTATAATTTTCAAAATTTCTTCCATCTCCTTCTTGGAGGCTTCTGGGATAGATTCTGATTGCGCCTTCATCTGGACAGGCTCAACCAAAATTCCTTTGCCCCGAGTCTCGGTCGACTCGGTGATAGGGGTATCAGTAGGGGTAACCATAGGGACTGTAGTAGTAGTTTCAACAGGAACAAAAACAGGGATGATCACAGGACCGATAGCAGTTTTCAGAGGAGCAATCTCATGAGAGAACACTCTTCCACTTCGGGTTATTTTGCTGGTTCCTGCAATGTTGCCGATGTCGGGGTTAGCCTTCTCAAAAATCGAGTCTTCATCAGCCAGCCAATCCTACTTGACATCGTGATAGTAGACGTCACCCCCATAGTTCTAGGGGACATTTTTATCTGAGGAGTACGGGATCGGACCTAGCATAGTAATTATCAGTGGAGTCACCTTAGGAACAGATGTAATCCTAACGGGTCTTTTGGTGGAGACGCTGGAAGGATTGGTGGAAATGGTCACTATTGAAACATCCTTGTAAGAAATGGTTGGAACGGGAGTCTTTTCAAAAAAAATCTCTTTGTCATCCATTTGGCGCTTGACACCTGCTTTCAATAAATGACAACCAGATAGTAGGGATAAATAGAGGTGACAGCCTTCGCCATAGCCCAGAAATAAATCGGCCTTCAAAAGGTTCCTCTTGACGGTCAGGAGAAGAGTAACAAGTTCATCAACAACAGTAACAAACATATCATCTTCAACAGCGTTAACATCACGACCATGCTTGGGAATAGGAGCGGTGATAACATTTGGGATCTCAGGAGCTTCAAATTCAATTTCTTTTTCCTCGAGAAGGTCTTGCACCTTGTTTTTCAAAGCCCAGCAGTTGTTGGTATCATGGCCTGGAATTTCTGAATGGTAAGCACAGCAAGCATTAGGGTTGTAATGAGGAGAGGAGGTGTTGGGATTCTTAGGGGTTTCTTTCAAAGTTACTAGATTAGATCTCAATAAATGTGGCAGGACTTAAGACAACGTCATATTTATCCAGGTAAATTGTCTTACTGGTCTTTCCGTTCTAGGCTAGTTACTCCTTTGTTGAGTAGGTGTAGGCTTAGGGATCATGACGGCCCATACCGTTGGACGGTGTTCAGTTCTGTCCTGATTCCTTTGAGGGTACACAGCACCAACCTCTTTCTTCCCAATAAATGGTTTCTCACGGCACTGGAGGATGCATCCGTTTGGATCTTCCCACTCTTAATCCCAGCTTCCACTCTCTCCCCAGTCAAGATTAATTCGGTGAAGCCGGCTGAGGAGCTTTTAATTAGATGATTAAAGAAAGGACCGGACAGGGTACCTAAAAACTTTTCTATTAGCTCCCTGTCAGACAGGGGAGGCTGGACTCTTCCTGCTAAGTCCCTCCATTTCTGAGTGTAGTCTTTGAAACCCTCGTTCGAACCCATAGTCATACTTTGGAGTTGAGTACGGGTGGGAGCAAGGTATGTGTTGTATTGATACTGTTTATAAAAATCAGCGTCCAGGTCTTCCCAATTATGGATATTGGCCCTCTCCAGTTGATAGAACCAATCTAGTTGAGTCTCGGATAGACTATCCTGAAAGAAGTGGACCCACAAATCTCTGTCAGCAGTGTGAGGTTGTATCTTCCTCACAGAAGATCGAAGGTGCATCTTGGGACACGAAACCCCGTCGTACTTAGCAAACACTGGTGCCTTGAATTTTGGTGGAATAACGATCCCAGACACCAAACCAAGCTCTTCAAAGTCCAGCCCAGGCACTTTCTGAATCTCCATTTCACTTAGACGCTCTTCCAGATGTTTGTATTAGTCGTCAGCCAGAGGATACTGCTCTTCAGAGTAATCATCTTCTTCTTCCTCTTCAGATTTTGGATGGGCAATCACTTCCTTGTTTTTCCCTTCTTGATTATCCTTTTTACTTGATGATGTTGCGAAGTCTAGGGTCCGTCTGGCTGGCCCTGGGAACCTTTTTCCTAGATTCAAAACACCAGGTTGTTTATTTCCTATCTTCTTCTTTTCTTTGATCAACAAAGTTTTCAAATCCTCTTGTCCTTTGGACAGAGTCAAGAACATTTGTTGAAACTGAGCATTCTGCGCCTGGAGGTCTTTTACTGTCTGCTCAAGGTCCATCTTACTGAAATAAACAGTAGAAAGATAAGGAGACATGTGGTAAGAAACCTGCGTATGTTATGATGAATGAAGATGCATATGCAATGATTTTAAGGAAATTAGAGACTTAAATTTGATTTAAACAAAAAGGAACACACGTTATATTAATAAATCAAAGTTTGAGTACATCATGCCTCTTTGGGCTTACAAAGAAATACAAAAACTCTAAGATAAAAAAAGTTGAATGCATCCTCTTTGGTGCGATGTAGGCATTCAGACTCCACTCCTTATGAAGCTGCTTGGTGAGTTCCAGAACCTTCTTCTCGCTGGGGTAGAATTGGGCCTCGAAAGTGTCTCACTCCCCCTTAAGTTGTATCCAATCCCTTTGCAAGTCTTCTAGAGTGGTGGGAATGTCAGGATGCAGGATAGTGTATGGGACATCTCCTTTCACAACAGGCTCTTTGATAACCGGGAGAATGGAAGGGTAAGGCATCATAATACTTTGAGCACGGGCTCGTACCCATTTGAGATAAGGCTCAAGAGGGATGGAATTCTTATGCCCCAATGTCTTGCTATCTACCTTGTTCAACATCCTCCAAGCTCGGATAAACCTCTGGCGGTGACCTTGATCGTCATTCTCGTAGTCAAATACCAACCCTTGAATAAGCATCTCATGTGGACCATCCCTTCAGGCGTAACAAAATTGTCTTAAGGCTAAGCAGGGGTTATAGGTGATACCTCCTCTAATGCCAAGTAAGTGGACATTAGGGAATTCTCCACAACGGTCTACGATAGTAACATTCTCCACAGATCAGGAACACCAATGAATGTTTGAATGTCTGAGCGTCATCAACCTATGTGACCACCTTGAACCTTGCTCGTTCTTCAATACATATTTAGGAAGATGCGAAATAAACCATCTTGCTAAGAGAGGAGTACAACACATAAGAATACCTCTTTTCCTCATAGTACGAGTTGAAAAGAATTTAGGATGTCTCCTAACAAAGTAGGCACCGGGTTACGAGACATGAAGATTTTGAAGGCGTTTACATCTATGAATTGGTCAAGATTTGGAAACAAAACCATCCCATAGATGAGGAGAGCCACGATTTCCTCAAAAGCTTGCAAGTCCAAGGAGTTCCAACGGTTTTGAGCTTTCTCAAACAAGAACTTGGCTAAGAAACCTTTAACACCACTCCTTTTTTTCCAATTAGTTGTGACATCAGATGGTTGCAAGTGTAGGGCTTGAGAAATCTCTTCTGGTTTTGGATCTCTTTCTGTATCGTTGAAGGGTAGTTGATTGAGGATGGGAATCCTCAACAGTTGGGAAAATTCTTCCAAAGTTGGCACAAGTTGATAATCGGGAAATATGAAGTAATGGTGTAAAGGATCAAAGAATTGGAAGAGCACCTTCATCATGTCCTCATCAGTGTTGGAGGTCACCAAGTTTAGGAGGCGACCATGTCTTTCGGTAAATAGAGAATTCTCAGGAACCCTTAATTCTAACTCTTTAAGTTAAGGAGGGATCCTTACTAGATTGACTTGAATGGTTTTCCTGCGAATATAATCCATGTCCTACAAAACAGAACAAAGATAAATCCCAAAAATCCTTGAAATGGTTAGTGAGTATGAGTATTTTATAATGTTTATGATGTTATGTACAAGTAGATATATACAAACAAAACAAACAAGTCTTTAGGTTTAGGCTTGCATGAAGTCTCATAGGTAAGTACCCTCTTGAAGTTTAGTTGGCTCAAACCTGTGCTAGCAATAGTAACCGGGTTCTAAGGGAGCTCAATATCACTGGTTTGTTTCCTCGGGAATTGTTTCAGTGAAAGCCTCTTTAATGGTGACCGAAATATCCCGAAAAACCAAACCTCAATGAGTGTAGTATCGCGAATCTCCTAACTTTGGACTGCACTAAAGTCGGTCATCTCACTACGTCCTAATGGCCAAGTTGGTCAAGTAAAGGTTCTAGAAGTTAGTTAGTGCTTCATGACATCACTCAGCGGCCCCGTATTCTCCTTGACTACTCAAGGGCTACCGGTATCCAAAAATATGTCACACTAACGTAGCTATTGCTTAGACTATATCGGCATACCCCGCACAGTTTCCATAATGTATTACTACTTACCTATAAGGTATCCCAAATCCAGGTAGAGGATTCAAACCCAAACAAAGAACCAAAATGTAAAGCATACAAGTCAAACAATGAAAGCAAATAAATAAGATCTAGCCCTAAGGTAACCCCACTTTTAAAATTTCCCCGAGCAGAGTCGCCAGTTCTATAACGCGGTGGAAGAATTGACTTGGTTGTTTTGCGTTTGATTGTAAATGTTGCAGTTAGCAAGAGTCGCAACCGACTTTTCTTTTATCCAAAAGGAAAGGCTGAAAAGAAAAGGAAAGACCTTTGAGATGTTTTCTTGAGTTAGGGGGAATATTATGAAAAGGGAAGGTGCTAGCACCCTTTCCATCCATGGTTTTCCATGGGCTCTTAGTTGCTTCCTAGATCACTTGCTTTTGTTTGAAAATGTGCTTTGTGTGGTTTTTTGAAAGTATTTTGAAAAGGCGCCATCGTTTAGGAAAACTTTGTAATGATTCTCGTTCGTAAGAATGTATACAAAGTGTTGATCTTTTGAAAATGTTTTCAAGTTTGAAAGATGTTTTTGAAGGTGTTGATGTTTGTTTTGAAAATAGCAAGGATGTTTTGTTTTGAAAATGAGCAAGCAACTAGGAACATTCTACCTACTCAAAAGTCTTTCATGCTTATTTCCTATTTCCTTTGACATTGTTATCTTACCATTGATTTGGTAAGTAACTCTATCTTTGGATGTAAAAAGGGACGGGCAAGGGTCATCGTATAGCCATGATTAGCAATGTTGTAAGATATCTTAACATTTTCTTTAGGTACTAAGATCATTTTTGAAAGGCGACTTTGATAGTGTCATCGAGGGACTATGATCTTGTATTTTGTTTGTTTTTGCTAAGATACCCCACATGCATAATATGGCCATTTTGGTAAGGCAACAAAGTGGGTTTACCCTAAGGGTGTATGTGTGCAAGTGTATTGGTTTACATGCTTGATTTGTCTTGATTAGGGTTTGCTATTTGTTGATTTTAATTTGTCCATACAAACCCTAATTACTAGTAATAATAGTGAAAGCGGTAAGTTGTGGAGTTTAAATGTCCTACGCTATTACATCATTAGGGGAGGGGATATACAAATTTACAAATGGGGAAATTGTAAGAAAATTAAATCTAAATAATTATTACAACCATATTGAATATTGTACAAAATTGAAAATAAAATTGCAAGAATGTAAATGGGAAAAGAAATTATTTTTGCTTTTTATGAAAGGGGTTTTGTCTTGACCTAGTTAATAAAAATGATTAATTAAAGTTAAATAAATATTGAACCTAAACTAATTAAGAAAAGAAATTAAGTTTGAAACATTTTTTAGGGTTTTTTATGAAAGGGTTTAAATTAATAAAAATAAAATCGATATTAATTATTTAAAAGAAACCTAAGTTCTAAATTAATTTTAATTACAAGAAAATAATATAATGGTTAACCCTAAACCTAAATATTAATTATTAAGAAAGAAATTAATTTATTAAGAAACTGTTTTTGTTCTTTTTAGTTTCATAAAACAAAATAAACTAAATAAATGTAAAAAATAATAAATAAAATATTTTTTTGGGTTTTTTATTAATGAAAATAATAATAATAATAATAATAATAATAATAATAATAATAATAATAATGATAATATTAATAATAATAATAACAATAAAGAAAAGAGAATAAAATAAAAATATAAAATTAAAGTCACGGGATTAGAAAGTGAAAAGGGTGTGAAGGTTAGCAAAAGGGAGTCTAGGCCCAAGTCAGATTTTTTTGTGTGAATCAGAAATAATAATAAAAAATAAATGGGCATGCGCATGGATAAGTAATCAGGGGGGTGCAACATAGCAAAAATAAACAAATGGAAAGGCCCAGACTAAGGAGGCCCAAGCGCTTATTTTATGATCCAGTGGGGGGGCCTTTTGAGGTTCACCATGGGGACAGCTTCCAGGAGCGTTGGATTTGCCTCGTATCATGATCAAATGGTGATGATTGAAAAGTGTACCATACGCACGTTGGCTGATTTACATGGGATATGTAAAACAAAACAAGAAAAAATAAAAGGGTACCACTGGGGATCAAACCCAAGTCCCTATAGTCACAGGCGCGCGCTTCTACCACTGGGGTGGCTATACATCTGTTTATTAATACAAAACCAAGAATATATATTTGAAACACATTCTTAGGCATGTATCATCTTCAACCTCGCGCCAGACCAATCAACATGATTTTTTGAAATTGCTATCTCTTTCATTTCTCAACCATTTTTAAAAGTACAAACATGAAAGTTGTTGAAAATTTCATCACGAATTCAACCATGTAAATAACTTAAACTAACACTCAAATATTGTGATACGGTGGCAGAACCGACTGTTAATACTGGTTTGCGTTTTGCGTTTTTTGTTCCTAAAATGTCGCGGTAAGCAAGAGTCACCATCGACTTTTATTTTATCCAATCATGGAAAAGGAAAAAGAACAGAAAAAACCTTTTTTCGAGATTTCTGAGTACGGGGGGTAGATTATAGAAAGAGAAGGTGTTAGCAGCCTTTCTATCCATGGTTTTCCATGGGCTCTTAGGTACTTTCTCATTTTGAAATTGCTGGTGTGTGGTTTGAAAAGTTTTTGTTTAACTTCGTGATAACCCTTGTATCAGTCCTCAAGGGTGTGACAAAGTTTGTTTTTGAAAATTTGTTTTGAAAGGTGTTTGTGTGAAAAGTTTTATTGAGCAAGTACTTAAGATTCTACCCACTTGAAAAAAGGTTGTTTGTTCTCATTTCCTTTAGACAACGCTATCCTACTATTAAGGAGTAGGTAGCACTGTCGTTGGAGTTTGTAAGGGACGTTCGAAAGGGACAAGTACAGTCACCAGAGCAATGGGTAAGAAACCTTAGTAGTAACCCTAGAGTCTTAAGATCTTCCCGAGGCAACATTTCCGAGGCAACATTTCCGAGGCAACATTTCCGAGGTAACATTCGAATGGGACATTTGATCTTTTAGACAGGAGGGAAACCACCAAAATCTCTTATGCTTAATGACTGTTTAACCGCAGGCAACCGAAGTGAGGCAAACCCTAGGAGTGAAATATGTGCACGTGGTTTTTTCAATTAATTAGTCTTTGCACATTAGGTGAGCTACCGTTTTAATTTTCAAACATATTTCCATACAATTCTATTAACCATGCATCTAACAGTTAAAGATTGTGGAAATTAAAAGTGTGAGAAAATAAACCTAGCTATTACAAGGCTTCGGGGATAGGGATTAATTACATAACCAAAATCGGGGACAAAGAGATAAATGAAAACCCTAGTTTAACTATTACAAACCATTGGTAGTTGCAAAAATATGAAAAGAATTAATTAAACACGCGGCAAATTAAATACGAGGACGCTTAAAAAAAACCTAAAATCCTAATTGAGAGAAAAATATTTGTGTACATTTTTTATTTGAGAAAAGAATTTAATTTCAAATTAATTAAAACCCTAATTTCTAATTGTTTTTAATTATGAAAAAAATTAAATTAAATTAACCTAATTTTCTAATTAAATTAAAGTAAATATTTTATGAAAAAATGATCTTTTTGTGATTTTGTGATTTGTTGATTTTATGATTAATAAAAAAAGGTATTTAATTTTTGTGGAAAAATAATTAAACAAAATAATTAAATAAAGGAAATAAATAAAAGAAAAAAGAATTGGGCCTGATGTATAGTAAATTTGGGGGGTGCAACCCTGAATCTGACCTTGGGCCCAAGGTTGGTGGCCCAAGTCAACGCTGGATCCAGTGGTGCTGGCGCATGGTGTTGGCGCTTGATGGTTCACCATGGTCCTTCAGTGATGAACGCTAGATCTGGGCATGGGATGCATCCATTGGTCGGATGGTGATGGTATATGGTGAGCACGTGGAAGCTTGATGTACCTAATCTGTTAGTGGCAGTTGAGAAAATAAGAAAATGTTTGGACCTGGGATCGAACCCAAGTCCCTTGCTTCACATATCCCCCTCCTTGCCAACTGCGCTTATTAGCCATTCATGTACCTAGTTGAATAAAATAAATACAAAGCAAACAAAGCACTAAGCTTAGTTGTCACGCGCACGCCCTTTTATGGGGCCCATTTATTTTAACGAACCAAACCGTCACCTCCACGACATCGTCTTCTTTGCTGATCCGTGGCTTTAAGCCACAGACTTTTGCCTATGGCTGTTTTCCGTCACTATAAGCTATAGTGACATATTTTTTTTGTAGCTAAAACCCTGTGTGATTCAAATATATGATATAGGCAATATAAATTAAAACCAATGTTAGGGATCAATCAGGGGTTGAGTCCTGAGTCTAAAGGTGTCCAAATTTCTTCTCAATTTGTCCTGAAAGAGGAAACCCCAATTATGAGTTTATGAACCCTAGTAATGGCGTCCTCAAATTCTTGCACTCAAACTCAAATTAAACAATCCAAACACCTTGCAAACATGATTATAAGCATGAATATGTATTTAAAACGTATTGATAATGTCAGAATCCATGAAAATGAAACTCAAGGAAAAGTACAAACCGTGGACGTGATAGAACACGATTCTGGAGGTTTCAGGTCCTGCAAATGCTTGCTACAGGTTCAGTGAGTGCCTATGAGTACGACTTGATCCTTAGAAACGCTTGAAATGGCCTATAGAGCAAGATCCAATCTGCACTTTTCTTGGAAAATTTGGAACTTTGTTTTTTCTTTTCACGCCTGCCAACCCTTCGTTTCATGCTTTGTTCTTGTTCATTATATATCCCTCAATGAATTAGGGTTGAAAAACAGATTGGATCTTGAAGTTTTGATGAGATTTGATTTGATTCTTTAGCCATATGCAAACTTTCTAAATTGAGCCAAATTATCCCATTTTTGTACCAATCATGCTTGATGCGATTTTGTCTTGATATTTCAGCATTTTTTGATTTAGATTCTGTCCAAAAATCATATCAAAACATATCTTTGATATTATTTACCAATTATTTGATTTTATTCAATTTTTAATAAATAAAAAATCACAATAAAATAAATAATGAAGCAAATAACATGTGAGTGAACATTTGGGTCATGGACCATGCTATAAGTGAGTTGCAATCATGAAATGCTAAGCCCATTTGGTAAAAAATTCACTTTTAAGCATATTTGACTTTTGGCAATTTTGAAAAAAAGGCTAACTTTGACAAGGCATATCTCCTCCAATTTTAACCCTAGAGAGGTGTTCTTGGACTCTTTAGAAAGCTTAGTATGTCCCCTAAGAAAAAAATTTGGTCTCATTTTAATTGGGTATTCCATGTTCATGTAAGAAGCTTTGACCCAAAAGGTGTTTTTTGTTGACTTTTCAAAAGGACCTATAATGTAGAAATTAATATCTTTTTATGAGTGCATCTTTTGAACTTGTGGGATGAAGATGATTTGTATGGAATTGCATCCTCTTCAAAATAAGCCTTGGATGGAAAATTTCTGAAAAAGTATGTCGAAGTTATGTTTGTTCATAATTTGGTTGACTTTTCCTGAGAAACCCTAGTTTAGCAAATTTTGGGTTTTGATGAATTTAGGGCATTCCTTGAAGAATTGTGATCAACCCTTGATCAAATGATGGATATCACTTCAAAATGTTGATGTTGACCAAAAATATTGAATTTTGGTTATATGTGGGCCACAGTTGACTTTTGACCTAATACAGTCGATTCTCAAGCATCTGAGCAGTTGATTGAGCAAACTTCTTGTGCAGTGCTTGAAATTTGACATGGAGGATCTTGAGAACATATTATGACCATGGAGAGCATATGAGGTCTTCAGAGTTCACCTATCTTAATTAAAATGGAAACCCTAATTTGAGACACACTACCTTAGGAGAGAGTTTGTCTGGTCAACTCTTTGGCAAACTTGAGCAAATTGAGGATCTCTAGGAGTATGTATTGAGTAAAATGAGAGGGCAGATTTTGGGGTACAACAAAGATGAACATGAATTTTAAATGGTACCAAATTCTGACCTAATTTTTTCAGATATTCAAACTTAAAATCCTCTAAGCTCAAGCAGCATAAATGAAAACTATGGATGTGGTTAGCTTTAGAGATATGATATCTACATTTTTCATTCACAAATTAAACATTAATGATGCTTATATGAAGAGTTCAAAAGTCAGAAAACTCACCTTGCAAGAGGGTATCGTGTTTTGAGTTTGAGAAGTTTTTGATGAGTTCCAGTGATTGGGTTAGCTTCCTCAAGTTCCCAGGAAGCTAATGTGATGCTTGGCTTGAGCTGAAAATGGATGAGGAGTTTTGGAGAAGTCAACTTGCAGAGCTCTGTTTTTGGTTATGGAGGTTGATGAAAATGGAGTTACAGTTATGAAACAGGGTCAGGGATGAGTTGTATTTGATGTTTAGAAGCTTTAGGAACCAAAAGGCTTGAAAACGCACGAGGGAAATGTGAGTTTCAAGTATTTGGTCAGAATGTGCAACAATGGTGATTGATACAGTTCTGAGTTCTAGGGAGTTTGAGGGCTTGTGTATGCGTGGGTTCTCTTGCAAATAGTATCTTTATTTATATAGGAAAGCTTTTGAGGTTTGAAATGACCAGAAACAAAGAATCACATGTTATGAGTTCTTGACTTGTTTTTGAAGTTATCTTGACAAACATGGTTTTAATACAAGGTACATGTCTTGTAGGGTGGCTAGAAACTTTAAACATGTTTGTTCTGAGTTTATAAAGTATGATTGTGCAGAAAGAACAAGTGCAAAGCTCCATACAAGTTGACTTTGTGATTAAAGTCACTTTTCAAGAATAGCAATGGTGCCTTTCTTCCAAAAATGAAAATGCAACTTGGATAATGATTCAAATGCTTGGATAATGGTTCCATATGCTGTGTAAACATTTAATTAAGGAGTGGATTTCAAGTTTGAGGCCTGCAAAGTGAATATTATGCAGCATGGCTATGTATTTGGTTCATGTTGCATCACAAATTTTGCCTTGCCAAACAACTTGAAACCCTAACTTCTGGCCTTCGATTCTCCTTGCTCACAAATTATCTCAAGGAGTTCTTTGACATTTTAAAAGCTTGTAATGTTCTCTAAAACCACTATTTGAATCACTTTTGCAAAATCCAAATGGAACTATGTGAAACTTGGATAAGAAGTTAGGTCAAAATCCTGACCAAAATGCTCAAAATTTCACTAAGTGTTTTAGTTTCATGACCATGACTTCATGGATTAATAACTTGAGATCCAAGCATTTCTAGGAGAAGTTGTGTAAAGAAATGTTTTATATCTCATGGAGATCTACAAATTTCATGTTGACAGTTTCTTTTGAATCATTTTGCATCATGGTAAAAAATTGGCTCAAAGTTGTGAAAAAACATGAAGTTTTCAACACTTAGAAAAAATTCTAAGTTTGGAAACTTTGACTTTTCAACATGAAATCTTGACTTTTTGATTTCTTGATGAACAAGTTTCATATTTTGACATGTTTTGATGAATTGTGATCTTTTACACTTGATTTTGACCAAAAAGTCAAAGTTTGACTTTTCAGTGTACAGTTGACTTTTGATCAGTTGACTGAAAAATCAATTATCAATCAAATGACCTTTAGCAATGTTTTGAGTCATGCCATTAGGTCAAAATGAAGAAATTTAACTCTTGAGATCATGTCTTAAACAAATGTTTTAGTCACATTTCTTGATTATCTTCAGGATTTCTTCTATTTCTTTTCTAGAAGCTTTAAGGATGACTTCGGGACGTTCTCTTGCTTGGGCAGGCTCAACCAAAGCCTCTTTGCCCCTTGTATCGGCAGCAGGGATAACAGTAGGCATATCATTGGGACTGTCGGTAGGAGTGGCAGTAGGAATGATCACAGGAGTAGCACCGGTCTTTGGAGAAATATCAGGTGAGAAGACTCTTCCACTTCTTGTTATTTTGCTGGTTCCAGTGATGTTACCGATATCGGGATCAATATCTCTCGCAAATTCGTCCTTGACAGCCAACTTATCTTGCTTGACGCCGTAGTAATAAATGTCAGCCTCATAACTCCAGGGAACGGCTTTATCTGAGGAGTCTGATATTGGTCTTGGCATAGTGATGATTAAGGGTGCAGATCTGGGAACGGATGTAATCCTGACGGGTCGTTTGGTGGAGACCCTGGGAGGATTGTCGGAAATGGTGATTATCGAAACATCTTGATAAGAGCTTTTGATAAGAGGTAGCTTTTCAAATAGGATTTCTTTGTTGGTCATCAGGCGCTGGACGCCTATCTTTAGTAACAAACAACCGTTCGGTAGAGACTTGCATAAGTGGCAATTTTCATCGCAGCCTAGGAACAGGCCGGCTTGCAGTAGATTTTGTTTAATGGTCAACAGAGGAGTAACTAAGTCATTCACGGAGGAACAAAACGATCATCATCAATGGCGTTGATACCTTGGCCATGTCTGGGCATTGGCGCCGTTATTACATTAGGAGTTTCTAGGGGATCAAATTCAATCTCTTTCGCATCGATAAGTTCTTGCACCTTATTCTTTAAGGCCCAACAGTCATTTGTATCGTGCCCCAGGCTTTCAGAATGATAGTCACATCGGGCGTTCAAGTTGTAGCAAGGAGAAGCAGTATTGGGATTCTTGGGAGCTTCCTTTAAAGTTGTCAGATTGGTCTTGAGGAGGTGTGGCAAGACTTGAGACATGGTCATGTTAATCCGGGTAAATCGTCTCATGGGCGCTTCTGGTTTGCACTGATAATTTTGCTGCTGATTTGGTGCAGGGTTAGAAATCATGACAGCATCTACTGCCGGACGACGATGGGTTTTGTTTTGACTTCTATAATCATATGCAGCACTGACCTCCTTCTTTCCAACAAAGTGCTTCTTCACCATTCGAGGATGCATCTCTTTGAATTTTGCCACTTTTTATACCGGCCTCAAACTGCTCACCAGTCATAATTAATTCAGTAAACCCAGCTGAGGAACTCCCAATCAGGTGATTGAAAAATGGTCCCGACAAGGTGCCTAGGAACATATCCACTAATTCTATGTCAGATAGAGGGGGTTGGACCTTTCCTGCGAGATCCCTCCATTTTTTAGCATAGGTTTTGAAACCTTCACCCGTTCCCATAGACATGCTTTGTAACAGCGTCCTAGTTGGAGCCAAATCAGCATTATACTGATATTATTTGTAGAAAGCAGCACCCAACTCTTCCTAGTTGCGAACATTGGTCCCTTCTAATTGGTAGAACCAATCCAACTGAGTCCCAGATAAACTCTCCTGGAAGAAACATACCCACAGATTCTTGTCAGCCGTGTGGGGTTGAATCTTTCTGACACATGACCTTAGATGTAGCTTCGGGAAAGAGACACCATCGTACTTGGCGAAAGTTGGGACCTTGAATTTCTGTGGGATGACAACCCCCAAGATGAGTCCTAATTCTTCAAAGTCCAAACCGGGTACCCTTTGAATCTCCATATCATTCAAACGATCCTCTAGCTGTTTGTATTTATCATCAACAGGAGGATATTATTCCTCATAGTAATCAGGCTCTTCCACTCCTTCGGATGCTAGGTCATTGTTCACTTCTTGGGTTTAATTATCTCATTCGCCTGACGATGTTGCAAAGTCTAAAGTTCGCCTGGTTTGTCCTTTAAACTTTCTTCCCATGATTACAACACCGGTTGGTTTCTTCGTTTTCTTCTTCTTCTCTTTGGCCAGTAGAGTCTTCAACTCCTCTTGTCCTTTTGTCAGAGCCATGAACATTTGTTGAAATTGGGCATTCTGCGCCTGAAGATCTTTCACAATTTGTTCAACATCAATCTCACTGAAATAAACAGTAGAAAGATAAGGCGACCTGTTATGAGAAACATGTATGATGTTATGATGAATGAAGATGCAATATGCAAATGATTTTAAGGAAATTTAGAGATTTAAACTTGTTCAAACCAAAAAAGAACACACGTCATATTAAATAAAACCAAGTTTGAATACATCATGCCTCCTTGGGCTTACAAAGAAAGAAACAAAATATAGCAAAAACTCCTAAGACAAAAAGACCGAACGCATCCTATTTGGAGCAATGTAGGTATTCAGGTTTTTCTCTTCATGAAGCAGTTTGGTGAGCTCCAGGACCTTCTTCTCACTGGCGTAATACTGGGATTCAAAGGTGTCTCGTTCTTCCTTCAACTGAACCCAAGCTTTTTGCAGGTCTTCGAGAGAGGTAGGCATGTCAGGATAAAGAACAGTGTATGGGATGTCTCCTTCGATAATAGGCTCAATGATGACAAGAAGGATGGAAGGGTAACGCATCAAGAGACTCTGAGCACGAGCCCGTACCCATCTAAGGTAAGGCTCGAGAGGGATAGAGGTTTTATGTCCTAAAGTCCTACTGTCCACCTTTTTCACCATTCCCTAAGCATGTGTAAACCTCTGGCGGTAACCTTGGTCTTCTTTGTCGTAGTCGAACACCAGACCTTGGATGAGCATCTTATGAGGGTCGTCTCTTCGGGCATACCCAAACTGTCGAAGAGCTAAGCATGGGTTGTAGGTGATACCTCCCCTAATACTAAGCAGAGGTACATTAGGGAACTCCCCACAGCGGTCAATGATAGAAATATCTTCCAAGGATCTCGAGCACCAACAGATATCAGAGTGGGTGAGAGAAATCATCCTTTGAGACCAAATCAACCTTTGTTTGTTCTTCAATGCTGACTGAGGCTGGTGTGAAGTGAACCACTTAGCGAGTAGGGGGTACAACACAAAAGGGTACCTCTTTTCTTCATGGTGCGAGATTGAAGGCAATGCAAAATGTCTCCTAGTAAGGTAGGTATAAGATTGCGAGAGAGAAAGACTGTGATGGCATTAACGTCTATGAATTGGTCCGAATTGGGAAACAGAACCAAACCATAAATGAGGAGAGCTATTATGTCTTTGAAAGCTTGGAAATCCATGTCATACCAGAATGAACGAGCTTTTTCCAATAGAAACTTAGCTAGAAAACCTTTAACCCCACTTCTTGTCTCCCAATTGGCTATGACGTCGGCCCTCTTCACATGTAAAGCTTTGGCGGTGACTTCAGGTTTTGGAATCCCTTCTAGACCGGTGAACGGTATCTGATTAAGCACGGGCACCCTTAAGAGTAGAGATAACTCTTCTAGTGTAGGTACCAACTGATAGTCCGAGAAAGTGAAACAATGATGTACGGGATCAAAGAATTGGAATAGTACACACATCATCTCTTCTTGGAAGTTGGATGTAGCCAAACTGAGGAGTCGACCATATTTCTTGGCAAAAGGAGAATCCTCGGGAACTCTTGAGGCTAGCTCCTGAAGTTTAGGATGTGCTTTTACAAAGCTGATTCGGATGGTGTTTCTTCGGAGAGAATTCATGTCCTACAAAACAAAAACAAAAATAAATTTCTAAATCCTTGAAATGGTTAGTGAGTATGCATATGATGTTGATGATGTTTATGATGTTTATGTACAAGCAAATATATACACACAACAAACAAGTCCCTATGTTTTAGGCTTGCATGAGTTTTGTAGGTAAGTACCCTCTTGAAGTCTATTTGGCTCAACCTGTCCTAGAAGTAATGATCCGGTTCTAACGGATCTCAATATCACCGACCTTTCTCTTAGGCATTGTCTCAGCACAACAATCTTTTCTTGCGGCCGAGATATCCTAAAAGTCTAGCCTCAATGAGTTTAGTATCGAGTATCAACCAATTTTCATCTTTACACCAAAACCGGCTACCTCACTACGTCCTAATGGCCAAGTTTGTTCAATTAGGGTTCTAAGGTCAATTAGTGCTTCATGACGCCACTCAGCGGCCTCGTATTCTCCTCGATTCACCACGAGGGATACCGGTACCCACAAATACGTCACACTAACATAGCCATTGTCTCAACCATATCGGTCTACGCCGTACTGTCTCCACAATCTATTGTTATTTACCTAAAAAGGTGTCCCAGATACGGGTGGAGGATCAAAGCAAGCCTAATATGAAGAACTAAATATAAAGCACACAAATCAAATGATAAAAGCGAGTAAAGGTGATCTAACCCTAAGGTAACCCCACTTTTTATTCTAACTCCCCAGCAGAGTCGCCAGTTCTGTGATACGGTGGGAGAACTGACTTTTGTTTTGTGTTTTTATCGCATTTGTGTGGATAGAAAGAGTCACCACCGACTTTTCTTTTATCCAAAAGGAAAGGTGAAAAAGCACAGGAAAGACCTTTTGAGATTATTTCTCAGGTTCGGGGGGTAGATTATGAAAAGGGAAGGTATTAGCACCCTTTTCATCCATGGTTTTCCGTGGGCTCTTAGTTACTCGTTTAGATCACTTGCTTTTATTTGATAGTGTGATTGTGGTGTGGGCTTTGAAAGTATTTTGAAAAATCTCTTTGTAATGGTTGTCTTTGCTATAAGAACGCGTACAAAGTTTTGTTTCAAAAGATAGTTCAAAGATGTGTTTGTGGAACGTGTTTTCGAAAGTGGTTTTGAAAAAGATGTTTTGCAATAGTTCTCGTCTCTATAAGAACGTATACAAAATGTTTTGTCTTTTGAAAATGTTTTGAAATGAAAGTGTAGGTGTAAAAATGTTTTTGTCGTGGGCAAGCGAGTAACTAGGAGGGAATCTACCTACTCGAAAGGTTTTCAATTGTTCTTTTCTTCCTCCTTTTAATGTTGCTATCTTACCATTAATTTGGTAAAAAGCCCCATCGTTGGATGTGAAGGGACAGGCGCGGGTCAATTTTACAGTCATCGAAAGCAACTTATGAGACGCTTTAGCAATTTTCATAAGGGACTACATTGTTTTATCGAAGGCAACGTCGAGGGTCATCGAGGGACTACGATCTTTTTTATTGAAGGGTCATTGCTAAAGTATCCCATATTCGAGGGACATGACTGTGTTTTCCGAGGCAACGAGCGAGGTTATCCTAGAGGTGCGCGTGTGAAAAAGTGTGTTTGATTCAAGTCATTTTGTCTTTGAAATTAGGTTATCTAGCGATTGATTTTAAATCTTGCCATACACGCCTAATTACTATACAATATAAAGAAAACGGTAAATTGCGGAAATTAAAGTTCTACGCTATTACAAAGTTTTCGGGAATGGGGGAACAAATTCACAAACGGGGATGGATCAATGTGATTAAAAGTCCAAATAGGCAATCAATACAACCAAATCAAATCGAGCAATCAAGACTACAACAATCTATGAAGTAAAAATTAATTAACGAAGTAATTAATAATAATTTTGGCATTTTGTTTTATGAGAAATTTTGAAAAGAAAAATAGAAGAAAATCTATTCTATTAATTAGCTAATGAAATTAAATCAAATGTATGTATTTTGTCTTTTAGGATTTTGTCATTAAGAAAATAAATAAACAAATTAACACTAAAATACAAAAATTAATTAGTAAACATACTTACAAAGTTTTTTTTTTCTAAATTAAAATAGAACTAAGAACTAAACTTAATTAAGAAAATTTAACTAATTTAAAAAGAAAGTTAAATTGGAAAAAGTTCATTAATAAAAATTATTTACAAAGTCCTAAATTAATTAACTAACTTTGAAATTATATTTTTTATTTAATTAAATTTTAAAATCAAAACTAAACCTAAACTAATTTTTTTATCTGAAAACAAAACCCCAGCAGGAGTTGAACCCAGGGCCTTGCACTTGTCTAACATCTCCTCAACCACTGCATCACTTAACCATTCATACATTTTTGTGCTTCCAATAATAGATAAGTTGAAATTTCAGAATTGAATTGGGCCAAACCAAACAGGCCAAAACCCGGTTTGTGTTAAAAGGGATAGGGAAAGTTTGAAAAAACCTAGTGAGAAGGGGAAGAGGCGCCGCGGCCAGCTGTTGTTGGGAAGAGAAAGAAAAAAACATTTGTTATTATTATTATCATTTTTTTGTGTTATCCTAATTAATTTGTTATTTATTCCCAATAAAACTCAATTAAAAAAAAATTCTCTCTCTCAACCGTTAATCCCTTTCCCCTGACCTCCAAGAGAAAACCAAACATTCTCTACTTCTCACTTCTCGTAAAAAAAATCTCTATTTCTTTTCTCTCAATGTTCCTCTCGCTCTCTATCTCTCGCGATTTCGTCCTCCGTCGCATTTACTTCGTTTTCGCTCCAGTTTCGATTTCTTTCAATTTCATCTTAGCTCTGCGTCACACTTCAAATATCGCTCAATTCATGGAAACAGATTGGAGAAAAAAAATGCAATGCTTACCTGTCGGAGAAAGTTCAACGTTTCTTTCACACTATTGATGAGAAGAGAATTACAAAGCTAAATCCATGTATCACTTTGATCTCGTGCTTCTTTGATTTCACTTTATTCCCATATGCCTTGGAAATCTGACAAATCTTTCATTGTTGCAATGTGTTTTGTTGCATGGAGAATGATGCGAAAACGGTGACGTTGGTGCAGATTAAAGTTGCGACGATGTTATTGTTCACAGCGAAGAAGTGTGATGAAGAGTTGATGATGTTGATGATCAGTGAAGGTGAAATCGGTGGTTTACGAAAAAGAATGAAAGGTGACGTTGCTGAAATAGTGTTTTTTATGTTATGATTTTTTTTTTTTTTGCAATTTTCTATGAATTTGGGATTTTTTTTTGTAGGTTTGAAAGTAAGTAGGGTTTTGATTGAACCGGGTTGCTGGTTTGGCTCTTGGTTTTTTTAGGGTTTTTGTGCTGGTTCTGTTGGCTTGTTTCTTGGTATACTGGCTTGGTTTTATATCTTGTTGTTTTCTTTCTGTTGCTGGTTCATGATCTCCCTTATCCTTCCAGTTTGCTTCTGTTTATATCCATCAGATGGTGAGCAAATGGGGAAAATAGCTTTTGAATAAACTTGGTTGACTGTTTTGATGCTTTAGAATGCAGGTTATGTTTGAGCTATCTTGGTGAAATGTCTGGACTGGTATGATAGGTTTTGGAGCAGTTTTTGGATTATTATTGTGCAGCAGTGCAGGGCTGACTTTTGGACTATTTGTGCAGGTTTTATAGGTTTGACAGTTTGGGCAGCAAGAATACAAATGGACTGATATAGGGCTTGTTTTGTAGGCTAGGTGATATCTTTCTGTCCCTTTCACTTTCCTCTTTCATTTTTTTGTGATACAAAGCAATTTTGCTTTTGTCAAAATTTCTGAAGAGTTTTCATAGATTAGGAAAATGATGACATGGGGTTTTAGTTGTTGGCTTGTTGCTTTATTTCTTTGGATGTTTGTTTATGTTGCTTGTTGTTTTAGCTTTGCTTGGTCTGCTGGCCTACTGCTCTTTGCGTTATGCTTTGTTTGTTGTTGTTTGTTCATATTGCAGCCTTGCTTTCTTGGCCTGCTGGCCTGCTGCTCTTTGCGCTATGTTTTGTTTGTTGTTTCACGTTTTTGCACTGTCGTTTCATGTTTTTTTTTGCTATTCTTTTCCCTTTTTGTGAACCAAAATTAATCCACAATTTTTTTGTGATTTGCAAAAGTATGAGGAGATAAATCATGATTGAAAAACCCTCTTAATTTCTGATTCCAAAAGGCAAACTCTAATAATGAGATCAAAACTCTTAATAATTAGTTCTTGAATTTTCACATGTAGCTAAAATTTTCTTTCTTTTGTTGCATGTACGAGTAATTTGGACAATGGAGAAAAATAATGAAGAGCGGCCTGCCGTGCTTGATGAAGACTTGAAGATGACGAAAAATCAATTCTTTAGGAATTTTGTATTGTTGTAACTTTTTTAACATTGCGGTTTTTATTTGTAATTTGAATTTTAAGACTTGGAGAATTGTGAAATATATTCAAAATAAAAATGACGCCTTGTTGTAAATCTTAAATTCTTGAATAAACTTGAATAGTCTTGAATTCTTGAATAAACTTGAATAGTCTTGAATTCTTGAATAAACTTGAATAGTCTTGAATTCCAAAGCGGCTTAAAAAAAAGTCTTGCATTTGAATAATGGCGCGCTTGAAGAAATTAGGTTTAACAATTTGACTTGATTCATGAGAATTGTGACTTAGATAAACCATGAAATCACAACATAGCTTTAATCATGTTTGCATTCCAAAGTTCGAATGAATTTGAGAAAACTTTAGCAAACTCGTTCTCTGATACCTTGAATTCAAAACCAACCACGCGAATCGATTGTAAAATATTTGGACGAAAGCTTGTGATATCGTGTAATTATTTGCTAATCAAGACAATATTCAAATGAATCCTCAAGTAATCTTCACCAAGGTCATAAATCAATTTTCAACATGGCAACTTGTATTATAAGCAACATCTTCTTCGAACTCAATATGAATCTCCGAATTCAACATCTCGTTCTATGGACAGTCTCAACATTAGAATTGCGGCCTTTGAGAAAACAATTAGAAGTTGAAAACACTCTAAATCAAGAAAATGACTTATGACAAATTGATAATCTCTAAGGTCTTTTAAATACAATTTACTTCGATTCTTAAAAAGGACTTGTTGATGACATCGCTCATGACAATGTCCAAAAATAGTCGTCTCGAGATTTTAAAAATTGAGGACATTACGACTCTTGAAAGGCAGACCACAATTATCTGAAATTAGGTCAGAAACAGAAATTGACCTCTAAAATATTCGAATTTCCGATGATCTTTCGCACATAATCAGCTCTTGACTTGTGAAGATAAATTGGAGATGACGTCAAGGAGAGTCATATGCAAACATAATCGCTCAAGAATATCAATTAATGAAGAAGTTACAATTGTTTGAACTTGACACTGAAAAGGCCGACTTTTGCAATTAATTTTTAGTCACCTGAACCATTGAATGAGCAAACTCATGATGCGAGGCTTGAAACTTGGCACAAACATCCTTGATAACACATGAAGGACCATAAAGACCATTTGAAACTTTGAAAACTCATTTTATTTTGAGAAATGCAAAACCCTAATTGCTGATTTACTGCCTCGGAAGAGAATCTGTCTGATCGATTTCTGAGCCAACTTGAATATCTGAGAAACCCTAGGATTGTATCTTGTATGAAAAATGGAAGGGAAAATTTTGGGGTACAACAGCTGCCCCTGTTCAATCTTCTTAAACTTGAAAAGCGAGATCGACGTGTTTGTCGTTTGTGGCTTGAAAGTAGAAGGTGATTGAACACTAGAGTGCCCAGAAATTTTCACTTGATGACGCGCTGGTTGATTGTGTAAGGAAATGGGCTTAAAGATGACATTTGGAGAAGCGACGGAGAATCGTCGGAGATGGGATTATAGATGCCATCCAAAGACGATTGTTGACGGAAAGTTTTAACTTGATCTTTTTTTTTAACAGAAAATGAATCAGAATAAACCGTTGAGAGATTTATCTGAAACAGTAAAAATCTGGAAACAAATCAGAATAAACCGTCGAGAGATTTATCTGAACCAGTAAAATAATCTGGAGACGAATCAGAATAAACCGTTGAGACATTTATCTGAACCAGTGAAATAATCTGGAGACGAATCAGAATAAACCATTGAGAGATTTATCTGAGCCAGTGAAATAATCTAGAGATTAATCAGAATAAACTGTTGAGAGATTTATCTGAACCAGTGAAATAATCTGGAGATGAATCAGAATAAACTGTTGAGAGATTTATCTGAACCAGTGAAAATCTGGAAACGAATCAGAATAAACCGTTGAGAGATTTATCTGAACCAGTGAAAATCTGGAGATGAATCAGAATAAATCGTTGAGAGATTTATCTGAACCAGTGAAAATCTGGAGACGAATCAGAATAAACCGTTGAGAGATTTATCTGAACCAGTGAAAATCTGGAGACGAATCAGAATAAACCATTGAGAGATTTATCTGAACCAGCAAGAACCAGCCTTTTCTCGGGAACTGATCTGTATTTTGACTTGTTGAAAATTTGTGTCTGTCGGAAGTTTGTTGACGATAATTTCCTGAAAAGGTGAAGAGTTAATTGTATGCAATGCTATGATGTATGCGATGCATGGGGTGATATTTTCCTCTCAAAATGAATGAGATTTCATTGTATGTACTTGTGTTGTCAATGATATGACGTATGGATGCAAATGTATGGAATTAAAGATTGTTCGTGTCGTAGCGTTGCTGAAAGCGGGGAAAATAAATCCCTTTTGAAGCACTGAGGGGTGAGTTTCTAAATATAAATTATGTTGTAGAAGGGAAAAGCCAGACACCGCTTGTAGTCCTGCTGGGGAAATCTAAGAAGTTGGGTAATTTACTGGGAATACTCTGGAGCGATAGTTGGGAGTTTTTCTTTGTCAGGAATATGAAAACGCTTGATACCAACAGGCTGCATACTGGGGATATGTTAGCGATTCTGTAGTAGGATGTATTCGCTTCCGCTCCTGTTGGAGAAGGTGTTTGCGGGGGTCTTATGGAATGGCTTATAGATATTATCCTATTTCTTAAAGTCATTAGTAATTGTCTTTCTGTTTTTTTTTTCTTTTGTTTATTTGTAATAGTAATCACGTTCAAATGCATATGCTCAAAAATAAATCATTGGACATTTTTGTAAACAAGACACAAAAACACAGAAAAACAGATGGTTTTGTACTTTCAAAAGGCATATCTTTGTATTAACTTGAATAAGTATTTTTTGTACAATGAGACGGGCATTCTAGCAAGAGAATGTCGTCGTAAAAAAAATGAAAATTGATACAAAGAAAAGATAGCTATGTGAAATAATCCCATGGGGTTCCTATTCTGCTATAGTCTTCATGTCTCCGAATGTCTTATCCACTTGTCGCCTCGGCGAAGTCGATTGGATTGATTTAGAGCCATTTGAGTTGATTGGTCGATGCTGAAGATTGTCTACAAGATGATCCAACAGGACATAGTCATACGCTTTAATCCCTAACTTTCTCCTGGACCGCCCTCTCGGGTTTTTAGTCCACCGGGATACCCTTTTTTGCCCAAGCCGCCCTTTCAGGTTTTCAACTTGCCGGGTGTACAGATTTTTTTAGTTTTCATCCCTTATTTTTGCCCGAACCCTTTTGGTTCGCCAGGAAGCCCTTGTTTTTGCCTAGGCCAGTCAACCTAGCGGGTCTTTTATCACGCGTAGTATCTTTTTACTATGTCCGTATTTACAGGGTGCGGGAGGTCGTCGCCATCCATAGTGGTCAAGATCATTGCTCCACCAGAGAATATGCTTTTGATTACAAACGGCCCTTCGTATGTAGGAGTCCATTTGCCCCTGGGATCACCTTGTGACAAAATGATACGCTTGATTACTAAGTCACCGACCCGATATACCTGACATTTTACCTTTTTATTAAAAGCTTTGATCATGCGTTTTTGGTACATTTGACCATGACAGATAGTTGTAAGCCTCTTCTCATCAATCAAGTTTAGTTGGTCAAACCGAGTCTGGATCCAATCTTCTTTATTCAAACCAGCATCCTTCATGATTCTTAGAGAGGGGATTTGGACCTCAATATGCAAGATAGCCTCCATGCCGTATACGAGAGAATAAGGTGTTGCCCTAGTTGATGTGTGAGTTGTGGTACGATACCCGTGGAGAGAGAACGGTAGCATCTCATGCCAGTCTTTGTATGTGACTGTCATTTTCTGTATGATCTTCTTAATGTTTTTGTTAGCAGCTTCTACAGCACCATTCATCTTTGGCCGGTAAGGGGAAGAATTGTGATGCTGGATCTTGAATTGCTCACACAAGGCGGTGATCATAGTGTTGTTTAGATTTGTACCATTATCAATGAGGATTCTCTCTAGGATACCGTACCGACAGATGAGATTCTGTTTAATGAATCGAGCGACCATATTCTTAGTAACGGAAGCAAAGGAAGCTGCCTTAACCCACTTTGTAAAATAGTCGATGGCCACTAAGATGAAGCGGTGTCCATTAGAGGCCGTTGGCTTGATTTCCCCAATCATATCGATTCCCCACATAGCAAAGGGCCAAGGAGCCGTCAAGACGTTCAGAGGAACCGGAGGTACGTGCACTTTATCCTCATAAATCTGACACTTATGGCAAGTCCGAGAGTGTTGGTAGCAATCTGCCTCCATGGTAGACCAATAATAGCCTGCCCGTAGGATCCTCTTTGCCATTGTATGTTGTTGTACCCAAAAATTTGCCCTCCCATATTCTTCAAAGAAATTGCCAAGTCATGCTTCAAAGTTCCCCAAGGGTTGCACAGTGCAAAGGTCTCCTAAGCAGTCAAAATTAGGGTTTGTGTTCTGATCAAGAAAATGAAGTTTTCAATGGTCCAATCAAGTCTCACATGCCTACAAATATGGTCAAGCATCCTCATATCAAGTTTCAAGACTTTCAGCACAAGATTGCACAGTCAAAAACCCTAATTGCACTACAGTCAACTGTAGGGGCAAAATGGTCATTTGACAGTCAAAAGTTCAAATTTTTGGTCAACATATCATTTTGAAGCCATAAACATCATTTGATCAATGCTTGATCATGATTCTCAAAGCTTGGCTCAAAAATCATCAAAATGCAAAAGTTTCCTTATTTGGACAGTTGGAAAAGTCAACTGTAAATTGACCAGGGCATAACTTTCACATGGATCATCAGAAAAATTCCATCCAAAGCTCATTTTGAAGATAAAGACATTTCCTACAACTCATCTTCATACTTCAAGTCCAAGAAATGCTCTCACAAAAAGTTATCAATTTCAACATTATAGGTCATTTTCAAAAGTCAACAAAAAGGGACTTTAAGTCAAAGGCCATAACTTGAGATTGGTAAATCAAAATGACATGGGACCAAAGACATTGGTTTTAGGACTCAAAGACCTTTCCAAAATGTCCAAGAACATGAGAAGAGCTTAAAAATTGAGCAAGTTATGCCTTGTGGAAGTTGGGAAATTTTTGGATATTTTGAAAAGTCAACATTGATTCAAATGACCTAAAATTGCTAATGGGCCCATGTTTCTTCCACAATTCATCACCCAAGGCATATGCACGACTACTTGGCCCAAAGGGAAGTCTTTATTCATTTTTTATTTATTTATTTGAATTTTTATTTATAATAATTCATTTAAATCAAAATAAATATATGAAAAATGCTAACCTAAGTTTTTTCAATCTTTTTGTGCATGTTTTATTCTCAAGATTTCGTGCATGACTCAATATAGAAAGATTTGGATTGATTGGTGTGATTGAGAACAAAAAACACATGAAAAAAGATTTGATTTTTATGGTGAAGAAATCAAATATTGAATCCTTTAATTCATGGATCTTTGGACAATTTCTTTGACCTAATTCATTGCTACTTATACAAGGAACAAAAACCTAGTCCTAAAGAACACGCGCAGCTGCTCAGAAAAGCCATTATCAAACTTGGAAAATTTTGTCTAAAACTCAATTCTGAAAACATCTTTGCAGGTGGTTTCGAGGCACAATTCTCATCTCATTAGCTTCCTCAAGCATCACTGAACGTATTTCAATCAAAGACCTTCATCAAAACTCAAGGAATCGGTATACAGAACTCCAAATATTTCATGAAAAATTCATAATCGTGTTTTCAAATCTATGCATTTTCATGACATTTTAATTATTGATTCATGTTCCTGGTATGATTCTAAAGCTAACCCATGCGTTTAATTGAGTTTTTGCAAGCTGTAGACGATTTCACCATTGCCAAATTCTAGGGTTTTCAGAGTTGGGAATTGGGCGTTTTCAAGTAGCGTAAAATTAGAGAACCATAGTGCCATGAATGTATTCAGCAAGCTTGGACAAAGAAGAACCCATACTCGCGCTCAATTTATGAACACTATAGGCCTAATCGCTATTTTTCCAAAACTGGCCTAAGAGAACGCCATTAAAACCGTTGCTCATTCTATTTGTGTTTCAGGAACATGAAGAAGATGATACCGTGGCGAATGGTGATAGGCTGATTCAAATTTTCGCGCGCTGACCCACTAACATTTTTGTTTTCTTTTATAATATTTATTAGTTGTTTATATATCAAACGTGCAAATTAGCTCAGCTGGCAAGCGTTGTTGTTGTTAATCTCATGACCTGGGTTCGAGCCCCAGGTCTACATCACTTCCATATTATTTTTCAATAAGAATTCCCATGCAGACTCAACATCAAGGCGCACTATACACCCTCCAGATCAAACCATCCACGTGCATATTGGAATCAAATCAAAGGTTCAGAATTGATGAACACCATAAACATGGTCAATGCTGCAGCATGCTATCTGGAAAAGGTCAAACGAACCAAGGTTATTGGGCCAGAATTTCATGATTTCACCTCCACATTGGGGACTGACACCCCCCTAGGTTTGCCAATTTATTTTCTTTCTTTAATTTTTTTTTATTATTTATATTTTCTTTTAATTATTGCTTTATTAATTTAATTGTTATTTTCATAAATATAAAAATACCACCATAAAAATCAGAAAAGAAAAAAAACAATAAATAATTTTAGTATTTTCTTAAATAAATGTGCATATAATTTAATTTAGTGTAAATTAGGTTTAATTTTAATACTTTTAATAAAAATCTAAAAAATAGAATTAGGGTTTAATAAATAATTTTTCATCCTTTCTTTCTTTTCCTTCATCAATAATTAAATATTTATTTTATTTATTTTTATAATCAAATTTGCATACAAAAATTAGGTTTAATTTAGGTTAAAAACTTCAATATTTCTTAATAAATTAAAAAATAACTAGAATTAGGGTTTGCATCTTATTTTAATTTTAATTAATTCTTTTCTCATATTAAGTCTTAAAAATCATAAAATACCAAAAACAAAAACAATTTCTTTTCTTAATTAATTAATTCATGTAATTTTAATATTTTGCAAAAAGGGTCCAACGCCCTCATTTCGATTTAATTCTTAATTCGCATATTATTTTATTTCGTTTAAATATTCATGTATCTCTCCTGAAGCCATGTATTTAATTACTCGCACTTTTAATTCCTTTATTTATTTTCTGTCAAATCGGGTTCGAGAAACTTTTGGCGATGTGGACCCGCGCCTTTTGTAATAGCTTAGAATTTACTTTCCGCAAACTTTTAACCGTTAATCAAAAGCATGAAAGAATGTATGGATAAAATAAAAATAAGCGTAGAACACCAATAACATGACAAGATAAATACAAATGAAAACGACACACAAATCGCACACACCACCCCTAGGGTACGCCTCACTGTTGCCTTGCCTCGAAAGGTGATCGTCGAGTAGAGGATGTCTTAGTAAGTCCTCATGATCTGGGAACCTGGCATGAGGGTAGCTTCTAAGGTGTCTTCCTATTGCTCTGGTGATCACCACGTCCCGAACCTTCGAATTGACCCGAACACCTCCAACGGTGGTGCTACCTACCTCTCAATGGTGGGATGGCACTACTTTAAAGGACATTTACAAAGACGAATTCCTTAGGGTAGGTAGACGACTCGTGGATACTTGCTCTAATTCAAAACAAAACCAATCAAAAATACTTTTCACACCAACACATTTTCAAAAAGCTTTCGAAAGCATTTTTCAAACACTCTTGAGGACCGATACAAGAGTCGAACTGGAATTTTCAAAGAAACTTTTTTTAAAACCCACAGTTGAAAAGCAAACAAACCATTTTTGAAAACACAAGTGAGCAAGTATCTAAGAGCCTTGGATAACCATGGATAGAAAGGGTGCTAACACCTTCCCTTTCTATAATCTACCTCCCGAACCGAGAGCAATATCTATAAGGAATTTTTCTGTGCTTTTGTCCTTTCCTTTTGGAGAAAATAAAAGACGGTGGCGACTCTTGCTTCCGCGACATTTCGCGAACCAGCGTTAAATAGTCAGTTCCAGATCCACCGATCACAGAACTGGCGACTCTGCTGGGGAATAAACTTTAAAATGAGGTGTACCTTAGGATTAAGATCACTGTGTTTTCAATTGCTTTCTTTGCTTGCTTTAAATTGTGGGACTGTCTTGGGAGTTCTATAGATCCTAACCCGGATCTGGGGGATACCTTCTTAGAAAGTAGCAACAAGGCTGTGAGGGAACTGTGCGGGGTATACCGACATGGTTGAAACAGTCTGCTACGTTGATGTGGCACTTTGGTGTGTACCGGTAACCCTTGAGTTCAGTCAAGGAGAGTACGGGGCCTCCGCGTGGTGTCATGAAGCATCAACAGACCTTAGGAACCTTAATTGAACTATCTTGGCCTCTTTAGGGTAGTGAGATAACTGACTTTGGTGCAGTCCGAGGTTGGTTGATACTCGATACTACACTCAATTGAGGGTTGCTTTCCTGGAATATTTTGGTCGCCAGTTCAGTGGCTAAATCGTAACGATGAACAATGAAAGCAATCCCGTGATATTGGGACCCTTAGAACCCGGTTACTTCTAGTAGGACAGGTTGAACCCACCAACTTCAAGAGGGTACTTCCCAGACCCCATGCTGGCCTAAACTCTAAGGGCTCCTCTTGTGTGACTTGTGTGCCTTTATACTTGACTACTTGCATCTGACACATGAACTACTTGCAGGTTCTGTTTTAGTCCTTAACTGAGACTCATGACAGGTTTTACTTGAGTTTCTTGCAGGTTTTGGTTTGCAGTCCTTAATTGGGACTCGTAACAGGGTTACGTACATTACCCCGTACATAGCATAACATCATACCATTGCATACATCCTAACCCATTTCAAGGATCTCAAGGGTTTGTGATGCAGGTCATGGTGAACCAACTATCCCAGCAAAGGGCAAAGGGGATTTATTTTCCTCTAGACAAGGTTGTCAGGGGCTATGACCCACTGGATATGGTGAGCCTTTGACCCTTGGAAGAGGGACTCTCAACAAATATGAAGTTCTTTCAATCAAACTGCCGGATCCAAGTGCTAACCAATTTTCTTGTTTACCCCTCGAGGTCCTTGAAATCATTGCATGCATATCATACATATCATTGCATAACAGGTACCCTTTCTCTGCAGGTTACTTACCTTCTTCGCTGTTTATTTCAGCAGTCTCATCATGAATCCTGAATCTTCAACCGAGCACACTATCAAGGCCCTCCAGGCTCAGAACGCCCAGTTCCAAGGGTTGATCATGAATTTGACCCAGGGGCAACAAGATCTGAAGGCTCTGCTCTTGAAGAAGGAAAAGAAGAAGAAGAGGACTGTTTTGTTCAGCCCTAGACGCAGATCTGGGAACACCCTGCAGGATCAAGCTGAGAGGACAACTCCATCTGTGGGGAAAGGCAGTCATCAAGAGGAAAGGGTTCCCAGTCCAGTGGTCTCCGACAATGAGATAGATTTCAACGACTAACAGTACCCTCCGGCTGAGGATAGGTACAAACAGTTGGAAGACAGGCTAAGTGCTATGGAGATACAAAAGGTGCCTGGCCTAGACTTCGAGGATCTAGGTCTGTCTTCTGGGGTAGTGATCCCGCACAAATTCAAGGCACCTGCCTTTGCAAAGTATGACGGGACATCCTGTCCAAAGTTGCATCTCGGGTCCTACATGAGGAGGATCCAGCCTTACACGGCCGACAGGAACTTATGGATCCACTTTTTCCAAGAGAGTCTTTCAGGGACTCCGCTTGACTGGTTTTATCAACTGAATGGAGCCAACATCTATACCTGGGAAGACCTAGCCACTGCATTTTACAAGCAATACCAGTACAATGCTGACCTTGCTCCTACACGTACCCAACTCCAGGGTATGTCGCTAGGGTCAAGTGAAGGCTTCAAGGAATACGCGCAGAAATGGAGAGACCTCGCTGGCAGGGTGCAGCCTCCATTAACTGACCGGGAACTCGTTGATATGTTCTTGGGGACCCTGTCCGGGCCGTTCTTCAATCATCTCATTGGTAATTCGTCTGCATGATTTACCGACCTCATTCTGACTGGGGAAAGAATCGAAGCTGGTATCAAGAGTGGGAAAATTCAAGAGGCCACACCTTCTGATACTCACAAAAAGCCTTACACGGGAAAGAAAGAATCTAATGCTGCATACAGCCATAAGAGTCGCCGTGACCAACATGCAGGGGCAGTCATGATCTCTGGTTCTGCACCACGCCGCCAACCACAAAAGGGAAACCAGCGAAGGCCGGACGAGCCTAAAAGACAATTCACCAACATTAACATGCCATGGTCACAAGCATTGCAGCACATGTTGAAGATGAACCTGATTGCAGTGATCAACCCTCCTGCAAACCCCAAGACCTCCTCTCCAAGCTACAATCCAGAAGCAAGGTGTGCTTATCATTCTGATAGCCCGGGGCACGATACCGAGGATTGTTGGGCGCTGAAATACAAGATTCAGAATATGATCGATGCTAAAGAGATTGAATTTGAACCTGCCGAGACTCCCAACGTGATCACTGCTCCCTTGCCAAAACATGGCTAGGATTGAGAGATTTATGTTCATTTGAATTCAAGTTGTATCTTTCTTTTCTTATTCAAACAAATAATTATTATGTTAAACTCTTTTATTTCATGAATGCATTACACATGTCTGTCCTGAATTAATTATGTCTATTATACTGCTTTCATATTTTTGTGATGATCAACTCTTGACTGAAAATTCTAAACCTCTTGAGGGAGGATGACGAAAACGATACCATAATGTACAGTATGCTTTTGAACAGACCTAGCTGATGAGGTACAGGCATTATTTCAATCCCTAAACACTGGAGTTATAAGGATGATAATCCCTCGTCAACCCCTCTGAGCCAAAGAAGTAGGAGTTTTTTCTTTTCGAAAATTAAAACCCTTAATCATAACCTGGGGCAGGGTAGTCTCTCAGTTGATCCAAGTGCATAACAAATGGCACCAAAGAAGTCCTTACAAAACGAAGAAAGACAGTGATGGTTCCGAATAATCAATAAAGAAAGGCAGTCATTATCTCAAAAAAAAATATAAAAAAAAAACCCAATAAGTCAAAACCCACAAAGGAGACTTACAAAACTGGGGCATCCCGCTGACTGTAATCACAAAAGAAACAGTTCAGGCAAAATTTAGGGATAGCGAAATCAAAAAGAAAGAGGTCATACAAAACCTCAACATCAAAAAGGAATGACTGCCTAATCAAAATATACTGTCAATATCCGAACCATCACCGGAAAATCAGAGCAAAGACTCAAACAAAGGTCTAACGTATGATCAACTGAGTTTAGGTTTGGAGAACATCACGAAGAGCGGGAGGGTACAAATAAAATTTGAGCCTTTATCCTTTATTTCTTAAACCGTGAACCAAGCCACGTTATAACCCTTAAAAGTCCTAGCTGAAGCATGGGTTAGTTCGAAAGCATACTGTTACGAAGGTATCCTGACTCCTGAAGGTTTGCTGTAAAATCTTGAGTTGACACCGCACTGTATTACAAAAAATACATTTTTCAAAATTCAAAGACAGACATAGGCTTTTGCATTCTTAAAATAACCTTGTTTGCATATAACTATTTGTTTGAACAGCAGGGAAATTCGCATGATGAACACCTTGTGAACAGAAGTACCTCCAATCAAGGGGCACAGTAGGAGCATTGCCCAGTATCTGGGGCATGACAAAACACTTCTAACAGGGGCAACTCCTTACATTCTGAGAGCGTGGACATAGTCGAAAAAATGCTACGCGTAATCAAAGACCCGCTAGGTTGACACACCTAGGCAAAAATAAGGGCTTCCCGGCGAACCAAAAGGGTTCGGGCAAAAATAAGGGATGAAAATGGAAAAATATGTGCACCCGGCAAGTCGAAAACCTGAAAAGGCGGCTTGGGCAAAAATGGGTATCCCGGTGGACTGAAAACCCAAAAGGGCGATCCAGGCAAAAGATAGGAATCAAAGCGTACGACTATGTTTCGGTATCTCGTCACTTGTCTACCCGAAGATTTGTCAATCCCCCACACAGGTATCCTCTTCCCTCACCTCCGAAACAGGGGCAATAATGAGTTATCCAGACGATCCAATTGCTCTGTTAACCAAAGTACAAAGGAAAGATCAACACAGGGATGATTACCATCTACCTTTACAAATTCCAGATCGTGGGTTAACATCCGAAACCAAACAGGACAAACATCCACTTAATCAAAATCATGTAACCCTACACCGGTTCCTTCTCAATTTTCAGACAAAGTCTTACACAGACTCATCCTCCATAAGAAACCTTACCCCGGTTCATCCAGAAGTTTTACACGAACTTATCCCGAAGTAACCTTACCCCGGTTCATCCAGAAGTTTTACACGAACTTATCCCGAAGCAACCTTACCCCGGTTCCTCCTAGAAATCTTACATGGATTTATCCCAAGGTAACCTAACCCCGGTTCCTCCCAGAAATCTTACATGGATTTATCCCAAGGTAACCTAACCCCGGTTCCTCCAGAAGTCTTACATGGACCTATCTCAAGATGACCTAACCCCGGTTCATCAAGAAGTTTTACACAAACTTATCCTGCCGTCACCTAACCCCGGTTCCTCCAGAAATCTTACATGGATTTATCCACAAGTAACCTCACCCCGGTTCACCAAGAAGTTTTACACGAACTTATCCATAGATGACCTTACCTTGGTTCGTCAAGAAGTTTTACACGAACTTAGCCTGCGGCAACCTAACCTCGGTTCCCCCAGAAGTCTTACATGGATTTAGCTCAAGATAACCTCACCTCAGTTCATCAAGAAGTTTTACACGAACTTACCTCACCAGGCAACCCTACACAGGTTCTCCTTCTCTATACGTAGTTTTACACGGACTCGACATCAAGCAACCCTACACCGGTTCCCTCTCTTCAAGATGCAGTTTTACATGGACTCGTCACCCAGAAACCCTACACAGGTTCTCCCTTTCCAAAAACGAAGTTTTACACAAACTCATCATCAAAGTAACCCTACACAGGTTCCTTCTCCATTTCAGATGTGGTTTTACACGAGCTCATCAGCAGGCAACCCTACATAGGTTCCCTCTTTCAACTTACAAAATTACAGTTCAAAATCTCCCCAGAAGAGTCCAATCTAACTCCCCAGGAAAGTTGGAATCCATCTCCCCAAGCAGTAAGCTTATCCCCAGTAGATTCTGGAAGCTTATCCCTCGCAGAGCACGAACGCGTCGTCCGGCTCTATTTAAGGAGTTATTTCCGTAACAGGATATAACTGGGTTATCCTCAGCCAAGAGCCACGGAAAGATCGTCTTCGACACAGTCTTCTTATCCCCAGCGAAGTCTATCAGCACTTCCAACACAACAAGGGTATCCCCAGCAAGTTATTATCAACAAATCAGCAAAGTATACCTCTCCCCACAGAATATCACTCCCCAGCATGGTCGCTAGAGTACTTTTTCTCCCTGCAGAATCTTTCATTCGCCAAGTTTATTCTTCAACAGAGTCATCTTCTCCTACCGGTATTCTTGCAATTATCATCCCCAGCGGAAGCAAAGCTTATTCTTCAACATCAGCCCAGGAGTGACTTCCCGGCACCCGTCAAGGATTTACATTCCTAGACGAAAGGATACATAAACATCACATACATCATTATAGCATGCATAACGCATCATATCATACAAATCTCATTTATGTTGAGAACACCATTGCTTGATCCATATCATACATTGCGTATGACTGACTTTTATCTTTCAGGAAAGATTCAGCTAAATTCTCAATCATATTTCAAGACCTAGACCGGTTCAGTTAATCGACTCTAAAGACTTCTTATCCAGTCCAAGGCCTTCTCTAGTCCAGCCAAATCGACTCCCAACAGATTTTTCTGATGAAGACTCAGTAGAAGTTATCAAGTTTTTCTTTGAGATTATAATGTCCTATTGGTTCTCTCTCCGACGGTGCATGAGATTTCCATTTTAGGGTTTTCTTTGAGATTATATTTTCCTATTGGTTCTCTCTCCGACGGTGCATGAGATTTCCATTTTTAGGGTTTTCTTTGAGATTATAATTTCCTATTGGTTCTCTCTCCGACGGTGCATGAGATTTCCATTTTAGGTTTTTCTTTGAGATTATATTTTCCTATTGGTTCTCTCTCCGACGGTGCATGAGATTTCCATTTTAGGTTTTTCTTTGAGATTATAATGTCCTATTGGTTCTCTCTCCGATGGTGCATGAGATTTCCATTTTAGGGTTTTCTTTGAGATTATAATTTCCTATTGGTTCTCTCTCCGACGGTGCATGAGATTTCCATTTTAGGTTTTTCTTTGAGATTATAATGTCCTATTGGTTCTCTCTCCGATGGTGCATGAGATTTCCATTTTAGGGTTTTCTTTGAGATTATAATGTCCTATTGGTTCTCTCTCCGACGGTGCATGAGATTTCCATTTTAGGGTTTTCTTTGAGATTATAATTTCCTATTGGTTCTCTCTCCGACGGTGCATGAGATTTCCATTTTAGGTTTTTCTTTGAGATTATATTTTCCTATTGGTTCTCTCTCCGACGGTGTATGAGATTTCCATTTTGGGTTTTTTCTTTGAGATTATAATTGCCTACTGGTTCTCTTCCCGATCCTGCGAAGATGGTAATTCCCACCAAGATTTTCTCAACGAGCATTGTTGAGGTTAAAGTCACCCAAGGTTCTCTTACCGTTCATGCTAAGGTAGTAACCACCCCTGGTTCATTCATCACCGTTTGAAACTCCAGAACCAGCTCCTGTAACCAGTCAGGACATATCTATACCAAGCATCTGAAAACCAGCTCCTGCAACGTGTCAGGTACTCATTTTTCTTTTGCAGGTATGCAGGTTCTCGCTAAGGAATCTCTTATGCGATCAACATGCAGATGGCATCTATAAGCCCATCATCCTATTCACCAATCTTTAAATGGCATCTATAAGCCCATTCCATCATCACTGCTACTATGTGAGCGCAAATTTCTGGGCACTCTAGTGTTCAATCATCTTCTACCCTCGGACTACGAAAGGCACGTCAGCCAATCTGCATCCTCAGGTCTAAGAAGATTGAACAGGGGCAACTGTTGTACCCCAAAATTTGCCCTCCCATATTCTTCAAAGAAATTGCCAAGTCATGCTTCAAAGTTCCCCAAGGGTTGCACAGTGCAAAGGTCTCCTAAGCAGTCAAAATTAGGGTTTGTGTTCTGATCAAGAAAATGAAGTTTTCAATGGTCCAATCAAGTCTCACATGCCTACAAATATGGTCAAGCATCCTCATATCAAGTTTCAAGACTTTCAGCACAAGATTGCACAGTCAAAAACCCTAATTGCACTACAGTCAACTGTAGGGGCAAAATGGTCATTTGACAGTCAAAAGTTCAAATTTTTGGTCAACATATCATTTTGAAGCCATAAACATCATTTGATCAATGCTTGATCATGATTCTCAAAGCTTGGCTCAAAAATCATCAAAATGCAAAAGTTTCCTTATTTGGACAGCTGGAAAAGTCAACTGTAAATTGACCAGGGCATAACTTTCACATGGATCATCAGAAAAATTCCATCCAAAGCTCATTTTGAAGAGAAAGACATTTCCTACAACTCATCTTCATACTTCAAGTCCAAGAAATGCTCTCACAAAAAGTTATCAATTTCAACATTATAGGTCATTTTCAAAAGTCAACAAAAAGGGACTTTAAGTCAAAGGCCATAACTTGAGATTGGTAAATCAAAATGACATGGGACCAAAGACATTGGTTAGAGGACTCAAAGACCTTTCCAAAATGTCCAAGAACATGAGAAAAGCTTAAACATTGAGCAAGTTATGCCTTGTGGAAGTTGGGAAATTTTTGGATATTTTGAAAAGTCAACATTGATTCAAATGACCTAAAATTGCTAATGGGCCCATGTTTCTTCCACAATTCATCACCCAAGGCATATGCACGACTACTTGGCCCAAAGGGAAGTCTTTATTCATTTTTTATTTATTTATTTGAATTTTTATTTATAATAATTCATTTAAATCAAAATAAATATATGAAAAATGCTAACCTAAGTTTTTTCAATCTTTTTGTGCATGTTTTATTCTCAAGATTTCGTGCATGACTCAATATAGAAAGATTTGGATTGATTGGTGTGATTGAGAACAAAAAACACATGAAAAAAGATTTGATTTTTATGGTGAAGAAATCAAATATTGAATCCTTTAATTCATGGATCTTTGGACAATTTCTTTGACCTAATTCATTGCTACTTATACAAGGAACAAAAACCTAGTCCTAAAGAACACGCGCAGCTGCTCAGAAAAGCCATTATCAAACTTGGAAAATTTTGTCTAAAACTCAATTCTAAAAACATCTTTGCAGGTGGTTTCGAGGCACAATTCTCATCTCATTAGCTTCCTCAAGCATCACTGAACGTATTTCAATCAAAGACCTTCATCAAAACTCAAGGAATCGGTATACAGAACTCCAAATATTTCATGAAAAATTCATAATCGTGTTTTCAAATCTATGCATTTTCATGACATTTTAATTATTGATTCATGTTCCTGGTATGATTCTAAAGCTAACCCATGCGTTTAATTGAGTTTTTGCAAGCTGTAGACGATTTCACCATTGCCAAATTCTAGGGTTTTCAGAGTTGGGAATTGGGCGTTTTCAAGTAGCGTAAAATTAGAGAACCATAGTGCCATGAATGTATTCAGCAAGCTTGGACGAAGAAGAACCCATACTCGCGCTCAATTTATGAACACTATAGGCCTAATCGCTATTTTTCCAAAACTGGCCTAAGAGAACGCCATTAAAACCGTTGCTCATTCTATTTGTGTTTCAGGAACATGAAGAAGATGATACCGTGGCGAATGGTGATAGGCTGATTCAAATTTTCGCGCGCTGACCCACTAACATTTTTGTTTTCTTTTATAATATTTATTAGTTGTTTATATATCAAACGTGCAAATTAGCTCAGCTGGCAAGCGTTGTTGTTGTTAATCCTCATGACCTGGGTTCGAGCCCCAGGTCTACATCACTTCCATATTATTTTTCAATAAGAATTCCCATGCAGACTCAACATCAAGGCGCACTATACACCCTCCAGATCAAACCATCCACGTGCATATTGGAATCAAATCAAAGGTTCAGAATTGATGAACACCATAAACATGGTCAATGTTGCAGCACGCTATCTGGAAAAGGTCAAACGAACCAAGGTTATTGGGCCAGAATTTCATGATTTCACCTCCACATTGGGGACTGACACCCCCCTAGGTTTGCCAATTTATTTTCTTTCTTTAATTTTTTTTTTATTATTTATATTTTCTTTTAATTATTGCTTTATTAATTTAATTGTTATTTTCATAAATATAAAAATACCACCATAAAAATCAGAAAAGAAAAAAAACAATAAATAATTTTAGTATTTTCTTAAATAAATGTGCATATAATTTAATTTAGTGTAAATTAGGTTTAATTTTAATACTTTTAATAAAAATCTAAAAAAATAGAATTAGGGTTTAATAAATAATTTTTCATCCTTTCTTTCTTTTCCTTCATCAATAATTAAATATTTATTTTATATATTTTTATAATCAAATTTGCATACAAAAATTAGGTTTAATTTAGGTTAAAAACTTCAATATTTCTTAATAAATTAAAAAATAACTAGAATTAGGGTTTGCATCTTATTTTAATTTTAATTAATTCTTTTCTCATATTAAGTCTTAAAAATCATAAAATACCAAACACAAAAACAATTTCTTTTCTTAATTAATTAATTCATGTAATTTTAATATTTTGCAAAAAGGGTCCAACGCCCTCGTTTCGATTTAATTCTTAATTCGCATATTATTTTATTTCGTTTAAATATTCATGTATCTCTCCCGAAGCCATGTATTTAATTACTCGCACTTTTAATTCCTTTATTTATTTTCTGTCAAATCGGGTTCGAGAAACTTTTGGCGATGTGGACCCGCGCCTTTTGTAATAGCTTAGAATTTACTTTCCGCAAACTTTTAACCGTTAATCAAAAGCATGAAAGAATGTATGGATAAAATAAAAACAAGCGTAGAACACCAATAACATGACAAGATAAATACAAATGAAAACGACACACAAATCGCACACACCACCCCTAGGGTACGCCTCACTGTTGCCTTGCCTCGAAAGGTGATCGTCGAGTAGAGGATGTCTTAGTAAGTCCTCATGATCCGGGAACCTGGCATGAGGGTAGCTTCTAAGGTGTCTTCCTATTGCTCTGGTGATCACCACGTCCCGAACCTTCGAATTGACCCGAACACCTCCAACGGTGGTGCTACCTACCTCTCAATGGTGGGATGGCACTACTTTAAAGGACATTTACACAGACGAATTCCTTAGGGTAGGTAGACGACTCGTGGATACTTGCTCTAATTCAAAACAAAACCAATCAAAAATACTTTTCACACCAACACATTTTCAAAAAGCTTTCGAAAGCATTTTTCAAACACTCTTGAGGACCGATACAAGAGTCGAACTGGAATTTTCAAAGAAACTTTTTTTAAAACCCACAGTTGAAAAGCAAACAAACCATTTTTGAAAACACAAGTGAGCAAGTATCTAAGAGCCCATGGATAACCATGGATAGAAAGGGTGCTAACACCTTCCCTTTCTATAATCTACCTCCCGAACCGAGAGCAATCTCTATAAGGAATTTTTCTGTGCTTTTGTCCTTTCCATTTGGAGAAAATAAAAGACGGTGGCGACTCTTGATTCCGCGACATTTCGCGAACCAGCGTTAAACAGTCAGTTCCAGATCCACCGATCACATATGCCCACTGGAATGGGTACCAAAAGTGCCTTCGTGTAATTCAACCATGATCCTTTCAGCCTCAGCCTTGTCTACACACCGAAGCAATACAGAGTCATGACTGCGTTTGTACAAAATGTCGTTACTAAGGAAGAATTTAGTCGAGAATCTTCTTAGGAACTTCTTGTCATTCACCGAAGCTCTTTCTGGATATTCCTAAGACTCGAGATACCTTTTAACTTCGTGGAACCAAGGTCGATCCACTACTTCTTCGGTACCGATCTCATGACAGTAGGCTGGTTCATCCATCCCCTCAATGGCGATTTGAGGAGCCTCATTATCCCTATTAAGTTTAAACATAGATGACATTGTAGCTAATGTATCTGCTAGCTGATTTTCTTCTTGCGAGAAATGCTCGAAGGTAATCTTCTCAAAATGCAGAAACAATGTCAATACATGTTCTTTGTAAGGGATAAGGTTGGGGTGTTTGGTGTCCCATTACCCTTTGACTTGACTGATGGCCAAAGTTGAATCTCTAAATACATCCAAGTATTTGATCCCGAAGTCTATAGCAGCTTTGAGACCGAAGATGCATGCTTCGTATTCTGCCATGTTGTTTGTACAGTTGAAGCAAAGTCTGGCAGTGAATGGAGTATGACATCCTTCTGGAGATATGAGTATGGCACCGATACCATTTCCAAGCGCGTTGGATGCCCCATCAAAGAACAGGGTCCATCAGGATCCTTGTTCAGGTCCGTCATATGGCCTGATTTCTTTGCAATTGTCTAACGTCATGATGTCTTCATCTGGGAATTCGAACTACATGGACTGATAGTCTTCTACAGCTTGGTGAGCGAGGTGATCGGCCACTACACTACCCTTTATAGCTTTATGGGTAATATATTGTATGTCATATTTTGTCAGGATCATCTGCCATCTCGCTATTCTCCCAAAAAGAGCGGGCTTCTCGAAGATGTACTTTATCGGGTCCATTTTAGATATCAACAGAGTAGTATGGGTCAGCATATATTGTCTCAGCTGGCGAGCAACCCATGCCAGAGTGCAGCAAGTTTTCTCGAGCAGTGAATATCTTGTTTCACAGTCGGTAAACTTTTTGCTCAGGTAATAAATAGCATGCTCTTTTCGGCCAGACTCGTCATGTTTCCCCAGCACACACCCCCATTGAGTTTTCTAAAACAGTTAGATATAAGATCAATGGCCTTCCCTCGACAGGTGGCAACAACACATGAGGCTCTTACAGGTATTCTTTGATCTTGTCAAAGGCAACTTGGCATTCGTCATTCCATTTTACTACTTGATCTTTCTTCAAGAGTTTGAAGATTGGCTCACAAGTAGCTGTCAGGTGAGAAATAAACCTGGCTATGTAATTCAGACGTCCCAATAATCCTTTGACTTCTTTCTCAGTACGAGGAGACGGCATTTCTTGTATCGCTTTAACCTTGGCAGGATCAACCTCAATACCCTTGTTGCTGACAACAAAACCTAAGAGCTTACCAGACCGGACTCCGAACGTGCACTTGTTTGGATTCAATCTCAACTTGTACTTCTTCAGCCTCTCAAACAGCTTTGTAAGTGATCAAGGTGCTCTCCTTCCGTCTGCGATCCCGCTATCATATCGTCTACGTAGACCTCTATCTCATGATGTATCATATCATGAAACAAAGCTACCATGGCGCATTGATAAGTTGCCCCAGCATTCTTCAGTCCGAATGGCATGACCTTATAACAGAAAGTCCCCCACTGTGTAACAAAGGTTATTTTCTCCATATCCTCAGGTGCCATTTTAATTTGGTTGTAACCCGAGAAACCGTCCATGAAGGAAAACACTTTGTGTTGTGTTGTATTGTCAACTAGGATGTCGATGTGGGGGAGTGGGAAATCATCTTTAGGGCTTGCCCTATTCAAATCTTTGTAATCCACACAGATTCGAACGTTACCGTCTTTCTTGGGTACAGGAACAACATTGGCCACCCATTGGGGGTAGGAGGTGACAGCCAAAAATCCAGCATTGAATTGCTTCATGACTTCTGCTTTGATCTTTTTCGACATATCAGGCCTCATGCGACGAACCTTTTGCTTTACCGGGGGACAATCTTCCTTTGTAGGCAGACGATGTACCATAATGTTTGCATCAAGTCCCGGCATGTCTTCGTACGACCAGGCAAAGATCTCAACATAGTCGTGTAATAACTGAACCAGACGCTTCTTGACATTAGGCTCCAAATTGGCACCCATCTTGACCTCCTTCCTATCTTCCTCGGTTCCCAAGTTAACTATTTAGACCGGCTCTTCGTGTGGCTGAATGGTCCTTTCTTCCTGTTGCAACAACCTGGCCAACTCCTCTAGCACTTCATAATCTTCCTCACCTTCGTCATCGGCTTGGTAGATCGGATTTTCAAAGTCACAATTGGCCATAGCAGAACTGTTACCCATGGGATCCTGAGTGGATGTAGATCTGCATTTTTAATATGTGAGTGTGTGTAAGAGCATAGCTACCTTTGAAAGAAGTAAAATGTAAGAAAGAAAAGACAAAGAAAAACAAAATTTAATGCAAAAACGTCCATCATTCATTAATGACATATGAGAATGAAGTGACAACCCTTACAAATGGACCATTGTGCCTCGGGTAAGACACAAGGTTTTAAAAAGTCCGAATTGTTTAAATATTGCAAGCCTGAAAATATTAAAAGACAATTACTCTTGAATAAAAGTAATAGGAATGAAATCTTTGGCCTCCCAATTGTTGAGCCCTCCACCGATGGTTGGAAAAATCCAATCGTCCATGTCACAGCTGCCATCACTGTCTTCTATTGCGTTGATTCCCTGATTGCTGATATGCAGAGGTGGTCCCCCAGCGCAAGAACGTCGAACAGCTCTTTGGGCCTCTGAAGTGAACCCCAACCTAAATTTGTCGGACTTGTAGGGAATATCCGGAAGCTGACCCCAGACAGTACATCCTCCCTCTTCAACCACTACTCGAGCATCTTTCAACGAGGCCATCTTCAGTGGAGGTCTGGTAATCTTTGGGACTTTTGGACTAGACTTGGTTGCTACGACCGTTGCTGGAACCTCCTCAAAGTTCTGACAGGGAGTCTCTATGAATTCACCATCCATTTCAACATACCTGAAAGAGTTCAGATGGCTAACCATGTACTCCTCCTCTTCGTGAACTGTGACAATCTTCCCTCTGATCGGGTATTTTAGCATTTGGTGTAGGGTGGAAGTGACGGCACCAGCACCATGGATCCAGGGTCGACCCAATAGACAAGAGTACAAAGGGAAGATGCCCATCACATAGAAAATTGAGTCAAAAGTCTGAGTCCCAATTTTTATGGGGATGTTAACTTCTCTGTGTACTGTCCTTTTGGAGCCATCAAAGGCCCTCACTATGATGTTGCTAGGTTTCAAGATGAGCCCCTCACAATCTAGTCGGTCGAGAGCATTTTTGTGCAAGACATTCAATGATGAACCGGTATCCACCAAAACATGGGCAAGTGTGGTGCCCCTGCATTCAATGGAAATATGTAAGGCATCATTGTGCTTCCTTCCCTTAGAGGTTAAATCAGCATCGGAAAAGCCCAATCCATTATCAGCAGTTAGACTGGCCGCACAGTTTTCAAATTGGTCAATGGAGGTCTCTTGGGGCACGTGAGCGGTCTTAAGAAACTTTACCAAGGCTTTGGCGTGAGTTTCAGAACACAAAAGTAAGGACAACAATGATATCTTCGAGGGAGTCTGCCCCAATTGTTCTATAATGTTGTAGTCACTTTTCTTGATTATCTTCAGAATTTCTTCTATTTGTTTTCTAGAACCTTCAAGGATGACTTCGGGATGTTCTCTTGCTTGGGCAGGCTCAACCAAAGCCTCTTTGCCCCTTGTATCGGTAGCAGGGATAACAGTAGGCGTATCATTGGGAGTGTCGGTAGGAGTGGCAGTAGGAATGATCACAGGAGTAGCACCGGTCTTTGGAGAAATCTCAGGTGAGAAAACTCTTCCACTTCTTGTTATTTTGCTGGTTCCAGTGATGTTACCAATATCGGGATCAATATCTCTCGCAACTTCGTCCTTGACAGCCAACTGATCTTGCTTGACGCCGTAGTAATAAACGTCAGCCTCATAACTCTAGGGAACAACTTTATCCGAGGAGTATGATATTGGTCTTGGCATAGTGATGATTAAGGGTGCAGATCTGGGAACGGATGTAATCTTGACGGGTCTTTTGGTGGAGACCCTGGGAGGAATGTCGGAAATGGTGATTATTGAAACATCTTGATAAGAGCTTTTGATAAGAGGTAGCTTTTCAAATAGGATTTCTTTGTTGGTCATCAGGCGCTGGACGCCTATCTTTAGTAACAAACAACCGTTCGGTAGAGACTTGCATAAGTGGCAATTTTCATCACAGCCTGGGAACAGGCCGGCTTGCAGTAGATTTTGTTTAATGGTCAACAGAGGAGTAACTAAGTCATTCACGGAGGAAATAAAACGATTGTTGTACCCCAAAATTTGCCCTCCCATTTCCTCAACATTTTCTCACCACAAGACCCTTGGAGCTCAGGATCAAGTTAGGGTTTGCTCTGCTCAAGACTCCTCCTTGCACTGTTGACCCAAATTAGGGTTTGTGTTTGCACAAATATGTTTTGACCTAAAATGCCCAATATGACTTTCATGCTTCATATTGGACTCCCAAGTTTATCCATACCAAGTTTCAAGCCTTGATTCCAATCTTTGCCCAGTCAATTGGACAGTTGACCTAGAAATCATATGTATTGGGGAAAAAGTCAATTATGGTCAATTGACAGTCAAACCTCATGATTTTTGACCCACATCAACATTATGAACTCATATGGACCATTTGATCAAGTTTGGATCACAATTCCACAAGAAATTTGATCAGATCACCAAAAGGGCAAAATGGTCATTTTTAGGGTTTTGACTGCACAAAGGCAATTTTTGACTGTTTGACCTAGCCAATGGTAAACCAAGCTCACATTTGGACTCAAGGACCCAATGGCATTGCCTTGACATATTCAAAAAGTTCAAAAGATCCCAAATGCACAAGATTGACAGATGAATTTTCCAGTCAACTGAGCCAAATTGGACTGTATACTGAAAAGTCAAACTTTGACTTTTTGGTCAAAATCAAGTGTCAAGATTCATTTCTCATCAAGACATGTCAAATTATGAAACTTGTTCATCAAGAAATCAAAAATCACAAATTAGGGTTTGAAATGAAGAATTTTCATAACTTAGAATATTTCTAAGTTATGAAAATCCCTAATTTTTTCCTAACTTTGTCCCATTTTTTCATCAAGATGCATTTGGATTCAAACAAAACTCAAAACATTAAAGTTATAGTCCATTGCAAAATCTACAACTTTGATTCACAAAGTTTCCTCAAAAGAAGCTTGTAGCTCAAGTTATGATTTTTGGAACAAGGGTGCAAAACATTCTTAACTTAGAAAAATTTTGACCTATTCTAGGCAGGATTTTTGCCTAACTTCATGGCCATTTTTCACATGCTTCCACTTGGAATATCAATTTGCATTACAAAGATGGATTGTAGTACACATTCCAAGCTTTCCAAAATGTCAAAGAACTTCTCAAACACCCTTGTGGTTAGGGAGAATCGAATTTGTCAATATGGGCAAAAGTCACTTTGTTCATGAGCCATTTCCATGTTCATAACTTGTGCATTTTCAAACACAGCATGTGCAAGCTACATTACAGGCCTCTAATCTCATTTACACTCAAAAATTAAATGATAAACCATTGTGCCAAGATGTTATTCTATGAATTTGGTCATTACATGAAGGATTAGTCCATAATTAGAAAAAGCACATTATCCATTTTTGAAAAGGTGAACTTTATGTCAAGATTGCAATCTATGAAGTACAAGGCAAATCCTTTTGGCACAAGTTCAGGAACATATCCCACTAATCAAGAGGGATTGTGGCAGCATGATTAGGGGGCCTGCATAAGCCTAGAAACCAACTTGCCAAACTTGGCTTAAGATAGAAGAAACATTGCATAACCAACAACATCTCACATTTCTGCCAAGACAAGCCAAAGTAAACTTGTTAAACAGATTCCAAACATCAAACCTAAGCTAAGGCACGAGCTAACCACCCTCCAAACTTCATCATTCATCAAAACACCATCCTACTGCAAAAAACAGAGTCCCTTCTGCAGTTGGACTTCTACAACTCAATCCATTCGTGCGCCTTGGCCAAAACCACTTCATACACACTCCATAGCATCCATATAAACTATCCCAAGCCCTAGCTTCAGACTGTAACACCTCTAACCAACTTCACCATTTTCACTTTTTCTGTTTTGCAGGTTGACTCCTATAGCTCGATTCATTTAGTTTCAAAGCAAGCTAAAGGTTGGAGAAGCATCCCTGAACTTCAAGCAAGTTGTACAAGTCCTCACATTGCACTGAAAGTACCTCCATTGTCAGACACGATCCAAGATGAACAGGTAAGTTCATGGACTTCTATCTCTCAATCTAGGAAGAGTTAGCTTTAGGTTTATGAATGAAAAATGCTCTACTCATGGCCCTGAAGCTACACATATAATTACTTTCCATTTATATTGCATGTGCTGAGAGAATTTGGAACCTGAACATTAGAAAAAACTTAGGTCAAGAATTAGGGATGGAGAAATTCTCTCTCATTTCTGAGAGTTAAGTCAAGTTTTTTATATGTCTGGATTCGTCTCTTGATGCTCTACATTTTTTGTGTTATGAGTTTTGCTTGAAAGTCCAGGAATTAGGAGTTAGGAAACGCGTGTTGTTGTTGTTCAAACAAGTCTGGAGGTTGAAGACAACTCCTCTTGGGTTGGGCCTGAGTTTGATTTTCTTTTTGCACCACATTCTCACACATGCACCCCCTTGGCCCATTGTGTTTTATTTTCATTATTTTTGACTTTTGATTTTTGTTTCTGACTTGTTTATTTTTGTCAAAGCATAAAAAATATTAAAAATATTTTTCTCACATTTTTTTCATTTTATTTGATATTTATTTGTTTCATTTAGTTATATATGTAAATAAATACATAATACTTTTCTATTTAAAATACTAAAAACAATACAAAATACATTTATTTTCTAATTTTATTTTATTTTATCTTTTGAAAACATTTCCTAAAAAATATGCTTTTTTTTGTAAATATTAAATATTTTATTTTTGTACATATTTAATATATTTAATAAATAATATAAATACTTATATATTTATTAGTATATTTAGGTTAAAAATATAAAAATAATACATTTTTATTTTTATTAATATTTAACTTGAAAAATTACTTTTTTACAATATACTTTCTTTTTGTTTATTTTTTATACATAACTAATAAATATTGCATATAATAAATAATTAATACATTTTATTTAGCAAAATTAGGGTTTTACCCTAAACTTGAAAAATATCCAAAATTATTCATTTTTATTTTTGTTTATTTGTCACATGAAAAACACCTTTTTACATATGAAAATCATTTTTGCATCTTGCATATTTATTTTATTTTATTTAATTATTGTGCAATTAAATAATTTGGAATATTCAATTTGGATGTAATAGTTAGATTTAAGTTTCTTGCTAAAATATCCCCATTTGAACATTTGTACCCCCCATCCCATATTGTGTTGTAATAATTTAGGACCTTTAAATTTCGTATTTAAAAGCTTTCTAAATATGCCATGATAGATTTAGGGTTTGTATGCAAAAATCAACCAAAACAAATAGCTTGACCTAATTCCAAGATAAAAGCATGAAAATGGACAACACCAATCACACTTGCACCCCTAGGGTTACTCCACTTGTTGCCTTCAAAAATGGGCCATGTTGCATGTTAGGTGTCTTTGGCAAAACAAAAACAAAACAATTCAAATGATCATAGTCCCTCGATGACGCTTTCGAAAGTTGCCTAAAAATGATCAAGTCCCTCAAAGGAAAAAGTTGCCAAAGACACTTGGCACCATTGCAATCATGGTCTAAACGATGACCCGCGCCCGTCCCGTTCACATCCTAACACAAGATTGTCCATCAAATACAATGGTGGAACAAAATTGTTAAAAGGGTTAAAACATAGCAAAGATCTTTGAGAAATTTAGGGTAGATAGCTCTTGGTTACTTGTCAACTTGCAAAACAAAAACACTTGCCTATTTTTCAAAACACACATCACAATACACTTTCAAAATAATTTTCAAAAACTTTGAAAACTTTTCAAAAGACAAGTACATCTTTGTATACATCCCAACATGGATCATTACAAAGGTTGCCACCACATTGGCCTCTTTTCAAAACATTTTCAAAATCCACACACAAAGCACCATTTCAAACAATTGAAAATCAAGGCAAGTTGATCTAAGCAAGTAACTAAGAGCCCATGGATAATCATGGATAGAAAGGATGCTAATACCTTCCCTTTATATAATCTACTCCCCGAACCCAAGAAAACATCTCAAAGGTTTTTGCTGTGCTTTTTAACCTTTCCTTAGGATAAAATAAAAAGTCGGTGGCGACTCTTGCTAAACCGAAACATTTGCGAAAACAAACGCAAAACCAAGTCAGTTCTCCCACCGTATCACAGAACTGGCGACTCTGCTGGGGAAAATTTTAAAGTGGAGTAACCTTAGGGCTTAGATCACCCTCTTGCATGACTAATTGTTTGTTTTGATTGCTTTACATCTTGGCTCTCTTGTTTGGGTTTGCAATCCTACACCCGGATTTGGGGAAACATTCATAGATAGCAATACGTTGTGGAAACTGTGCGGGGTATACTGACACGGTTGAAGCAATAGCTATATTAGTGCGACATATTTGTGAGTACCGGTAACCCTTGAGTTCAATCAAGGAGGGTACGGGGCCGCTGAGTGATGTCACTAAGCACTAATGACCTAGAACCTTACTTGACCATCTTGGCCTTTCATTAGGGGTAGTGAGATGACCGGCTTTGGTGCAGTCCGAAGTTGGTAGATACTCGATACTACACTCATTGAGGTTTGTTTTCTTGGAATATTTTGGTCGCTAGTTAAGTGACTAAACCAAAACAATGAACAATGAAAACAATCCAGTGATATTGAGCTCCCTAGAACCCGGTTACTATTTATAGGACAGGTTTTTAAGCCAACTACACTCAAGAGGGTACTTGCCTATGAAACCCCATGCAAGCCTGAAACTAGGGTTTTGTGTGAATTGCTTGTACATATGTTTGTGCATACATCATGAACATCATAAAGCATCATATGCATATACTAACCATTTCAAGGGTTTAGATCTTCATCTTTGTTCTTGTTTTGTAGGTCATGGAAATTCTTCGCAGGAAAACTATCCAAGTCAACCTTGTGAGAATCCCTCCTCAACTCAAGGAGCTCACATCAAGAATTCCGGAAAGCTCTCCCTTTAGTGAAAGACATGGTAGACTGCTCAGCCTAGTCAACACCAGCATTGAAGAGGACATGGTAAAGGTGTTGTTCCAGTTCTTTGACCCCCTTCACCACTGTTTCACTTTCCCCGACCACCAGTTGGTGCCCACTTTGGAGGAATTTTCTCAACTCCTGAGAATTCCTATCCTTAATCAACTACCCTACAACGGTACGGAAAAGGAACCAAAGCCTGGAGATGTTGCTTAAGCACTACACCTACAGCCATCTGACATCAAGGGGCATTGGGAAACTAGAAGCGGTGTCAAAGGCTTCTTGGCAAAATTCTTGTTTGAGAAGGCACAAGAGTGTTGGAATTCATTGGACCTACAAGCCTTTGAAGAAATTGTGGCACTCCTCATTTATGGGTTGGTCCTGTTCCCAAATCCTGACCAACTTGTAGATGTCAACGCCGTCAAGATCTTCTTATCCAGGAATCCAATACCAACATTGCTTGGGGACATTCTTCACTCATTTTACACACGAACAATGAGAAAGAGGGCTGTTCTCATGTGATGTACTCCTCTCCTTGCAAGGTGGTTTATTTTGCACCTTCCACAATCTGTCTTGAAGAATGACCAAGGCCTGAGGTGGTCACAACGGTTGATGACCCTTACTCACTCTGATGTACATTGGTGTTCTCGGTCCAGAGAAAATGTCATCATCGTCGATCATTGTGGAGAGTTCCCTAATGTTCCATTACTTGGCATTAGAGGAGGCATTACCTACAACCCTTGTCTAGCCTTGAGACAATTTGGATATGCACGGAGGGATGGCCCTCACGACATGTTGATTCCTGACTTAGTTTTTGACTTCGACAATGATGCGCAAGGACTTCGCCAAAGATTCATCAGAGCTTGGAGGATGCCTAACAAGGTTGACAGCAAGACACTGGGGCACAAGAACTCCATCCCTCTTGAGCCTTATCTCAAGTGGGTACGAGCCCGAGCCCAGAGTCTAATGATGCCTTACCCTCATGTTCTCCCTGTGATTAAAGAGCCCTTTAAGGAAGGAGAGGTTCCCTACCCCATCCTATATCCTGACATGCCTACATCGTGGGAGGAGATGCAGAAGAGTTGGATCCAACTCAAGGAGGAACGGAACACTTTTGAAGCCAGCTTCTACGCCAGTGAGAAGAAGGTTTTGGAGCTTACCCGCCGAATCCACGAGGAAGAGACCCTCAACACCTACATCTCACCAAAGAGGATGCGCAACGTCTTTTTACCTTGAGAAGTTTTTTTGTAATATTTGGCCTATGGGGCATTTATGTACTGACAAATTTCTTCTTATTAATATGACGTGCGTTCTTTTTGTTTGCAACAATTTTGAATTTGCTAAATCCTTGAATGCATTGCATACATAAGCATACCATTCATCATACGCATAAGCAGGTCTCCACACCAGGTTTCCTTATCTTTCTGTTGTTTATTTCAGTAAGATGGATCTCGAACAGACGGTCAAGGACTTGCAGTCTCAGAACTCACAGTTTCAACAACTCCTGATGACCTTGGCTAAGGGTCAGGAGGATCTAAAGGCCCTGCTGGGGAACAAAGAGCAAGTGAAAAAGAAGAAGAAGAGAATCGGGGTGGCTACCCTAGGAAGAAGGTTTGAGGGTGAATCCAGAAGAGTGCTTGAATTTCCCCCTACTTCTGAGGAGGGAACCAGTAAAGGGAATGCGGCTGCGGTACCTTCCGAATCCGAAGCTGAAGAAGGAGAGGGTGAAGAAGACGAAGACTACTCTGAGCAACAATACCCACCCGCCGATGACAAGTACAGGGGTTTGGAAGACAGGTTGGCAGCTATGGAGCTGCAGAGATTTCCCGGCTTAGATTTCGAAGATTTGGGATTAGTTGCTGGAATTGTCATCCCCCCGAAGTTCAAAGTGCCAGCTTTTGCAAGGTATGACGGGCTATCCTGCCCGAAGATGCATCTCAGATCATATGTAAGGAAGATCCAACCTTACACTGCAGACAAGAACCTTTGGATCCATTTCTTTCAGGATAGCCTTTCAGGGGCTTAACTCGAGTGGTTCTATCAGTTGGATAGAGCCAGTATCCGAAACTGGGAGGACTTGGCTACTGCTTTTTACAAGCAATATCAGTATAATTCTGACCTTGCTCCCACGCGTACCCAACTTCAGGGTATGTCACTGGGGACGGGCGAAGGATTCAAGGAGTATGCGCAAAAGTGGAGAGACCTGGCTGGCAGGGTGCAGCCACCTTTGACCGATCGTGAACTTGTTGACATGTTCTTAGGGACCCTGTCTGGTCCGTTCTTCAACCATCTGATTGGGAATTCCTCTGCTGGGTTTACAGATTTGATCTTGACTGGTGAGAGAATAGAAGCTGGTATCAAGTCGGGGAAGATACAGAAAGGTGCCGCTGCGAGTACTGAAAAGAAGCCCTTCAAGAAGGAAGCTAATGTTGTTTATGGTCCCAGAAGACAAGTTAAGCCAGAATGCCGCCAAGCTGTCAATGCATTGGTAATTTCAAAGCCTGTTGTTGCTCCTCAGCAGTATAATCAACAAAGGGGTGAGAGACCCAAAAGGCAGTACACTCGGCTCAGCATGACCCTGTCTCAGATTTTGCCGCAGCTACTATCAACCAATCTGGTAACTGTCAAACAAGCTCCGAAGGTAGTGAACACGGCTTCTCCAAAGTACAACCCCAACGCCCGTTGCGCTTATCACTCTGATGGCCCGGGGCATACTACGGACGATTGCTGGGCTTTGAGTAATAAGGTTCAAGACCTTATTGATGCTAAAGAAATACAGTTTGAGGCGCCCGAAAGACCCAATGTTGTGACTGCTCCCATGCCCCAGCATGGAGTGAATGCTGTAGAAGAAGACCGGTATGTGGCCTCCGTGGAAGAGATTGTTACTCTGTTATCGACTGTCAAGAGGAACCTGTTTCTAGCCGGTTTATTTCCGGGATGTGGTAAAGGTTGCCTTCTGTGTGCTATTTCACCTGTTGGTTGTCCTTTGCTGAAATCAGGTATCCAAAGCCTGATGGATAGCAAAGAAATTTTGTTCGAGAAGATTGTTGTTCCCGCTGTCCCTACTGAATAAGTTTCTATTGTCACTATTTTCAACAAACCTCCCAAGGCTCCTTCAAAGAAGCCTGTCAAAATCATGTCCACTCAGAAGATTGCTCCTATCATCATTACTGTTCCGGGGCCTCTCCCATGTACGTCCGACAAAGCTGTCCCGTGGCACTATGGGGCAGATGTTTATGTGCTTGGAGTGAAGCAAGAGTTTGATACAAGTACCGGTGTCAGTAACATCACCGGGCCTGCCAAAATTACTCGCAGTGGTAGGTTGTTTTCTCCAGATATCGCACCACCAGCTATTTAGAAACCTCTTATCATCACACCTGCAAGTGTGCATGTTTCCCTTCCTAATCAAGTTCCTGTTTCTACCCCTACTGCCGAGTCATCTGACGCTCGGGGCAAAGGGATTGCTGCTGATTTTCCTGCCCTGACGGAGGCGCCGAAGACAACCACTGTTGAAGCCTCCCAGCAAGAGATGGAGGAGATCCTCAAGATTATCAAGAAAAGTGATTTCAATGTAGTTGAGCAATTGGGGCACACCCCATCAAAAATTTCTATGCTATCACTGTTGTTGTGTTCAGAGGCCCATGCCAAGGCCCTGATCTCCTTCCTGAAGACGGCCCATGTGCCGCAAGAAACATCTGCTGATCAATTTACTGATTGTGTGGCTAACTTGACTGCTGATAATGGTTTGGGCTTCTCTGACGCCGATCTGACTGCCAAAGGAAAGAACCATAACGACGCCCTGCATGTCTCCATTGAATGCAGGGGCACTACTCTTGCCCATGTGTTGGTAGACACCGGTTCTTCATTGAACATATTACCCAAGAAGGCCCTAGACAGATTGGATTATGAGGGTCTGGAGCTCAAGCCTAGTAACATTGTGGTCCGAGCCTTTGACGATTCGAAAAGGATGGTACACGGTGAAGTTGACATTCCAATCAGGGTTGGTTCTCAAGTTTTTGATTCAACTTTCTATGTGATGGACATCCGTCCATCCTACTCTTGTTTGCTGGGTCGTCCATGGATCCACAAGGCTGGAGCTGTGACCTCCACACTACATCAGAAGCTTAAGTACCCAGTCAGAGGAAAGATTGTCACAGTTCAGGGGGAGGAAGAATATATGGTCAGCCACCTAAACTCGTTCCGGTACATAGAAATGGATGGGGAGTTCATTGAAACCCCCTTTCAACACTTTGAAGAGGTGCCTCAGACACTGGCATCAGCTGAAACCGTGATTGAAGACCCTCCTTTGAAGATGGCTTCCTTAAAGGATGCCCGGGTTGTGATTGAGAAGGGTGAGTGCGCAAACTGGGGCCGACTTCCTGACTTCACTCCAAAGACTGACAAGTTTGGTCTGGGTTTCACTACAGAGGCTCAGAGGGCTGTTCGTAAGGCAAGGATTGGAAGACCTCCTGTGTTCATCACCAACCCAGGAGTAAATGCTATTGAAGACGACGTGGAGGAATCTGAATTCGACAGCTCGATCTACCCAACAACCGATAGTGGACCAAGTAACTGGACTGCCAAAGACTTCACACCTATTACTTTTGTCACTCAGTAATGAACTCTTTTGTTTTCAATTTGTAACAAACAATATGTTGAAACTTTTATGGCTCGGTGTCCTACCCGGGGCACCGTGGCTCCATTTGTGAGGGCTTTTGTATGACATTTTCATATATCATTAATCAAAACATTGGACGTTTGTTGCATTTCAAAATCTTGCGCTCCTTTTCTTTCTTTATTATATATTGCAAAACAGCTATATTTACACACACACTCACTTATACAGGTTCCAATCCACTCTGGATCTCACTGGTAACGACTCTGCTACTGCCAGTTATGACTTCGAAAATCCGATCAACTTAGACGAAGACGAAGGTGAAGATGATTGTGAAATGCCTGGTGAACTTGCGAGACTACTACTCCAGGAAGAGAGGGCCATTCAGCCACATGAAGAGCCAGTGGAAACGGTAAATCTGGGTACTGAGACAGACAGAAAGGAAGTCAAGATTGGTGCCAATCTAGAGTTCAGTGTGAAGCAACGGTTGATTCAGATGCTACATGACTATGTGGAAATCTTTGCCTGGTCTTACGAAGACATGCCCGGGTTGGATACCGACATTGTGGTTCATCACCTGCCTACCAAGGAAGACTTCCCTCCGGTAAAACAGAAGGTCCGCCGTATGCGTCCAGAGATGTCCGAGAAAATCAAAGCTGGGGTTATGAAACAATTTGATACCGGGTTTCTAGCTATAACTTCCTACCCTCAGTGGATTGCCAACGTGGTTCCGGTGCCGAAGAAAGATGGTAAGGTCCGAATGTGTGTTGATTACAGGGATTTGAACAGGGCAAGCCCTAAGGATGATTTCCCTCTGCCTCATATCGACGTCCTGGTTGACAACACTGCTCAGCATAAAGTATTCTCCTTCATGGACGGCTTCTCCGGTTATAATCAAATCAAGATGGCTCCTGAAGACATGGAGAAGACCACTTTTGTCACTCAGTGGGGCACCTTTTGCTACAAGGTCATGCCTTTTGGGTTGAAAAATGTTGGGGCAACCTACCAACGTGCCATGGTTGCTTTATTTCATGACATGATCCATCACGAAATAGAAGTATACGTCGACGATATGATTGCAAGGTCCCAAACTGAGGAGGAACACCTTGACCATCTACGGAAGCTGTTTGACCGTCTGAAGTTGTACAAGCTGAGGTTGAACCCGAACAAGTGCACCTTTGGGGTGAGATCTGGAAAATTGTTAGGCTTCATCGTAAGCGACAAAGGTATTCAAGTGGATCCTGCCAAGGTGAAAGCCATACAAGAGATGCCGACTCCCAAGACAGAGAAAGAAGTCAGAGGCTTTCTAGGACGGCTGAACTACATTGCCCGATTCATCTCACATCTAACGGCTACCTGTGAACCAATCTTCAAGCTGCTGAAGAAAGATCAAGTAGTACGTTGGAATGATGAATGTCAGGCCGCTTTCGAAAAGATCAAAGAGTATCTCCAAGAACCACCCATCCTTATGCCACCGGTTGAAGGGAGACCTCTAATACTATACTTGACAGTACTTGACAACTCAATGGGGTGTGTGTTGGGACAGCATGACGAGTCTGGCCGAAAAGAGCACGCCATTTATTACCTGAGCAAAAAGTTTACCGACTGTGAGACTCGGTACTCACTGCTCGAGAAAACTTGCTGCGCTCTGGTATGGGCTGCTCGCCGGCTGAGACAGTATATGTTGACTCACACTACTCTGTTGATTTCAAAAATGGATCCAATCAAGTACATATTCGAAAAGCCTGCTCTTTCTGGAAGAATAGCAAGATGGCAAATGATCTTGACGGAATACGACATCCAGTACACGACTCAAAAAGCAATCAAGGGAAGTGTATTGGCAGACCATTTGGCACACCAGGCAGTGGATGACTACCAGTCGATGAACTTTGAATTTCCAGACGAGGATATCATGGTAGTGACTGATTGTGAAGTACCTGGACCGGATGAAGGACCTGAGGAAGGATCCCGATGGTCTATGCACTTTGACGAAGCCTCGAACGCTTTGGGTAATGGTATCGGCGCTGTGATCATATCCCCCAAAGGCACTCATACTCCACTTACCGCCCGACTATGTTTCAACTGCACCAACAACATGGCAGAGTATGAAGCATGCATCATGGGTCTTCAAGCTGCAATTGACTTAAGGATCAAGTTTCTGAGTGTCTTCGGAGATTCCGCTCTCGTGATCAATCAGGTCAAAGGCGAGTGGGATACGAAACACCCAAATCTTATTCCTTACAAGGAGTATGTGCTGACATTGCTTCCTCACTTCGAAGAGATAACTTTTGAACACTTCCCAAGAGAGGAGAATTAGTTAGCGGACGCGTTGGCTACGATGTCTTCTATGTTCAAAGTCAAATTGGACAACGAGGCTCCCCGGATCATTATCTGGAAATTGGATGAACCTGCATATTATTGTGATCTCGAAACCGAAGAGGTAACTGAAAAACCCTGGTATCATGAGGTGAAGAGGTACCTTGAAGCTCAGGAATACCCCGAAGGCGCATCTGTTAATGACAAGAAGTTCCTGAGAAGGTTTGCGGCAAAGTTCTTCCTCAGCAATGGCATTCTCTATAAGCAAAACCATGATTCAACCTTACTACGTTGTGTGGATAAGACTGAAGCTGAAAGGATCATGGCAGAGCTACACGAAGGTACTTTCGGAACACATTCCAATGGACACACCATGGCAAAGAAAACCCTTCGGGCAGGATATTTCTGGTCCACAATGGAAGCCGACTGTTATCAGCATTCTCGAACTTGTCATAAATGTCAGATCTATACTGATAAAGTGCACATTCCTCCGGTTCCTCTGAACGTCTTGACAACACCTTGGCCTTTTGCAATGTGGGGCATTGATATGATCGGCTAGATCCGACCTACGGCCGCCAACGGGCATCGCTTCATCCTAGTAGCGATTGATTACTTCACGAAGTGGGTTGAAGCAGCTTCCTACGCCACCGTAACCAAGAGCGTCGTGGCACGGTTCATTCGGCACAACCTGATCTGTCGATACGGTATACCTGAGAGGATCATTACGGATAATGGTACCAATCTGAATAACAAGATGATCACTGAGCTCTGCGAGCAATTCAAGATACAGCACCACAACTCTTCTCCCTACCGGACGAAGATGAATGGGGCTGTAGAAGCAGCAAATAAGAATATCAAGAAGATTGTGCAGAAGATGACAGTGACCTACAAAGACTGGCACGAAATGCTATCGTTTGCTCTTCATGGGTACTGTACCTCGGCACGGACGTCAACATGGGCAACTCCCTTTTCCTTGGTCTATGGCATGGAGGCGGTCTTGCCTATTGAAGTCCAGATACCCTCTCTCCGGATAATGAAGGATGCAGACTTGAGCGAAGATGACTGGATCCAGACTCGGCTTGATCAATTAAACCTAATTGACGAAAAGAGACTCACTACTATTTGTCATGGTCAGATGTACCAAAAATGGATGATCGGGGCATTTAACAAGAAGGTCAGACGACAAGAGTATCAAGTCGGAGATCTGGTAATCAAGCGCATCATTCTTCCTCAAAGTGATCCCAGGGGCAAATGGACCCCTACGTACGAAGGGCCATTTGTGGTTAAACATATCTTCTCAGGAGGAGCCATGATTCTAACCACCATGGACGGTGACGACCTTCCTCACCCCGCCAATGCAGACATAGTAAAAAGATACTACGCATGAACTAAAGACCCGCTAGGTTGACACACATAGGCAAAAATAAGGGCTTCCCGGCGAACCAAAAGGGTTCGGGCAAAAATAAGGGACGAAATGAAAAAAATTTGTACACCCGGCAAGTCGAAAACCTGAAAAGGCGGCTTGGGCAAAAATGGGTATCCCGGTGGACTGAAAACCCGAAAGGGCGGTCCAGGCAAAAGTTAGGGATAAAGCGTAATACTATGTCTCATTGGAACATTTGGCATCCAGAATTCGGCATCAACTATCAGGCTCAGACGACACCAATCAATCAGCTTCATCTTCAACTAAGCAGCAAAGTGATAGGATGCTTGAAGACATAAAGGCGATAGCAGAGTTGGAACCCAGTGGGATTGTTTTTCACATAGCTGTTTTATTTCCTTTTCAAAATTGTATAAACTCTATTTTGTTCGGCGGCGTTCTCTTACTAGGACGTCAGCCTCTTGTACATAAAATGCCTATTTACAGGCAAATTTCAAGATCAATACAAGTTCAATTTTTCAAACAAATTATCCATTGTTTTTCCTTTTTCTGTTTTGTTTTGCAAAGAACGTCCAATGTTCATTTTTGATATATGCATTTGACATTAATTGCTAATCATGAATATTTGCATGCGAAACAAAGGACTGATTACAAGTGACATCAAAAACTGGGGCAATGTAGAGTTGTCCAAGCAGTCTAGTTGCTCTGTCCACCAAGGTACCAAGGTAGGTTCGGCTGAAGAACATAACCAAGTCACCTCAACTCCCCACAGAGTAAGGAAAGATTTAGCAATACTTTCCCCAAGTAGAGTTGGTTTCTTATCAGCCCTGAAAAGGCACAATATTCCCCTAGCAAGTCAGCAATACTCTCCTCAAGCAGAGTTAGTCTACGGCCAGCCTAAAGGAAGTTGGGTATCCCTAGAAGATCTCAACATTCCCCAGCGGAGTGTAGACATTCCTAAAACAAGCATCCCCGGCAGTATTAATATAAGATTATTCCCCGGCGGAATACCAGACACCCCAGTGGAATCAATTTCCCCAGTACAGTCTGAAAAGTTTCCCCAGGAGAGTTGAATCATTATCCCCAGCAGGTCTTGGAGCTTATCCCCAGTAGATTCTGGAAGCTTATCTCCTGAAGAGTACATACGTCTCTCCTCGATTTCATTCAAAGTTATTTCCCACCAGGGTATAACTAGGTTATCCTCAGCTAATTACCACGGAAAGATCGTCCTCGGCGAAGTTTTTCCTATCCCCAACGGAGTTCATCAAGTTCCCCAACATAACTTATCAGTGGAACCCCCAGCGGAGCTCTCATCAAAACCTCAGCGAAGTATCTCTTCCCACAGAGTAATTCCCCGCAGAGTAATTTCTCCAACAAGTTCATTCCCCAACGGAGTCATCTTCTCCTACCGGTTCATTTTTGCAACCATCATCCCCAGCGAAAGCGAAGAACTCTACTCTTCAACATCAGCCCAGGATTTGATTCCCCGGCCAGTCGTCAAGGATTTATCTTCCTAGACGAAAATACATTCATAGACATTTCACATTTCATACATCCTGCTTACATACATGATAAAGTGCATACAACACTATCTCACTTTGAGCATCATGACATCATGCATTTCATACATCATGACATTGCATACAACTGATGTTTTGCCTTTTCAGGAAAAGATCAATCCAAAGTTGATTACTATCAACTATCGCAATTCCATATTCGATACCTATATCTAGCCAGGGCATATCTGTGAGTGATTGATTGTAGATTCGATACCTGCATCTAGACAGGGCATATCTGCATGAAGAGTTTGAAGATCAACCCCTGTAACAGGCCAGGAAATCATCTTTCATTCTCAGGTCAGAAGTTTACACCTGTATCCAGCCAGGAAAGCTATCTCTACCAACCTTTTGCAATTCCAGATTCGATTCCTGTATCTAACCAGGGCACATATGTGAGCAACTAATTCCAGATTCAATACCTGTATCCAGCCAAGGCATATCTGTAGACGACAAATTCCAGATTCGACACCTGTATCCAGCCAGGGCATATCTGTAGACGACCAACTCCGGATTCGATTCCTGTATCTGGCCAGGGCACATCTGTGAGCAACTAATTGTAGATTCGATACTTGTATCTAGCCAGGGCATATCTGCATGAAGAGACTGAAGAGAAACACCTGTAACAAGCCAGGAAACCATCTTTCTTTCTCAAAGAACGCAAGTTCTCGCTAAGGAATCTCTTACGCGATCAACACTTCCAAATGGCATCTACAAGCCCATTCCCGACAAGGTTCTGTCACACCTCCGGATGGCATCTATAAGCCCATCCTCCTATCCACCATCTCTTCCAAATGGCATCTATAAGCCCATTCCCGCCATCACATTGCTGATACTCTACTATGCGAGTGCAAATTTCCGGGCACTCTAGTGTCCAATCTCCTTTTACCCTCGAGTCGCGAAAGGCAAACTTGCCAATCTAACTCTTCAGGTTCAAGAAGATTGAACAGGGGCAACTGTTGTACCCCAAAATTTTCCCTCCCATTTCCTCAACATTTTCTCACCACAAGACCCTTGGAGCTCAGGATCAAGTTAGGGTTTGCTCTGCTCAAGACTCCTCCTTGCACTGTTGACCCAAATTAGGGTTTGTGTTTGCACAAAGATGTTTTGACCTAAAATGCCCAAGATGACTTTCATGCTTCATATTGGACTCCAAAGTTTATCCATACCAAGTTTCAAGCCTTGATTCCAATCTTTGCCCAGTCAATTGGACAGTTGACCTAGAAATCATCTGTATTGGGGAAAAAGTCAATTGTGGTCAATTGACAGTCAAACCTCATTATTTTTGACCCACATCAACATTATGAACTCATATGGACCATTTGATCAAGTTTGGATCATAATTCCACAAGAAATTTGATCAGATCACCAAAAGGGCAAAATGGTCATTTTTAGGGTTTTGACTGCACAAAGGCAATTTTTGACTGTTTGACCTAGACAATGATAAACCAAGCTCACATTTGGACTCAAGGACCCAATGGCATTGCCTTGACATATTCAAAAAGTTCAAAAGATCCCAAACGCACAAGATTGACAGATGAATTTTCCAATCAACTGAGCCAAATTGGATTGTATACTGAAAAGTCAAACTTTGACTTTTTGGTCAAAATCAAGTGTCAAGATTAATTTCTCATCAAGACATGTCAAATTATGAAACTTGTTCATCAAGAAATCAAAAATCACAAATTAGGGTTTGAAATGAAGAATTTTCATAACTTAGAATTTTTCTAAGTTATGAAAATCCCTAATTTTTTCCTAACTTTGTCCCATTTTTTCATCAAGATGCATTTGGATTCAAACAAAACTCAAAACATGAAAGTTATAGTCCATTTCAAAATCTACAACTTTGATTAACAAAGTTTCCTCAAAAGAATCTTGTAGCTCAAGTTATGATTTTTGGAACAAGGGTGCAAAACATTCTTAACTTAGAAAAATTTTGACCTATTCTAGGCAGGATTTTTGCTTAACTTCATGGCCATTTTTCACATGCTTCCACTTGGAATCTCAATTTTCATTACAAAGATGGATTGTAGTAAACATTCCAAGCTTTCCAAAATGTCCAAGAACTTCTCAAACACCCTTGTGGTTAGGGAGAATCGAATTTGTCAATATGGGCAAAAGTCACTTTGTTCATGAGCCATTTCCATGTTCATAACTTGTGCGTTTTCAAACTCAGCATGTGCAAGCTACATTACAGGCCTCTAATCTCATTTACACTCAAAAATTAAATGCTAAACCATTGTGCCAAGATGTTATTCTATGCATTTGGTCATTACATGAAGGATTAGTCCATAATTAGAAAAAGCACATTATCCATTTTTGAAAAGGTGAACTTTATGTCAAGATTGCAATCTATGAAGTACAAGGCAAATCCTTTTGGCACAAGTTCAGGAACATATCCCACTGATCAAGATGGATTGTGGCAGCATGATTAGGGGGCCTGCATAAGCCTAGAAACCAACTTGCCGAACTTGGCTTAAGATAGAAGAAACATTGCATAACCAACAAAATCTCACATTTCTGCCAAGACAAGCCAAAGTAAACTTGTTAAACAGATTCCAAACATCAAACCTAAGCTAAGGCACGAGCTAACCACCCTCCAAACTTCATCATTCATCAAAAAACCATCCTACTGCAAAAAACAGAGTCCCTTCTGCAGTTGGACTTCTACAACTCAATCCATTTGTGCGCCTTGGCCAAAACCACTTCATACACACTCCATAGCATCCATATAAACTATCCCAAGCCCTAGCTTCAAACTGTAACACCTCTAACCAACTTCACCATTTTCACTTTTTCTGTTTTGCAGGTTGACTCCTATAGCTCGATTCATTTAGTTTCAAAGCAAGCTAAAGGTTGGAGAAGCATCCCTGAACTTCAAGCAAGTTGTACAAGTCCTCACTTTGCACTGAAAGTACCTCCATTGTCAGACACGATCCAAACTGAACAGGTAAGTTCATGGACTTCTATCTCTCAATCTAGGAAGAGTTAAGCTTTAGGTTTATGAATGAAAAATGCTCTACTCATGGCCCTGAAGCTACACATATAATTACTTTCCATTTATATTGCATGTGCTGAGAGAATTTGGAACCTGAACATTAGAAAAAACTTAGGTCAAGAATTAGGGATGGAGAAATTCTCTCTCATTTCTGAGAGTTAAGTCAAGTTTTTTATATGTCTGGATTCGTCTCTTGATGCTCTACATTTTTTGTGTTATGAGTTTTGCTTGAAAGTCCAGGAATCAAGAGTTAGGAAACGCGTGTTGTTGTTGTTCAAACAAGTCTGGAGGTTGAAGACAACTCCTCCTGGGCTGGGCCTGAGTTTGATTTTCTTTTTGCACCACATTCTCACACATGCACCCCCTTGGTCCATTGTGTTTTATTTTCATTATTTTTTACTTTTGATTTTTGTCTCTGACTTGTTTATTTTTGTCAAAGCATAAAAAATATTAAAAATATTTTTCTCACATTTTTTGCATTTTATTTGATATTTATTTGTTTCATTTAGTTATATATGTAAATAAATACATAATACTTTTCTATTTAAAATACTAAAAACAATACAAAATACATTTATTTTCTAATTTTATTTTATTTTATCTTTTGAAAACATTTCCTAAAAAATATGCTTTTTTTTTGTAAATATTAAATGTTTTATTTTTTGTACATATTTAATATATTTAATAAATAATATAAATACTTATATATTTATTAGTATATTTAGGTTAAAAATATAAAAATAATACATTTTTATTTTTATTAATATTTAACTTGAAAAATTACTTTTTTACAATATACTTTGTTTTTGTTTATTTTTTATACATAATTAATAAATATTGCATATAATAAATAATTAATACATTTTATTTAGCAAAATTAGGGTTTTACCCTAAACTTGAAAAATATCCAAAATTATTCATTTTTATTTTTGTTTATTTGTCACATGAAAAACACCTTTTTACATATGAAAATCATTTTTGCATCTTGCATATTTATTTTATTTTATTTTATTATTGTGCAATTAAATAATTTGGAATATTCAATTTGGATGTAATAGTTAGATTTAAGTTTCTTGCTAAAATATCCCCATTTGAACATTTGTACCCCCCATCCCATATTGTGTTGTAATAATTTAGGACCTTTAAATTTCGCATTTAAAAGCTTTCTAAATATGCCATGATAGATTTAGGGTTTGTATGCAAAAATCAACTAAAACAAATAGCTTGACCTAATTCCAAGATAAAAGCATGAAAATGGACAACACCAATCACACTTGCACCCCTAGGGTTACTCCACTTGTTGCCTTCAAAAATGAGCCATGTTGCATGTTAGGTGTCTTTGGCAAAACAAAAACAAAACAATTCAAATGATCATAGTCCCTCGATGACGCTTTCGAAAGATGCCTAAAAATGATCAAGTCCCTCAAAGGAAAAAGTTGCCAAAGACACTTGGCACCATTGCAATCATGGTCTAAACGATGACCCGCGCCCGTCCCGTTCACATCCTAACACAAGATTGTCCACCAAATACAATGGTGGAACAAAATTGTTAAAAGGGTTAAAACATAGCAAAGATCTTTGATAAATTTAGGGTAGATAGCTCTTGGTTACTTGCCAACTTGCAAAACAAAAACACTTGCCTATTTTTCAAAACACACATCACAACACACTTTCAAAATAATTTTCAAAAACATTGAAAACTTTTCAAAAGACAAGTACATCTTTGTATACATCCCAACATGGATCATTACAAAGGTTGCCACCACATTGGCCTCTTTTCAAAACATTTTCAAAATCCACACACAAAGCACCATTTCAAACAATTGAAAATCAAGGCAAGTTGATCTAAGCAAGTAACTAAGAGCCCATGGATAACCATGGATAGAAAGGGTGCTAATACCTTCCCTTTATATAATCTACTCCCCGAACCCAAGAAAACATCTCAAAGGTTTTTGCTGTGCTTTTTAACCTTTCCTTAGGATAAAATAAAAAGTCGGTGGCGACTCTTGCTCAACCGAAACATTTGCGAAAACAAACGCAAAACCAAGTCAGTTCTCCCACCGTATCACAACGATCATCATCAATGGCATTGATACCTTGACCATGTCTGGGCATTGGCGCCGTTATTACATTAGGCGTTTCTGGGGGATCAAATTCCATCTCTTTCGCATCGATAAGGTCTTTCACCTTATTCTTTAAGGCCCAACTGTCATTTGTATCGTGCCCCGGGCTTTCAGAATGATAGGCACATCGGGCGTTCGGGTTGTAGCAAGGAGAAGCAATATTGGGATTCTTGGGAGCTTCCTTTAAAGTTGCCAGATTGGTCTTGAGAAGGTGTGGCAAGACTTAAGACATGGTCATGTTAATCCGGGTAAATCGTCTCGTGGGCACTTCTGGTTTGCGCTGATAATTTCGCTGCTGATTTGGCGCAGGGTTAGAAATCATGACAGCCTCTACTGCCGGACGACGGTCGGTTTTGTTTTGAATTCTATAATCATATGCAGCACTGACCTCCTTCTTTCTAACAAAGTGCTTCTTCACCATACTCGAGGATGCATCTCTTTGAATTTTGCCGCTTTTTATACCGGCCTCAACCCGCTCACCAGTCATAATTAATTCAGTAAACCCAGCTGAGGAACTCCCAATCAGGTGATTGAAAAATGGTCCCGACAAGGTGCCTAGGAACATATCCATTAATTCTCTGTCGGATAGAGGGGGTTGGACCCGTCCTGCAAGATCCCTCCATTTTTGAGCATAGGTTTTGAAACCTTCACCCGTTCCTATAGACATGCTTTATAACTGCATCCTAGTTAGAGCCAAATCAGCATTATACTGATATTGTTTGTAGAAAGCGGCGGCCAACTCTTCACAGTTGCGAACATTGGTCCCTTCTAATTGGTAGAACCAATCCAACTGAGTCCCAGATAAACTCTCCTGGAAGAAATGTACCCACAGATTCTTGTCAGCCGTGTGGTGTTGAATCTTTCTGACATATGACCTTAGATGTAGCTTCGGGCAAGAGACACCATCGTACTTAGCGAAAGTTGGGACCTTGAATTTATGTGGGATGACAACCCCCGAGATGAGTCCTAATTCTTCAAAGTTTAAACCGACTACCCTCTAAATCTCCATAGCATTCAAACGATCCTCTAGCTGTTTGTATTTATCATCAGCAGGAGGATATTGTTCCTCAGAGTAATCAGGCTCTTCCTCTCCTTTGGATGTTGGGTCGTTGTTCACTTCTTGTGTTTAATTATCTCCTTCGCCTGACGATGTTGCAAAGTCTAAAGTTCGACTGGTCTGTCCTTTAAAACTTTTTCCCATGATTACAACACCAATTGGTTTCTTCGTTTTCTTCTTCTTCTCTTTAGCCAGCAGAGTCTTCAACTCCTCTTATCCTTTTGTCAGAGCCATGAACATTTTTTGAAACCGGGCATTCTGCGCCTGAAGATCTTTCACAGTCTGTTCAACATCCATCTCACTAAAATAAACAGTAGAAGGATAAGGCGACCTGTTATGAGAAACCTGTATGATGTTATGATGAATGAAGATGCAGTATGCAAATGATTTCAAGGAAATTTAGAGATTTAAACTTGTCCAAACCAAAAAAGAACACACGTTATATTAAATAAAACCAGGTTTGAATACATCTTGCCTCCTTGGGCTTACAAAGAAAGAAACAAAATACAGCAAAAACTCATAAGACAAAAAGACCGAACGCATCCTCTTTGTTGCAATATAGGTATTCAGGTTTTTCTCTTCATGAAGCAGTTTGGTGAGCTCCAGGACCTTCTTCTCACTGGCGTAATACTTGGCTTCAAAGGTGTCTCGTTCTTCCTTCAACTGAACCCATGCTTTCTGCAGGTCTTCGAGAGAGGTAGGCATGTCAGGATGAAGAACAGTGTATGGGACGTCTCCTCTGATAATATGCTCAATGATGACGGGAAGGATGGAAGGGTAAGGCATCAAGAGACTCTGAGCATGAGCCCGTACCCATCTAAGGTAAGGCTCGAGAGGGATAGAGTTTTTATGTCTCGTTCTTCCTTCAACTGAACCCAAGCTTTCTGCAGGTCTTCGAGAGAGGTAGGCATGTCAGGATGAAGAACAGTGTATGGGACGTCTCCTCTGATAATATGCTCAATGATGACGGGAAGGATGGAAGGGTAAGGCATCAAGAGACTCTGAGCATGAGCCCGTACCCATCTAAGGTAAGGCTCGAGAGGGATAGAGTTTTTATGTCCTAAATTCCTACTGTCCACCTTGTTCACCATTCCCCAAGCACGTGTAAACCTCTGGCGGTAACCTTGTTCTTCTTTTTCGTAGTTGAACACCAGACCTTGGATGAGCATCTCCTGAGGGTCGTCTCTTCGGGCATACCCAAACTGTCGAAGAGCTAAGCATGGGTTGTAGGTGAAACCTCCCCTAATACCAAGCAGAGGTACATTAGGGAACTCCCCACAGCGGTCAATGATAGAAATATCTTCCAAGGATCTCAAGCACCAACGGATATCAGAGTGGGTGAGAGACATCATCCTTTGATACCAAATCAACCTTTATTCGTTCTTCAATGCTGACTGAGGCATGTGTGAAGTGAACCACTTAGCGAGTAGGGGGTACAACATAAAAGGGTACCTCTTTTCTTCATGGTGCAGGTATGAAGGCAATGCAAAATGTCTCCTAGTAAGGTAGGTATAGGATTGCGAGAGAAAAAGACTTTTATGGCATTAACGTCTATGAATTGGTCCGAATTGGGAAACAGAACCAAACCATAAATAAGGAGAGCTAGTACGTCTTCGAAAGCTTGGAAATCCATGTCATCCCAGAATGAACGAGCTTTTTCCAATAGAAACTTAGCTAGAAAACCTTTAACCCCACTTCTTGTCTCCCAATTGGCTATGACGTCGGCCCTCTTCACATGTAAAGCTTCGGCGATGACTTCAGGTTTTGGAATCCCTTCTAGACCGGTGAATGATATCTGATTAAGCACGGTAACCCTTAAGAGTAGAGATAACTCTTCTAGTGTAGGTACCAACTGATAGTCCGGGAAAGTGAAACAACGATGTACGGGATCAAAGAATTGGAATAGTACACACATCATATCTTCTTGGAAGTTGGATGTAGCCAAACTGAGGAGTCGACCATATTTCTTGGCAAAAGGAGAATCCCCGGGAACTCTTGAGGCTAGCTCCTGAAGTTGAGGATGTGCTTTTACAAAGCTGATTCGGATGGTGTTTCTTCGGAGAGAATTCATGTCCTACAAAACAAAAACAAAAATAAATTTCTAAATCCTTGAAATGGTTAGTGAGTATGCATATGATGTTGATGATTTTTATGATGTTTATGTACAAGCAAATATATACACACAACAAACAAGTCCCTATGTTTTAGGCTTGCATGAGTTTTGTAGGTAAGTACCCTCTTGAAGTCTAGTTGGCTCAGCCTATCCTAGAAGTAATGATCGGGTTCTAACGGATCTCAATATCCCCGACCTTTCTCTTAGGCATTGTCTCAGTACAACAATCTTTTCTTGCGGCCGAGATATCCCAAAAGTCTAGCCTCAATGAGTGTAGTATCGAGTATCAACCAATTTTCAGCTTTACACCGAAATCAGCTACCTCAATATGTCCTAATGGCCAAGTTTGTTTAATTAGGGTTCTAAGGTCAATTAGTGCTTCATGATGCCACTCAGCGGCCCCGTATTCTCCTCGATTCACCACGAGGGATACCGGTACCCACAAATGCGTCAAACTAACATAGCCATTGTCTCAACCATATTGGTCTACGTCGTACAGTCTCCACAATCTATTGCTATTTACCTAAAATGGTGTCCCAGATACGGGTGAAGGATCAAAGCAAGCCCAATATGAAGAACTAAATATAAAGCACACAAATAAAATAATAAAAGCGAGTAAAGGTGATCTAACCCTAAGGTAACCCCACTTTTTATTCTAACTCCCCAGCAGAGTCGCCAGTTCTGTGATACAGTGGGAGAACTGACTTTTGTTTTGCGTTTTGATCGCATTTCTGCGGATAGCAAGAGTCGCCACCGACTTTTCTTTTATCCAAAAGGAAAGGTGAAAAAGCACAAGAAAGACCTTTCGAGATTATTTCTCAGGTTCAGGGGGTAGATTATGAAAAGGGAAGGTATTAGCACCCTTTTCATCCATGGTTTTATGTGGGCTCTTAGTTACTTGTTTAGATCACTTGCTTTTATTTGATAGTGTGCTTGTGGCGTGGGATTTGAAAGTATTTTTAAAAATCTCTTTGTAATGGTTCTCGTTGCTATAAGAACGCGTACAAAGTTTTGTTTTGAAAGACAGTTCAAAGATGTGTTTGTGGAACTTGTTTTCGAAAGTGGTTTTGAAAAAGATGTTTTGCAATAGTTCTCGTCTCTATAAGAACGTATACAAAACATTTTGTCTTTTGAAAATGTTTTGAAATGAAAGTGTAGGTGTAAAAATGTTTTTATCGTGGGCAAGCGAGTAACTAGGAGCGAATCTACCTACTCGAAAGGTTTTCAATTGTTCTTTTCTTCCTCCTTTTAATGTTGCTATCTTACCATTAATTTGGTAAGAATCCCCATCGTTAGATGTGAAGGGACAGGCACGGCTCAATTTTACAGTCATCGAAAGCAACTTATGAGACGCTTTAGCAATTTTCGTAAGGGACTAGATCGTTTTATCAAAGGCAACGTCGAGGGACATCGAGGGACTATGATCTTTTTTATTGAAGGGTCATTTCTAAAGCATCCCACATTCGAGGGACATGACTGTGTTTTCCGAGGCAACGAGCGAGGTTACCCTAGAGGTGCGCGTGTGAAAAAGTGTGTTTGATTCAAGTTATTTTGTCTTTGAAATTAGGTTATCTAGCGATTGATTTTAAATCTTGCCATACATGCCTAATTACTATACAGTATAAAGAAAACGGTAAATTGCGGAAATTAAAATTCTAGGCTATTACAAAGTTTTCGGGAATGGGGGGACAAATTCACAAACGGGGATGGATCAATGCGATTAAAAGTCCAAATAGGCAATCAATACAACCAAATCGAATCGAGCAATCAAGACTACAACAATCTATGAAGTAAAAATTAATTAACGAAGTAATTAATAATATTTTTGGCATTTTGTTTTATGAGAAATTTTGAAAAGAAAAATAGAAGAAAATTTATTCTATTAATTAGCTAATGAAATTAAATCAAATGTATGTATTTTGTATTTTAGGATTTTGTCATTAAGAAAATAAATTAATAAATTAACACTAAAATACAAAAATTAATTAGTAAACATACTTACAAAGTTTTTTTTTCTAAATTAAAATAGAACTAAGAACTAAACTTAATTAAGAAAATTTAACTAATTTAAAAAGAAAGTTAACTTGGAAAAAGTTTATTAATAAAAATTATTTACAAAGTCCTAAATTAATTAACTAACTTTGAAATTATATTTTTTATTTAATTGAATTTTAAAATCAAAACTAAACGTAAACTAATTTTGTTATCAAATATCTAAAAGAAAACAAGAAAAGCTGAAAACAAAACCCCAGCAGGAGTTGAACCCAGGGCCTTGCACTTGTCTAACATCTCCTCAACCACTGCATCACTTAACCATTCATACATTTTGGTGCTTCCAATAATAGATAAGTTGAAATTTCATAATTGAATTGGGCCAAACCAAACAGGCCCAAACCCGGTTTGTGTTAAAAGGGATAGGAAAAGTTTGAAAAAACCTAGTGAGAAGGGGAAGAGGCGCCGCGGCCAGCTGTTGTTGTTGGGAAGAGAAAGAAAAAAAACATTTGTTATTATTATTATCATTTTTTTTGTTATCCTAATTAATTTGTTATTCATTCCCAATAACACTCAATTAAAAAAAAATTCTCTCTCTCAACCGTTAATCCCTTTCCCCTGACCTCCAAGAGAAAACCAAATGTTCTCTACTTCTCACTTCTCGTAAAAAATATTCTCTATTTCTTTTCTCTCAACGTTCCTCTCACTCTCTGTCTCTCGCGATTTCGTCCTCCGTCGCATTTACTTCGTTTTCGCTCCAGTTTCGATTTCTTTCAATTTCATCTTAGCTCTGCGTCACACTTCAAATATCGCTCGGTTCATGGAAACAGATTGGAGAAAAAAATGCAATGCTTACCTGTCGGAGAAAGTTCAACGTTTCTTTCACACTGTTGATGAGAAGAGAATTACAAAGCTAAATTCAGGTATCACTTTGATCTCGTGCTTCTTTGATTTCACTTTATTCCCGTACGCCTTGGAAATCTGACAAATCTTTCATTGTTGCGATGTGTTTTGTTGCATGGAGAATGATGCAAAAACGGTGACGTTGGTGTAGATTAAAGTTGCGACGATGTTATTGTTCACAGCGAAGAAGTGTGATGAAGAGTTGATGATGTTGATGATCAGTGAAGGTGAAATCGGTGGTTTACAAAAAAGAATGAAAGGTGACGTTGCTGAAAGAGTGTTTGTTATGTTATGATTTTTTTTTTTGCGATTTTCTGTGAGTTTGGGATTTTTTTGTAGGTTTGAAAGTAAGTAGGGTTTTGATGGAATCGGGTTGCTGGTTTGGCTCTTGTTTTTTTATGGTTTTTGTGCTGGTTCTGTTGGCTTGTTTCTTGGTATACTGGCTTGGTTTTATATCTTGCTGTTTTCTTTCTGTTGCTGGTTCATGATCTCCCTTATCCTCCCAGCTTGCTTTTGCTTATATCCATCAGATGGTGAGCAAATGGGGGGGGATAGCTTTTGAATAAACTTGGTTGATTGTTTTGATGCTTTAGAATGCAGGTTATGTTTGAGCTATTTTGGTGAAATGTCTGGACTGGTATGACAGGTTTTGGAGCAGTTTTTGGATTATTATTGTGCAACAGTGCGGGGCTGACTTTTGGACTATTTGTGCAGGTTTTATAGGTTTGACAGTTTGGGCAGCAAGAATACAAATGGACTGATATATGGATTGTTTTGTAGGCTAGGTGATATCTTTCTGTCCCTTTCACTTTCCTCTTTCATTTTTCTGTGATACAAAGCAATTTTGCTTTTGTAAAAAATTTTGAAGAGTTTGCATAGATTAGGAAAATGATGACATAGGGTTTTGGCTGTTGGCTTGTTGCTTTATTTCTTTGTTTGTTTGTTTACGTTGCTTGTTGTTTTAGCTTTGCTTGGCCTGCTGGCCTGCTACTCTTTGTGCTATGCTTTGTTTGCTGTTGTTTGTTCATATTGCAGCCTTGCTTGCTTGGCCTGCTGCTCTTTACGCTATGTTTTATTTGTTGTTTCACGTTTTTGCACTGTCGTTTCATGTTTTTTTTGCTATTCTTTTCCCTTTTTGTGAACCAAAAGAAATCCACACTTTTTTTGTGATTTGCAAAAGTAGGAGGAGATAAATCATGATTGAAAAACCCTCTTAATTTCTGATTCCAAAAGGCAAACTCTAATGATGAGATAAAAACTCTTAATAATTAGTTCTTGAATTTTCACATGTATCTAAAATTTTCTTTCTTTTGTTGCATGTACGAGCAATTTGTACAATGGAGAAAAATGATGAAGAGCGGCCTGTCGTGCTTGATGAAGACTTGAAGATGACGAAAAATCAATTCTTTAGGAATTTTGTATTGTTGCAACTTTTGTAACATTGCGGTTTTTATTTGTAATTTGAATTTTAAGACTTGGAGAATTGTGAAATATATTCAAAATAAAAATGACGCCTTGTTGTAAATCTTAAATTCTTGAATAAACTTGAATAGTCTTGAATTCCAAAGCAGCTTAAAAAAAATTCTTGCATTTGAATAATGACGCGCTTGAAGAAATTAGGTTTAACAATTTGACTTGATTCATGAGAATTGTGACTTAGCTAAGCCATGAATCACAACATAGCTTTAATCATGTTTGCATTCCAAAGTTTGAATGAATTTGAGAAAACTTTAGCGAACTCGAGCTCTGATACCTTGAATTCAAAACCAACCACACGAATCAATTGTAAAAGATTTGGACGAAAGCTTGTGATATCGTGTAATTCTTTGCTAATCAAGACAATATTCAAATGAATCCTCAAGTAATCTTCACCAAGATCATAAATCAATTTTCAACATGGCAACTTGTATTATAAGCAACATCTTCTTCGAACACAATATGAATCTCTGAATTCAACATCTCGTTCTATGGACAGTCTCAACATAAGAATCGCGGCCTTTGAGAAAACAATTAGAAGTTGAAAACACTCTAAATCAAGAAAATGACTTATGACAAATTGATAATCTCCAAGGTCTTTTAAATACAATTTCCTTCGATTCTTAAAAAGGACTTGTTGATGACATTGCTCATGACAATGTACAAAAATAGTCGTCCCGAGATCTTAAAAATTGAGGACATTACGACTCTTGAAAGGCAGACCACAATTATCTGAAATTAGGTCAGAAACAGAAAGTGACCTCTAAAATATTCGAATTTCCGATGATCTTTCGCACATAATCAGCTCTTGACTTGTGAAGATAAATTGGAGATGACGTCAAGGAGAGTCATATGCAAACATAACCTCTCAAGAATATCGATTAATGAAGAAGTTACAATCGTTTGAACTTGACACTGAAAAGGACGACTTTTGCAATTGATTTTTAGTCACCTGAACCATTGAATGAGCAAACTCACGATTCGAGGCTTGAAACTTGGCACAAACATCCTTGATAACACATGAAGGACCATAAAGACCATTTGAAACTTTGAAAACTCATTTTCTTTTGAGAAATGCAAAACCCTAATTGCTGATTTACTGCCTCGGAAGAGAATCTGTCTGATCGATTTCTGAGCCAACTTGAATATCCAAGAAACCCTAGGATTGTATCTTGTATGAAAAATGGGAGGGCAAATTTTGGGGTACAACAGAAACCATAAATTGTTTCAAAGATGTAAAAATGCTCATTTTATTAAAATTGACAATACAAAGAATGTATAATTTAAAAGGAAAATAGTTTAACATAGTCAAACGGAAAGTACAAACAAAAATGAAACAAGGTCTAGTGCAATAATCAAAAGCCAGATGAGTTGTCCTTATCGAAACACTTTTTGAGGAGATATTGGCCTGAACTAATTGAAGGTTCACTTAGCATGGCCAGGAAAAGGATTGTTGATAACATTAGGATTGGTGTCTTTGAAATTCATAATCTTAGCCTTCATCAGTTCTTGTACTTTAGCCTTCAGTGCATAGCAATTTTTCTAATCATGGTCTGCACCACCTTGATGAAACTCACAGTGAAGATTGAACTAGAATCCTGTTGGAAGAATATCTAGAGGAGGAGGTAGATCCCTAATGGTGATCAAGCCTTTCTGGACCAACGCATGATACAATTCAGTATATGACATAGGAATAGGATCAAAGTGACCCATGTTCCCTACAATATGATTCTAATTTTGTCTAACAACCTGATGTGGAGCTTGAATTGGTTGAACATTGACAATATGAGCAACAACAGCCATATGTGGTTGACCATAATACTGAGCTCTTTGAAGTGGTCTTGTTCTCTCAATGGAGAAAACATTTGTTTCACCTTCCCTCTTCTTGTGGAAATTCACATTGGATTTCCTTGCCCCATTTGAAGATTCACCGGCAGTAGACACTTTGCCTTTCTTAATTCCCTCTTCTAACCTTTAACCAATAGTCACCAAGTCTATGAAGCTGGAAGACACACTACCAATCATTTTCTCCCAAAAGAAAGGAGATAAGGTATCCGTAAACATGCTAGTCATCTCTTTCACGGTTAGAGGTGGTTCAACTTGAGAAGCTAATTCCTTCCAACGTTGAGCATACTCTTTGAAGGATTCTCTTTCTCTCTGGTACATGCTCTACAGTTGACGATGATCAGGTTCCATGTCAAGGTTGTACTTGTATTGCTTCATGAAAGCATCAACTAAGTCTTGGAAGCACTGGACATGGTTATTTTCCAATCCCATATACAACTTCAGTGAAGCACCACTCAAGTTGTCTTGAAAGCAATGGATGAGCAACTTCTGATTGTTGGTGTGGGAATTCATCTTTCTGAAGTACATGACCAAATGACTTATTAGGCATGAGTTCCCTCGATACTTTTAAAAATGTGGAGTCTTGAACTTGGCCGACATCACAAGGTAAAAAACTAAACACATGTTTCCAGCATCAACACTGAATAACTCATTGCCTTCCATAGCCCTCATTCTCTTTTCTAAAGTCTGGAACTGTTCTCTGACTTCTTCAAAAGCAGCAAGGTCTTCTTGACTAGCAACCTAATGATAATTAAAGAGATTATTTTCATAAACAGCTTGTGCAACAGGATACACCACATGTTAACAAGAAGTAGGATGAATGATTGGTTGTGATTCAGTGGAAACTGGAGCCTGAAACACTGTTCGGGATGACTGGCCAACCATTGAAGTAGTGACAAAAGGTGGAGAATAGTTTCAAGGCATACCGAACTATGGCCATGTAGTGGTTGGTTGTTGGACTATTAGAGGATCAATAACACCAGTTGCAACCTCAGAGATGACAGTCCTCTGAGGTGGTTCTCCTCTAGAAATTAGAACTTGCATCATCTCATTGAGTTTGGTGATACCTGACTTTAACTCATCAATTTCTATTCTGACTTCCATGTCATGTTGTTCTTGGTATTCCATTCTTCGTCTGATGTTATCTCTAGTTCTGTAGGTATATTGAGGAATCAACTTGATGGTTGACAGATAACTGGAAGAAAGAGACAGCTGGAATGAGATCTTGGACGACCTAGATGTATGTGTGAATTATGAAAAGGATGCAAATGTTGGTTTAATTTGAATTTCAAGGAACTCAAGATAATTTGTGAACATCGAAGCATGAATAAAGTAAATTCTAAATTGGATCAAAGCATTAATCAAGTTATCATCAAAATCAATCATCCATTTTGGTGGATTAGGGTTTTCACCCCATCAACACCCAATATCCATTGAGTTTGATGAAACTTATGATGTTTACCAAGAAAGACCTCTAAATTCCTTGAAAACCAAGTGAAAAATAGTTTCATGAATGCATGAATGCATGATTATGCAACGATCACAAACAATGTCACGAACAAGGCTCAAAGATTCAACATCACGAGCATGGAGTCAAAGGGTGAGAACTAGCCCATAAGGTATGTACTAAGGGTTCATTTATACCTGTAGAATAAGGTTCTAAGAATTCTCAGAGTCGTGATTCCTCTTTCAGATATTACTAATTTACACAACTACTTATGGGTACCAATAACATTCTCAAGAAAAACTCATCTGAACGTAGTATCACATAACGGATAATTCAAGACTACTTTTGAATTGTCACTGCACTACCTCCTAAAGGTCAAGATGGGATAAGGGTTCTACATCTCTCAGCTTCTCTGGCTCTCAGGTTAAAAGTAATAATGCTTTAACAACTATCTTTTTTAGCATTACCACCCCAAGGAGGCCTCCGTTGAGTGGGGTTATCATATGCTACTTATGTCAGGATTGCACAAGTCATGTAACTTTTGATTATACCACCATCCTAATTTATGTGTAACTTAGTTCGGGTGTAGGACTTATCCTTGCTGTAATCTCAAGCCTCAACTCAACTTTAGTTTTGAAAAAATACAAACAAGCTAGTTTGATGAAAGACAAACAAGCACTATGGCAAGAAGGAAAAGAAGTGGAATTAGCTTAAAGCATCATTCACTCAAATCTTCAAGGATCATGGCAAGCAATCAAGTATATCAATTCTCTTTTGAACTACATTGATTAGAAATGATCAAAAATGATATACACACTTTCCACAACACTTCACTTAAAGTTTAAAACAAATTCTAAGTTTTTCACTGATGTAAATCGATTAACATATCATGTAAATCGATTTACACATGTTTTTTCAAAAACTGATTGCCCCTGGCAGCAATCGATTTACATGAAGTGTAAATCGATTGATCACTGAACTGAATTAATTTTTTAACACTTGTAAATCGATTTACACATCATGATAATCGATTTACACTTCAAATTTTTTGAAAACAAGAACGTTACAAACTCGTGCAATCGATTTACATCTAATGCTAATCGATTTACACGTTGTAATTTTTGAAAAATCTGAACTGGTTTCAAGATATCCTTCACACCTTTTCTCCAATAGATGCATGGTCATACAATGCATCTTCTCAAGTTTTACAAACAGAAAAGTATCCTTTTGGAAAGGTATCTTGATTACTTTAAATACTAAATCTTTCAAATTAAAAAACAACTCTTCTCTTATGCAATAATTCTGAACTTTGTAAAATATTCAAACTTCATATTTCTTAACTTTTAAGAACAAAGATTTTCTGCACTTTCACACATATAAGAACAGAAATCTTTGAGCATTATCTAACCATTGTGTTACAGTTTGAATTGCTTACAAGAGAAGAAAGAAGAAACTTCATTGAAGTCACTCTATGTGATCAACATCTTTCAAGAAATCATATTTCATAGAATTATACAAAGTGTAACTTATTTCCAGGATTACTGGAATTAAGTATTGGAATACTTGTGTACCTTGTTGTCCATTGTTGGAAACAAGAGGTATCTTTTGAGAGGATTGTTCTCAAGAGACTTATTGGAAATCCAAGAGGGTGTTCTTGGTATTTGTTAGAGTCTTTAGTTGATAAGACTAGGGAGAGTCTTGTAAAAGTTCTAACAAAATAGTGAAATCTCTTGCGTGTTTGCAAGGGGACTGGACGTACTTCCGGGGTGTGGAAGGAACCAGGATAAATCTCTGTGTCTCTTTACTTTCTGCACTTTATAGTTTTTCCAAAGCACTAAAACAAAACCAGAAATTATAAAATAAGTCAAAAATCGACCACCACCTAATTCACCCCCCCTCTTAGGGCAATCTTAAACTTACACTTGCAAAGATCACCAAATACCCAACAAATAGGAAATAGCAAACAAATAATAATAACATAAACACAAATATAACAAGTTAGGATTAACCTGAAGATAGAGAAAACACAAGAAAAGGGGGGTTATAATTGGGTTTTCCAAAACATTTCCCTTTTAAAAACTGTTGTACCCCAAAATTTACCCTCTCTTCATACACACATATTATTGGTTTTATGGTTATAGAATAAAGATATATTTATCAAGTTTTGTCAAGTTACAAGTGACGTTTATTTCGCCAATGGATGTTCTCAGAGTATTTTCCGTGCTGAACATCGGTTCGCCATTTTGCAACGATTCAGGGTTCAAAGATTCACAAGTCCAACTCGGCGCGTCATATTCAGGTGTTCTTTCACCAAGATACCTCTGGTAACATATTCTCAAATTCAGGTTCGACTCAAGAATCAATTCTTTAAAGAAGGTCTCCAAATGTGTGAGTTTTCTCGAAGAAATATGGTGAAAAAGTGTGCTGAAAGTACAGTTTTTACGCACAAAAAAAATCATAACTTGAAGATCGTGGCTTGTTTTGAACTCGTTTCAGTGGCCAAAATTCTGTGTTGACGTCATCTACGTTTTCATATCTCACGGCTGGAAACAAATTTCGATCAGAAGGTCTTCAAAAATGCGGATTTATCAAGTATTTTCGTACAGAAAATTTGTGACAAAAGTTTATTTGTGTCATGTTCAGAAAATCATAACTTGGTCGATTTTCATTGTATCGAGCTGGTTCCGGCGCAAAAATTTCAAAAATTGAGTTGGCTAAGTTTTCACAGGAGGTGTAGAGTTTGAAAGGAATTCAAAAAGCCTATTTTTTTTGCTCAGAGTGCGCGTGACGCGCCGAAAATCCTGAATGCTGAATATTATTTCATTTGGGTCGAAACTTTGAAAATTCATAACTCGGTCAATTTTTATCAGATCGGGCCCATCTTTTTACACAAGGTCAATGACTCAGAGATCTATAAATTTAGTTCTAAGTTCGAGACTGGTTTCTGCTCCGATCAATGCCAGATTTTTATTGAAGAATGTGTCAGAGTTGACACTGGAGCCCAAAATAAGTATGTCTGAGGCGAAACTTCAAAAATTCATAACTAATTCACCATTTATTCGATTGAGCCCATTTTTAGACAGGAGTTAGTTCTCGATGTCGACTATATTTTGATTTCACATTTCAACTTCAAAAATTGCACTTAATCCCCTGAGATTTAGCCTGGAACGTGACGGATTCAAGTGAATAAAAATCTACACTATTGCTTGTGGTTATTGGAGGCCCAATTGCACATTCAAAGTCTATATCTTTGCTCTAATTTCCATTATATAATCTCATTCTTTTCACATAAACAGGACACGACAAACGGAAAAAAAACATTTGCCACAACCCTGTCAAAATATCAAATTCTTTCAAGAACCCTAAAAACCTTAAAATCCTTGTTACAAACCCTCATCTCACTACAAACAAGTCATCCTTGTTACAAACTCCCATCTCACTATTTCTCCAGTAAGGGTAAGGTTGGTTTGATCTCCATGATCAAAAGGATGTAGAAGCATTCATACATACCGTATCGGTTTTAACATTACAAAATTTCATATATTTGCTTTATTTGTATTTCATGATATAGTAATTTATTTAATGTGTTCATGAGATTCAACACTGCAGATTTAGACAGGGTCCCATGCAGGGTTATTACAAAATGCTGAGGCCAAAACAGAACAACCACGAATGCATGGCTCATGACACGACAGATATTCTGAGGAGGTTAAGGGCGTGGATTTAACACCCACCCCTATTGGTTTTGGTTTTCTTCCATTCTATTTATCCTTTTATCTATTTTACCTATTTTCCTTCTTTCTGTTTAAAACTATTTTCATAAAACCTAACATTTTTCACAAACCTTTGATTTTTCCTCCTAAACTCGAATAATTAATTTTAGGTTTTTTAAATTTAATTTTAGGTTTTAATTTAATTTTAGGTTTTTTAATTTCATTGTTTGTTTTTGGTTTCTAACAAATTTGTATTTTTTAATCTTAAATTCACTTAACCACAAAACTTTTTTCACAAACCTTTGACTTTTCATAATAAACTTGAATAATTAATTTTAGGTTTTTTTTTTAATTTAATTTTTGCTTTTAAATTAATTTTTGGTTCAACAACCACCCCTGACATTTGGATTATTTGTATTTTCTAACCCTATTTTTCATTGATGTTTCTTCCTCTATCTATTTTTTGACAAACTTAATCATTTTTTTAGTCATTAAACATAAACTTTTTTTAAAACCTTTTTTTTAGTTAAAATTAATTAGGTTTTAGGTTTTTTAATTAACCTTTTTTTTCAAAATTAACATTTTTTTATTAATTAAAATTAATTAAGTTTTTTAGGTTTATTTAATTAATTATCATAAATCATTTTTTTCATAAAAAATCACCAAAATATTTTCTTTGCTATTTTCATCTTATTTTTATTTTTCTAGATAAAGTGTATATGGCGCATTCAACTGTAATAGTGTAGCTTTATTTTTTCCGCTTTTTTTCATCATTATCATGTAATTGCTTCCGGGATATAATAGTTTTAGAATTTCTTTTCCGCACTCTTCGCTATTATGTAACTGCCCCAAAGCTCTGTAATAGCTTAGGTTTATATTTCCGCCTTTACCTTCTGCTACTATATTTTATGCAATGCTTAGATTAATAGGATTGTATGGAAAGATAAAAATGAACGATAGAAAACCCTAATTGCAAGATAAATATAACTGAAAAAATACACTGTTGCACACTTGCACCCCTAGAGTACTCCCCACTTGGTTGCCTGGAAAAACAATGGTCCTGTCCCTCGAACGTAGGGATATCTTAGAAAAAGACCCTCAATCTAAAAATCATCATAAAGATCATAGTCCCTTAATGTCCCTCGAGTTGCCTACGAGAAATGATCTTGTCCCTCGATGTTGCCTATATGATGACAGTCCCGTCGAAATGCTAAGGTATCCTTATATGTTGCCTTCAATGACCATTACGTCCCTTTCGATAGTCCCTCAAACATCCAACGACTAGGGTTACCTACTCACTAATAGTAGGATAACACGGTCTAAAGGATAGGAGGAAAAGAACGCCTTTTTTCGAGTAGGTAGATAACTGTTAGGTACTTGCTCAAAACAACAATTTTTACACATACACTTTCAAACAAGCTTTTCAAACAAAGTTTTCAAAACATTTTATCACACCCTTGAGGACTGATACAAGGGTTACCATAAAGTGAAACGCCGCACTAAGGCAGATTTCAAAACTTTTTTTCAAAAACATAAACACACGAAAGCAATTTCAAAAAATGAGCAAGTACCTAAGAGCCCATGGAAAACCATGGATAGAAAGGGTGCTAACACCTTCCCTTTCTATAATCTACCCCCCGTACTCAAACATCTCGAAAAAGGTTTTTTCTGTTCTTTTTCATTTTCCTTTATTGGATGAAATAAAAGTCGGTGGCGACTCTTGCTTACCGCGACATTTGCGAACAAAAAACGCAAACCAGTATTAACAGTCGGTTCTGCCACCGCATCACAGAACTGGCGACTCTGATGGGGACTAAAATATAAAGTGGGGTAAAACTTAGGATCTAGGTAATATTTAATTGCTTTCTCTTTATTGTCTTGCTTGCTTTATATTTATGGAAACTGTTTGGGTTATTTGATCCTACACCCGAATCGGGAAACACCTCTTAGGTAAGTAGCAACAAATTATGAGGGAGTTGTACTGGGGTATACCGACACGGTTGAAGCAGTAGCTACGTTGATGTGGCATTTTGGTTGGTACCTGTAACCCTTGAGTCAATCAGGGAGATGTATGGGGCCGCCGCGTGGTGTCATAAAGAATCAACTGACCTTAGAACCTTTAATTGCACAACTTGGCCAGTAGGAGGTAGCGAGATGGCCGACTTTGGTGTATGCCCAAGGTCGACAGATACTCGATGCTACACTCATTGAGGTTTGACTTCTGAGTTTTGTTTGATTACGAGTCAATCGTCGATTGAACAAGGCTTAGGGGGAAGATCAGTGACATTGAGATCCCTTTAGAACCCGATTACATATTTATAGGACAGGTTAAACCAATCCAGCTTCAAGAGGGTATGACCTTAAAACTCAAGCAAGCCTAAACCTAAGGTTATTTGCGTGACTTGTGTGCTTTCAACTTGAACTACTTGCAGAGTTTTATTACCTGATAACATGAGTTCCTTGCAGGTTTTGTTTACAGTTATTATCCAATAACTTGGATTTCTTACAGGGTTTACTTGCTTACATCACTTCGCACCTTTGCTTAAAAGCATAGCATACACATCATAACATCATGCCTTAACATTTCCTTAACCATTTCAAGGATCTCGAGGGCCTGTGATGCAGGTTATGATAAATCAGACGTCTAGCAAGGGGCAAGGGGATTTATTTTCCTCTAGCCAATGTTGTTAGAAGATCAAAACTCAACAACTTGAGTCAGGGGCTATGACCCACTTGATATGGTGAGCTTGACTCTCGTAGAAGGACTCTCAATAATACAAAGTTCTTCAATCAAATTTGCGAAATTAAACTTCTGACATTTTCTTGTTTACCCCGTGAGATTCTTGAAAACATCACATACATATATAATACATATCATTGCATAAGCAAGTTTCAAAGCAGGTCTCTCATGTTCTCGTTGTTTATTTCAATAATGGCTCTCCAACAAGACAACAGAGATCTCCAAGCTCAAGATGCCCAGTTCAAGGAATTTCTCCTAAATCTATCCAAGGGGCAAGAAGACCTGAAAACACTCTTCGCCGAAAATTTGACTAAGGAATGTCCTGACAACAACAAGGATGAACAATTGGAACAAATGCAAGCTGAGGTAGAAGCAATGAGAATCCAGATACTGGGGAAGATGGCTATTATCCTAAACTTAGCTCGAGGACAAGAAGGGCTAAGAGCCTTCCTCAACAAGCTTCACCAAGATGGATGTAGACCCATGAAACAAACAGTTAAAATTATGGATCAAGGCATTAATCAGCCCCCAGTGAGAGAAGAGGTTGGTTTGGTCAGGAACAGACCTTTCCAGATTACTACTACATCACAAGCCCAACCACAACCTCGCCAATGACAACGGGGAAATCGGCATAAGAAGAATACATCTGAAAGATGCTTTACCGAGATCAAATGTCATTGGCTCAAGCATTGAAATGCCTATTGAAGGCCAAGTTGGTTATGTTAAGGGACCCTCCTCAGAATCCCAACATAGCCTCCCCAAGGTACAATCCAAATGCAAGATGTGCGTACCACTCCAACAGTCCTGGACATGACATCAACAGTTGTTGGGCGTTGAGAAATAAAATTCAAGACCTGGTTGATCAAGGAGCGCTAGAATTTGCACAAGACGGTCATGCTGAGTTCTTATGCCATCCCTCCAAGGCATACCATCAGAAGTGACAAGTTCTCACAAGAAGACTTTTCGTTCATTAGAATTTTCAATGTGTAATTTTCTTTTGATTTGTTTGAACATTTATTCATATCAAACCTCGTTATTTCATCAATGCATTGCACATGTTTATATTGAATCAATTCATTCGTATTCACTATTTCAAAAATGCGTTCTTATTTCCTTTTGTGATATTCAACTCTCGATTAAAAACTCTAAGCCTTAGAGGGAGGATGACGAAAATGATACCACAATCTCTACAATATGCTTTAGAACAGACCCCGCTGACGATGTACATGCGTTGTTTCAAATCCTAAACAGTGGAGTTATAAGGAAGATAATCCCTAGTCAACCCCTTTGAACCAAAGAAGTAGGAGTTTTTCTTTTCACACAAATTAAAACCCTTAATCATAACCTGGGACAGGGTAGTTTTCTCAGTAAATTCAGAGGCGCATTCAGTCACAATCTGCTGCTTCTTACACAATGAATGGCATCGAAGACGTCCTTCCAAAACAAAAGACAGTGATGTTTCCGTAAAATCGTCAAGACAGGCAGTCACCATCTCTCGAAATAAAAGCCCATTAAGTAAAAACCTATGAAGGAGACTTAAGAGAAAATTGGGGAATCCCGCTGACTGTAATCACAAAAGAAACAGTTCAGGCAAAAGAAGGGATAACGAAAACCCAAAAAAAAGAGGTTACTACAAATCCTCGACAAAAAAAAAAGATTACAAAATGACTGCCTCTTCCAAATAAACTTTCAGTTTTCGAACCATCATCGTAACATCAAGGACAAGATGCCAGACTCAATAGGGATTTAAACGCATAATTAACTGAGCATAGGACTGAAGAACATCACGAAGAGCGGGTTGGGTACAAATAAAATTTGAGCCTTTATCCTTTGTTTCTTGAACCGTGAACCAGACCACGTTATAACCCTTAAAATTCCTAGCTGAAGCATGGGTTAGTTCGAGAGCATACTATTACAAAGGTATCCTGACTCATGTAGGCTTTGTTATGAATCCTGAGTTGATATTGCATTCTTGCAAATTTCGTTTTACTACACAAAACACATTTTCAAAAAAATTTCAAGACAGGCATGAGTTTTGCATTCTTTAAATGACATTGTTTGCATATGACTAATTATTTGACATCAGAGAAATCCGCACAATGGATATTTAATGAACAAACATCCTCTCAATGGACAGAATCACCTCAGCAGGAAAGGCACTTCCAATAACAGGTCTTCCATAAGCAAGGGGCATGACATGATGTCTAAACACACCTGGGGCAGTCTCTCCAAACGTGCCAAATAACCAGGGGCAAATCACCATATGAATCGCTTGAGGCATTACGTACGCATTCCAACAACGAATCATGTGCCATCAAGAAAACATTTTTGACAGTACTACAACACAACATTATGGACAGTGACAACTCTCTACATCCTGAAAGCATGGACATAGTCGGAAAATACTACGCATGAAAAATAGACCCGCTAGGTTGATACACCTAGGAAAAAATAAGGGAATCCCGGCGAACCAAAAGGGTTCGGGCAAAAGTTAGGGATATACATAAAAAAAAATCTGTACACCCGACAAGTCGAAAACCTGAAAAGCCGGCTTGGGCAAAAAGGTATCCCGGTGGACTGAAACCCGAAAGGGCGGTCCAGGAAAAAGTTAGGGATTTAAAACGTACGACTATGTCCCGTCACCTGTCTATCAGTGGAAGACTTATACCTTGATCAGCATTCATCAAGAGCACCAGAATCGAGAAACGGTTCAGATATGATCCAGATACGGATGTCATTCTGCTACTTATTCAAGATTTTCATACATCGAGAAACGGTTCAGATACGATCCAGATATGGATGTCATTCTGCTACTTATTCAATATTTTCATACATCGAGAAATGGTTCAGATACGATCCAGATACGGATGTCATTCTGCTACTTATTCAAGATTTTCATACATTGAGAAATAGTTCAGGTACGATCCAGAGACGGATGTTATCCTGGTACTTATTCCAGATTTCTCTTCTAGAAACAGTTCAGGTACGACCCAGAGACGGATGTTATCCTGATACTTACTCCATATTCTCCTCTAAATACAGTTCAAATACGATCCAGAGATGGATGTCATTCTGACACTCATTCGACACATGTTCAAGTACAGTTCAGATACGTCCAGAGACGGATGTCATTCTGACACTCATTCGACACATGTTTCAAGTACAGTTCAGATATGATCCAGAGACGGATGTCATTCTGACACTCATTCAACACATGTTTCAAGTACAATTCAGATACGATCCAGAGAGGGATGTCATCCTGACACTCATTAAATACATGTTCAAGTACAATCACAATATAGATCCATCCACAAAATATCCGCGTGTACTTTTTCCATCATGGTACAAGGGGCAGAGACAGTTGGAAGCAAAGTCACTATCACATACAAGCCAGTGATACCTATATTCCCCACCGAGCTGAGACAACCAAGGTCCAACCTCTGTATCCCCAAGCAAGAATTCCTTCCCTAGCAGGTTCCTTCAGAAAGCTGATATATGCATTCCCCATCCGAGTTTTATAACCATGAGCAGTTTATAAAGCCATCTTTCGAGTAGAGTTTATTTCTCTGACAGCGGAAGCTCAATCTCCAACAGAGCTCTTCTCTCCAGCAATGTAAGTTCATCCCCAGCTGAGTTTATTTCTCCAAATCAGCAGATCTTCCAACAGAGTATCTCTCTTCCCCATAGAGTCATTCCCCTGCAGGATTATTCTCAGACAGAGTCTCCTCCCGCAAAATGTTCTCAAGCAGAATGGATGTAAATCCCCAACTAATCATCTTCGGTCACTATCCCCAGCGGAAATGAAGAACTCAACTCCTTATACTCTCCAGCAGCAGTCTAGGATTTATTTCCCCAACTAGAGAATATCACAATAACATTGCATATCCATACATCATGGCATGTGCATACATATTATACAGCACAATCTCATTTATTTTGAGAACATCATTACTCAATATATTTCATACATCATGATATTACATACAATTAACTCTTTACCTTTCAGGGAAAGATGCAACCAAGTTCTCACAAGTTCTCTCTGGTTTATTCAAACCGACACCAAGGTTTCTATTCTAGTTGAAGATATTCCAACACTTTTCAAGATTTTCTCTGGTTCAGTCAAATCGACACTAAGGTTTCTATTCTAGTTGAAGATGTTCTAAGACTTTCGTCTGGGTCAGCCGAGTTGCCGCTAAGATTCCCCTGATTTTTATGCCAGTCAAAGTTAATCTGAGACCTCTCCCGGGTTCAGTCAAATCGATACTAAGATTTCTCTCCAAGTTGAAGACAACTTGAGACCTTTCCTTGGTTCAGTCAAATCGATACTAAGATTTCTATTCCAATTCAAAAGTTATGAAGCCCGGAAACTGACCGGATAATAGTCAACCAACAATACATCATATTGTGAAGCCTGGAGCACGACCAGAAAACAGTACAAAATACTACGAAGCCTGGAATCGACCAGATAATGGTATATCTCAAATTCAAGCTATGAAGCCCGGAAATCAACTGAATAATATCTTAATTTCTCCAAAATACTACGAAGCATGGAATCAACCAGATAGTGGTATATCTCAAATTCAAGCTATGAAGCCCGGAAATCGACTGGATAATATCTTAATTTCTCCAAAAAACTACGAAGCTTGGAATCGACCAGATAGTGATATATCTCAAATTCAATCTATGAAGCCTAGAAATCGACTGGATAATATCTTAATTTCTCCAAATTACTGAAGCCTGGAGCACGACCAAATAACAGTATAAGACACTGTGAAGTCTGGAGCACGACCAGATAGCAGCAAGAGACATTGTGAAACCTGAAGCACGACCAGGTAACAGTATGAGGTACTGCGAAGCTTGGAATTCGACCAGATAGCAGTTTACTCGGCCAATTACTATTGAAGCCTGGAAACGACCATATGTTAGTATGCCTTAAATTCAAGTTGAAACCCGGATGCAACCGGATAACCACTTAATTTCTTCTGAAGCCTGGAACACGACCAGATAAGAATTGATAAATTGTAAAGCCTGGAGCATGACCAGATAGCAAGTCTAATCTCATCTCCTTAGTAAGTCACTGTAAAACCTAAAGCACGACCAGATAGCAGTCAATCTTATTATCCTTAGCAAATCACTGTAAGGCCTGGAGCATGACCAGATAGCAGTTCATTTTCATCTCCTCGACTAAGAGATGATTCCCCAGTAGAGTAACGGACAACTGAAGTTCCTAAAATTCCATTTCTCCCAAGACAAAGACCAACATTCCTCAGCAGATTCCTCCTCAACGACAGGAACAGGAATTCTCATCAAAGGAATATCTCACGAAATCATCATTATTCTGGATGGCATCTTTAAGCCAATCTCCGACGACTCTCCATCACATTCTCAGGATGGCGTCTTTAATCCCATCTCCGATGACTTTCAGTCATCTTCTCCAAATGGAATCTATAAGCCTATTCCCGACATTATCTACATAGTCAAGCATCATTAGAGACGAGTGAAAATTTATGGGTACTCTAGTGTTCAATCATCTTCCACCTTCAGATCATGAGACAAGCCAATCTAAATCTTCAGGTTTAAGAAGATTGAACAGGGGCAGTTGTTGTACCCCAAAATTTACCCTCTTTTCATGCACACATATTATTGTTTTTATGGTTATGGAATAAAAGTATATTTATCAAGCTTCGTCAGGTTATAAGTGACGTTTATTTCGCCAATGGATGTTCTCAGAGTATTTTTCGTGCTGAAGATCGGTTCACTATTTTGCAACGATTCGGGGTTCAAAGATTCATAAGTTCAACCCGACGCGTCATATTCAGGTGTTCCTTTCCAAGATATCTATAATAACATGTTCTCAAATTCAGGTTCGGCTCAAGAGTCAATTCTTTAAAGAAAGTCTCGAAATGTGTGAGTTTTCTCGAAGAAATATGGTGAAAAAGTGTGCTGAAAGTGTAGTTTTTACGCACTAAAAAATTCATAACTTGAAGATCGTGGCTTATTTTGAACCTGTTTCGGTGGCCAAAATTCCATCTTGACGTCATTTACGTTTTCATCTCTCACGGATGGAAGCCAATTTCGATCATAAGATCTTCAAAATGCGGATTTATCAAGTATTTTCGTACAGAAAATTTGTGACAAAAGTTTATTCGTGTCATGTTCAGAAAATCATAACTTGGTCGATTTTCATCGTATCGAGCTGGTTCTGGCGTCAAAATTTCACAAATTAAGTTGGCTAAGTTTCCATAGGAGGTATGGAGTTCGAACGATATCCAAAAGGCCTTCGTTTTTTGCTCAGAATGCACGTAACACACTGAAAATCCTGAATGCTGAATATTATTTTATCTGGGTGGAAATTTCGAAAATTCATAACTCGGTCAATTTTTATCGGATCGGGCGCATCTTTTTACACAAGGTGACTGACTCAGGGATATACAACTTTGTTTCTAAGGTCGTTACCAGGTTCTTCTTCGATCAATACCAATTTTTATTGAAGAACGTGTCAGAGTTGACACTGGAACTCAAAATAAGTACGTCTGAGGCGAAACTTCAAAATTTAATAACTAATTCACCGTTTATCCGATTGAGCCCATTTTTGGACAGGAGTTAGTTCTCGATGTCGGCTACATTTTATTTTCACATTTTAACTTCAAAAATTGCACTTAAGCTCCTGCGATTTAGCCTGGAATGTGACGGACTCAAGTGAATAAAAATCTGCACTATTGCTTGTGGTTATTGGAGGCCCAATTGCACATTCAAAGACCATATCTTTGCTCTAATTTCCATTATATAATCTCATTCTTTTCACACAAACAGGACACGATAAACGGGAGAAAAAAACATTTGCCACAACCCTGTCAAAATATCAAATTCTTTCAAGAACTCTAAAAACTTTAAAATCTTTGTTACAAACCCCCATCTCACTACAAACAAGTCATCCTTGTTAAAAACCCCCATCTCACTACTTCTCCAGTAAGGATAAAGTTGGTTTGATCTCCATGATCAAAAGGATGTAAAAACATTCATACATGTCATATCGGTTTTAACATTACAAAATTTCATATATTTGTTTTATTTGTATTTCATGATATAGTAATTTATTTAATGTGTTCATGAGATTCAACACTTCAGATTTAGACAGGGTCCCATGCAGGATTATTACAAAATGTTAAGGCTAAAACAGAACAACCATCAATGCATGGCTCATGGCAAGTCATACATTCCGAGGAGGTTAAGGGCGTGGGTTCAACGACCACCCCTATGGATTTTGGTTTTCTTCTATTCTATTCATCCTTTTATCTATTTTACCTATTTTCCTTCTTTCTGTTTAAAACTATTTTCATAAAATCTAACATTTTTCACAAACATTTGATTTTTCCTCCTAAACTCGAATAATTAAATTTAGGTTCTTTTAATTTAATTTTAAGTTTTAATTTAATTTTAGGTTTTTTAATTTCATTATTTGTTTTTGGTTTCTAACCAATTTGTCTTTTTTAATCTTAAATTCACTTAACCACAAAACTTTTTTCACAAACCTTTGATTTTTCATAATAAACTTGAATAATTAATTTTAGATTTTTTTTTTAATTTAGTTTTAGGTTTTAAATTAATTTTTGGTTCAACAACCACCCCTGACATTTGGATTATTTGTATTTTCTAACCCTATTTTTTATTGATGTTTCTTCCTCTATCTATTTTTTGGCAAACTTAATCCTTTTTTATTAATCATTAAACATAAACTTTTTTTTAAAACCTTTTTTTTAAGTTAAAATTAATTAGGCTTTAGGTTTTTTTAATTAACCTTTTTTTTTCAAAATTAACATTTTTTTTTATTAATTAAAATTAATTAAGTTTTTTAGGTTTTTTTAATTCATTATCATAAATCATTTTTTTCATAAAAAATCACCAAAACATTTTCTTTGCTATTTTCATCTTATTTTTATTTTTCTAGATAAAGTGTATAGGGCGCATTCAACTGTAACAGCGTAGCTTTATTTTTTCCACTTTTTTTCATTATTATCATGTAATTGCTTCCGGGATGTAATAGTTTTAGGATTTCTTTTCCGCACTCTTCACTATTATGTAACTGCCCCAAAGCTCTATAATAACTTAGGTTTACATTTCCGCCTTTACCTTCTGCTACTATATTTTATGCAATGCTTAGATTAATAGGATTGGATGGAAAGATAAAAATGAACGATAGAAAACCTTAATTGGAAGATAAATATAACTGAAAAAACACACTGTTGCACACTTGCACTCCTAGGGTACTCCCCACTTGGTTGCCTCGGAAAACAATGGTCATGTCCCTCGAACGTAGGGATATCTTAGAAAAAGACCCTCAATCTAAAAATCATCATAAAGATCATAGTCTCTTAATGTCCTTCGAGTTGCCTACGAGAAATGATCTTGTCCCTCGATGTTGCCTATATGATGACAGTCCCTTCGAAATGCAAAGGTTTCCTTACATGTTGCCTTCAATGACCATTATGTCCCTTTCGATAGTCCCTCAAACATCCAACAACTAGGGTTACCTACTCACTAATAGTAGGATAACACGGTCTAAAGGATAGGAGGAAAAGAACGCCTTTTTTCGAGTAGGTAGATAATTGTTAGGTACTTACTTAAAACAACAATTTTTACACATACACTTTCAAACAAGATTTTCAAACAAAGTTTTCAAAAACATTTTATCACACCCTTGAGGACTGATACAAGGGTTACCATAAAGTGAAACTCCGCACTAAGGCAGATTTCAAAACTTTTTTTCAAAAACATAATCACACGAAAGCAATTTCAAAAAATGAGCAAGTACCTAAGAGCCCATGGAAAACCATGGATAGAAAGGGTGCTAACACCTTCCCTTTCTATAATCTACCCCCCGTACTCAGAAACATCTCGAAAAAAGTTTTTTCTATTTTTTGCCTTTTCCTTTGTTGGATGAAATAAAAGCTGGTGGCGACTCTTGCTTACCGCGATATTTGCGAACAAAAAACGCAAACCAGTATTAACAGTCAGTTCTTCCACCGTATCACAAAAAATATTTGATATAACTATGAAGGAATATAGGATGCTAGAAATATAAAGAGACACATTTAGTTTATCCAAGTTCACCATTAGCTAGGCTATATCTTGTCCATCCTTCTCATGTGATTTTTCCTTCAACGAGGACTTAATCCACTATAACCAAACTGATTACAATTGCACGGGAAACCTTCGGTGACTCACAACCAAGAAGTGATCAGTAACCATTGACCCCTTATGAAATATGACCAATCTGGTCTTTCTTAACATGATTTCATAATTACTCGCAACCATTGTCATCTTGAGTCTTCTGACTTTCACTTAGTCACAAGGTACAATACAATGATACATTCAGTGATCTCCATGAGATATAATGATCAAGGACCCTATAAGAAATATACCAACTTGGTCTTTTTAAAAGGGATTTCTCACGATGATCATGAGCTAGTGATCTCTTAAGAATTTTGGCCTTCCTGGTCCCCTAAGAGATATAGTTATCATTGACCCCATAAGGATTCTGACCTAACCAGTCCCTTGAAATATGATTTCATATACAATGACCCATAACCACTGTCTTCTCAAGTCTTTTGATCTTCACTCGATCACTTGAGGAACCAACCAATTCTAAACAGAATTGTTTTTCTAGAGATTACATGAGTGCTTCTTAATAAGCAGATTACTCCTAATTTAAGTATATATCATTTAACATAATTTTGAGCAACAACTCTTGTGTTTAAACAATTTACATGAAGAACTTAAGCTATAACACAATATGAGCAACAACTCTTGTGTTTACACATTTTCTACAAATATGAATATAATCTAAATTGAGTGTAGCATCTTATAGTCTTCTTGTCTTCATTGTCTTTGTTGAGCAAGTTATGAACTACAACTCCTTGCTTCTTCATAATTCTGGCAAGATGTATTTGATAAGAGTTTTTGTATCATCTTGTAGAATTCCTCTTCTTCATCTTCTTTCTATCTTTTTTGATAGCTTTAGCATGTTCAGCATAACACCTCTAACAGCATCTGCTTTCATGGCTTTCCAGCAACTTTTCTTCATTTCATTGATCTTCTTTTATAGCCTTCAAAAAAAGAGTCGTTGTAAGGGTAGAAAAGTCTTTTCTCCTTCCAACGTTTGATTCCCAATGGATATATTCAAAAGAGGTTTGGAACAGTATGAAACGTCACTTTTCTTAGCCTGTTTCTTGCAGTGGTTAGCATAAAATGTGGGAGACAACTTCCTTTGAATAGTACAACCAATATCATGATAGTGGAACGTATGGTGTACTGTTTGTACTGTATTCTTCTTGACTAAGTTTCTTGATCTTTATCTTCTGATGATGTACTTCTGATTCTGAAGTATTAAGCTTGAAATAGATCAATCACTGGTCTTCGTTCTTCTGATGAATGACTGATGAGTAGTTTAGAAACTACTTTGTTGTTGTAGCGCAGGAACATCAGATTTATTAGAACTAAATCTTTTCTTCAGAATTATGGGCAACAGCCTATCTGAAAGATGAAACTTTTCTTCTGATCTAGAACTAGTCTTGAAGACGTATGCTTATCTGATCTGAGATATGAAGCTTATGTGAGAAGATATTTCATTTCAGAATCTCTCAATAGTGGATTATTGTTTCCAGAATGATTGACAACAACTATCTGGAAAATAAGTCTTATCGTTGTAGGAAAAATGTTTTCTGATGAAGATATCAAAAGCTTTTCTGATGATGGACCTTGAAATAAGATATTATGACAACAACCTATCTAATTCTCAATTCTTTGATTTTTTATCTTTGATCCTTTTCTTCTTGCTGGATTAATTTTGATTACAGAGGGATAATAATCCAGAATATTCTTCTTTAATGTAGAGTGATAGTCTTTCAGATATTTGAACATTGTCTTCAGATATACAAGCAACAACTTATGCGATGAACAACTTCTTTGAGTGAAAAGCTCTTTTGATCTATTTCATCTTGACTTCTTGAGTTGATCCTTGATTCTTGATAATTAGCTTTTCTGAGTTGCATATCTGATGTCTGATTTTTGAAGCAACAACTTATATCAGTACATCTGATTTTGACGTTGAATTATTTTCTTTATGATATCTTGAATTATGATCTTTAGATTAAACTAGAAGGAACAACTTATGTCAGTTACATCTTTATTTCTGATCATGAATTCTTTCTTTGTGATATCTGAGTTTGACACTTTCCTGAGAACATACTTGATTCCCTTTCTTATGAATATTCAGCATTTCTTGGAACCGTTGATTTTTCTTTTAAAAACTATCACAATAGTTCTTCTGTTGAGTGGATTGATTTGAGAGGATATCATCCTTTGATCCTGTCTTCTGATGAACTATATGATGTTGATTCGAAGTGTGTATTCCATCAAGTATCCGAGTCATTAGAAACTTGACTCTGTCTTCAGAAATTTAAGTAGCAACTCTTATGATAAATTGGTCTTGACTTCTGATCTTCTACGTTGGAAGATTGTTTCTTGTATACTCTTGATTTATGATCTTGAAGCAATAACTTATCAGAAACTCTTTCTTCTTGGAAACTCATTGAGATTCTTTTCTTTTCGAACATTCAACATTCTAAAGAACTACTGATGTTATATTAGAAACAAAACTTAATGGTTCTTCTTTTGAGTGATAAATTTATTCTGATGATATCTTGATTAAAACTATATGTAATTCAAACAATGTATCTGCACACTCAATGAAACTATTAGTACTAAAATTGTTTCTCATAAAATATATGTTTGTTATCATCAAACACAGAGATTAAACTCAGATCCAAATCATGTTGTAACATAACCCACTTAGAGAATATCCTCAGTGGAGTCGCCATTTCTATAGCGGTGAAAAATTGAGATTAAAGCCATTGATTGGCTTGACTCATACAGTGAAAGTCACCACCATGCTTCATTATTTCCAAGGGAATGAAAAAAAAAAGCAAAATAAAACCCATAATAAATATGCAAAGTAAAAGCAACACTATAAGTAAAGAAGAAAAATGCATTTAAAGATATCTAAGGTACGGGGGTTGGTTATACAAAGGGAATGTGTTAGCACCAAATGCATTTGCAATACTCCACATGAACCTCTTGAAATATCTGTTTATTTTGGCTAAAATTGGTTTGTTTACAAAAACATCGGGGTTTGAGGATCAAATATAAAACAAAGATAGGTAAAGGAAATAATAGACATACAAGTCAAGACTAAAACATGACAAAATAGTCAAAGAAAATGAATCATCAAGCATACAAGTCAGGATTAAAACATGACAAAATAGTCAACAAATGCAATATCTTCCCTTAGATTTAATCACAAGCAAGTATAATAAGATAAATACCAAAATATAAGCACTCAAAGATTTACAAGAAGGAAAATCATAAGGAAATAAATCCGAATAAACAAAGAAATAATGACAAAAAATAAACTATGATAAATTTAATTTAAAATACAAATGAAATCAAATATAAAAGGAACAAATGACAACTTAAATGAATAAACTAAAAATTGATAACTAAAATAAAAAACAAAATATTAATATTCGCAAAGGTTACTAAATTAATTCTAAGCTAAGCTAATTAATTCCGAAAAGACATAAAGACATGTTTTTGGTGTTTTTATATTTTTAATGTTTTGGGATTTGATTAAGGAAAATATTTTTTTTGTCTTTTTAATTAGTGATTATGTACAAGTTTGTTAATCTAACTAATCTAAAATATCCTAATAAGGCTAAAATATCATAATATCCTAATAAGATGCAAAGACAATTTTTGTATTTAATGAAACTTATTGCTAAGAATAAAGAGGTAAAAAAACTTACAACATGCATTTACATGGAGATTGATCATAAACCAACCTATACTAAGACTATAACATCTACAATTTTCACACAAAAATTCATCTCAAACTTTTCTGCAACGTAACTCCTAATTTCAATCTTCATCATATTCCATACTCCTTTTCAACCCCACACACATTCTTCATGGCAGCACCTTAATACTCCATTCGTCAACCTCAACCATCATTGTAACATCTTTTCCATATACTTCATATACTCTCTGCAACAAAACTGACTCACTAAAAACTTTCTTCAACTTGTTACAAACCTCCTCATCATTCTCAACAACCATCAACAAATCCATTGTTTCCGAACCACCACACTTTGCATAGAACTCGGTTCAACATGAAAAAAAAACATAGCATCGAGTAGAAAAAACAAGTGAAAGAAGGCAATAGGAAGACTACATCATACTTGTGTTTGAAGAATTCATTGGAGAGGCTCTGATTTGGTACCCTCGTTTTCTCTTACTTTTTTCAGTTTCACCATCAATTTTGTTGTTGCTACTATAATTGTTTTCTTCGATAATTATTTATGTTATTGATTTACTTCCTTCACTTGTTTGAAAAAACCTTAACCGAGTGTGAAGGTGTGAAAAACACAAGAAAGGGGGGTTTGAATTGGATTTTAAATCAAAAACTTTTTCTTAAAAAGAATCCCGTTTAACTAAAAACAATTTTTCTTCACTATTAATAATAATACTAAGGATGCAACTAGGAAAGAGCAATGTATGTTTATACTAGTTCACTTGAAAATTATCAAGCTAATCTAGTCCACCCGCCAAGGTGATTTCACCTTATCAAATAAGATCTTAATCCAATAATCTCATAGATTGTTACAATGCACAAGCTAATTGTAAGTGACTCGCGTACAACCTCTAAGACATACTAATCTTAGACTTCTCAAGGATACTGACCAACTGGTCCCTTAAGGTACAATCAAACAACAGTTTGAAAAAGATTTGTTTACAATATATTTGCTTCTACACAAGCTAATAGTAAACACTATTTCAAGAACAATAGACTTAAGAAAATAAAGGAATGCTTATGAACAGTCTTATGAGAGAACGTGTGAATTAGCAGCCTTTTCCTTTGTCTTCAAACATATATATAGCCAATAAAATAATATATCTGCTGAAGGGCATTTCTGGAAATTCCAGAAAGCTGGCAGCTTGTTTCAACATGGAGGACAAGATTGTACAACGTGTCCATTCTTTCATGGTAGTGGGGAGAAACGTTTGTTTGTACCATGTACTATTGTACCATGTAACCTTATCTTCTTATCTTCTTGACTTGAGAGGCTTCTGACCGAGCATGTGTTAGAAGAAAGAAAATAAAACTTGGGTCATCAGAACTTCAAGTCTTCATAGTCTTCAGCACTTGGTCTTCAGAACCCTTTGTCTTCAGAAACATAAGTCTCCAGCATTTGGACTGTTCATCAGAACTTCTGTCTTCAAATCTTCAGAACTTTGTTTCTTTGATCGCGTATTAGAGTATAAACTTCAGAGCCTTCTAAAGTGGTTTGCTACCGTTCATCAGAACTTGTGTAGTGCATAAGTGGAACTTGATTTCTTTTGATGACTTGGCAACACCTTTCATCAGAAACATAACCTATTTGTTAAATACTAAAAACAACAAATATTAGAGTACCAAAATTGTTCATACAAACATACTTGTTGTTATCATCAAAACGCAGAGGTATAATTGCATAACCAAATATTGTTCTAACAATCTCCCCATTTTTTATGATGACAAAACTATGTATTTTGATGATACAGTTTTATACATAATCAGAAAAAGTATCAGAGATAAGAAGGGTAAGAAATACTTATCCTTTATATGAAACTCCCCCTGAATATAAGACTTGGTGAAGATCATATATCCCGATTATGAACCGTCTGGGTAAAACTCCCCTAGTTGCAACAGATAAGATATTGAGATCTCGAGAGTCTTGATTCTTGATGCCAATCATGCCAATTGAGATCTTGAAATCTCAGTGTCATGAAAAATAGATTCCAATAGGAGTCTGATTCTAGATTTCAATTCAGATACTGATTCCAGATTTCATTTCAGAGTCTTATTATGAACTTAACCTTCTCAGAGTTTAATTTCAAAAGTTAGACAAAACTTTGTTTAACACTTTTAGATCATGATTACAATCAGAGTTCATGATTCTTGAAAAAAGAAAAAAATTCTAAAAAAAACAAAAGTTTATCTTGGTTAGAATGTAAGCAGCTCCCCTTATTTCAAAGACGTTTTTCAGATGATTTGATTATTATAATCAAAATATTACTTCAGTTATTTACTCCCCCTTTTTATCATAATCAAAAAGGTAATTATGTGTGAAAAACATAAAAACAAAATAAGTAAAACAAGGAAAGGTGTGAAAAGAAACTAAGAAGTGAAAGAAGTAAAAATGAGACTTCATTTGACTTCAAAATGATAACATCATATAGAAACAAAAGAAACAGACAAAATTCTAAGGTTCGGAGAAAAAGGAAAAAAAATCCCAAGAGCCTAGGGTCCAGATAAAGATGGTGTTTGAGCATATAGCATTTCTAGAATCAACTAAATCATGTTATGAACTCGATCATTAACAACCTTATGTTGATTTATGATTTCTCTGAAGACTTATTTCTCTTCGCTTATTACACCAATTGCTTGTTCCAATGCAAAATGGCGAGATCAGAAGATGAGACAACCGCAGCCTTTTTCCTTGCCCGTTCTACTTCTTCAATCTCCTGAGCTAATTTGGCTACTTCAGCAATTCTAGCATCTTCCTCAGCTTTAAGCCTAACTTCTTCAGCTTCTTTAAGCTTTTTGGCATCAGCCTCTCTTTGCTTTGCAACAAAGAGTTTGAAGACTCTAATTCTTTCTCTTGCTTCTTCTTTTTCAGTTACCATATGAACTCTAGAAACTCTGGATGTTTCAGAAAAGCTCATCAGCCTCTCAAATTCAGAAGACATCCACTTCTGAAACAGCTTCCAAAAATCGTCCAGATCTTGAGACTTAGTACTTGTACTTACCTCTTCTCGTAGCTTCACAACCTTCTTCTTGGCCTTATTTTGAAACATATCAATGCATTCATCCAAGGTTTTGGGGACAGGTTTTTCATAAACTATTAAGGCGAGTTTTGGTTCAGAAGGGTTTGGTTCAGATGGTTGTTCAGAGAGATCTAAAAGATCAGATGTGGTGAAAGGTTCAGAGGTGGAGATTTTGAGAGGTTCAGAAATAGTAGACATTTCATGGTCAGATAGAGAATATGGATCAGAATGGTAAGTGGGTGAGTCATGGTAGATGGGTTCTTGGTTAGAGAATGCGAATTGAAGTAAGCTTTGTGAGATTGGTGAATGAAGAGTTTTAGAATCTGGTTATGGTGGAATAGTATCATATATGGAAGTGATTATGTGTGAGGTTAAGGTTTGAAGTGGTTTTGATGGAATGGGAGTTGTGAGAGAGGGAATGGGGGTTGGAACAAAAACATGTGTTGTTGGAGGAATTATGGTAGTAGCAAGATCATATGAAGATATGGTAGTGGTAGATGGTGGAATAGAAATAGATGGAATAAAAGAGGTTTGTGGAATGGAAGTTGTAGTGGATGATAATGCATTAACAATGTTTGAAACAACTTTAGAAACATGTACATAAGTAGCAGACTTACTTGATGTTTTAGAATAAGTGGCCAGAGACAGAGTCTTAGAAGCTTGAGACTTTTCCTTCTTCTTCTTCCTTTCAGGCTCAGAAGCCTCTAAAATCTTCTTCCTCTTTTCATTTGAAGGATCTATTGGAACCAAAGGAGGAGCCAAATTAATGTATCTGAAGCTATACATATCATGTCCTTCTTCTACCATCATATGTACATAAGCAACAATGCCTTCTGGACTATCTCCCTTGGTAAACAGAGGGAAGTTATCCACTGGAAAGTCTTTGACCAATGATGCTAGTAGAATAAACCATAAGAGGATTAACACTGACTTTCTTTATCAACCCCATATTCTTTAGATTCTGTGAATTGAAAGATTCTATAATGTCAGGATCCAGATCCTCTGTGTGTTGTACCCCAATTTTTGCCCCTAAGATTCCTTTATTATTTCATACCATCACAATGCAACAAGATCACACACTAGGGTTTGGTTCCTCTCCTTATCTCTGGCTTTGCTCATGGGGAATCACCAAGAACCTTGACTTGTATTTTTATGATCATCTATGTTTGGTTTTGATTAAATTCTAGCTAATAAATACAATGTATCTTTGCCCTAATTAATGATGTTATAGGTGAGAGCACAACACTTTCCATCAAGTTGATCTACAGGTTCATGAGTCTATTTTCATGCCTTCTTCGATAAAAGCTTCATTGAGATTCAAACATCATCATTGAACATGTTTTGAAGTAATATCATTACAAAGTCTATTATGAGTCATCATGCCTCAAGTTGTCAAAAATAGTCAAAAGATACACGGTTTGATTGAAGAAGTTTGACCTAGTTGGATAAAGTCTTGATTTCTTGATCACAAGTACATATTTTCCTATATTCCCAATATTTGGAAGTGGTTATGGTTGATATGGTTCCTCATTATCATCCTCAATAACTTCTATTTACATGACAAAAATATTTGTGCAAGAAGGTTGGTCAAAGTTGAAAAGGGTTCTCAAGGAATTTTGTTGCTCTAGGAGCTAGGGTTTTGAACTTCAAAGGGGTATATCTTGCTCATATTTTGGTATTTTTGAGTGATTATAAAGACACACTTCTCTTCAAAGGGTTAAAAATCAATTCAAAAGTTTCAATGAAACTTTGTGTGAAAGGTACTTGATGATGAAGAAAGATTACAAGTCCTCTAGATGAACCATCAATTTCCATTATGTGACTTCAAAGGACCATAACTTGGTCAAATTTTATGTCCTTGAGCCCATTCTTTTTCCACATTGATTTTAAGAATGTGAAATTCATCCCTTCTTTTAAGTGCAAAGTGTGAAAATGGATAGAAGATGCCCTAAGGATGCAAAAGATTATAGGTCATCTTATGAATTTTTGCCAACTTCAACAAGTCATAACTTTCTCAATTTTTGGAGATTTTGAATGGTTCAAATCTCAAAATTCCATTCAAGAGATCCACTTCATGCCATTAGACAATTGTGAAGGAATTAGGCCATACAACGGACCTGAACAAGGATCCTGATGGACCCTGTTCTTTGATGGGGCATCCAATGCACTTGGTAATGGTATCGGCGCTGTACTCATATCTCCAGAAGGGTGTCATACTCCCTTTACTTCCAGACTTTGCTTCAACTGTACAAACAACATGGCGGAGTACGAAGCATGCATCTTTGGTCTCAGAGCTTCCATAGACTTGGGAATCAAATCTTTAGATGTATTCAGAGATTCAGCTTTGGTCATCAGTCAGATCAAAGGGGAATGGGACGCTAAGCACCCAAATCTTATCCCTTACAAAGAACATGTTTTTACATTGCTACCACATTTTGAGAAGATTACCTTCTAGCATTTCCCGCGAGAAGAAAATCAGCTAGCAGACGCTCTAGCCACAATGTCATCTAAGTTTAAACTTAATTGGAATAACGAAGCTCCCTATATCACCATCGAAAGAATGGATGAATCAGCACATTGTCACGAGATTAATACTGATGAGGTAATGGACCAGCCTTTGTTTCATGAAGTCAAGAGGTATCTCGAGGCTCAAGAATATCCAGAAGGAGCTTCAATCAATGATAAAAAGTTCTTAAGGAGATTCTCTGCTAAGTTCTTCCTTAGTAATGGCATCCTGTACAAACGCAATCATGACTCCGTTCTACTCCGGTGTATGGATAAGGTTAAGGCTGAAAAGATCATGGTTGAATTACATGAAGGAACTTTTGGCACTCACTCCAGTGGGCATACGATGGCGAAGAAAATCCTACGGGCAGGATATTATTCGTCTACCATGGAAGCAGATTGCTATCAGCACTCTCGGACCTGTCATAAGTGTCAAATTTATGCTGACAAGGTGCACATACCTCCGGTTCCTATGAATGTCTTGACGGCTCCTTGGCCCTTTGCTATGTGGGGAATTGACATGATTGTGGAGATCAAACCTACAGCCTCCAATGGACACCGTTTCATCCTAGTGGCCATTGACTATTTTACCAAGTGGGTCGAAGTAGCTTCCTTCGCATCCGTTACCAAGAATGTTGTTGCCCGCTTCATCAAGCAGAATCTTATTTTCCGGTATGGTATCCCGAAAATGATCATCACTGACAATGGTAAAAATCTTAACAACACTATGATCACCACTTTGTGCGAGCAATTCAAGATTCAACATTACAATTCTTCCCCCTATCCGCCAAAGATGAATGGTGTTGTAGAAGCTGCGAATAAGAACATTAAAAAGATCATACAAAAAATGTCAGTCACATACAAAGACTGGCATGAGATGCTACCATTCGCCCTCCACGGATAACGTACCACGGCTTGCACGTCAACTGGGGCAACACCTTATTCTTTGGTATATGGCATGGAGGCTGTTTTGCCTATTGAGGTTCAGATCCCCTCTTTAAGGATTATGAGGGACGAAGGTTTGAGTAAAGACGAGTGGATCTAGACTCGACTTGATCAAATGAACTTAATTGATGAAAAGAGACTTACTGTTGTTTGCCATGGTCAAATGTATCAAAAACGGATGATCAAGGCTTTCAACAAGAAAGTTAGACGCCAAGTATATCAAGTTGGGGATCTGGTGATCAAACGTATCATCTTGCCACAAAGTGATCCCAGGGGCAAACGGACTCCTACCTATGAAGGACCATTTGTAATGAAGAACATATTCTCCGGTGGGGCAATGATCTTGACCACCATGGACGGTGACAACCTGCCTCACCCTGCGAACGTGGACATAGTCAAAAGATACTACGCATAAGAGATCCGCTAGGTTGACACACCTAGGCATAAAAGGGCATCCCAGCGAACCAAAAAGGGTTCGAGCAAAAATTAGGGATAAAATATAAAAATCTGTACACCCGGAAAGTTGAAAACTCGAAAGGGCGACTTGGGCAAAAAAGGGTTTCCCGGTGGACTGAAAACCCGAAAGGGCAGTCTAGGCAAAAGTTAGGGAATTAAAGCGTATAACTATGTCCCGTCGAATTACTTTACGGACAACCTTTGACTTCCACTGACAAACTCAGGAGTTTCTGATCAATTCAATCATCTTCGGATGAAGCAACAAATAGACAAGATGCTTAGAGATACGAAGGCTATAGCAGAATGGGAACCCCAAGGGATTATTACACATAGCTATCTTTCTTTGTATAAATTTTTCTTGTTTTATGGCACCATTTTCTTACTAGAATGTTTGTCTCCTTTGTACGAAATATTTATTCAAAGTCAATACAAAGATACCCCTTTGAAAGTAAAAAAAAACTATTTGTCTTTTTCTTTACTCTTATGTTTTGTTTGCAAAAAAAAATGGCCAATGATTCATTGATCAACATATGCATTTGAACATAATTACTCTTTACAAATAAAAAAATGAGAGAGACAATTACTGATAGGTTGGAAGGATAGGAAAACGTCTCTAGGCTATTCCATAAGTAATCCCCACAGTACATCATTTAAATCCCCAGCAGAACAAATTTCAATTTATTAATCCCTAGTAGAAATCGTCAAATTTCTCAAGATTCCCCAAACAGATCTTACAAGCAGTACATGGCATTTCCCTTACAATGGAATTTACTTCTCTCAACAAGAGTTCGTTAGTACTTCAACTTCAAGACATGAAAATTCAACTTATCCTCAGTAGCATTCAAGGATTTATTTTCCTCAATCGCACAGCAATATAGCAAATCAGCTTACATGCGCATACATTACATCCATATATTATAAACATTGATAAAGCAAATACATTACATCATACATTTCATGCAATATAACTTTGTTTAAGCTAACATTTTACCCTTTTCAGGATAAGATTAAACAGCTACCATTAACAATATGCAATCAGATACAGTACAGATACGCTCCAGACACGGATGCCATTCTGATACTCATTCAGATATCAAGTTCAGATACAGTACAGATACGCTCCAGACACGGATGCCACTCTGATACTCATTCAGATTTCAAGTTCAGATACAGTACGGATACGCTCCAGACACAGATGCCATTCTGTTACTCATTCAGATTCAACTTTCAGATACAGTTTAGATACACTCCAGACACGGATGCCATTCTGATACTCATTCAGATTTCAAGTTCATATACGGTTCAGATACGCTCCAGACACGGATGCCATTCTGACACTCATTCAGATACAACCTTTCAGATACAATACAGTTCAGATACGCTCTAGACACATACGCCATTCTGATACTCATTCTTTCAACTTACAATTCAACAAACATTCTTGGATGGCATCTACAAGCCCATCTCTAACAAGATTCTATCACTTCTCCAAATGGCATCTTTAAGCCCATTCCCTCAACTACACATCATCGAGTGCAAATTTCTGGGCACTCTAGTGTCCAATCATTCTCTCACCTTCGAGTCACGAATGGAAAAACTCGCCAATCTAACTCTTCAGGTCTAAGAAGATTGAACAGGGGCAGCTGTTGTACCCCAAAATTTGCCCTCTCATTTATCAAGACTTTTCTCACAAGATCTCTTTGACTCAAGACTGGATTAGGGTTTGGTCAGCTCAAGACATCTCATCTTACACTGTTGACCCAAATTTAGGGTTTGAGTTTGCACAAGGATTCTTGGACTATCAATGCTTCATATGACTTTAAAACATCATTATGAACCCCTAAGATTACTCATGACAAGTTTCAAGCCTTGTACCACATTTTTGATCAGTCAATTGAACGGTTGACCTAAAAATCAATTGTATTGGGGAAAAAGTCAACCATAGCCAATTTACAGTCAAACTTCATAATTTTTTATCAAAATCAACATTCTAGACTCATATGTATCATTTGATCAAGTTTGGATTATAATTCCTCAAGAAATTTGATCAAATCATCAAAAGGGCAAAATGGTCAAAATTAGGGTTTTTGACTGAGAAAGGACAATTGCTAATTTTTGACCTAGCAAATGACCAATTGATTTGAAGCATGATTTCAAGGGTTCATTTGTATCATCTTTACCTAATTACATGGTTCAAAACATTTCAATTTCATTAGATAGACAGATGAAATTTGCAATCAACTGATCAAAAGTCAACTGTATACTGAAAAGTCAAACTTTGACTTTTTGGTCAAAATCAAGTGCCAAGGATCATAATTCTTCAAAAAATGTCAAAATGTGAAACTTGTTCATCAAGGAATCAAAGATTGAAGATTTGATTTTAAAATTTGAATTTTTCTTAACTGAAATTTTTTTCTAAGTATAGAAAATTTCTTATTTTTTCTCAACTTTAGGGAAATTTTCCACCATGATACAAGATGGTTCAAAGAAAGTTTCCAACATGAAAGTTGTAGATCTCCATGAAATCTACAACTTTGCTTCAAACATTTTTCCCTAAAGATGCTTGGATCTCAAGATATAATTTTATGAATACATGCTCATGAACTAAAATAACTTAGTGAAATTTTGCCCTAATTTAGGCAGGTTTTTGACCCAACTTCATGGAAATTTTTCACCTAGTTCCAAGAGGAATCTTGAAATGAATTTCAAATATGAGTTATAGAGAACATTTCAAGATTTCCAAAATATCCAAGAACTCCTTGAGATCATTTTTTATTAAGGATAATCGAAGAGATGAAGTTGGCAATTTCTCACTTTGTTTTCAAGTCATATCATGAAGAACAAAGTTCAAATCAGAACCTATGCTGCCTAATCCATGCTTTACAGGTCCCAAACTTGTTTCTTACTCCATAATTAAATGCTTATTTAGTTGACAAAGTCTTAACTCAAGTCCAAATGTCTTTGTCCAAGCATTATTTCCATAAATGGCACAAAGTTGCCATTGCCATTTTGAAAAAGCTTTACTTTTGCAACTTTACAAATCTTGAGCATTGGACCTGTCTTCTCTGCACACACAAATCCTCCAAGCCTAAGGCAAATTGTATAGAGCATATACCAACCCTAAGCAAGCCATTACAAGAATGTGAATACTTGTCCCTTCACTTTGCTTTAAAAGCAAGAAAGTGTGCAAAAAGCCTAGGATTGGAAAATCTGTTGAAGAGTTGACTTGAAACCTTTTCAATACTAATATACAAACACATTACAACTAGAAAGACGATTGAAAGAGGCCTGAAACATTCAAACACTCCATATCACCAAAAAACTGTCAAAACTTGCAGTTTTTGCATAAGCATAGCAATCCATCATTTGGCTCGTGTGTTTCAAGTTTTAATCATCAAAACACCTTACTTACTTCATATCTAAGAGATCCAGACCATCATCCCTGCACTGTAACTCCTCCTTCTTCATCTTCCATTTTTATTTTCAAAGCTTGCAGGTTGACTTTGATAGAGAGTTACAGGCACTTCCAAGGCAAGGCAAGGATTGGAATACACTTAGGGAGGTTCAAGCAAGCTCAAGCAATCATCAGACCTTCATAAATCTCACTCAAACCCCATTCACGATTTCAACTGAAAGAGGTAAAAATCTCAACTTTTATCTCTTCATACAGGCATCCATTGGCCATGATTTGTGAATAAACAATGTAGACCTCAATGCTACGAAGCTGTACATATATATAACTTGCATTTATTTGGCCTGAGTTGAGAGAATTTTGAACTTGAAGTTCCTAGAAAAATTAGGTTTAAATTTAGGGCTTTTAAAATTTGTTTTGATCTTTGATTGTTAGCTTACATGATTTACATGGTTAGAATCGTGAGACAAAATACTACAACATTCATGTTATCAGTTTCCATTTTTATTGAGAGATGAGAAAGTTACAGAGCTTCTGGTTGGCTAGAGGAAGAAGATGAAGTACAGGGCCATGGAAGCGTTTCATGTTATGTTTTTCTTGTTTCACATAAATCAACGGATGTATAGCCACCCCAGTGGCAAGGTAGAGCGCTGGTGAGGCCCGGGTCATGGGTTCGAACCTTGGCGCTACCTTTTGTTTTTCATACTTTTCCATTTTTTTCATTTTTGTTGTTTTGCAGGATTGGGCTTCAACGTTGGGCCTAGTATTTTTTCTAACATGACACCACTTGATTTCTCAGGATACCCCCATGGCCCAACTATTTTCATATATTTTATTTATTTATTTTTAATTTCATTTTTGTTTATTAAATATTTTCTTTAATACATAAAAATCATAAAAAATATAAATATGATAATATTGCATTTTTATTTTATTTTATTTTATTTTTCACATAAAAAATATATTTTATCTTCAATATATACTAACTATCTTTCTTAAATAAATTTGTAAAAAATAAACTTAGATATATTCTTATCTTTTCTTTTATATTTATATATATATATACTTGTAAATATTTATTTTAACATATAAAAACTAAATATTTTCATAAAATATTATTTATTTTTAATACAAAAAATACACAAAAAAATAATGCATAAGAACTTTATTTTCTTTTAAAGTAGAAATTAGGGTTAACTTTGTTTTTTTTTCAAGAATTAATTTCTTTTCCTTAAAATTATTAGATTTAGGTTAAAACTTTTTCATATAAAAAAACAAACAAATATTCTTTGCATATATATATATATATATATATATATATATATATATATATATATATATATATATATATATATATATATATATATATATATATATATATATATATATATATATATATATATATATATATATATATATATATATATATATATATATATATATATATATATATATATATATATATATATATATATATATATATATATATATATATATATATATATATATATATATATATATATATATATATATATATATATATATATATATATATATCATTGTATATTTTATTTAAATATTGTATATTATTTATTCCAATATTTGCATAAATTCAATTTGGTTGTAATAGCTTAATTAGATTTACATTATTGCAAATCCCCATTCATAATTTGTATTCCCCCCTTCCATAAAAATGTTGTAATAGCGTAGTGATCTTTAAATTACGCAATTTATCGCTTTTACATGCAATGCTAGTAATTAGGATTTGTATGACAAGATCAAAACAAAACAAATAGAAAACCCTAATACAAGACAAAATCAAGGCATGAAAATAACACACTTGCACACAAGCATCTTTAGGGTTTCTCCACTTGGTTGCCTTATATAAAAAATAGCCATATTACGCATGCGAAGTATCTTGGCAAAACAAACAAATATAAGATCATTGTCCCTCGATGACGCTATTCTAAAAGTTGCCTTACAAAATGATCTTAGTCCCTCAAAAAATGCTAAGATACTTTGCAATATTGTTAATCATGGTTATACGATGACCCACGCCCGTCCCATTTACATCCAAAGATAGGGTTGCTTACCAAATCAATGGTAAGACAACAATGTCAAAGGAATAGAAAATGCACAAGAAAGACATTTGAGTAGGTAGATTACTTCTAGTTACTTGCTCTATTTTCAAACAACTATCCTTGCTATTTTAAAAACAAACACACATTTCCAAAACATTTTACAAACATTGAAACATTTTCAAAAAGACAAACATCTTTGTATACATTCTTACGAACGAGAATCATTACAAAGATTGCCTAAACAATGGCCTCTTTTTTACAAAATACTTTCAAAAAATCACACAAAGCACAATTTCAAACAAAAGTAAGTGATCTAGCAAGTAACTAAGAGCCCATGGAAAACCATGGATGAAAAGGGTGTTAATACCTTCACTTTTCATAATCTACCCTTCGAACTCAAGAAACAATCTCAAAGGTCTTTCCTGTGCTTTTTCACCTTTCCTTTTGGATAAAAGAAAAGTCGGTGGAGACTCTTGCTAACCGCAACATTTGCGATAAAACGCAAAACCCTCAAGTCAGTTCTCCCACCGTATCATAGAACTGGCGTCTCTGCTCGGAAATTTAATAAAAGTGGGGTTACCTTAGGGCTAGATCACATTTATTTGCTTACATTGTTTGACTTGTTTGCTTTACATTATGGTTCTTTGTTTGGGTTTGAATCCTCTACCCGGATTTGGGAAACATTATAGGTAAATAGCAATACGTTGTGGAAACTGTGCGGGGTATACCGACATGGTCTAAGCAATAGCTATGTTAGTGTGACATATTTGTGGGTACCGGTAGCCTTTGAGTCAATCAAAGAGAATACGGGGCCCTGAGTGATGTCATGGAGCACTAATGAACTTCTAGAACCCTTTGCTTGACCAACTTGGCCTTTAGGATGTAGTGAGATGACCGGCTTTGGTGCAGTCTGAAGTTGGTAGATACTCGATACTACACTCATTGAGGGTTAGTTTCTTGGGATATTTCGTCGCCATTAAAGAGGCTTGAGCTGAAACAATGACCAAGGAAACAATCCAGTGATATTTAGCTTCTTAGAACGCGGTTACTATTACTAGGACATGTTTAAGCCAATTAAACTTCAAGAGGGTACTTACCTATAAAACCCCATGCAAGCCTAAACTAAGAACTTGTTTGTTTGCTTGTATATGCATACCTGTACAAAACATCATGAACATCATGAGAATCATATGCATCCACTAACCATTTCAAGGATTTTGGAGATTCATCTTTGTTCTTGTTTTGTAGGATATGGATACACTCCGCAAGAAAACTATCCAAGTCAGCCTTGTAAGAATTCCTCCACAACTTAAGGAGCTAGCTTCAAGGATCCCTGAGAACTCTCCGTTCACCGAGAGGCATGGTCGTCTACTCAACTTGGTCACCTCTAACACAGAAGAGGATATGATGAAGGTGCTTTTCCAGTTCTTTGATCATTTGCGCCATTGCTTCACATTTCCCGACTATCAGCTTGTGCCTACTTTGGAAGAATTCTCTCAACTCTTGAGGATTCCCATTCTCAATCAACTACCTTTCAACGGTACCGAAAGAGACCCAAAGCCAGAAGAGATTTCTCAAGCTCTGCACTTGCACTCATCTGATATCAAAACTCATTGGGAAACTAGAAGTGGTGTCAAAGGCTTCTTAGCTAAGTACCTGTTTGAGAAAGCCCAAAGCTGTTGGAATTTCTTAGACTTGCAAGCATTTTAGGAAATTGTGGCTCTTCTTATCTATGGGATGGTCTTGTTCCCCAATCCTGGCCAACTCATAGATGTGAGTGCCGTCAAAATCTTCATGTCACGCAATCCAATGCCTACATTGCTAGGGGATATCCTACACTCTTTTCACACTTGCACAATGAGGAAAAGAGGTGTCCTTATGTGTTGCACTGCTCTCCTAGAAAGATGGTTTATTTCTCATCTTCCCCAATCAGTCTTAAAGAATGAGCAAGGATTAAGGTGGTCACAAAGGTTAATGACGCTCAAACATTCAGATATTCATTGGTGCTCCCGATCCAAAGAGAATGTTATCATTGTTGACCGTTGTGGGGAATTCTGTAATGTTCCTCTACTTGGCATTAGGGGAGGCATCACCTACAACCCATGCTTAGCTCTAAGACAGTTTGGTTATGCCCGAAGGGATGGCCCGCACGAGATTTTGATTCAAGGCTTGGTATTCGACTACGACAACGACGATCAAGGTCTTCGCCAAAGATTCATCCGAGCTTGGAGGATGCTAAACAAGGTAGATAGAAAGACTTTGAGACACAAGAATTACATCCCTCTTGAGCCTTAACTCAAGTGGGTATGAACCCGCGCTCAAAGTCTTATGATGCCTTATCCTTCAATTCTCCCGGTGATCATTGAGCCTGTTAAGGAGGGAAAAGTTCCATACACTATCCTACATCCTGACATGCCCACATCTCTTGAAGACCTACAGAGGGATTGGATACAACTCAAAAGAGAGCGAGATACTTTCAAAGCCCAATTCTACACAAGCGGGAAGAAGGTGTTGGAACTCACTAGGCTACTTCATGAGGAGAAGACTCTAAATGCCTACATTGCACCAAAGAGGATGCGCACTACTTTTTTATCTTAGAGTTTTGTATTACTTTGCCCAAGGAGCATTGATGTACTCAAACTCTATCTTATTAATATAACGTGTGTTTCTTTTTGTCTAAAAGAAACTTGAATCTTTTAAAATCCTTGAAAACATTACATATGCACATATCATTCATCATGACATAAACAGATCTTTTGCAAAGAGTTTCCTCATATCTCTATTGTTTATTTCAGTAAGATGGATCTCAAACAGACAGTCAAAGATCTTCAAGTTCAAAACACACAGTTTCAACAGTTACTCGTGACCCTAGCCAAGGGGAAAGAAGAGTTGAAGACTCTGTTAGCTGAAGAAAGAAATAAGAAAACAAAGAAGGCCACTGGGGTTTTGAACATGGGGATAAGGTTTCAGGGACAAACTAGAAGAACCTTGAATTTTGCAACCACTTCCGGGGAAGGAGAAGGGAAAGGGAAGGAAACAGCGGTTCTGTCAGAATCTGAAGAGGAGGAAAAAGAGGAAGACTACTCCGAGGAACATTATCCTCCAACAGATGAGAAGTACATACATCTTGAAGAGCATTTGAGCACTATGGAAATACAAAAGGTGCCAGGTCTAGACTTTGAAGAATTGGGACTAGTGTCGGGAATTGTGATCCCACCGAAGTTCAAAGTTTCGTTGTTTGAAAAATATGATGGGGTGTCATGTCCTAAGATGCACCTCCGATCATATGTGAGAAAGATCCAGCCACACTCCGCCGATAAAGACCTGTGGGTGCATTTTTTCCAAGATAGCCTATCTGGAACACAACTCGATTGGTTTTACCAATTGGAAATGGCTAACGTCCACAACTGGGAAGACCTTGCCGCAGCTTTCTATAAGTAATACCAATATAATTCAGATTTGGCGCCTACCCGTACTAAACTTCAGAGTATGGTTATGGCTTCAAATGAGGGTTTCAAAGATTACGCGCAGAAATGGAGAGATCTAGCTGGGAGAGTACAACCCCCTCTGTCTGAAAGGGAGTTGGTGGATATGTTCTTAGGCACTCTATCGAGCCCTTTCTTAAACCATCTGATTGGAAGCTCATCTGCAGGATTTACTGAGTTAATACTAACCGGAGAGAGGGTGGAAGCTGGCATAAAAAGTGGAAAGATTCAGAAGGATTCATCTGCCTCTACAGCTGTGAGAAAGCCTTTCACTAGGAAGAAGGAGGTATCTGTTGTTTATCCACAAAGGAACCAAGGGAGAGTTGAACGCCGACCAATGGTAGGAGCTATTATGATCCCAAAGCCAACATCTAATCAACCAAGAAGTAATCAATCGAGGATGGAAAGGCCAGTCTGGAAATTCACCAGAATTAATATGACTCTATCCCAGGTTTTACCGCACCTTCTAAAATCTAATTTGGTAACTTTAAAAGAAGCTCGAAAGAACCCCAACACGATGTCCCCTCATTATCACCCAAATGCCAGATGCACATATCATTCCGAAAGTCCGGGTCACGACACTAACAATTGTTGGGCCCTAAGAAACAAAATTCAAGACCTTATAGATGCAAAAGAGATTGAGTTTGATGCACCCGAGAAGCCAAACGTCATTTCTGCTCCTATGCCTAGGCATGGTCACAACACCAATGCAATTGAAGAAGATTTGTTTGTTACCGCAGTTGATGAACTCTTGACTCCACTCCCAATCATTAAGATAAACTTGTTGAAAGACGGTGTATTCCCGGGTTGTAATGAAGACTGCCATCTTGGCTTATCCTCACCAATTGTTTGCCCTTTATTGAAAACATGCATTCAACGCTTGATAGACAACAAAGAGATTTTGTTTGAAAGTACTCCTGTTTTACCTGTTCATGTTGAAGACATTTCAATCATAACCATCTCTGCCAATTCTTCCAGGGTCCCCAAAGGCCCATTAGGATTACATCGGTTCCAAAAACTACTCCTCTTATAATCACTATGCCTGGGCCAGTCCCGTATGAATCAGACAAAACTGTGTCGTGGAACTACGATGGAGACATCTACTACCATGGCATCAAACAAGATGGGATGGCCGCTGAAGAAATAAACTACGAAGAAGAAAACTCTGACATTAGCAATATTTCCGGAACCAGTAAGATTACCCGAAGCGGTAGAATCTTCTCTCCAGAAATTGCCCCCTAAAGGCAGTTTTTGGACCCGTGGCTGCTCCGAAGGTTACCTCCGTACCAATAATCATATATGCAAGTGCTCCTATTGACAAAGACGACACAACCCCTACTGTTATCCCTACCAACACTCCTACTTCTGAAATTTGAGGAAAAAGTATTCAAGAAGAGCCTGTCCGGACGAAGGCTCAACCGCTGACTATCCCCGAAACCTCCAAGAAGGAAATGGAGGAGATCCTGAGAATAATAAAGAAGAGCGACTATGACGTGGTTGAACAATTTGGGCAAACTCCCTCCAAAATTTCCATGCTGGCATTGTTACTGTGCTCGGAGGCACATGCGAAAGCTCTGGTGAAGTTTCTGAAGACAACCCATGTGCCTCAAGAGACGTCTGCTGACCAATTTCAAGATTGTGTAGCCAGTTTGATGGTGGATAACGGCCTAGGCTTCTCGGATGATGATCTGACACCATGGGGAAGAAAGCATAATGAGGCATTGCATGTCTCTGTGGAATGTAGAGGAACTACTCCGGCACATGTCTTGGTGGACACCGGCTCATCTTTGAATGTTTTACCGAAGAAAGCTCTCGACAGATTAGATTACCAAGGACTGACGTTGAAACCCAGTAACATAGTCGTAAGAGCATTTGATGGCTCAAAGAGGATGGTTCACGGGGAAGTGGATATCCCCATAAAGGTTGGGACTCAAACTTTCAACTCAACCTTCTATGTAATGGACATCTGCACCTCTTACTCCTGTCTGCTAGGATGGCCATGGATCCATAATGCTGGTGCTGTCACCTCCACACTGCACCAGATGCTGAAATATCCGGTCCATGGAAAGATTATCATTGTCCACGGAGAGGAAGAGTATATGATTATCCACCTCAATTCTTTCCGGTATGTAGAATTGGACGGCGAGTTCATTGAAACTCCTTTTCAACATTTCGAAGAGGTTCCCCAAGAGGTAGCAGTGACCAAGACTGTGTCCCAGATCCCTGAGATCACAAGACCTCCGCTCTGGATGTCATCTCTGAAGGATGCCAAGGCAGTAGTAGAGGAGGGTGGATGCACCATCTGGGGGCAACTTCCAGATATTCCGTACAAATTGGACAAGTTTGGCTTAGGGTTTACTTCAAGTGCTCAGAAGGTTGTGCATCGTTCCCGTGCTGGGGGGGCCACCCTTGAAGATTAACAACCGAGAGGTCAGTGCGGTAGAAGATGGTGAAGAGGATTGCAGCTTGGAGGATTGGATCTTTCCTACTGTCAACGGAGGACTTCGCAATTGGGAAGCCAAAGACTTTGTCCCAATAACTTTCATCCCTCAGTAATTTATCTTCTACATTTCTGTTGGACTTGTAATATTCACAAACAATTCACACATTTAAAACCTTGCGTCTTTCCCGAGGCACAATGGTCCATTTGTAAGGGTTTTTATTTCATCTTCATATGACATTCAATGAATCATGGACGTTTTTCACATACAAACTTTTTGTGCTCATTGTTTTTCTTTTACATTTTATTTTTAAAGATGGCTATACCCTTAAACACACCCACACTCACAAATGCAGGTACCCCTCCATTCCGGATCCCATGGGTAACGATATTGCTATGGCCTTTTATGACTCTGAGGATCTAATCTACCAAGTCGAAGACGAAGGTGAGGAAGATTGTGAAGTACCATGGGAATTGGCCAGACTACTACAACAAGAGGAGAGAACCATTCAGCCTCACGAGGAACCCGTGGACACAATCAACTTGGGTACTGAGGAGGATAAAAAAGAAATCAAGGTAGGTGCCAATATAGAGCCTAGTGTCAAGGAGCATCTGATTCAGCTGTTGCATGATTATGTTGAGATATTTGCTTGGTCATATGAAGACATGTCGGGACTTGATACAGACATCGTGGTACATTGTCTGCCAACGAGAGAAGACTGTCCACTAGTAAAACAAAAAGTATGCCGCATGAGACCTGACATGTCAGAGAAGATCAAAGCAGAAGTCATGAAACAATTCAATGCCGGATTTTTGGCTGTCGCTTCCTATCCCCAATGGGTTGCCAACATTGTTCCCGTGCCTAAAAAGGACGGCAAAGTGCGAATGTGCGTGGACTATAGAGATTTGAATAGGGTCAGTCCTAAAGATGATTTTACACTCCCCCACATCGATATCCTAGTTGATAATACGGCACAGCACAAAGTGTTTTCCTTTATGGACGGATTCTCAGGTTACAACCAAATCAAAATGGCACCTGAGGACATGGAGAAAACTACATTTGTCACACAGTGGGGTACACTCTGCTACAAAGTGATGCCATTCGGACTGAAGAATGTTGGGGCAACCTATCAGCGCGCCATGGTAGCTTTGTTTCATGACATGATACATCATGAAATAGAGGTCTACGTAGACGATATGATAGTCCGATCACAAACGGAAAAAGAGCACCTTGATCACTTGCAAACGTTGTTTGAAAGGTTGAAGAAGTACAAGCTAAGGTTGAACCCAAACAAGTGCACATTCGAGGTACGGTACGGTAAACTCTTAGGTTTTGTCGTTAGTAACAAAGGTATTGAGTTCGACCTTGCCAAGGTTAAAGCGATACAAGAAATTCCTGCTCCTCGTACTAAGAAGGAATTCAGAGGATTCTTGGGACGCCTAAACTATATTGCCAGATTCATTTCTCACCTGACAGCCACTTGTGAGCCAATCTTCAAACTATTGAAGAAAGATCAAGTAGTCAGATGGAACGATGAATGCCAGATTGCTTTTGACAAAATCAAAGAGTACTTACAAGAGCCTCCTATTTTGATGCCACCAGTCGAGGGAAGACCACTGATCATGTATCTGACCATTTTAGAAAACTCAATGGGGTGTGTATTGGGGCAGCATGACGAGTCTGGCCGAAAAGAGCACATTATTTACTACCTGAGCAAAAAGTTTACCGACTATGAAACCAGATATTCACTGCTCGAGAAAACTTGTTGCGCTCTGCCATGGGCTGCTCACCGGCTAAGATAGTATATGCTGACTCATACTACTTTGTTGATATCTAAGATGGATCCGATAAAGTACATCTTCGATAAGCCTGCTCTTTCTGGGAGGATAGCTAGATGGCAGATGATCCTAACAGAATATGACATACAGTATACTACCCAGAAAGCTATAAAGGGCAGCGTGCTAGCTGATCATCTTACTCATCAAGCTATAGAAGATTATCAGTCCATGAAGTTTGAATTCCCGGATGAAGACATCATGACATTAGTCAATTGTGAAGGAATCAGGTCATACGATGGACCTGAACAAGGATCCCGATGGACCCTGTTCTTTGATGGGGCATCCAATGCACTTGGTAATGGTATCAGCGTTATACTCATATCTCCATAAGGGTGTCATACTCCCTTTACTGCCAGACTTTGCTTCAACTGTACAAACAACATGGCGGAGTACGAAGCATGCATCTTTGGTCTCAGAGATGCCATAGACTTGGGAATCAAATCTTTAGATGTATTCGGAGATTCAGCTTTGGTCATCAGTCAGATCAAAGGGGAATGGGACACTAAGCACCCAAATCGTATCCCTTACAAAGAACATGTTTTGACATTGCTACCACATTTTGAGAAGATTACCTTCGAGCATTTCCCGCGAGAAGAAAATCAGCTAGCAGACGCTCTAGCCACAATGTCATCTATGTTTAAACTTAATTGGAATAACGAAGATCCCCAGATCACCATTGAAAGAATGGATGAACCAACACATTGTCACGAGATTAATACTGATGAGGTAATGGACCAGCCTTAGTTTCATGAAGTCAAGAGGTATCTAGAGGCTCAAGAATATCCAGAAGGAGCTTCAATCAATGATAAAAAGTTCTTAAGGAGATTCTCTAATAAGTTCTTCCTTAGTAATGGCATCCTGTACAAACGCAATCATGACTCTGTTCTGCTTCGGTGTGTGGATAAGGTTGAGGCTGAAAAGATCATGGCTGAATTACATGAAGGAACTTTTGGCACTCACTCTAGTGGGTATACAATGGCGAAGAAAATCCTACAGGCAGGCTATTATTGGTCTACCATAGAAGCAGATTGCTATCAGCACTCTCGGACCTGTCATAAGTGTCAAATTTATGCTGACAAGGTGCACATACCTCTAGTTTCTCTGAATGTCTTGACGGCTCCTTGGCCCTTTTCTATGTGGGGAATTGACATGATTGTGGAGATCAAACCTACAACCTCCAATGGACACCGTTTCATCCTAGTGGCCATTGACTATTTTACCAAGTGGGTCAAAGCAGCTTCCTTCGCATCCGTTACCAAGAATGTTGTTGCCCGCTTCATCAAGCAGAATCTCATTTTCTGGTACGGTATCCCGGAAAGGATCATCACTGACAATGGTACAAATCTTAACAACACTATGATCACCGCTTTGTGCGAGCAATTCAAGATTCAATATCATAATTTTTTTCCCTATCGGCCAAAAATGAATGGTGTTGTAGAAGCTGCGAATAAGAAAATTAAAAGGATCATACAAAAAATGACAGTTACATCCAAAGACTGGCATGAGATGCTACCATTCTCCCTCCACGGATATCGTACCACGGCTCGCACGTTAACTGGGGTAACACATTATTCTTTGGTATATGGCATGGAGGTTGTTTTGCCTATTGAGGTTCAGATCCCCTCTTTAAGGATTATGAGGGATGCAGGTTTGAGTGAAGACGAGTGGATCCAGACTCGACTTGATCAACTGAACTTAATTGATGAAAAGAGACTTACTGCTGTTTGCCATGGTCAAATATATCAAAAACGGATGATCAAGGATTTCAACAAGAAAGTCAGGCGCCAAGTATATCAAGTTGGGGATCTGGTGATCAAACGTATCATCTTGCCACAAAGTGATCCCAGGGGAAAATAGACTCCTACCTATGAAGGACCATTTGTAATCAAGAACATATTCTCCGGTGGGGAAATGATCTTGACCACCATGGACGGTGACGACCTGCCCCACCCTGCGAACGCGGACATAGTCAAAAGATACTACGCATAAGAGACCTGCTAGGTTGGCACACCTATGCAAAAAAGGGCATCCCGGCGAACCAAAAAGGTTTCAGGCAAAAATTAGGGATAAAATATAAAAATCTGTACACCCGGAAAGTTGAAAACCTGAAAGGGCGACTTGGGAAAAAAAGGGTTTCCTGGTGGACTGAAAACCCGAAAGGGAGGTCCAGGCAAAAGTTAGGGAATTAAAGCGTTTAACTATGTCCCGTCGGATTACTTTACAGACAACCTTTGACTTCCACTAACAAACTCAGGAGTTTCTGATCAATTCAATCATCTTCGGACGAAGCAACAAATAGACAAGATGCTCAGAGATACGAAGGCTATAGAAGAATGGGAACCCCATGGGATTATTACACATAGCTATCTTTCTTTGTATAAATTTTTCTTATTTTATGGCACCATTCTCTTACTAGAATGTTTGTCTCCTTTGTACGAAATATTTATTCAAAGTCAATACAAAGATACCGCTTTGAAAGTAAAAAAAAAATATTTGTATTTTTCTTTACTCTTATGTTTTGTTTGCAAAAAAAACGTCCAATGATTCATTGATGAACATATGCATTTGAACATAATTACTGTTTACAAATAAACAAATGAGAGAGACAATTACTGATAGGTTGGAAGGATAAGAAAACGTCTCTAGGCTATTCCATAAGTAATCCCCACAGTACATCATTTAAATCCCCGGTGGAACAAATTTCAATTTATTAATCCCCAGTAGAAATCGTCAAATTTCTCAAGATTCCCCAAACAGATCTTACAAGCAGTACATGGCATTGCCCTTACAACAGAATTTACTTCTCTCAACAAGAGTTCGTCAGTACTTCAACTTCAAGACATGAAAATTCAACTTATCCTCAGCAGCATTCAAGGATTTATTTTCCTCAATCGCACAGTAATATAGAAAATCAGCTTACATGCGCATACATTACATCCACATATCATAAACATTGATAAAGCAAATACATTGCATCATTCATTTCATGCAATATAACTTTGTTTTAGCTAAAATTTTACCCTTTTCAGGATAAGATTAAACAGCTACCATTAACAATATGCAATCACATACAGTACAAATACACTCCAGACACGGATGCCATTCTGATACTCATTTAGATTTCAAGTTCAGATACAGTATAAATACGCTCCAGACATGAATGCCATTCTGATACTCATTCAGATTTCAAGTTCAGATACAGTACGGATACACTCCAGACACAGATGTCATTCTATTACTCATTTAGATTCAACTTTCAGATATAATTCAGATACGCTCCAGACACGGATGCCATTTTGATACTCATTCAGATTTCAAGTTCAGATACAGTACGGATACACTCCAGACACAAATGCCATTCTGTTACTCATTCAGATTCAACTTTCAGATGCAGTTCAGATACGCTCCAAACACGGATGCCATTCTGATACTCAATCAGATTTCAATTTCAGATACGGTTCAGATACGCTCCAGACACGGATGCCATTCTGACACTCATTCAGATACGACCTTTCAAATACAATACAGTTCAGATATGCTCTAAACACAGATGCCTTTCTGATACTCATTCTTTCAACTTACAATTCACCAAACATTCTTAGATGGCATCTACAAGCCCATCTCTGAAAAGATTCTATCACTTCTCTAAATGGCATCTTTAAGCCCATTCCCTCAACTACACATCGTCGAGTGCAAATTTCTGGGCACTCTAGAGTCCAATCATTATCTCACCTTTGAGTCACGAATGGCAAAACTCGCCAATCTAACTCTTCAGGTCTAAGAAGATTGAACAGGGGCAGCTGTTGTACCCCAAAATTTTCCCTCTCATTTATCAAGACTTTTCTCACAATATCTCTTTGACTCAAGACTGGATTAGGGTTTGGTCAGCTCAAGACATCTCATCTTACACTGTTGACCCAAAATTAGGGTTTGAGTTTGCACAAGGATTCTTGGACTATCAATGCTTCATATGACTTTAAAACATCATTATGAACCCCTAAGATTACTCATGACAAGTTTCAAGCCTTAAACCACATTTTTGATCAGTCAATTGAACAGTTGACCTAAAAATCAGTTGTATTGGGGAAAAAGTCAACCATAGCCAATTTACAGTCAAACTTCATAATTTTTTATCAAAATCGACATTCTAGACTCATATGTATCATTTGATCAAGTTTGGATTATAATTCCTCAAGAAATTTGATCAAATCATCAAAAGGGTAAATGGTCAAAGTTAGTGTTTTTGACTGAGAAAGGGCAATTGCTGATTTTTGACCTTGCAAATGACCAATTGATTTGAAGCATGATTTCAAGGGTTCATTTGTATCATCTTTATCTAATTACATGGTTAAAAACATTTCAATTTCATTGGATAGACAGATGAAATTTGCAGTCAACTGATCAAAAGTCAAATGTATATTGAAAAGTCAAACTTTGACTTTTTGGTCAAAATCAAGTGCCAAGGATCATAATTCATCAAAACATGTCAAAATGTGAAACTTGTTCATCAAGGAATCAAAGATTGAAGATTTGATTTTAAAATTTGAATTTTTCTTAACTTAGAAATTTTTCTAAGTATAGAAAATTTCTTATTTTTTCTCAACTTTAGACCAATTTTCCACCATGATACAAGATGATTCAAAGAAAGTTCCCAACATGAAAGTTGTAGATCTCCATGAAATCTACAACTTTTATTCACACATTTTTCCCTAAATATGCTTGGATCTCAAGATATAATTTTATGAATACATGCTCATGAACTAAAATAACTTAGTGAAATTTTGCCCTAATTTAGGTAGGTTTTTGACCCGACTTCATGGAAATTTTTCACCTAGTTCCAAGAGGAATCTTGAAATGCATTTCAAAGATGAGTTATAGATAACATTGCAAGCTTTCCAAAATGTCCAAGAACTCCTTGAGATCATTTTTTATTAAGGATAATCGAAGAGATGAAGTTGGCAATTTCTCACTTTGTTTTCAAGTCATATCATGAAGAACAAAGTTCAAATCATAACCTATGCTGCCTAATCCATGCTTTACAGGTCCCAAACTTGTTTCTTACTCCATAATTAAATACTTATTCAGTTGACAAAGTCTTAATTCAAGTCCAAAAGTCTTTGTCCAGGCATTATTTCCATAAATGGCACAAAGTTGCCATTGCCATTTTGAAAAAGCTTTACTTTTGCAACTTTACAAATCTTGAGCATTGGACTTGTCTTCTCTGCACACATAAATCCTCCAGGCCTAAGGCAACTTGTATAGAACATATACCAACCCTAAGAAAGCCAGTACAAGCATGTGAAGACTTGTCCCTTCACCTTGCTTCAAAAGCAAGAAAGTGTGCAAAAAGCCTAGGATTGGAAAATCTGTTGAAGAACTGACTTGAAACCTTTTCCATACTAATATACAAACACACTACAACTAGAAAGACGATTGAAAGAGGTCTAAAACATTCAAACACTCCATATCACCAAAAAACTGTCAAAACTTGCAGTTTTTGCATAAGCATAGCAATCCATCATTTGGCTCGTGCGTTTCAAGTTTTAATCATCAAAACACCTTACTTACTTCATATCTAAGAGATCCAGACCATCATCCTTGCACTATAACTCCTCCTTCTTCATCTGCCATTTTTATTTTCAAAGCTTGCAGGTTGGCTTGGATAGAGAGTTCCAGGAACTTCCAAGGCAAGGCAAGGATTGGAATACACTCAGGGAGGTTCAAGCAAGCTCAAGCAATCATCAGGCCTTCATAAATCTCACTCAAACCTCATTCACGATTTCAACTGAAAGAGGTAAAAATCTCAACGTCTATCTCTTCATACAGGCATCCATTGGCCACAATTTGTGAATAAACAATGTAGACCTCATTGCTATGAAGTTGTACATATATATATATATATATATATATATATATATATATATATATATATATATATATATATATATATATATATATATATATATATATATATATATATATAAAACTTGCATTTACATGGCCTGAGTTGAGAGAATTTTGAACTTGAAGTTCCTGGAAAAATTAGGTTTAAATTTAGGGCTTTTAAAGTTTGTTTTGATCTTTGATTGTTAGCTTACATGATTTACATGGTTAGAATCATGAGACAAAATGTTACAACATTCATGTTATCAGTTTCCATTTTTATTGAGAGATGAGAAAGTTACAGAGCTTCTGGCTGGCTAGAGGAAGAAGATGAAGTACAGGGCCATGGAAGCGTTTCCTGTTATGTTTTTCTTGTTTCACATAAATCAACGGATGTATAGCCACCCCAGTAGCAAGGTAGCGCGCTGGTGAGGCCCAGGTCATGGGTTCGAACCTTGGCGCTACCTTTTGTTTTTCATACTTTTCCATTTTTTTCATTTTTGCTATTCTGCAGGATTGGGCTTCAACGTTGGGCCTAGTATTTTTTTTCTAACATGACACCACTTGATTTCTCAGGATACCCCCCTGGCCCAACTATTTTCATATATTTTATTTATTTATTTTTAATTTAATTTTTGTTTATTAAATATTTTCTTTAATACATAAAAATCATAAAAAATATAAATATGATAATATTGCATTTTTATTTTATTTTATTTTATTTTTCACATAAAAATATATTTTATCTTCAATATATACTAACTATCTTTCTTAAATAAATTTGTAAAAAATAAACTTAGATATATTCTTATCTTTTCTTTTATATTTATATATATACTTGTAAATATTTATTTTAACATATAAAAACTAAATGTTTTCATAAAATATTATTTATTTTTAATATAAAAAATACACAAAAAAATAATGCATAAGAACTTTATTTTCTTTTAAACTAGAAATTAGGGTTAACTTTGTTTTTTTTCAAGAATTAATTTCTTTTCCTTAAAATTATTAGATTTAGGTTAAAACTTTTTCATATAAAAAAACAAACAAATAATCTTTGCATATATATATCATTGTATATTTTATTTAAATATTGTATATTGTTTATTCCAATATTTGCATAAATTCAATTTAGTTGTAATAGCTATATTAGATTTACATTATTCCAAATCCTCATTCATAATTTGTATTCCCCCCTCCCATAAAAATGTTGTAATAGCGTAGTGATCTTTAAATTACGCAATTTATCGCTTTTACATGCCATGTTAGTAATTAGGGTTTGTATGACAAGATCAAAACAAAACAAATAGAAAACCCTAATACAAGACAAAATCAAGGCATGAAAATAACACACTTGCACACAAGCATCTTTAGGATTTCTCCACTTGGTTGTTGTTCTGGACTGGGCCTACCCTTGGCCCAAATCACAAGTAAGGCCCAATCTAAATTGTGCCTTGAGCTATGCTGGGAACCATATCCCCCGAGCATACCTAGTCACAGGCTGTAGAACCAATATGGCAGTGCCCGCCGCGGCCCGCGATGAGAGGCATCCCCGACCAAGTACATCCCAACTCGAGCCTTGCTCGAGCATCCTCCCCGTAGGGCAGACTCTCAGTCCCTCCAGATGCTTCGGAGTCCTTAGAGCTCCGGGAAGATCGCGTCTTCGTTCTTCCTTATTCTTTGCAGAGCATCATCCAGGAAGGGGACCACGTGCAGGTCCCTACTACTCACGTAGAACCTGGAAGTCCCTTTGTTGGGCCAATTTTGGTCGGCCCAATAAAGGGACCTTGGCTCAACGCTGGGGGCTATAAATACCCTATATTCTAAGAGGGTCAGGTATTCATTCTTTACACACCTACATATAATTCACCTGCTCATTCTATCGCTTACTTTATCATCAGAGTGTTTTGCAGGTACCCCCCATCTCTTTCAGATCCAGTTCGAACCAGCTGTGCGGTCCAACTCTTATCAAGAAATCATAAAACGGATTAATGATGTATCGACCATGAAGGTTGGCGATGTTCAAAGTTACAATCCAGGGCACGACGGCCCAAAGAAATTAAGAATAACACGAGCACGCAGGCCCCAAAAACAAATACGGGCACGCAGGCCCCCAAAAAACAAAGCAATATACAGGCACGCAAGCCCAAACAATAACAAAAATTCAATCATCCCTCGGAGTGTTGATGGCCACATCAGGAGAATCGGGAGGAGGCAATACCTGACCGTCGATGATTTGAGACAGAACTCCAACCCCTTTGGTGTTCAAGCCTGGATTTAGCATGGACTGCGAACTCACTACAACCTCAAACCCGTCAGCCAAAGCGCCAACACAATCTGACTCTAGGAGGTGGATGCGAGCAATGAGATCCGCGCGCGTACGCAATTCGACCATCTCCTCTAGCTCATCCTCGGCGGGAAGCATAACGGCTTTCAGCTCCCTAATCTCCCTCGAAAACCATTGGTTGTCGCTCTCCAGCCGTTCTTTATCGAGCTGAAGGCAGTCTCTCTCCTCGAGAGCCTTGTCAGCCCTCTCCTTTTCCCCCGACAGCAAATCAGTCTGTTCACAGAACATTTTTTCAGACCGTTCGAAGGCTGCCTTCAACTTGCGAGACTTGGCCGCAAGAGCTGCCTTCTCCGACTCCAGCTCCCTAACCCGGTCCATAGAATCTGATCCTTCCCCCGCGAGGACCACAACGATCTCGGCCATCTTTACCACTCCAACCATGCTAGCAGCAAGGTGTTTTCTCCGACCTTCCTTGTCAAGCCGCTTGATGATGTCGGCCTCGTTGTCGGACACGGTCAGGGGAAACCCCTCGAAGAAGTCCTTCTCCACAAAGCAAGGTGGTAAGCCAAAAGCCCGGGCAGAAACATACTCATCAGTCGCTTCCGCTCCATCCTATGGCCGACTCCTCTTCCTGCTGACCAGCGCAATTTGGCGCTCAGCGTCTGGGGAACCCGAGGACCCATTGGATCCTTCTCTTCCTGAATCAGCAGGCGGGCCCATCCGTGTGGCTTGCTGCGGTCTCACCAGTCTCTTATTTATCTTCTTGTCCTGTGTCAATTTTAGCAACCTTTCACGTCGCTGCGCCATGTAACCTACAAAGGAAGCGAACCAGGGTTAGCTACGTATGATTAAAGACAATTAAGAAGGAATAACAATAAGAGCAAAGAAAGAAACCTAGGAGATCCATGGCCTGCCCGTAGGATTGGCATTCGACGAGCGCCTTCATATTAATAGGGTGCGCCTCGAACGTCGGATAGCCATCCTCGTCAGGAATGTCGTCCCCTTCCCTGGTGACCCACCGAGCAGAAAAGAAGCCATCAACAAACTTGTTTAGGATGCCGTAAGCCTCCTCATCCTCGGCACTCATACCCCCAGCAGGAGTATGGTAGTGCCCAGGACCATGGTCGTAATGAGCCAAGCACCAATGAATGGGGAACCTAGAAATCCGCCCGACCTCGGGATTACCCTCAGCGTCCAAACAGGGCTCCCCGTCCTCGTCGACCACAGTGGCCGGTTCGAACAAAGAATTTGAGGCCGTCTGGGTGGATGGTTACAGTATGTACCATTTGTCCTTAAAATCCCTCAGAGTCCATGTACATCCTAAACAGTCTCTTCGATTGCTTAAGGGACACCCAACTATGTTTTCCTCCTCGAGACTGGCGTTGCAGGTGGAAAACCCTGAAGAACAGGGGAATCATCACCCCAATTCTCAGGAAACAACAAGTTAGCTCGAATGCTTGGAGAAAGGCAATCGCGTTGGGGTGGAGATGGGAGGGGGCCAGGTTCAGATGGTTGAATACCCCGACCTGGAAGTCGTTAAAAGGCAACCGAAGACCAAGATCTTTGAACACGATCTCGTACATGGGGAACGCATCTTGGGTGAACTCCTAGCAAATGCGAGCATCCCTCGCCGGCCTCATTATTTTTAAGTTCTGTTGAAATCCTTCTTGAGTACTGCCGTACTCGACGACATTATAAGCTTGTCTGCTGCGATGGCTGTACACCGAAGCTATTCCCCGGGGCTCAGCACCCACCCAATCCAGCGTGGGATTGTCGACGGTGTCGACCAGAGTAATGGTCTCTTCTGCTGTGCTTGTATCCTCGACGTCGTTACGCCCCAAGGACTCGGGAATGTCTTCCATTTACCTGCAAAGTACAGGAAACCGGTGAATTCGACAGCAAATCCACGTGCCCGCCATAAATGCGGGGAGAAATAAGCAACGCTCAGATCGAGTCTATAGCCATTCGCGAGAGAAACGAGAAACAAGTGGATCTCAACCAAACACTGACACCCCAGCGCCCTCCGCGCATCAATCATGAACGACACGAGCGCAACATGAGTACCCCGGGCGAAGCTTGAATCGCGTGACCAAGTTCATAATTTCGCTTACCCGGTGCAAGAATACTACGGGGAAACTAGCCTGCATACTAACGAAAGGATGAATATCCCGGTCAAGTTCATGAATCTACTAACTAGAACGCGTGAGTATCGCGGGCAAGATCATGAACCATATGCCTAAACTTATGAATGTCTCGGGAACAACCATGAATCAGGCGCCTAGCGCGCTTAAATCTACCGGGCATAATCTCCAGATACAAGTTTCTACTAGCAAAATGTCATCAAAACTACCTACAACGCGGGAAATCAAAGGGAAAGGATACTTACTTGGAAGAAGAAGTGAAGAACGACGGTGATGGAAGTAATCAGATGGAGAACGGCGCGGCGGTCTCAACAACATTATGGGAACTCGCAATAGTGAAAACAGAGGAAATATGAAAAACGCAAAGTAGTGAAACGGACTATGGGCCCTGGGATCCTATTTATAGAGATGACGTGGAATATGAAACATCACACTGGGGAACCACGAACTGCCCCCGTCCTCGATGCCTGCTCACCTAGACAATGATGACCCTACTCACTAGGGCGGCGTTGCGATTTCCAAGAACTACACCACGTGTCCAACTGACGCATCCTCGCGAACAATCCTCGAGCACCCCTCGACATGAAAAAACCCAGTATCGGGCACGAGGTACCCGCGAAAGAACAAACTGGGATCAAGTCATAACTCCTGCACCAGGAACAACGACTTGGGGGGCTCCTGTTCTGGACTGGGCCTGCCCTTGGCCCAAATCACAAGTAAGGCCCAATCCAATTCGTGCCTCGAGCTATGCTGGGAACCATATCCCCCGAGCATACCCAGTCACGGGCTGTAGAACCAATACGGCGGTGCCTGCCGCAGACCGCGACGAGAGGCATCCCCGACCAAGGACATCCCAACTCGAGCCTTGCTCGAGCATCCTCCCTGTAGGGAAGACTCTCAGTCCCTCCGGATGCTTCGGATTCCTTAGAGCTCCAGGAAGATCGTGTCTTCGTTCTTCCTTATTCTTCGCAGAGCATCATCCAGGAAGAGGACAACGTGCAGGTCCCCACTACTCACGTAGAACCTGGCAGTCCCTTTGTTGGGCCGATTTTAGTCGGCCCAATAAAGGGACCTTGGCCCAGCGCTGGGGGCTATAAATACCCTCTATTCCAAGAGGTTCACGTATTCATTCTTTACACACCTACATACAATTCACCTGCTCATTTCGTTGCTTACTTTATCATCGAAGTGTCTTGCAGGTACCCCCCCCCCCCCCCCATCTCTTTCAAATCTAGTTCGAACCAGTTGTGAGGTCCAACTCTGATCAGGCAAGATCAGTTGCCTTATACAAAAAAATGGCCATATTACGCATGCGAAGTATCTTGGCAAAACAAACAAATATAAGATCATAGACCCTCGATGACGTTATTCTAAAAGTTGCCTTAAAAAATAATCTTAGTCCCTCAAAAAATGCTAAGATACTTTGCAATATTGTTAATCATGGTTATACGATGACCCACGCCCGTCCCGTTTACATCCAAAGATAGGGTAGCTTACCAAATCAATGGTAAGACAACAATGTCAAAGGAATAGAAAATGCACAAGAAAGACATTTGAGTAGGTAGATTACTTCTAGTTACTTGCTCTATTTCCAAACAATTATCCTTGCTATTTTCAAAACAAACACACATTTCCAAAACATTTTACAAACATTGAAACATTTTCAAAAAGACAAACATCTTTGTATACATTCTTACGAACGAGAATAATTACAAAGATTGCCTAAACAATGGCCTCTTTTTTTACAAAATACTTTCAAAAAACCACACAAAGCACAATTTCAAACAAAAGTAAGTGATCTAGCAAGTAACTAAGAGCCCATGGAAAACCATGGATGAAAAGGGTGCTAATACCTTCCCTTTTCATAATCTACCCCCCGAACTCAAGAAAAAATCTCAAAGGTCTTTCCTGTGCTTTTTCACCTTTCCTTTTGGATAAAAGAAAAGTCGGTGGTGACTCTTGCTAACCAGAACATTTGCGATAAAATGCAAAACCCTCAAGTCAGTTCTCCCACCGTATCACAGGTACCTTGAAACTGAAGTTTCAACTTAAAGCAGAATTTGAAATCCTTGATTTGGCTTCTAAACACAAGTTTTTTGCGCGCTTTTACTTCTAATCATGTTTAATGAACTTCCAAAAGTGATTAGCACATTGAAACACAAGGTTTGGATGAGTTTTGATCAAAATAGAAGTAACACTTTTCTTGTTTGCAACTTCACACGATTTCCCTCCAAATCCTATCATTCTACACACTTGAGCATTCAATCAGCTTCCTTATAAATAGAGGACCATACATCATTCATTTTTTCAAGCTTAGAGAGCCAGAACCACCATGTCAAACTCCCTCTTGAACTCAATTTTCTGCAATTTCGAATTTGCTCTTACAGCCTTTCTCAATCCATTTTCTTTGTCAATTCACCTTCCTTGAACCTCACTGAAGTTAACAGAAGAAGAATTAAGCTCTAAGCCTTCCTAAATCATGCTAGCCAAGTGAAGTTTCAAAGCTCTGCAACTTAACTTTAATAGGTAGATTCTTTCACCAATTCTCTCAAATTTGATACTGTTATGAAGCTCTCATCATCCTGATTCTAGTCGCAACACTTGTTTTTAACTGGAAGTACGTTTTGGCCATGAAATTTCAAATCCCCTTTCAAAACTTCTCTTCCAAAATGACAGAGTTACAACTTATATAAATTTTTCGCGAGGGTACCATTGGAATCCTCTTGAAGAGACGAAGTCAATGGTACCGGTCTCATGTTCTAATTTTACAGTTTCTTGGACCTGCAAATCTCGTGGCTAAAGGTTGAATATGACCAACGTGTCATCTATCAACCAATGAAAGCATGTCACACTTTTTTTCAAAATTTGATTTAATTAACGATTTCATGCTTTATTCACTAAAGACCATGATATGCACAATGTGTCTGATCTATTGGATTAGCTTACTAATGCGTTTTGACTCTCATCCATTGGTCCACATTTTTTTACTTTATTTTTTATTTCTGATTTTTATATTTTAATTATTTTAAACTTCCAAAATTCATAGAAAATTCATTTCTGATTAAAAAATTATGAAAAAATTCACAAAAATATTTTCAAATATTCTCTTTCTGAATTTTATTTTTTCATAATTTTATTTTTAGATTTGGTATTTTTTTAATAATTTTTCTTTGTTTTGGTTTGTTTTTAATTATTTAAAAAAATATACTTTTGAGCATTAATTCTGAAAAAATTCATCAACATCATTTCCATTATTTCTGACCTTCTAAATTTTTTTTAAAATTTTATTTTGACTTCTACTATTTTTGATCTTTTTTCCACTTATTTGAGCAATTTTAATTAGTTTAAAAATAGTTTCTAACTTTAAAAAATCAACAAAAATTTTATATAAATATTTGAATTCATTTATGATTTTCCTATGATCTTATTTGATTTTTCTTGGATGTTTCGAATATAGTTGTTATTTTCTACTTTTATTTTTATTTTAAAACAATTTTAAAAATCTTTTTTCTTTATTATTAAATACAATTTTATTGTGCATATATTCTGGCTGATCACAGACTATGAAATTTTAATCATGAGATTTATTAACATAATTGGATCCATGGTGTTGAGTTTACTCCATAAAAAAATGGATGAATGATTTTAATAATAGTTTGATTAAATTTTTTGTTCAAATATGGTTTAATTCTTACCACATCCCTATTCATCTTATCTCCTTCTTTATTGTACCAAGTGCTATTGGAGAATGATTTACATATCATTTCTCAAAACATATGGTACATAGATTGCTATTGACCGACCTCAAAATAGGTGCGACTTCTATATAAGTCCACTTACGATTACTTAACATAACGCTAAATTTTGTCCCGATTCGAGAAATGATCATTCGTGGCCCAAACCTATGTTTGTAGCCCAAGTATGTTAATTTGCATCCTTTGATCCAATAACCTTGAGGTTCATTGTTAGGAGGCTTTGGTCTTATCAATCCTCTAATGAATCTTCATAATCTTTGGTCAAAGTGAATCACTTAAACATCATTGATCATTTATTGTTGCCTTGAGAATTTTAAATAGGTGATATACTTGACAAAAAGCAAATGAAACTTGTTGTTGAGAGGCTTTGGTTTTATCAATCTTCTAATGAGTTTCAAATGAAAGTTTCAAGAAGGTCATTCAACTAACCTCTAATTCCTAACAATTGACTTTATTTTGTACCTTTACTTTATAATCTTTACTTTAAGCACATTAATTTTAGCATTTATATTTCATGCTATTTTTATCTTTGTTCACTTGAGCATTTATCTTTATGTCATTTTTATTTTGCTCACTTGAGCTTTACATTTCTTTTTGAAGATACCTAATAATCAACTTGAACCATAAAAAAACTTTAATGTTACTTGGACTACTTGGTTACCATCCTTAGCATTTATGGAGATTGTGGACTTCTTGGACTTAGGATTAGAAACCTTGACCTATATTTGAGACCTTGTGACCTCAACTGTTATTTCTGTCTGGAGTTCTCGGGGTTTGCCCCAAGATATTGGGTTGTTTGTTTATTTTGTGTGCATGTTATTATGATCACATGCTTTGTCTGTGATCTGGAATTCATCTCTACAGCTATTACTCTGCCCAATTTTTGTGAAGACTTAATGCAAATGAAGCTAGGTTTTCTTAAGACGTTTATTATATTTTCTTGTTTGGTTTCAAATCCAAAGGATGAGAATTCTACATTGACTCATTGTGTCAAATGTTGGCTTCTTGTTGGTTAGACGGTTCTTTTCCCTAACTTTTACCTTATGCTTTAGGATAGTCCCTTCATCTCCTCCCATCTTCTTTAATTTCAAAAATCTCCTCCCTCCTTTTGAAAACTCTTCTTGTTTCTAAACTTGAATCACTTTCGTAATAAACTTGGACTTAGGTCCATGCATTTTCGAAAAAACATTTTCTTAATCAAAATTTAATCAACTTAACAATACTTTGACATTTTTTTTGTTAGAAGACTAAAAGTCAATCAATCTCATTCAAACCATTTTGAAACTTTGGCTTTTATTTTAAAACTTTTCTCAAAAGATTAGACTCTTGTCAATCTTTGTAGTGATGCGAGCTACTATACTTCTATGATATGTAGTGAAGTGAGACATTTTCCACTTGGGTGTTGAGTGAAGCTTTGTTGATTTTAAAATCCAAGATATATCCTCCGCTTTGAGATGACATAAATTCTCCTTTCTCATGATCGTGGGCAGTAAGTACGTTCTTCCACTTGGATAAGACGATGATGTCTCGTCTCTTAAAATTAACCAATACACTTGTGTTTTGAAAATTTTAAAGGTGAACTACGAGTGCCCTAATCCCCTATTGCACGGAAGGTGGTACGTATGAACTAAAGGTTTGCAACCGCGGAGGGTGCAAAAATTGTAAAAAAAATACTTCTTTTCTCATCCCCACAATCTATTTTTGTATACAACTTTTATAGCCAAAGTACACAGGTTTTCAAAGAGGTTCCTACGGAGTACCATAGATGTTTAGGGTGATAATACCTTCCCTTTGCATAACCAACCCCCGAACTTAGATTCTCTCCCCTTCTTTTTGGGTTATTCACTCTTTTTCCATTCCTTTGGAAATAATAAAGCACGGTGGCGATTTTTATTTTGATTTGTGCGAGTCAAGTCAATCCAATGGCTTAGTCTCAACATTTCTACCGCTACACTGTGTAGTGACCTTCTTCATTCAGAAACTTCACCAAACCACTTTCCATAAAGATGTCAGTTAGGAAACATCCAAAGGGAATGTAATTTGGAATCTTCTTATTTGGATCATCTGTGGTTCTGGTCTTTCTGATAGTGTCTCTCATATAGTAGAACAAAAGAGAAGGAAGACATATCTTATGATGATTCATAAGATAGTACAACATATACTTCTGACTAACATTGAAATAATCAGATAAGCTCAATGACAGTCTAGGGTTGATACAACCAAGAAGGATTTTGTGCCAAATCCTAAGATTATCATGCAGATCCTTACTCTTGTAATCAATCTTATCAAGAGAGTAGTTCTTGAAGATAGACTTGTTGATAGTTTCCTTCATAAACCTAGACTTACTATCCATTCCATAGACTCTTTTTCCTTCCAGATGCTTCATTACAAGAAGATCTGCTATCGACTTCTTAGTTATGATGATTCTTTCACCTAGAACATGAGAAACCACATGCAGGTTATCACAATCAGCCTGTATCTAGAAATATTCCACCAAAGCTTCATAAACAGGACCATAAAGCCTCATGAAATAATGTTCCCAGCCTTGAGCATTCAATTCTTTCCTTATTATGTCACAATCGTTGGAAGATAGATTGTTGAAATCAACCAGAAATTCACGAAGAACAATCAAATCTTGTAGTTGAGTAATACAATAAACTTGAACAAACTTCTTTGTAATATGGGTTTCATCGGTGAAGGGTATAGAAGATGAAACAGGCACCTTGGGAGTTGAAGAACTTGGTGGAACAATTGATGATAAAGACCCAGAAGTGTCCATTGCTTGTTCTAACTCATTCAAAAATCTAAAGGCCTCTTGTTGTAGTGAGTTCATCATTATTGAGAAAGTGATGAACACGAAGAACTTGATGAACAATTGAGAGAAAGAGGGGTTTAAGGTTTCTAACAAAAGTGTGGAAGTGAAGTGAGGATGTGTGTGTTAGTGTATAGTGTTTTTAGAAGAGAGAGAGAAAACTCAAAAGAAAAACAGACATAATTATTAGGAGTAATAAATGAGTGTAAGAATTAATCAATTCCAAGAAAAAGTGCACTGCTCATCATATAACTTAAGTAGAGTATAATTATTAAGAATAACCAAGGGTTACACACGTTAATCAATGCATCTAATTAAGTGACATATTTTAATATCCTTAGAGTCTGGAAAACCAAAAGGTTCCCATCTGATCAGAGATGTTTCTGACCGAAACATTTTCTGATGACTGAGGTTCTGAATAAAAAGAAAATACTTTTTGTTTAAATTAGAATCTCATTTCTTTAGACTACGACTAAACATATCTGATTTTGATGAAATCTTACTCTGGACAAAAGTCCATTTTCAGATGTTTCAGAACGAAAAGAAATCTATCTTCAGCTAAGGTTTTTGTGAAGATATCAACCCATTGATGGCATGTATCTATGAATTTTAAAGATAAAATCCCTTTATGAACTTAATCTCTAATGAAATGATGTTTTATTTCTATATGTTTAGCCCTAGAATATAAAATAGGATTTTTACTTAAACAAATAACAGTTGTGTTATCACAAAAGATAGGAATGTTATTCTCATAAATCTGATAGTCTTTCAGCTAATTCTTCATCCATAGAATCTGAGTACTTCATAGTGACACTGAAATGTATTATGCCTCTGCTATTGAAAGTGCAATTGTTGATTGCCTCTTGCTTTACCATGAAATCAGATTCTTACCAAGAAATAGACAATTTCCATAAGTACTCTTCCTCTCTAGTCTGTCTCCAGCATAATTTGCATCACAAAAACCAGAAAGAGTGTACTATGATATTTTCTCATACATCAAGCCAAGGTTAGTTGTTCCTTTCAGATACCTTAGAATTCTCTTAACAATAATTAAGTGAGATTCCCTAGGATCAAATTGGAATCTAGCACATAAATGGACACTAAATAAAATATCAGGTCTGGAAGAAATTAGATACAGAAGAGAGCCTATCATACCATGATACAACTTCTGACATACCTTTTCACTTACCTCATCTTTCTCTAGTGTATGTTGGACGCATCAGAGTCTTTACTGACGTGTTGTCCATCATGTTAAACTTCTTTAGAATTTCTTTAGTATACTTACTCTGATGAATGTAAGTAACTTCTGATTGTTGATCAATCTGAATTCCCAGAAAGAACTTCAGTTCTCCCATCAAACTCATCTCAAACTCAGCTTACATCAACTTAGAAAATTCCTCGCAAAGAGAGGGACTAGCAAAACAAAAAATAAATTTGAACTATCAGAATATCATTTTTGAATATTTTATAGAAGAGTGTAGTATCAACCTTCCCTCTGGTGAATTTATTTTCTAAAAGAAAACTACTCAATCTATCATACGATGCTCTGGGAGCTTGCTTTAGACCATAAAGAGACTTCTTGAGTTTAAAAACATAATATGATTTATTAGAGTTTCAAATCCAGGAGGTTGTTTAACATATACTTCTTCAGAGTGTAACTATTCAGAAATGCACTTTTAACATCCATCTGATAAAGGATGGTGTTATGATTAACAGAGAAAGAAATTAATAAACTAATTGCTTCTAACCTGGAGACTGGTGCAAAGGTTTATGTATAGTCTATTCCTTTTTGCTAACTATAACCTTGTGCAATCAGTCGTGTGTTGTTTCTAATAACTTCACCCTTCTTGTTGAGCTTGTTTCTAAACACCCATCTATTTCTAATAACGTGGACACCTTTAGGTTTCTGAACAAGATCACATACATCATTCTTTGAGAATTAATTTAGTTCTTCTTCCATTTCCAGAATCCAGTCTTTGTCTAGAAGGGCTTCATCAATAGATGTTGGCTCAATCAGAGACACCAAACCCATAAGCATCTCTTCAGAAGGTTTGAAGGTTGATCTGGTTTTGACAGGGGCATCTTTATTTCCCATAATCAAATCTTCAAGATGAGAGATTGCAGTTCTTCTTCTCCTTAGTTGTGGGGGATCAGAAGGAGCATCAACAATATCAGAAGTGAGAACTTCTGATTCTTTGACTTCTTGTACCTTCTCCTTAGGTTCTGAAAAGGTTATCTCCAAGTCATTACCAACATTCCTAGAGCCAATGATCTTTCCTTTCTGATTGCCTTTGAAATCAACAACGCCTTCAAACTTAAGTTCAAAATCTTGGAACATACGCCTTTCGCTCGTCAAGTGTCGCGAGCATCCACTGTCTAGGTACCATGATTGGTGTCTCAGTGGAGCCATCAAGGATATCTACAACATATATTATCTCATCCTTAGGTACCCATTTTCTGGGTCCTTTCTTGTTAGCAGTCCCAAAGGTTCTGACACCTTTGGACTTTTGCGCAACAGGATAATCAAGTGCAATTTGTGCATGATATTTGGGCTTAGAAGTTTTCTTCTACGTCCGTGATTGTGATTTAGTAGAATCAGAACCTTCTTGTTCAGAACATTTCAGTTCAGTGCCAACAAGCACAAAATGTTCAAAAAGAGGTTTTGGTTTTACAATCAAAGTCTCATCAATTATTTTTTATGGTTCTGAGTATCCAAAGCCTCTCCTTCCGTTTTTGCTAACGCCATAGATCATTGAATCCATCTTGCTTTTATCTATGCTTTTAGCTAAGAAGTGTCGAAAAGCTCTATCATATCTGATTACTTCATTAGTAATAAATGTGCTAGAAGTGATCTCTTCTTCCAACTTTGAGACTTTACTTTTAAGAGCAGGATTTGATTTTTCTAAAGCAAATATCTTTTCATTTAAATCAAAATTATTTTGCTCACTCTTAGTAGAGCTCTCAAAAGTAACTACAAAAGTCTTTTTCAGAGTTTTATGTTTACTTAGAAGAAGTTGATATTTTCCATCACTTTTGATAAACAAGACTCAAGTTCAGTACGAGAGAGAGAGAAGGAAATACCTATGTTTCATTATTAGAGTCTGACTCATCATCATTTGTCAACTCACACTCTAAGACTACTTCACTCGTGCTTATTTTAGCCATGAGTGCCACTTTAGCATGTTTTTCATCAGAATCTTCCTCTTCTGACTCTGAATCATCCCGTGTTATCATGAGACCCTTCTTTGCTTTGAAAAACTTCTTGGGTTTCTTGTCTTTTCTGATCTTTGGACATTCATTCATGTAATGTTCAGACTCTTTATACTCCTAACATGTAACTTCTTTCCCAAAAGCTTTCTTCTGACCAGATGTAGATTCAGATCTACCTTTTGTTCTTCTTGGTCCTCTGAACTTGCTTTGTCTATGTTTCTATAGCTGGTTTATCCTTCTGGATATTAGAGAAAGTTCATCTTCATCTGAATCTTCTTTAGATTCTTCTTCAGCTTGAAAAGCCTTTGTCTTTTCAGACTTAGACTTTAGAGCCACAAATTTTACTCTTCTCCGAGGTTCATCTTCTTGGAGTTTAATCTCATGACTTCTTTAAGAGTCGATTAGCTCCTCAAGACTAGTGTCGTTCAGATCCTTGGACAACTTCAAGGCAGCTACCATCAATCTCTATTTCTTAGGCACACTTCTGATAATTTTCTTGACATGATCTTCAATAGAATATCCTCAGAACCTTGAGTCTTGCAACAAGCATTTGGAATCTTGAAAACATAGTTTCCACAGATTCATCATCTTCCATTCTGAAGGCTTCATATTTCTGGATTAGGGCCAGAGTCTTTGTCTCCTTAACTTGAGCGCTTCCTTCATGAGTCATCTGAAGAGAATAAAAAATAGACTTTGTAGTCTCTCTATCTGTGATCTTCTCATACTCATTATAAGAAATAGCATTCAGCAAAATTCTTATAGCTTTGTAGTGGTTCTTGTAAGTATTTTTCTGAGTATCTGACATTGCACTTCTTGCAATCTTTTTACCTTTATCATCTACTGGATAATTGTAGCCATCAACTACCAAATCTCATAGATCTAAGTCAAATCCCAAACAATAACGTTCCATCATGTCCTTTCAATAGTCAAACTTTTCTCCATAAAAGATAGGAGGTTTTACACTATATTGGTCTCTATCCTTATCCTTATTATCAACAAATACAATGTTGACAGTATTGTTAGCCATTGTTTTTCACAAAGTCTACATCGGTACTGAACACTGTTAAGTTCCTGATAAAAATTCAAACTTTTTATCACTTAGAAATGGAGCTCTAATGCCAACTGAAGGTGTGAAAAACACAAGAAATTGGAGGGGGGTGAATTGGGTTTTAAATAAAAAAAATTCTTAAAAAGAATCCTCTTTAACTAAGAACAACTTTTCTTCACTATCGATGATAATACTAAGGATGCAAGAAGGAAAGAACAAGTTATGTTTATACTAGTTCACTTGAAAATTATCTAGCTAATCTAGTCCATCCGCCAAGGTGATTTCACCTTATCAAACAAGGTCTTAATCCAATAATCTTACAGATTATTACAATACACAAGCTAACGGCAAGTGACTCACGTACAATCTCTAAGACGCACTAATCTTAGACTTCTCAAGGATACTGACCAACTGGTCCCTTAAAGTACAATCAAACAACAGTTTGAAAAAGATTTGTTTACAATAGATTTGCTTCTACACAAGCTGATAGTAAATAGTATTTCAAGAACAATAGACTTAAGAAAATAAAGGAATGCTAATGAACAGTCTTATGAGAGAACGTGTGAATTAGCAGTCTTTTTCCTTTATCTTCAAGCATCTATATAGCCAATAAAATAATTTATCCGTTGGAGGGCATTTTTGGAAATTCCATAAAGCTGTCAACTTGTTTCAATGTGGAAGACAAGATCTTACAACGCATCAGTCCTTTCATGGTAGTGGAGAGAAACGTTTGCTTGTACCATGTATTATTGTACCACATAACCTTATCTTCTTATCTTCTTGACTTTAGAGGCTTCTGACTGAGCATTGATAACGAGAAATCGTATCATATAATTACTACACTTTTTACCGATTTTTATAATACATTGAGTCGTCTAACTCCCGATTATTCCGAGTTTTTGTGTCTTTTCACAAGTACAACATTTGTCAACTCAAATCAATGAAAAAGGACCACATGAAGGAAGCTAAACAAGAAACAGAAGAGAAGGAACCAAATCTGCAAAATCTGCAGATTTTGTAACGGTGACGACCGTCACACCCTGTGATGACCGTAACGCCTCCCCAACTAGAAAGAACGCTCGTCACACATCATTGATGAGTGTAATGCGCTATTTAAGCGCATTACGACCGTCACCCACTTGTGACGACCGTCACACGCGTAAAGGGCAACGTTATGAATTAGTGGAGACATGGGCAACGTGAGGGCATAACTCTTCTCCTATATTTTCTCCACTCAGTAACCATGCATCCTGGTCTTACTCCACTCAAGCCTTTTCCAAGATTTTCTCAACTGCAATATTTTCTCCTATATATATATGGTAGTTCAATGGATGATGGTCGAAGAATTTTTCCCAGAACCAAATTTCTATTTTCCTGCAATTATTCTATTTTCCTGCTTTTGAGTTTTTTCTACACGTACTGTAATTTTTATTTCCAGCATTAGTTTTAGAGTGTTAATTCTTCATCTAAGAATTAACACAATTATTGATTTCGATTGAGCTGCAAGGAATTTGTAACATCCAAGATTACCATAGCAACATTATTTCCAGGTTTTTATTGCAATTAATATTTATTCATTCTTGTGATATGTCATTTATTTTTATGGATTATATTTTAAATTTCATAGTTATTAAATATATTATGTCCGGCTAAATTAATTGTACCGGTATGTGACTCCTAAGTACCGAAAGAATTCAGTGATACCTTGGCTAAAAACATTTATAAACAATTTTTGGTTTCCAATTTCCATGTTTAATTTAACTACCCTTGTCACGAGAGTGAGAGGATAACTAACACGATTTTGCCACGAGAGTGGAAAATTAATTAAGGCAAGAACCTGCATGCGAGAGCTGGGGTTCAACCCAGATAGTGGTAACGAAACATTAATTTTTAAATACATGAGAGTGTTTTAATAAATTAATTAAACTCAAATTGTTTTCAAAAAGTGTTATTAAATTTAAAGTGCATCCACTAGGTTTAGTAGCATGACTTATTTCATGAACACGAGAGTGTATGTCTCCGGTTTTTAAACAATTCATTTTTACCGAAATACTTTATATGCCAAGCGATTCACCGAATTCCCGAAGTCCGACTATCACATACCGGTATAGCTATTACTATTATTTTTAATTAAACTATTTCCCCCTAAAACCAAATATTTATCGCTTAGTTAAACAACTGTAGCATTAGATCATACGCGATTGATCCTCAGTTTCTGTGGGTTCGATAATCATTTAAAACTAGAACGACTAAACTGTATACTTGCAGTTAGTATCCCTATAGACTTATAAAGTCCCGATCAAGTTTTTGGCGCCGTTGCCGGGGACTGATTAGTCAATTAAGTACGATTCTTCTGTTGCGCGTTTAGACTAGGCAACAAAAACCCTTTTTCGATTTGTATGCCAAGGACTCGCTCACAAGGCGAACCACTTGACAAATTGATGGACGAACCTGAACGCATCCTTTCCGTAAGACGTGCAGTCAGGGATTACTGTTTAAATCACGCTATTCCTTTACCAAAACCCGAAATCAAGATTGATTCTGAAATAGATTCTAATTCTTCCTCTGAAGCCGAAACTAATCTAGAAATAGACATGGCCGAAGAACAAAGGACCCGTCCACTGAAGGAGTACGCAGCTCCATCACAACAAGAACTCCACAACAGCATTGCTGCTCCAGCAATAAATCAAAACGATTTTGAGTTGAAACTGTCATTGATATCAGCTATCCAACAACGCCAATTCTCTGGAGATCCTTCTGAGGATCCAAATGAACATCTTACAAAATTCGTTCAATTTGCCGACACAGTTATAGCAAATGGTGTTAGTAAAGATGCAATAAGATTACGTCTTTTCCCTTTCTCGCTAAGAGATAGAGTTTGGGCTTGGTTGCAATCCTTGCCGTCAAATTCTGTCACTATGTGGGAAGGACTTAAGATTGTATTTTTAGCACGATACTTTCCCCCAAGCAAGACTGCTGCACTAAGAGCCCAAATCAACGAATTTAGGCTGAAGGATACTGAATCGCTATTCGATGCATGGGAACGCTACAAAGATATGATGCGAATGTGCCCACATCACGGACTAGAAAAATGGATGATCATCTACATGTTTTATAATGGACTCTTGTACAACACAAGACTCTCTATAGATGCCGCTGCAGGTGGTACACTGATGGACAAGCCTTACGACGAAGCTAACCAACTCATTGAAAATATGGCTCAAAACCACTATCAGTGGGGAGGAGAAACAACATCTATGGAGAAAACTCAAACCAAAGGTGGGATGTACGAGATTAGTAGCCTAGATAAAGTTAACGCTAAGGTAGATGCTCTTACCCAAAAGATAGAAAGCTTGACCTTACCTCCTGCAGCCACCGTGGCTGCAGTTACCCCAAACTGCGAAGTTTGTGGAGTCCCTGGTCATGTTGGAACCGAATGTCAAATCTTAGCAGGAATATCAGTTGATCAGGTAAATTACGCTCAAGGTAATCCTTATGCTAATACCTATAATCCTGGTTGGAAGAACCATCCTAACTTCTTATACAAGAGCAATAACGCTTTATATGCACCTGGCCAAGCACCTGTTGTACCTCCAGGTTATCAAAAACCCGCTATTAATGTTCCTAACATTCCTAAGAAATATGACCTTGAAATCTTAATGGAAAATTTTATCGCTAATCAAGCTTAACAAAATAAAGAATTCCTCAATCAAAATGTTCACACCGGTGAACAGTTGAAGCTATTAGCAAATAAGGTAGATGCCCTAGCAACTCACAATAAAATGTTAGAAACCCAAATCTCCCAAGTAGCACAACACCAAGCTAGTTCTGCCACACCTGCTGGTATATTTCCTGGACAACCACAACCCAATCCTAAAGGACACGCTAATGCTATCACATTACGAAGTGGGACAACACTTGATGGACTGGTAGATCCTAGACTCCAAAACCCGACCATGTATCAGAAACCTGAAAAGGAAGTAGAGGAGTCGAAAGATCAATCTGAGAATGTAGAGGAAGACGCGAATGAGAACATAGAGGCTTCAGAAAAACCTTACGTGCCTCCACCGCCATATAAACCACCAATTCCATACCCTCAAAGACTTGCAAAATCCAAAAACGAGGGGCAATTCAAGAAATTTGTAGAACTTCTGAAACAATTAAACGTTACTATTCCGTTTACAGAAGCTATAACCTAAATGCCATCATATGCTAAATTCCTAAAAGAGATATTGTCTAATAAGAAAAAAATCGTTGAAAACAAAACCGTTATGCTAACCGCCGAATGTAGCGCCATAATTCAAAATAACATGCCTCCAAAGCTAAAAGATCCTGGTAGTTTCTCCATACCATGTGTAATTGGAAAATCTGTCATAGACAAAGCTCTATGCGATTTAGGAGCAAGTGTTAGTCTAATGCCCTTATCTATTTGCGAGAAGCTCAAACTAGGTGACATGAGACCTACCAAGATGTCCCTACAACTAGCCGGTAGATCAGTCAAATTCCCTGTTGGTATGCTAGAAAACATTCCTGTCCGAATAGGACAATTTTACATACCGACTGACTTTATAATAATGGACATCAAGGAAGATTCAAACATTCCCATCATACTAGGAAGACCATTTTTAGCTACTGCAGGAGCCATCATTGACGTTAAGAAAGGAAAGCTTACCTTCGAGGTAGGAGAAGAAAAAGTAGAATTCATTATTTCCCAGTTCTTCAAAGCCCCTGCTATAGATGACTCATGCTGTCCCCTAGATATTATTGATGAATGTGTCAAAGAACTAGAAAGCCAAGAAGACACCTATTCTGGGATGCTGAAAATTCCGACACCAACTATCCTCAAGGATGATGATTGGAAACAAGAACATCTAAATACCAACCTAAGCGAATGTTTCGCCTTAACACCCGATCATAACCCAACTGATAAGAAAACTGGTATAGAACTTAAAACGTTACCTGAAGATCTTAGGTATGAATTTTTAGATAAAGAACTCGAACGACCAGTTATAGTCAATGCCAATTTAGGGAAGATCGAAACCGAAAAACTTATTAGTGTGTTAAGGAAGTATCCAACCGCGTTAGGCTATAATATATCAGATCTAAAAGGAATAAGTACTTCTCTCTGTATGCACCGCATTGTGCTGGAGGAGGATTGCAAGACTTCTAGAGAACATCAAAGACGAATAAATCCTATCCTAAGTGAAGTCGTTAAGAAAGAAGTGCAGAAACTGCTAGAGGCAGGCATCATATACCCAATATCAGATAGCAACTGGGTCAGTCCAGTTCACGTAGTACCTAAGAAAGGAGGTGTTACAGTTATAACAAACACAAAAGGCGAATCGGTGGCACAACGTACCTAAACAAGATGGAGAATGTGTATTGATTACAGAAAACTAAACAAAGCTACGCGCAAGGACCATTTCCCATTACCATTCATTGATCAAATGCTCGAGCGCTTAGCCAAACATTCCCATTTCTACTATCTTGACGGATACTCAGGATTCTTCCAAATTCCCATTCATCCTGATGATCAAGAGAAAACCACGTTCACATGTCCCTATGGTACCTTTGCATACCGAAGAATGCCATTTGGACTATGTAACACACCTGCAACTTTCCAACGATGCATGATGGCGATTTTCGCAGATTTTTAGACGGAATTATAGAAGTATTCATGGACGATTTTTCTGTCTGTGGAGAAAGTTTTGACAGATGCTTATCAAATCTTGAATTAGTACTGAAACACTGTGTCAATGTCAACCTAGTGCTCAATTGGGAAAAATGTCACTTCATGGTGAGACAAGGAATTGTGTTGGGTCATATTGTATCAAACAGAGGGATTGAAGTCGACAAAGCAAAAAATCGAGATTATCAAAAACCTTCAACCACCCAAAACAATTAGAGAAATAAGAAGTTTTCTAGGACACGCTGGTTTTTACCGACGTTTTATAAAAGATTTCTCTAAAATCACTAAGCCGCTAACTGAATTATTAATGAAAGAAGTTGAGTTTATTTTCGACGATAAATGCTTAAACGCATTTGAGACGCTTAAAGAAGCCTTAATTTCAACACCTATTATGCAACCTCCTGATTGGAACCTACCATTTGAAATAATGTGTGATGCGAGCGATTATGTTGTAGGCGCAGTCCTAGGACAACGCAAAGATAAAAAGCTTCACGCTATCTACTACGCAAGCAGAACACTCGATCCCGCACAAATGAATTATGCCACTACGGAGAAGGAACTCTTAGCTGTTGTATTCGCATTGGATAAATTTCGTTCCTACTTAGTAGGAGCCAGAATCATTATTTACACGGATCATGCTGCGATCCGATACTTACTAAGTAAGAAAGACGCCAAACCGCGACTACTCAGATGGATCTTACTCCTACAAGAGTTTGACTTGGAAATAAAAGACAAAAGAGGAACTGAAAACGTGGTAGCAGACCATTTATCAAGATTAGATGGAATCCAAACCGAGAGTGTTCCCATAAACGAAGATTTCCCTTTTGAACGCCTTATTGCTAAACTAGAGATAGCTCCTACCGACAGTTTAGATCAACACAATGAACCTTTAACAACTGCGGTAGTAAAAGCCACATTACCATGGTATGCTGATTTCGTCAACTATTTAGCCGCTAGTGTTTTACCACCCGATTTAACGTACCAACAGCGGAAGAAATTCTTCCATGATCTTAAACACTACTTTTGGGATGAACCATTACTCTTTAAAAGAGGCGCCGATGGTATCTACTGTCGCTGTGTTCCTAACGATGAAATAAACGACGTCATTTCCCATTGCCATTCCGCCCCTTATGGTGGACACGCTAGTACATCGAAAACTTGTGCAAAAATACTTCAAGCTGGCTTCTCTTGGCCTACTTTATGGAAAGACGTCCACGTAGCAATTATGAACTGCATAGATGTCAACGCACAGGAAATATATCTAGACGCGACGAAATGCCGCAAAAAGGAATTCTCGAAGTAGAAATTTTCGATGTGTGGGGAATTGATTTCATGGGACCGTTCCCCGCATCTTTTGGAAATAAGTATATATTGGTAGCTGTTGAATACGTGTCAAAATGGATTGAAGCCATCGCTGCACCCACAAACGATACACGAGTGGTACTTAAACTATTCAAGCATGTTATCTTCCCACGGTTCGGTGTACCAAGACTAGTAATCAGTGATGGCGGTTCCCATTTTATCTCTAGGATTTTCGAAAAACTACTTTCAAAATATGGCGTTAAAAATCGCATAGCCACACCATACCATCCTCAAACGAGTGGACAAGTGGAAGTGTCAAATAGGGAGGTAAAACAAATCCTTGAGAAAACCGTAGCCACATCCAGAAAAGATTGGTCCTCCAAGCTAAATGATGCTCTTTGGGCATATAGGACAGCTTTTAAAACCCCTATCGGAATAACGCCGTTTAAATTAGTTTATGGAAAATCTTGTCATTTGCCAGTAGAATTAGAATATAAAGCTTACTGGGCAATTAAAACCCTTAACTTAAATTACAAGATTGTTGGAGAGAAACGAATATTAGATATCCATGAATTAGAAGAATTGCGTTTAGACGCTTATGAAAATGCTAGAATTTATAAGGAAAGAACAAAAAAATGGCACGATAAGCGTATCTCGCGGAAAGAATTTAAGGAAGGAGACATCGTACTCCTATTCAATTCTAGACTGAAACTTTTCCCGGGAAAATTACGTTCCAGATGGTCAGGACCATTCGAAATTAATAAAGTTTTCCCAAGTGGTGCGATAGAAATTAAAGGAAATTCTATCGAACCATTCATAGTCAATGGCCAGCGCTTAAAGCACTATTTTAACGTCGGAAATCTAAATTATTCGGCTTATCTTCAGTTAAGTGAGCCACCTACCCCGATACCTAACTGAATAGGTACTATCTGTCGAGCCATCGACATAAAACAAAGGCGCTTCAAGGGAGGCAACCCATGTTTTCTTTTAATTATTTTTATTGTTTTACTATGTTTTTATTTTTCTTTTCTTTTGCTTAATCTTTAAAACTTTCATGTTGCATCTCTTACTCCTTTTTATTTTCTTTTTCTTCTATTTTTATTTTTCCTTTAAACTTTCTTTTTCTTTTTTGATTTAACTTCGGCATTTTTAACCTGAAAATACTAACTTAGTTTTTCAAACATTTATTAAATATTTTCAGGGGTAATTCTTTAGCTTTCATATTTATCTCCATGGCACGAGTAAACTACATGAATATCACCTTGAGAAGCAGGCACCAAAGAAGACGCTTTGAGGATCTGGCTGAGCGTGAGATGTGTCCTACAATCTATGTTGATGACCATGCTATGACTGCTCTAGGAATTCGTGAGAGTGTCATGTATCTGCTACACCAAATAGGCTGGGACACTGCTCCTATTCGGAGACGATATTGTACCTACAGGAAGCTGACCCTTGAATTCCTGAGCACATTGAGCTACCTTCCGAATCATGGGTTAGGGTTCAACCGTGGGTTGATCACCTTCAAACTGTTTGACATGGACTACCGCTATAACCATAGGGAGTTTGCCAACCTATTAGGATTCCCTTATGGCCCTTATGTTATTACTATGACCCAGGAAGACCTATTGCTTGATTCTGACCTTGATTTTTTCTGGGGCAGCATTGCTGGGAATAACCATCCAGAGCCATCTGACCTTTATTCTGAGTCCATCCACAACCCGACTATCAGGTACTTTCATAAGATCATTGCCCATACCCTTTTTGGTAAAGAGCAAAATATTACATCAGTGTCACGTGATGAGCTCTTCATTATGTAATGTGCTTCTTAGAGCCGTCCAGTAAACGGTGCCGCTTATATGCTAGCTAACATGGAACGTATTATACAAACTCCGAATGCACCAATCCTGTTGGGTGGTTTAGTCACCATGATCTCTAATGCCATTGGACTCCGAAGGCCTATGTTAGGATCAACACCGTATTATGGAATCAAGCCAATGAACATTGAATTTTGCTTCAACACTAGTTTTATAGGGAATCTTGGGCCAGATGAATTCGAGCTATTAATTAATCATGAGACTGTCCACCAGTTTATGCTCCTGAACCCTATAACTAGTGTCCATAATAGAGCAAACTGGCTTTTTGACCTCCACCATCCTCCTACACCGCCTTCGTCTCCTTCCACTGTTGACATCTACGAAGTACCCAGCACCTCTCGCGATGCTGAAGATCCTGCAACACCACCAGGTTACCACCAGTTTCCCGATCCATGGGAGCAACAAGTAGTTTCTACTGAGACCACCACCCAGGCTCCAGAGATACCACCACCGCCTCCACCTACTGTCGCCCTCAACTCTTTGCATGAAGAAATTACCGAAATGCAGGGTGAGCTTACATCTCTACAAGTGGATTTCATCGCTTTCATGGATTTGGTGACATACCAACTGGATTTCATGCACCAGCATATGTTCCCTACTCCCCGTGGCTAGAGATTGTCGTTGTTATCTTGATTTGTTCTTCTCTTGCATTTGTACATACAGTGAGGCCACTGTTTAGTTTTAGTGTGAGGGAGGAATCTAGTTTGTTCTAGTATTTTATCATTTTTATTTAAGTTATTTTTATTTCCAAACAATTTTTATGGATTAATGCAATTTCAATTATTTATCAAGTTTCAAGTTTTATTGCCCTACTGCCATTATTTTATTTTCATTCATGTATTTCATTTTCAGTATATTTTTTATTTTCTTTAATTTACTGTTTATATTTTCTGCAAATATTATTTCATTAGTGTGTTGGTAAATATTATTTTAAATTATAATATTAGAATATTTTAAATTATATTAGAAAATAATAAAAACAAAAAAATATATATGTAACGGTCTTGTAACGGTCTTCTCATTAATGGAATTGAACACGTGACGCTCGTAACACCCCCATGACGAGCGTAACACGCGTTTCACCGTGTTACGCCCGTCACACCCTCGTGATGACCGTCACACACGCATTATATCAGAACCTGCTATTATAGAGCCGTTCCATCTTTGTCTTCAAAACCTACAAACCTCCATTGCTGCAAAATAACGGTAACATACCCACTCCATTTTTTTTCAAAATTTCAAATTTCTAACACTAAAAACCCCATCAACCCACTACCCCATTCTCATTCCAAACCTTTTTCAATCTGTTTTACAAACACCATGGCCAACAATCAACAAGCTCCCGCTCTCACTTTCAGATTCGGCGAACAAGGCGAAACCCAACGGGTCAAATTCCAGAAGTTTCAACGCCGCGGTCTCCAACCTACACGGTATGTTGATCTTGACTGTTTGAGGAGTTTGGGACTACTTGACAGTGTCCGACAATTGTTGCAGAGTGTGGATTTATGGAACCTGTGCCGCGAACCGCGACCGATTTATGAAATTCTAACCCTTGAGTTTTTGAGTTCCTTTGTATACATCACTCCCCCAGGTGCCACGAACCAATTGTCAGGCCTGGCCAAGTTTCGTATGTTTGGCATAGAGCACGAGCTGCCCCAATCCGACATCACACGACTTTTAGGCTTCTGTTCTGACGAAGGTGCCCATCTCCGGGTGCCGGATAATTTTGGTGAGGAAGCTTTCAACTTATGGCACAGTATGACAAATATCCGTGTCGGATCCTACGACCACCTCAATGCCACCCACATTCATAATCCGGCCATCCGCTATTTCCACCGCATCCTCAGCAACACAATCTTCGCCCGTGACAGCAACCACAAGCTCAACTCCAAGGAGCTCTTCTTTATGCATTGCGCATTCACCAGGCAAAAGATCAATGCCGCCCCGTTCGTACTAGCTCATATCCACTCTATTTGTGCTAGAGGCGGAAAACCCTTTTATTTTGGAGGGCTGGTCACTTCACTTGCCATAGATCTGAACTATGGTGCTGCTCTCGCGGATATGCCTTCTATGGCACCAGCTTTGCTGACTTTGGATCACTGCAAGGCCGCATATCTCATTTATGAGCGGGAGGATGGCAGATTCCACCCTATGATCAGAAACATTGTTTATCAAAACATCACTTTGCCTTGCAGGGACCGAATCGATCCACGAAATTGAGCTAACTGGTTGTTCGATCCTGCAGCTCCCGCGGGGCGTGCTCCTACTAATGAAGACCAACCTGTAGCCCCCGCAGACGAAATGCAAGAAGAGCTGGACAGTGCTCCTCCCGTCCACGACATCCCAGGACCTTCATCTGCACCACCTCCTATTACTCTTGAAGAGGTCCTCCGCGCCATTCATATGCAAAATCAAATGAGCGCAGCGCTTGAAAGAAGACAACATGAGCAATATGAGTATCTATGCGCTCAAAACACTCAGATCTTGACTGGACAGCGGAGCATGCATGAGAGGTTGGATGAGGCCCTGTCAGAGCTCAACGCCTTAAGGCTAGACGTCAGCACCCTTGGTTACCAGGATACTGACACAGAAGCCACTCCTACCAGACGCTCTCGCACCAGGAGTAGAGGACATGGTCACCAGTAGTTTTCTTTATTTTTCTATGTAGTTTATTATTTTTTCTGTTTCATTTCCTTTCCGTTTGTTTTTGTAATTGTACTTCCCCGCCTATATACCGCAACATTGAGGACAATGTCGAATTTAGTGTGGGAGAGGTACCTTTCCATATTTTATAAACTAGTAAATTTTTATGATATGTCTCGATTCAAATTCTTCGCTTTATTTAGCCATACCGAAAATTTTTTATCTTCGCATTAGCCCGACATACCTATTTTAACAAAATCCCAGTTGAGGAAGCCGAAAACGACATAACAAGATCGATACGGTTATGACACCGTAGACTTCCTACTTACGCGATCCGTTTCAATAACCATTATACCGATATCTGGAGTTTTAGTTCTAAAGTAACCCCTAGTAGTTTATACTAGAAGTCAGCACCGTCTTGACACAAACCACGTGGAGAATCGATGAATATAAGTGTTTGATACCTGATCATTAAAATATCCTTCCTATCTCGCTGCTAAAAGAAAAGAAATTTTGTGCACCAAAATATACGGTCACATATAAGAGTTGAGCAAATAACAAAGGAATCCAGTGTTGGTTGGTTCAGAGGTATCTGGTTCTGAACTCGGTAGGGCGTGCTACGGCCCGATCCCCCACAACCTCCAATTTGGATAACGTATGCAGGGTCGCCACATTCGTGTACCAGACCCCGTGCTAAAAGGATCAAAGTCACTAACCGGTTGCTCCACTACGTGCGTGCTAAGACAAAGGGCTTAATGTGAGAAACCGGGTGAAATAGATACGAGGAACTCTGGGAAGAATTATAACGGAACTGTTGGATAGCTCGTTTGAAATGGAAGCCTACGACTAAGCTTATTGCTCGTGTCATTAGCGTATCTTTAGTGTTTCACTCAAGTATTGGCCGAACCGACGATGATTTCCTGAAATTGCTTTAAAAATCCAAGGTATATCATGCATATGCGCTTGACAAAACTTGTCCGACCTCTCGAATGACTATTTGCTTGAGGACAAGCAAAGGTTTAAGTATGGGGGAATTTGATAACGAGAAATCGTATCATATAATTACTACGCTTTTTACCGATTTTTATAATACATTGAGTCGTCTAACTCCTGATTATTCCAAGTTTTTGTGTCTTTTCACAGGTACAACATTTGTCAACTCAAATCAATGAAAAAGGACCACATGAAGGAAGCTAAACAAGAAACAGAAGAGAAGGAACCAAATCTGCAAAATCTGCAGATTTTGTAACGGTGACGACTGTCACACCCTGTGACGACCGTAACACCTCCCTAACTAGAAAGAATGCTCGTCACACATCATTGACGAGCGTAATGCGCTATTTAAGCGCATTACGACTGTCACCCACCTGTGACGACCGTCACACGCGTAAAGGGCAACATTATGAATTAGTGGAGACGTGGGAAACGTGAGGGCAAAACTCTTCTCCTATATTTCCTCCACTCAGTAACCATGCATCATGGTCTTACTCCACTCAAGCCTTTTCCAAGATTTTCTCAACTGCAATATTTTCTCCTATATATATGTGGTAGTTCAATGGATGATGGTCGAAGAATTTTTCCCAGAACCAAATTTCTATTTTCCTGCAATTATTCTATTTTTCTGCTTTTGAGTTTTTTCTACACGTACTGTAATTTTTATTTCCAGCATTAGTTTTAGAGTGTTAATTCTTCATCTAAGAATTAACACAATTATTGATTTCGATTGAGCTGCAAGGAATTTGTAACATCCAAGATTACTATAGCAACATTATTTCCAGGTTTTTATTGCAATTAATATTTATTCATTCTTGTGATATGTCATTTATTTTTATGGATTATATTTTAAATTGCATAGTTATTAAATATATTATGTCCGGCTAAATTAATTGTACTGGTATGTGACTCCTAAGTACCGAAAGAATTCAGTGATACCTTGGCTAAAAACATTTATAAACAATTTTTGGTTTCCAATTTCCATGTTTAATTTAACTACCCTTGTCACGAGAGTGAGAGGATAATTAACACGATTTTGCCACGAGAGTGGGAAATTAATTAAGGCAAGAACCTGCATGCGAGAGCTGAGGTTCAACCCAGATAGTGGTAACGAAACATTAATTTTTAAATACATGAGAGTATTTTAATAAATTAATTAAACTCAAATTGTTTTCAAAAAGTGTTATTAAATTTAAAGTGCATCCACTAGGTTTAGTAGCATGACTTATTTCATGAACACGAGAGTGTATGTCTCAGGTTTTTAAACAATTCGTTTTTACCGAAATACTTTATATGCCAAGCGATTCACCGAATTCCCAAAGTCCGACTATCACATACCGATATAGCTATTACTATTATTTTTAATTAAACTATTTCCCCCTAAAACCAAATATTCATCGCTTAGTTAAACAACTATAGTATTAGATCGTACGCATTGATCCTCAGTCTCTGTGGGTTCGATAATCATTTAAAACTAGAACGACTAAACTGTATACTTGCAGTTAGTATCCCTATAGACTTATAAAGTCCCGATCAAGCATAAGTTAGAAGAAAGAAAATAAAACATGGGCCATCATAACTTCAAGTCTTTAGAGTCTTCAGAACTTCGTCTTCAGAGTCTTCAGCACCCTTTGTCTTCAGAAACATAAGTCTTCAGCATCTGAACTGTTCATCATAACTTCTGTCTTCAGAACTTGGTTTCTTTGGTCGCGTATTAGAGTCTAAATTTCAGAGCCTTCTAAAGTGGTTTGCTACTGTTCATTTAAACTTGTGTAGCGCAGAGGCGGAACTTGGTCTCTTCTCATGACTTGGCAACACCTTTCATCAGAAACAGAACTTGTTTGTTAAATACTAAAAATAACAAACATTAGAGTACAAAAATTGTTCATACAAAGATACTTGTTGTTATCATCAAAACTAAGAGGTATAATTGCAGAACCAAATCTTGTTCTAACAGAGTGAACACGAACCGTGAGTTCATCATGGGGTTGAGAGAAAGAAGGGACCGTTGAGAAGAGGTGTGTTCGGTCTAGAGATGATGAGTTGAGATCAAGAGAACATTGAGAGTTTTGTTATGAGTTTAATTCTTTTTCTTTTTTCATGAAGAATACAAAAGAAGAGAGTATGTATATAAGAGGCGTTTGCCTCATGTATTTATGGTTAGTTCAACCTGTTTATAATCAAGTTAAAGGCTGGGTCTGAACCCGATTCGGTCCAGTCCAGTGTATTTTTTTCTTTTTTTTTCTTCTTTTTTCCTTTTTCTTCTTTGTTTGATAACTGAGCTTGTTATTTTCTTAAAAAAACCTAAGTCCATATCAAATTTTTGTTTCCACCCCCTCATTTTTGGCTTGCATCTATTATACCAGTTAGCTTCTTATTATCTATTTTTTAGCTTTATTTATTTTTAACTAACCTAATTTAATTTATTTCCTTAAAAAAACCAATTCAATAATAATCATATCTTAATCACTTGGAAATTTTTAGTTATTAGTTTAACTTTTTAGATTTAACTTTTTAATAACTTTTCTATGATTTTTTAATCTTTTTGTTTTAGTTAGCGCATACTAATTAATTTGCTTAGTTACTACCCTTCCTACATGATCTTATTTGTCCCATTAATTTACTTCTCATTGTCCATTAGTCACTAATTCTTGTTTGACTTTTTTGGAGTTTTTTTTCTTGATTAAATGATTAAATATATGTTGGTCAATCCTGTTGCTATTTCTTTTCTTGTCGGTTAATCTCAAATTCATATCCATTTTGTTGCTTGTCTAAAATTCAAAGATTGTGTCGTTGACTTCATGTTATTGTGTGTCTATTGTATATTTATTTTTATCTTATTTATTTCTCTTTAGTTAAAATTATTTAACTACTCTTAAACTTTTAAATTTTTAAATAATTTTTTTTCATACGTATGAAAATAGTATAAAATATTTCTTTATCGAATTTTAAATTCCAAAACCATGAAATTGACTCGTGGAGTGATCAATTAGCGTAATCTTCCTCATAACCTCAATTGCCGACTATTTTGTTTATTTTTCACACCCGACAACTATCTCCTTCTCATTACTGAAAAAGTAAAGTTAGTGCGGAAACCTTTGAAAAAAGGTGTCCTCCCAACCAAAATTGACCGCTACCTCTCGTCAACTGCCGACTTCCCTCACAGGTCACTCTCAACTCGCCTCTCTTGTTTTCATCTTCACTCCATTATTTGACAATCATTATTCCCTTCACCTTCATTCCCACGCAACAATGCCGAATTATTTTTCATATTTATCGCTCTCACTAACACTACTCTTTACTCTTGCAGTTACAGTAACGGAATCGTCTAAATTCATGGACATTGTGAAACCTTCAACCCCTCTCGTATCATTTCTCCAACGTCTTCAACAAACCGCATTCCACACATTCAACGATCCTAAATTCGACCCCAAAACCTACGTCGATTTACCTCTTAAATTTCCTCTTTCTGTAACCGAACTCGCCTTCCAGAATCTTCCCAAATCATCCACCGCTTCTGTTTCTGTTGACGATTTGAAGCATTTTATTGGTGAGTATTTTCAAGGTGCAGGCGATGATTTGGTGTACTTTCATCCAGAGGATTTTGTTCCCGAGCCTGAGGGTTTTTTGCCCAAAGTGAAGAACCGTGAGGTCAGAGATTGGGCGCTTAAGGTTCACTCTCTTTGGAAAAACTTGAGTAGGAAGGTATCTAGTGAGGTCAACACTCACCCTAGTTATCATACTCTTCTTCCTGTTCCTGGTAATGTTGTTATTCCTGGTTCGCGGTTTCGGGAGGTTTATTATTGGGATTCTTACTGGGTCATTAGGTTTGCTTCTTTTTTTTTGTTTCTGTTTTTGATGTGTTTATGTTTTTTTTTACTAATGTGTAAGTGATTTTTTTTAATTTATTTTTGGTTTTTTTTTCAGAGGGTTGTTGGCGAGTAAAATGTATAAGACTGCTAAATCTATTGTCCTCAATCTCATTTCATTCATTGATGAATATGGGTTTGTTCTCAATGGTGCTAGAGCATACTACACTAACAGGAGGTACCTGCTTATTGCTCCCCCATCATTTTCTACTTATTGCAAACTTGTGTCGTTACTCAAACTATAAGAGAAGTATAGAACATTATGATAAAAACATGGTAATGGATAGAACATTATGGAGAAAATTGAACCATGTAGCCAACCCCGTTTAGTAGGATAAGGCTTGGTTGTTGTTGCTGTTGTTGTATCTATCTAGAAGAGGATAATGCTAATTTGGAATCAATGTGCCGTGGTGTTAAATACGAATCCGGATTCCCTGCATTGGTAACTACAATGCATTAACAATTACAAACATTTACACACATTAAATCGTCTCGGCCATTGATTTGAGATAGATTGATCCACTTGCCTTATATCTTTACTAAATTATCTTATCTCTAAATACGTTAAACCGTTGTTTTTTTTTGGCTTTCGCACTCTGGTTCCCGGGGGAAAGGGGCCCTAGTAATTCAGAGCTCGTGCCGAGAGGTATGGGCACTGGCCAAGCATTGTTCCCGCCTAGGAATCAAACCCGGTATTCCCCGGATTACGTCCTTAGCAGGAGCTCCTTTACCACTGGAGCCCAAGCTACTTGGTTTTTAAACCATTGTTTTGAGATTGTGCAACCTAGATTGTTTATTGTGTCTCACATTTAATGCGCGACATCTAAACGTGTTAAGTATCTTATGAGTACCTTTTAGTGCGAGGATTAATGTTTATGAGTACCTTTTAGTGCGAGGATTAATGTTTAGTTGCTTATCTTTTCGTTGAAATATATTTTAATCCTATTGTGCAGGTGAACAAACAATTTATTTTTATGGTTTTATAATTCAATCTTTGATCTTAGAATAACTACATTTCAAACTTTTGTGACAAAAAGAAATTATTACCATAAGTTTTACTCTTTCAAACAGAAATGATAATAACAATAAGCTTAACTATGACTTTACAGCCAACCTCCTCTTTTAAGCGCTATGATTTATGAGATATACAGTATCACCGGTGATGTAGAATTAGTTAAAAGATCGTTACCTGCACTACTGAAAGAGTATGAGTTTTGGAATTCAGGTATTATGCCAAAACTTGTGCCAATATCACTTGAGAGTTAGTTGGTTAATGCTTGAATATACATACCTCTTAGCTTTGCTCATGTTAATTGTTTTTTACTTTTTATCGTCTTATAGATGTACATAAAGTGACTGTTTCGGATGCTCAAGGTTGTACTCACACGTTAAATCGCTATAACGCAAGGTGGAACAAACCTAGACCCGAATCGTCCACAACGGTGTGTTTGGTATGTTAATAACTGAGGTACAAATGAAATGACATTTAACCTACATCTTTGGGTAATTCCCTTCCATAGGACAAAGCATCTGCTTCCAAGTTTTCGACTGCTTCAGAAAAACAACATTTTTACCGTCAACTGGCATCAGCTGCAGAATCAGGATGGGATTTCAGCACAAGATGGATGAGGTACTACTTTATATACAAGTCATATAAATATGTGCTTAAGCACTGAAATGCAGTTGTGTTGGTGCAGAATGTGTTCTAGGCTGCCTAGCTTAATCAAGGCACTTTCAATCAAATGCTCACTTTTCGTACTACACACATCAGCATGTGTCTAACGTGTTTTTATATAAGTAATCAATAATACTTAAATACTAATATACTATGAAATCAAATCATGTTTTGATGCAGACACCCTCCTAACTTCACAACATTGTCTACAACGTCAGTGATACCTGTTGATTTAAATGCATTTATACTTGGGGTAAGTCTCAGAAGTTGGAGTAAACGAGGACCTGAAATAAGTTTTCTATAACCTGATGAAATTCTTTGATTCTCATTGATTCAGATGGAACTTAATATTGCCTTCTTTGCAAACGTTACCGGAGATAATAGCACTGCCAAACACTTCCTGCAAATTTCTGATGTTAGAAAGGAGGCAATGAACTCTTTTTTCTGGAATGCAAACAAGAAACAGTGGTTTGATTTCTGGCTCAGCGATGCCAAACCTGAGGTATTTTCAAGTGCTACTTGTATAATTTTACCATATGGGGAGCTGCATTAGTCTTCTGCAGATTTGCTAACTTTTTTGAGCCTTTGATACTTCTAGAAGGTGCATGTTTGGGATACTCTTCACCAGAATCAAAATGTATTTGCTTCCAATTTTGTTCCTCTGTGGATGAAGCCATTTTACTCAGGTATCTTGATAATGTACACGTTAACCCTAGTAACAATTAAGTCAAGTGCAGGCCTTGCTGTTGCAATCGTGCTATTTTCTAATTTGCAATATTGAAATTTATTAACATGGAGTTGCCTTGAATGCGCATGCTTATCTATGGAAAATTAGGAACTTAGGATCAAATAGAAGTGTAAGACATATAATTACTCCATCCAAAACTTAATATAGACTGTGAATGTCTTCTAAGTTAACTAGTTGTCTTATTCATCTAGTATGCCAATTGCCAAATTTTAAATTTAACTGTAGATTAGTAAATTTCATAAATCAAATAGTTGGTTTTGAAGTAATCGGATAGAAAGCAAAACCGTTTGAGATTAGCATGTAGAACTGTCAGTAATTTCCTTAAGGCTATACGCATAACATTAAAGAACCGTCAGTTCTGGATTACGATGTTGATTAGGTATACATGTTCTACATTAATATCTAATCTATTCCTGAGCATTTCTGAATTTTGGACATGTTTCATGTTCTACATTAGATATCGATTACATATAGTATGCATAGCCTTTACTCAATGACTATCTCTACAATTTTCCTGTATTTTGTGTTGATGATTAATGTGTTTTATATTTATCAAGATGCTACACTTGTGACAAATGTTCTCAAAAGTCTCAAAACTTCTGGCCTTCTTCATGCCGCTGGAGTTGCAACTTCTTTGACTAATTCAGGACAGCAGTGGTAAGTAATAGGCAATTTTGAATTGGTAAATGTCCTACTGGCAAAACTTTTTTACATATTTAAGGAGAGGTAAAATATTGCACATAATCTGCTTATTAACTACTCTTATGAAACTTGCAATAGGGACTTTCCGAATGGTTGGGCTCCACTTCAACACATGTTAGTTGAAGGCCTTGTAAAATCAGGGTTGGAAGAAGCAAGGTCATTGGCTGAAGAAATTGCCATCAGATGGATCACAACAAATTATATTGTTTACAAAAAAACTGGTGTAATGCACGAAAAGTTTGACGTTGAGAAATGCGGAGAATTTGGAGGTGGAGGTGAATACGTACCTCAGGTATGACCAGCTCTACACTCTATCATTGCAACTTTTGGTCTAGGGAAGCATTTTAAAAACATATGCTGTCGCTTTTGTGATTAGAAGAAACCAGCCTTGTAAAAATGCATGGACAGTGTCAATTATTTATAACCGTCAAAATGATAGTTTGTGATTGGTTTACGATTACAACGTATCAAAATTAATCTCTATATGCAAATGATATCTGTATGGACATAAATCTGACTAGTTGTAATGCAATGCAGACTGGTTTTGGCTGGTCGAATGGAGTTGTGTTGGCATTCCTGGAAGAGTTTGGATGGCCTGAAGATCGTAATATAGAATGCTGATAAGCTCAAATTTATAAAACAAAATGATTCACTAATATCTTTCATTTTTATTTTTTATAATTCAACTTTGTCAAGATCTAAAATAAACAAACCCAAAGACTTTATGTAAATAAATGGACCTTTGGACTACTTGTTCGGGGTAGTTGACTTTGGGAGAACTTTCCTCGCCCAACATCAGTTCATATGTATGCATTTGAAAAAAAATCACTACACTTTGTTCATGTGTATTTTCGAAAATAGTTCTATAGACTTTTGGACTATCTCATGATTCATTCATTTATGATGGTCTCTTTTTAGAAGGTACTAGTACTGAATTATAAATCACTTTGTATTAAAAAGTTGAAGGGATGATCTTGTATTGATAGTGGTTCTCATTTTCGAGTTCTAGTTTGCTCATTGAAGGAGTGACAGTTTGTTTGGGGTTTTGTTGTTTTCTTCTTTCTAGTTGGTTTTAGGTGTTGTTTGTATTTTCTTTTGTTTTGGATTTTTGGACAGTCCTTGTGCCTACTTGTGCTTCTCTGAAATCCTTTTTGGGAACCTTTTATTCATATATAACAGATGGTTGATAAACTCATCTAATTAACTAGATAACAAAAATCAGTAATTTTTCTTAAACATGGCTAATTAATTGATTTTAGATATGCCAGACTCATCTCTAGCAATAGGAAAAGCTAAAACTTCTTAAGTATCATTTGAGTTTTATAAATACTTATGATGTTCAATTCATCTTCCACTAATCTCTATTCTCCCCATTCTTACCGACTCCATTGGTGATTCTTTGTTATTATCAAATTGATATTCTATAAAAGTCTTCTGTCTTCTCCTAGAGGTTGAAAGGATTAGTTTGAAGTGTTTGACACTTTAGGTCTTCTATGATCACATTTCAACCATGTTTCATCTGAAAGTGATGTACTTGCGCCTAAAAAAACAGTTTTCATTTCAATACCAAGTAAAAAAATAACAAAAATAAAATAACAAATTACGATTCGCATTTCCACTCCTCTGGATTAATGCAAAGATTTAAAGGCCCCTGTTTACAAAATTGATATAAAAACATCTTGGATTCCTTGCAAAATTAAAGAATTGTAAAATGAAGTTGCATATGCATTATTTTAAAGGATTTAGTATGTTTAAAATCCATTTAAAATTAGATATTTTTTACTTTTCGTCCCTCTAAAAAATTCCGTTAAAGAATCTTTTTTCAAAAAGTTAAGAATTTTAATTTTTGGTCTCTCTTGTAATTTAGCAACGATTTTTACAACTTAACGATTGAATTTGTTAGAAATCTACCAAATATCTATGATGAATTTCTATCAATCTTGATGAACAAGATTGATATCACCACACAATGACAATGAATTATGAGAAAAGAAAAGAAATAAGACAATTATTTTCTGCAGAGTTTCTCTCTGTCCACAAACTGTGAAAAACTTTGTTATTCACTTGCAACTGCAAATTCTGTGAATACAACTTAATTGACTTTATTGTCTTGATTACAAAAATATGGGTTACTCCCTTTATTTATAGATTTAGGTTAGCTTGTTCCTAAGTCAAAGCCCAAAACTATAATAGCCTAAAATATCTATTTTAGATCTAAATCAAATTTATCTAAATTTAAAACCAATCAAATCTGTGTATAACTTGCTTCGATCCACGTGCTCTTCGAATGGACAATCTCCCTTCGACACACACTGTTTCGACACTCTTTTGACTCTGTCGAGCAAACTGCTTCGACATAAGGAGTTACTTTCAACACACCACCTAATTCATTGTGTCTAAGTTATCTACATTCATCATAGCTCTTAGTCTTCGAAATACTTCGACCTGCACACCCTTCGTCATAATGTCTGCAATCTGATTCTCAGTTCTGCAGTGTTTCAAATTCATCTTGCCATCTGCTACCTGCTCTCGAAGATAGTGGAACCTCATTTCGATGTGTTTGCTTCGACCATGTGCTATCGGGTTCTTCGCCAGATTGATAGCTGACATGCTGTTGATCTTCATGGTAATTGCTCCATGATCTTTTCCTGTTATCTCTTCGACTAAGTTCACCATCCAAGTTGCTTGACATGCACAAAGAGAAACAACTATGTATTCTGCTTCGCATGATGATAATGCCACTACTGGTTTCTTTCTTGAACTCCAAGCAACTGGTGCACCACCTAACATAAACACATATCCCGCTGTTGATTTTCGATCTTCAGCATCACTACACAAACTCGAATCAGTGTATCCCACTAACTTGCATTCTTTTCCTTTATCAATTGCATGAAACAAAATGCCATAGTCGAGAGTTCCTTTGAGATACCTTAGTATCCTCTTCACCGCTGCTAGATGTAATACCTTTGGCTTCTGCATGAACCTACTTACCATACCTACACTATATGCTAAGTCAGACCTTGTATAACAAAGGTATCTCAATGACCCAATAAGTCTTCTGTATTGGGTTGGGTCGACATCATCTTCATCTGCGTCTTTCGACAGTTACGGTCTTGGTTCTGCAGGTGTCGAAGTTGAGTTGCATTCTTCCATCTCAAATCTCTTGAGAATTTCTCCTGCATATCTTCTTTGATGCATCATCAAACCTCTACTGCTCTTGTAGAATTCGATGCTAAGGAAATATGAAATCTCACCCAGATCAAACATTTCGAATTCCTTACTGAGATCACATTTGAAGTCTTCGATCTCAATTTTGTAGCTACCTGTTATCAACAAATCATCGACATAGAGACATAGTATAAGCAATTCACTATTTCTTCTTCTTACATATACTCCATTTTTAGTTGTGCACTTCACAAATTCCTTCTCCCTTAGAAAACTATCAATTTTCTTAATCCAAGATCTTGGATCTTGTTTCAATCCATACAAGGCTTTATGCAACCTGTACACCTTTCTCTCTTCGTCATATTTCACAAATCCAACTGGTTGTTTAACATAAACTTCTTCTTCTAAGGGTCCATTCAAGAATGCACACTTCACGTCCATCTGACATATGTGCCATATATTTATTTCTGCTAGGCCAACAACCAACCTGATTGTTTCGATCCTAGTAACAGGTGAAAAAACTTCATTGAAGTCTATTCCTTCTTTCTGTAGAAATCCTTTTTCCACAAGCCTTACTTTGTGCCGAGTTACTTCCCCTATGGGATTCATCTTTACTTTGTATACTCACTTGAAACCAATTTCCTTCTTGCCTTGAGACAATTCGACAAGTGACCAAGTGTTGTTGTCTTTGATAGACTTCACTTCTTCATTCATTGCTTTCACCCACTTCAAATCTTTCAATGATTCAGATGCATTGATAGGTTCGACATCTGCATAGAAAGTATAATATACTAACTCACCTTCATTATCTATCACATCATCTGATGTAATCACACAATCTTGCAATCTTGCAGGCATGCGTCTTGTTCTTTGAGGTATGCTTGTACTTGGTTAATCTATAACTGCTGGTTCCTCTTGTCGAAATTCTCTTTCGGCTTGAGTTTCTGGTTCTTCAAGTAGGATTCCCACTGAATCTTTCTTGACATTTTCAACATAATCCCATTCTTTAAGCTCATCTATGATCACGTCCCTGCTGACCACAATCTGCTTGTTCACTGGGTCGAATAACTTGTAACCTCCTGTCAAATGATATCCAACTATAATCATTTGACTCGACTTGTCATCAAGTTTTATTCTCAACTGATCTGGCACATGTCTATGTGCAATAGATCCAAATACCTTCAGATGACTCAAGCTAGGCTTCACACTAGACCAAAATTCTTCTGGAGTAATTCCTTCTAGCTTCTTCGTAGGACATATGTTCAAAATATATGTTGCAGTCGACACAGTTTCACCCTAAAACTCTTTAGGTAAATTCTTGCCTTTTAACATACTTCTCACCATATTCATGATGGTTCAATTCTTCCTTTCCGCAGTTCCATTATGTTGTGGAGTATAGGGTGGCACCACTTTATGCACAATCCCTTCCTTTTCACATAACCTGTCGAAGTCTTTCGACACATACTCTCCACCACCATCCGTTCTAAAAACTTTGAGTTTTTGACCACTTTGTCATTCGACCATAGACTTAAACTTGGCAAATACCTAGATCACTTCACTTTTCTTCTTGATTAGGTAAGTCCACAGCTTTCGAATGAAATCATATATGAATGTAACAAAGTATTTGTTACCTCCCATCGAATCCACCTGGATTGATCCACATACATCAAAGTATATGACTTTAAGAATAACCTTCAACCTACTTCCTGCATCCTTGCTGAAGCTATTCTTGTGCTGCTTCGCCTGCACACATTACTCATATACCTCATTTGGAATGTCGATTTATGGAAATCCTGAAACCATATTTCTTCTCTTCAATTCTCTAATGTCTCTGAAGTTTAGATGGCCTAGTCGATAATGCCATATCAATTCATCTCTTCTAGCTGCAGTCGAAAGGCACTTGTGCTCCATCACATTTAGTTCGATCTTGAAGGTTCTATTTTGAGACATAGGAGCCTTCACGATTAATCTTCCATTTGTGTCGATGACTCTCACCATCTTATCTTCGACCGACACTTTATAATTCTTTTCAACCAACTGCCCTATACTGAGCAAATTGCTCTTCATGCCTGGTATGTACAACACATTAGAAATTACTAGCCTCTTTCCATCTTTCCTCATAATCATAACATCACCAATATCTTCAGCTGCTAGGGTATTGTCATTTGCGAATTTTACCATATCTTTCATTGAGGGCTTTATGTTGACAAACCAATATTTCCTTCCAGACATGTGATGAGCATCCTGAATCCAAGTACCATTGGTCTTTGAATCTATCTTCATCTCTTGTTGTGACCATCAACATCATCTCTTCTTCTTCATGTTTTGCAAACTTTGCATCACTTTCTTGATTCTTTCATTTTTCTGGACAATCACTCGAATAATGACAATACTTCTGACAATTGTAACATTGAATGTGACTCTTGTCAGGTTTTCGACCACCACCTCTTCCTCTATTTGCAACACTACCTCTTTGGTTTTCTTGGTATGGTCTTCTCTTATTCGACACGTTTCCTTCGTTCTGGTTTCCTCTATCAGTCGATTTGTTGTAGCCGCCTCTACCTCTGTCGAACCACTTTCCTTTGCCTTTGGTTTCTTTTGCTGAATGTGCCTACAAAGCCACATCACTCTTCTACCTGCTTGCAGCTCTTTCAGTCATTATTTGTTCATGAGATTCAAGCGTCCCTTGAAGCTTTTCCTTTGTCAATTTCAACAAGTCTTTCCCCTCTTATATAGCCACCACCACGTGGTCAAACTTAGGAGCCAAAGATCTCAAGATCTTCGAAACAACAGCTCTTGTTGTTAATGTTTCTCCATATACCTTGATTTGATTCACTAGTTTTGTAATCCTAGTGAAGAAATCAGATATGCTCTCACTATCTTCCACCTGAAATAATTCATACGTTCTCTTGTGAGTCTGTAACCTCACTTCTTTCACCTTTTCTGCACCACCAAAATACTTCTCAAGAACCTCCCAAGCTTGTTTTGGAGATTCCGAATCACTCACTTTTTCAAAATTTTCTGGACTCAGACATTGATGAATTATAAAGAGTGCTTTATAACTCAGCTTCTCAGATTCTGCGTATTTCTTCTTTTCTTCTTCTTAAGCGTTTTCTCCAAGCGCTTGCAATCTATCCTTTACAAGACCCCAAAGAACTTGACACCTGAATAAACCTTTCATCTGCTTGCACCAATTCTCATAGTTGTCTACTTTCAAAATTGGTAGAGCTGTTGGATAATTTGCATTCCCATAACTCGCCATCATGAATTCTTCTTCTTCCTCAATTGTTCTTGATCGTTACTTCCCTTGAATCGATTAACCAAGCTCTTGATACCAGGTTTTGGAAATCCACCAAATATCTATGATGAATTTCTATCAATCTTGATGAACAAGATTGATATCACCACACAATGGCAATGAATTATGAGAAAAGAAAAGAAAATAAAAGAAAGAAAACAATTATTTTATGCAGATTTTCTCTCTGCCCACAAACTGCGGAAAACTTTGTTATTCACCTGCAACTGCAAATTCTGTGAATACAACTTAATTGACTTTATTGTCTTGATTACAAAAATAGGGGTTACTCCCTTTATTTATAGATTTAGGTTAGCTTTCTCCTAAACCAAAGCCCAAAACTATAATAGCCTAAAATATATATTTCAGATTTAAATCAAATCTATCTAAATCTAAAACCAATCAAATCTATGTGTAGCTTGCTTTGATCCACAGACTCTTCGACTGGGCAACCTCCCTTCGACACACACACACACACACACACACACATACACAGTTTCGATACTCCTTTGACTCTATCGAGCAAACTTTTTCGACACAAGAAATTACTTTCAACAGAATTAACTACGGTTTTAGTATGAGAGACTAAAATATAAATATTGAACGATTATTTAAAATAAATTTTCTAAATGGTCAAATTAAAACTAAAATTAACCCTAACATTGCATATTGGCCAATTAAAATAAATATTGAAATTATAATTATCTAACCTTTTTGAATTGCAAATTTGAAGTTGTTGATAGAAAACATGAAAAATAGAGGTTGAACACTATAGAAAATGGATGATGAAAAGTAAGAAATGAAGGAAAAGATCTTTAAATTTAAGGAGTGTGAAATAAAATTGATGCAATGAACATTATAATTTCGTGTTCCAAAGTATTGGAATCGTGAAAGTAGAGTTTTAAGATTTTGTTTTGGAAGTTTAAAACTCATGGAGAATCACATTAAGATTTTTTTTTATAAAAAAAGAAAAAAAATTATTGACTAAAATAATGCCATAAGATATGCCAATACAGAATTCACATAGGTTCAACCTCAAAACTAGCACACTTACAGAAATAAGAGGCCACTTACAACTTCAATTAATACTAAACCCTAAACCCTAAAGAGAAAAGGCATATGACACGGTGTAGCAACTAGATTTTTAATCAGAACCTCCACTATTAGTTTTTATTCTAAGGAAGGGAATCTAAAAGAAAACCCTAATTCGCAGATAGCGATTCTAGGTTTCAGACTCAATTAGACGAAAAGAAGGTGTTAGGCACCTTTCATCTACCTTATTCACAAGGATACTAGGTTTTAGGTTTAAGTTTGGGTAAAATATGGTTTTAAATATTAATTAGGAGGAAAGGGTTTGTTTTTTTTATAGGAGAACTCGCTATGATTTTTGATCGTATGCCTACGTATCCTCTTATGAGAAATCAGAGTCCCAATTCGTAGTTCGTACGGGGTTGGTATTTTTTAGAGGTTGCAAATGTATTTTGAATCACCTCGTATTTTGGCCGGGAGTAGTGATTGCGGAGATTTTTGTTAAATGCGCGGTTAATCAAAATCCGTTTGAAACTCTTTTGCAAAAAGACAGTTGTTTAGATTAGTTGATTGCGAAAAATAGTTTGGTATTTGTTGAGTGTTTTTTAGTTGTGTTAATTGCAAAAATTCTTGATTAATGCATGATTAATAAATATTTAATGCAAATAATATAGTAAGATGATATATGCAATTTTGATATAAAAATAATTTGGATGATAATATAATATTTACATATAATATAAAAATTGATATTATATAATAATAATAATTACTATAAAAAAAGAAATAATAATTAATAATGATAATAAGAATAAAATATAGTATAAAAGATAATACAAAAGAAATAATAATAATAAAAAAACTAACTTAATTAAATCCGGTGGAGGGTGTAATTTCTGTTGATAAGTAAAATAAGGGGGGTTGATTAGTATTCTGGGCCAGGCCCAAACATATTTCTGAACAGGGGGTGCAAATTTGTTTGATAGCTTAGTAATTTATGGCGAAGGGGGTGTGGAAAGTAGTGGGCTAGGACCAACTCCACAGTTTGGAGAGGGCCGGTGAGATTGGGTGAGGCGAGGTGCATAGAAGCTATCCTGGTGACTTGGCCTATGACCGTCTGATGGAAATATAACGCATAAGATTGAAGGAACATATATCCACCATGTATGCACGCGCACTGAATCCAGACTGAATAACAAAATTGTTTTACATTATTTCATAAACCATTCACAGTAAACACCACAAACCCTTTCTCTCTTCTACCCTAACCTCTCTTCTCCGCGGCGGCTTCACCATCAACCTTCAACTTCACCCCAACATAAACCCAATCCCCTCTGTTTCAACCCACCCAACAGAAAAACCTAGATACAAGAACAATAACAAAGAAAGAAGCTGAGTCTATTTACCCTTTCGCAATTTCGATTGTTCTGATTTTGAGCTTTTTAGTTAAAGCTAATCCCTCCGTCTTCTTTGCCTGTAGATTCCGATAAAGAGAGTTGGCGAAGGAAGGTTGATGATGGCGGCGATGCAACAACGATTAGCAATTAGGGTTTCAGATATCGAAACCCTAATCGCATCAATCTTTAGTCTTTAACACGAGATGGCGTGTTCTTCGTTCTTCGTTCGGCTCTTCTTCGCGTTTTCCCCCACAATAATCGCCTCCTTGTACCGTTCTTGTTATTCTCTATTTATATGTTTAGTTCTTGGGCTTTTAGAAATCGTTGTTAGAACTTTGTTAGAGTTAGCAATCACAGAAAATTAGGGATTATAATTTTTTGTAATTGATTTCGTTATGACTGTAATTTGCTTGATTGAGTGTTCTACGAGATTCTGGGCTTAGATTTGTAAAAAAATAATGATTCTGTATTGTTTTGGATTTGGACTGTAAATAAGAATTAATTTGATATTATTTTAGTTATAATCTGTCAAGATTTGATTTCATTGATTTAATTTTTTTCTTCTCGCAATTTAGGATTTAGTTTAAGATTTGATTCAAACAGTAAGTGTTAGTGCCTAAAATCATGCGTTGGTTTTGTTAATTGGTACAATGCCGTTTTTTGCAATTGGGCCAATAACACTTTCATTAATTGGGCTGTATAATTACTTTTTGTTTACAACAAACAATTTTAAAAATTCAATTGAGCTGATTCCTGTATATTGGGCCTGCACTATATTTTTTTTGTTGACAACAAGACAATAACATGAGTTGGGCCTTGCAGATAATTTATTTCATATGCCAAAAAACGGTTTTTATCTTAACAGCAAAATAACACCAAAAAACTTTAACTCTATTGGGCCTACGTTATTTCTGAATTGGAATTTAGCCCAACAACATTTTTTATTACAGCTGAAACTTCCCTTTTTTTTCTTAATTCAAATGGGCTTGTGCTACTATCATCCCAACACATATTCTTTGGGTCCAACAACAATACCTTACAACAAGGCAATTAGACTTTAAAAAATGTTAATTGGACTTCTACTGCAAAAAATGTGTTTTTCTGTCCACCACCCCTTTTTTACTAATAACAAGAAACATTCAAATGGGCTAAGTTACTTAATTTTAAATTAATAGCAAATTAAACCTAAATAGTTTTAATAAATTAATAATTTATTAATTACTCGGATGATTTTTTATTTTCGTATTACATGGGCCTTTGACCAACATGCCTCGCGAATAAATTTATGAGTCTTTCTGATTTAGAAAGTTTCACTCTCCTGGATTAAAATACACCCCCGCTTGACTTAAATTTTAAGTATGGATCATCAGATAATACTGTACCATCCTTAATTAAATGTTTCTTTATTATTTTAATCTCGAAAATACGATCGTCGAGGTAGGACAAATTCAGAGTACGACACACAGTGGACTGAAAGTTCTTAGACTGTGTAATGGACAAGATGAGATTCCATGTAAAATGGAGAAAGTGGATTTTAGAATGCTTGAAGACAGCAACAGTTTCGGTGTTGGTGAATGACAGTCCTACTAGAGAGTTCAATATAGAAAGATGGCTTAGACAAAAGGGGACCCGCTATCCCATTTCTTTTCTTACTGCTGGCTCAAGGCTTCAACATTTTCATGAAGAGATCGGTAGAGTTGAACAAATTTTCTGGTTTCAAAATTGATTTAGGTACAAAAAGGTTTTCACATCTACAATATGCAAACGACACCTTAATAATAGGAGAGAAAAGTGGGGAAACACAAGGACTATTAAGGAAAACTTGATGTTATTTCAACTGATGTCTGGCTTAAAAGTCAATTTCCATAAGAGTGTTAACTGAGCAAAACGAGATAATGTTTATTGAATTGAAACAACCGTTAAATACATAAAATGTAATAACTGCAAGCTATAGAAACTGCTATTCCTAACAAATAGGCATGACTCAATCAAAGCCATGACTTTCACAACTAAAGCTTAAAACTAAGAGCCCACTAACAATATTTATTATTCTACTAATTATTAATTCAATGCAAATAATGACATATTAATCCAACAAATCCTCCCCTAAACTCAACAGGATCAATGTTGAGTTTATCAGTAGTCGCAGCATCACATTTCATCCATTAGCAGCACTTGAGGTCTCCTTCACCATATCAGTCCACTTCCTAATTCCTAGCCTGGTTCTTAGTGACTCAAAGGTCTTGAGTTTTACGACCTTAGTCATAACATCAACAATTTGAGCATCTGTACTACAATACTCTAGCTTGATCACTCCTTCCTTGACTAAATCTCGAAGAAAATGAAACCGCACGTCTATATGCTTACTCCTTCCATGTAACACTGAGTTCTTGGAAAATTTGATAGTTGAAACATTATCACACAGTATTGTTGTTTCACCTTCAACACTCTTCAGCCAGCCCATATGTTCAAGCACATGTCTCAGCCAAACACATTGGGTTGCACAAGAAGCTGCCGCCACGAACTCAGCCTCGGTTATTGATAAGGTGACTATAGGTTGTTTCTTTGACGACCATGAAACTGCAGCACCGGCTAAAAAGAAGACATAACCACTAGTGCTTCTCCTATCATCCACATCCCCCGCATAATCACTATCGGTGAATCCAATTAAAGACTTACACTGAACATCCCTTTTATACCAGATGCTCAAATTGAGCCCGTGTTGGCTTAGCCATATATCTACTTAGAAAACTAACCACATACATGACATCTGGTCTAGTTGATGTTAAGTACAGAAGACTACCAACCAATTGCTTATACTCAGTATCATTAACAAGACAACCATCACCTTCTAGAGTCAGTTTGCTTCCCGGAACAATAGGATTACACACAGGATTTCTCTCCAAGAGTCCAAACATCACCAACAGATCTCCTATATACTTCTTTTGGCAAAGAAAAATTCCTTGCTCAGCTTGACCGACCTCGACTCCCAGGAAATACTTCATTCGGCCTAAGTTAGACATTTCAAACATAGCTTTCATGCTTTTCTTGAATGGTATCACCATTTGATTACTACTGCTAGCATACATAAGATCGTTCACATATAAACTAACAAGCAGACAATTGCCTTCTTTCCTTTGGATGAACAAAGTGTGCTCATATGGAAACTTTTCAAAACCAGCCTCCTTAAAATAATGTTCAATCTTGCTATATCATGCTCTTGGTGCTTGCTTTAATCCATATAAGGCCTTCTTCAATTTGTAAACTTTGTTCTCCTCCCCTGAGATCATAAAGCCTGGTGGTTGCGTTACAAAAAATTCTTCTGCGAGATCACCATCGAGGAATGCACTTTTCACGTCTAATTGATAGACAGGCCACCCATGATGTGCTGCAAGAGCTAGCATGGTCCTTATAGTATCCCACATTGCAACCAGAGCAAACACTTCGTCATAGTCTATTCCATGTTGTTGAGCATACCCCTTTGCCACTAGTCTTGCTTTGTATTTATCCACTTCACCATTCTCATTTAACTTGGTCTTATATACCCATTTAACACCAATTGGTGTTGCTCGTGAGGGTAAGCTAGTCAACTCCCAAGTGTCATTTTTCTGAATGGCTTGCATCTCCACATTCATGGCTGTTCTCCATTTTTATGCCTTCACAACATCCTCAAAAGCAATAGGATCATCACTATCCACTTGTAATACATACTGATTTGTATCAAGTATGATGTTTCCCATTTCATATGCATCATGCCAACCCGGTTTTGTGCGTACTCTTGGACCCAATTCTGAACTTTGAGCATTTGAATCATTTATGATTCCAGCTTCTGAACTCTGCACTTCCTGACATGTTTGAGCTTAAATCAGTCGGTTCATCGCCCACTTTGGCTTTTGGTGGCACAATCTGAGCAACCATAGGTGTTGTAACAGTAATAGGATCCTCAGATTCTTCTTCTAAATCATCTATATCCTGTTCATAACCTTCCCACGTGAGCTGAGTTTCAGTACCTGCTTTCTCAGAGTCCCATTCCCAACCTTTGAATTCATCAAATGTAACATCTCTACTCACCAGAACCTTTTGAGTCATTGGATTGTAGACTCTATAGGCTTTGGATTCATGGGATACTCCCAAGAATACACACTTGATACTTTTATCATCTAGTTTCTTTCTTTGTTTATCAGGTACATGGACATAGCTCATACAGCCAAATACTCTCAAATGATCTACTGCAGGCGGAAATCCACTCCAAAGCTCTTGTGGAGTTTTATCTTTACAAATAGTTGTGGGGCTTATGTTTAGCACATAAGCTGCCCAATTAACTGCTTCACACCAAAATGTGCTTGGAACTTTTGTGTCAGCTAGCATACATCTCACCATATTTAGTAATGTTCTGTTTTTTCGCTCGGCAACTCCGTTTTGCTGGGGTGTTAAAGTTGCAGTTAACTGCCTCCTTATCCCATGCTCTTCACAAAACAGTTTGAACTCAGTGGATAGGAAATCTCCTCCCCTATCTGTTCTTAAGATCACAATCACATCATTGGACTCCTTTTCAACCTGAGCTTTGAATTTTTTAAATACACCAAATGCCTCTGATTTGGATTTCAAGAAGTAAACCCATAATTTCCTGCTAAAATCATCTATCAGAGTGAAGATATACCTGTTACCACTTTGAGAAGATGGGGTGATCGGTCCACATAAGTCAGCATGTATAAGCTGAAGTCTTGTGGTGGCGTGCCATAAGCTTTTCTTTGGAAATGATTTTCGGTGCTGTTTTCCCACCAAACATATAGTGCACGCTCCATCTTCATCCCGAGCCTTAAACTTAGGTAGACCCTTTACCATTTCTGACTTTTGAAGCGTCTCCAACCCCTGATGGTGAAGGTGACCAAATCTCCTATGCCATAGATTTAGATTGTTCTTTCCAGCTTTGGTGGTGTTTAAGCACTGTACTTCTCCTGAGTCAAATGCAACTTGAGGAGTAACATGTAAAATAAACATCTTGTTGCTCTTTGTTCTGGACTGGGCCCGTCTTGGCTCAAGAACAAGAGCGAAGGCCCAATCCAAGCAACTCTACAAGAGGCGCGTGCCCGAAGTTTCCCGCCAGCGCGTTGACCAGAAGCTACAGTCGTGCCCGCCGCTGCCCGCGAACACGACGTCATCGACCCCCATGAAATCCAGCTCGAGTCCAGCTCGAGCACCCTCCTCGTAGGGCAGACTACGACCGTTACTCCATCACCTGAACTCCGGAAAGACCATGTCCTCGTCCCTCCGTACTTCTCGCAGAGCATCACCAGGAAGGGGACCACGTGCGGGTACCCACTACACACGTAGAACCTGGCAGTTCCTTTATTGGGCCAGTCCTGGTCGGCCCAATAAAGGGACCTTGGCCCCGCGCTGGGGGCTATAAATACCCTCTATTCCTAGAGGGTCAGGTATTCATTCTCTTACCCATACTCACACTTTTTGCCTGCTCGTACTACCTCTCACTTTAGCATCGGAGTGCCTTGCAGGTACCCCCCCCATCTCGTTCAACTTCTGCTCGGAACCAGTCGTGACGGTCCAAGTCTGATCAGGTAAGATCAGTGGCGCCGTCTGTGGGAATCTAGCTTCCCCGTCTTGCAAAAACTCGAAGACCAAAGCTCAACTCAACTATCACCGTCATGGCTGACCAAGTTCGTGATGAACAAAACATCCGCGTCGTCGACACCAACAATGGCCTCACAGATAAAAATGGACACCCCGATAACACCGGTAACCCCGGTCATAACACCCTCCCTGTGGGAACTGCCCCCGGGCCCTCAGTCCACCGCGATGGAGTTACTGCATCATCCTCCTCAGTCCCTCCGCCGCTCGAAGAAGACAATGCAGCTCCCACAAACTATCGAGCTGCCCAGTTTCAGGAAGTCCCTGTCCCCATCGGAGCGGATGCCACAACCCGCACGCTGTTCGCGGCAATCAATCAGACGAATTACCTCATCTTCGCCCAAGGGGAAAGATTGAGGGCACTAGAAGATGATCGAAGACCTGCGAGGAGACACAGAAGGCCCCAAACTCCACCTCCTCGAGTAACAGAGGTACATCTCCCGTCTCCCCCGCGGCGACACTACAGAGATACCTCCCAAAGCCCGTCACCCCGACCCTCGGGGAGACGACCCACTTTGGAGAGGAAACCCATCATTGAAGTCGGGGGACGCGGCCACGGCCCCACACGACAAGAAAGAAGACACTCCAGAGACGGGCATGGAAGAATCAACCAACGAGCACCACGCTCGAGAGATGCCCAGCATGACCAGGACCGTCGGGCTCGACAGTATTACAGGTCCCCATCCCTGTCCCCGGAGCGAAGTGACGAGGATGACCCCCGCGGTCCCCTATCACAGGCCATCATGGAGGCGCCCATTCCTCCGGGCATGGAGAAGCCTCCACATCTGAAGGAATACGATAAAGTCGCGGACCCGGTCGACCACATAGACGGGTTCGAGGCTATGCTGCACTATCACAACATTGGGGGACCCATCAAATGCCGGTTGTTCCCCACAACCCTTAGAAAAGCAGCAATGGACTGGTATAAGGGCCTCGCTCCGGGATCAATCACCTCGTGGCGAAACCTAAAGAACCAATTCATAAGTTCTTTCACTGCGTCTCGGTGATACCCAAAGACCGAGGCAGCTCTCGAGGCTATCATCCAGAGACAGGATGAAACCTTGAGGGAGTTTATCAATCGCTTCAACCGTGAAGCTATACAGGTCCCCTGCGTGGACCACATGAAAAGATATTTGCTGGAGAGGGGGCTCCTCCCCGGCACAGAATTCAGAAAGGCAGTGGGCATCGAGCCACCTAGAACATTTGATGACCTCCTCGAGAAGGCCCGAGCGTACATGGATTACGAGGAGAGGGAGGCGGCCAACAGAGACCGAGACCCCAGGACTCGCGGATCCAGCAGCAACCCGCGCCAGGAAGCTGCTCCTCCTTGACGAACCGAGGAGAAAAGAAAAGAAGACAGACCCCGAGAAGTCCGAGAGCAAAGAGGACCCTTGGGGAGTTTTACCGAGTACACTCCGCTCACAGCTTCCCGCGAGCGCATTTTGGCAGAGTGTGCCAACACGGACTTTAAATACGGCAGTGTCAAATGCCCCCGACCTGCTCCCGCCAAGCCCGGAGCAGACAAGAGCAAGTATTTTCAGTACCATAGGAGTCATGGTCATCTGACTAAAGATTGTGTCCACCTCAAGGACGCCATCGAAACCCTCATCAAGGGAGGAAGGCTCGCACAATACCGGCGAAATGACGCTCCTCGCCGTGACGCCCGAGAAGCAAGAGAACCGGAGGAAGACGCCCGACCATCTGACAAGTTGGTCTCCGTCCAGACCGCCTTCTCCGTTACCAGACCCGAGGACTTCAACATCCCTGAACACCTGCAGGAGCCGCTCACGACACACAGCAGGTGGGAATATTTCCCCTCCGCCATGGTCATCAATGGCGGAGGATTTAACGACCTGACTATCAATTTGGCTAAAAGGAAGCTGGATGAACTGGTCGACGCGGCACCTCCGCAAACAGTGACGTTTGAGAGGGTAAAAGGTAGGTCGGAGCCCATCACCTTTTACCTGGAAGAGCTCCCCGAGGGAGCCCCCAACGCAGTCATTCCCCTGCTGATAAGGGCAAGAATGGCTAACTTCGATGTGCACCACATCCTCGTCGACGAAGGATGTTCCGTCGACGTAATGTACAACCAATTATTCCGGACTCTTCAGCTGGACGAATCGCATCTCTCGCCATATGTAGGGTCGGACTTAAAGGGCTTCAACGGCTCGACCTCCAAGCCTTGGGGATATGTCGAGCTCATGGTTACCTTCGGCGAAGGCACAACGACAAGGTAGGTTAAAGTACGCTTCCTCGTCATCGACTGCCCGTCCCTCTACAACTGCATCCTAGGGAGACCAACACTGGCAGAACTGACAGCGGTGCCCTCCACCATCCACCTGAAGATGAAGTTCTATACCAAGAGGGCACGGGTAGCTACTATCCAGGGAACCTAGTCGCTGCTCGAAGGTGTTTCAACACTGCATCTAAGGGACGCGATACTGTCGACGTCGGGACAAGGCCTGCTAAAAGACCGGCGACGAAACGACAGGAACCCGACAAGCCGGAGTCCGCCAAGGAGGAAGTCCAGAAAGCTCCACCAAAGGTCGACTCTATAGCTCTGGATGCTCGCTTCGATCAGGATGAACCTCCCAACGACGAGCAAATTCCCCTCCGACCAATACCGGACGGGGACTTTGAGCTCGTCCCCCTCAGCGCAGACCCGAGCAAGGGAGTAAAGATTGGCATGGACCTCCCCGACCTGGCAAGAAAGCAGATCAAAGCCTGCTTGCATGAGAATGCTGACCTATTCTCCTAGAGCGTCGCGGAGATACCCGGACTCGACCCTGAGGTCACCTGTCACCGTCTCGCCATAGATCCTGCCGCTAAGGCCATAGTACAACATAGGCGTAGGTAGTCTCCAGAGAAAACGGAGGCTGCTGAAAAAGCTGTAAAAGTTCTCCTAGAGGCAAATTTTATTTCTGAAGCCCGGTATTTAACCTGGCTGTCAAACGTTGTACTTGTTAAAAAGAATAATGGAAAATGGAGGATGTGTGTTGATTATACCGATCTCAACCGGGCTTGCCCGAAGGATGCTTTCCCTCTACCGAACATAGATATGCTGGTCGACAACTCGGCTAGCTACAAAACATTATCGTTCATGGATGCCTACTCGGGCTATAACCAAATTCCAATGGCCATGGGCGACAAATATTGCACGACTTTCATGACCAGCTCAGGAAATTATTACTACAACGTAATGCCCTTTGGACTAAAAAACGCAGGGGCAACTTACCAACGTATGATGAACAGGGTGTTCCACAAGCAGATTGGGGACATGCTCGAGGTCTACATGGACGACATGATCGTCAAATCTCGAGCAGACACCGATCATGCAACACACCTCAAGGCAGTCTTCGCCCAAGCAAGACAATGTAGGATGAGATTCAACCCTGAAAAATGCACGTTCGGAGTCAAGGCGGGGAAATTCCTCGGATTCTACCTAACAGAACGAGGAATTAAAGCCAACCCCGACAAATGTCGAGCGTTCTCCATCCTCCCGACCCCGACGTCGAAGAAATCAATACAAGTCATGAACGACATGCTCACGTCATTGTCCCGCTTCATCGCGAGGTCCGCTCAGCACGCCCTCCCCTTCTTCAGACTCCTTCGCAAAGAAGCAGCCTTCGAATGAATCGAGGAATGTGAACGGGCACTGCGCCACCTAAAGCAAAGTCTATCTCAACCACCCGTGCTATCTCTGTTAGAACAAAGTTTGAATCTACTACCCTATATTTAAGTTTTGATGATAACAAAGTGAAAAGATATATTATTTATAAGAATCATGTATGAACTATCTGCTTCCTAAAATTACTATGTTCTGACTTGCAGATACTCTGATTAATATAAGCAAGATCACACCTATTCAGCATCAGAATTTGGTTCTTGACACCAGCATCAGAAGTTGCCATATCAGAATGTCAGAATCAGATGATTAACTCACGTATATGCTGAAGCCTGATGAACAAGACTGCGCTCAACACTCTGATAAAGAAACACAACAGTTCATCAGCAGCTAAGCAGAGTCAGAATGAGCCAAGCCAGAACGTGCATTAAGTAAGCAACGGTACTGTGCATTGAAAGCAAATTAATACCAATGGCCTCATTCCAGACAAGATCTGCTCGATAAGGAAAGTTTGTTAATAGCATTGAATCAAGAATATTGCATCCAACGTTCAACATCTCAGTGCTATATAAACAAGACTTTGAAGATTGAAATGGCTAATGCTCTCCAAATCTCTACACGCATAACAACTGATCAAAATCTTCTTTCTTTCAGTTTTGCTAAACTCTACACATTCTGATATTCTATCATTTTGTTTAGCAATCTAGTTTCTAAGCTTTAAGTTGTGTATACATCACAGTTGTGATACAGTTTTGTAGAAAACATTCACACACTTAGTTTTATCTCTTTGTAAGAAAGTGTTTCCTTGACAAACCGGGTTGTGGTTTGGATCAAGAAGGCTTTAGCAGTTGTTAAAGCAGTCTGTAATATTCAGTTGAATATAGTGGATTAAGACCTCGTTGGAGAGAGGCGAAATCACCTTGACAGGTGGACTGGAGTAGTTTGAGATCAAACGAACCAGGATAAAAATATCTTGTTCATTGCATTAGATTTCAGTTTTACAATTCAACCCCCCTTCTTGTGTTTTTCACTACTTCAATTGGCATCAGAGCGCCTGGTTCTGAGCTAAAACACTTAACCGTGTCAGTACAAGATCCAGCGTCAGAAACACACAATGGCAGGAAACAATTCTCACATCAGTAATGACAACAATGAGGACAGAGACAGATTCAGCGGCAAACCTCCAGTCTTTGATGGAGAAAACTTTGATTACTGGAAAGACATAATTGAAAGCTTCTTTCTGGCACATGATGCTGATCTGTGGGATATGGTGACAGATAGATACACGCACCCTGTGAATGCAAGCGATCAGAAGATTGATAGAAAAACAATGTCTGATCAACAAAAGCGTGACTTCAAGAATCACCACAAGGCCAGAACCATCCTCCTCAGCGCCATCTCCTATACTGAGTATGAAAAGATCTCCAACAGAGACACAACAAAGAATATTTTTGACTCACTCAGAATGACGCATGAGGGCAACGTTCAGGTGAAAGAAACAAAAGCTCTGGCGCTCATTCAGAAGTATGAGGCGTTCAAAATGGAAGAATCTGAATCCATTGAAACCATGTTCTCTAGATTCCAGATTCTGGTAGCTGGTCTCAAAGTTCTGGACAAAGGATACTCTACTGCTGACCATGTCAAGAAAATCATCAGAAGTTTACCCAAGCAGTGGAAACCTATGGTTACAGCTCTGAAGCTAGCTAAAGATCTCAACAAAATCACTCTGGAGGAACTTATCAGCTCCCTCAGAAGTCATGAGATAGAGCTAGAAGCTGACGAGCCTCAGAAGCAAGGTAAGCCTTTAGCATTAAAATCTAACAAAAAATTTGAGTCTAAAGTTTTGCAGGCAGTTGAAGAAACATCTGATGGATCCTTATCAGAAGAAGACGAACTCTCTCTCCTTTCCAGAAGAGTAAATCAACTGTGGAAGCAAAGACAAAGAAAGTTCAGGAATCCCAAAAGATCTGATCAGAACGAGTCTTCTTCCAGATACAGAATGACAGATTCTTCCTCTGGATACAGAAGATCTGAAGGCTCCTCCAGTAGCAAAAAGCCAAACACCAAGGACATCATCTGCTATGAGTGCAATGAGCAAGGACACTATAAGAGTGACTGCCCAAAGCTTCAGAGGGAAAAGCCCAAAAAGAAGTTTGGAAGAGAGAAGAAGAAAAGTCTCATGGCTACATGGGATGACTCTGACTCGTCTGAAGCTGACTCAGAATCAGATGATGAGAGGGCAAACATAGCTCTCATGGCTAACATCTCAGAAGATAGTGAAGCTTCTGAATCAGACTCAGAATCAGATACTGAAGAGATATCTTTAGCAGCAAGTCAGAAACACCAGTCATGGTACCTGGATTCTGGCTGCTCACGACACATGACGGGAAGAAGGCATATGTTCCAAAGCCTGGAACTTAAGCCTGGAGGCCACGTTGGCTTTGGAGGCAATCAGAGGGGAAAGATAATTGGCTCTGGAACTGTAGGTAATGGAAATCTTCCCTCTATTAATAATTTTCTGCTAGTAGATGGATTGATGCATAACCTGTTATCCATAAGTCAATTAAGTGATAACGGTTATGATATAATCTTTAATCAAAAATCATGTAAAGCTGTTAGTCAGAAAGATGGGACTATCCTGTTTAATGGTAAGAGGAAAAACAACATTTACAAAATCAAACTTTCTGAACTAAAGAGTCAGAATGTAAAATGTCTTCTGTCTGTTAACAACGAGCAGTGGATCTGGCACAGAAGATTGGGGCATGTTAGTATGAGAAGAATATCTCAGATTAACAAACTCAATCTGGTCAGAGGACTTCCTAATTTGAAGTTCAATTCAGATGCTCTGTGTGAAGCATGTCAGAAAGGAAAGTTTGCAAAACCTTCTTTTAAATCCAAAAATGTTGTTTCTACCTCTAAGCCATTAGAACTTCTGCACATTGACTTATTTGGACCAGTTAAAACTGCTTCAGTCAGTGGTAAGAAGTATGGGTTAGTAATCGTAGATGACTATAGCAGATGGACATGGGTAAAGTTCTTAAGACACAAGGACGAGTCACACTCTGTGTTTGTTACCTTCTGTAACCAAGTTCAGAATGAAAAGGATCTTAGAATCGTTAAAGTCAGAAGTGATCATGGTGGAGAATTTGAAAACAAAGATTTTGAGTCATTCTTTAATGACAGAGGCATTCTGCATGATTTCTCTTGTCCTAGAACTCCCCAACAAAATGGAGTTGTAGAACGAAAGAACAGAACATTGCAAGAAATGGACAGAACCATGATCAATGAGACAAACGTTGCTAAGACCTTCTGGGCAGAAGCAATAAACACAGCGTGCTACATTCAGAATAGAATCTCAATAAGACCTATTCTGGAAAAGACTCCATATGAATTGTGGAAGAACAGAAAGCCCAACATTTCATATTTTCATCCATTTGGATGTACTTGCTTTATACTAAATACAAATAATTATTTGAACAAGTTTGACTCTAAAGCACAGAAGTGTATTATGTTAGGATACTCTGAACGCTCAAGAGGGTACAGAGTATACAATACAGAAACACAGATTATGGAAGAATCAATCAGTGTTCGTTTTGATGATAAGCTTGACTCTGAAAAGTCAAAGCAGAATGAAGTTTTTGCAGGTATAGAAATTGAATTTACAGGTTCTGAAGACAAGTCATCAGAAGCTCTCAACACAGACATTCCTTCAACGTCTGAAAGGAGCACTGCTAGCAATCCTACAACAGCTGTTGATCAACCTCAGAAGAGATTACCCAGAAGCAGCTTGGATCACCCAGAAGAGACTATCCTAGGAAGAAAGGAAGATCCAATCAGAACAAGAGCAAGCTTCAGAAACTCTGAAGAAACTCTTATGGGACTTGTGTCTCTGATTGAACCTTCTTCTATTGATGAAGCACTTCTGGATAATGACTGGATTCTGGCAATGCAAGAAGAGCTGAATCAATTCACCAGAAACGACGTATGGGATCTCGTTCCCAGACCAAAAGGATTCAACGTCATTGGAACAAGATGGGTGTTTAGAAACAAGTTAAATGAACAAGGTGAAGTCATCAGAAACAAGGCACGACTGGTTGCACAAGGTTATAGTCAACAAGAGGGGATAGACTATACAGAAACCTTTGCCCCAGTCGCCAGGTTAGAATCTATCAGACTTTTAATTTCATTTACTGTTAATAGAGGCATCACTCTGTATCAGATGGATGTCAAAAGTGCATTCTTAAATGGTTATATAGAAGAAGAAGTTTATGTACACCAACCCCCTGGTTTTGAAAATACAAAACATCCAGAACATGTTTTCAAACTAAAGAAGTCACTATATGGTCTGAAACAAGCTCCCAGAGCTTGGTATGAAAGGCTAAGTAATTTTCTGTTAGAAAATGAATTCACCAGAGGGAAAGTGGACACCACTCTATTCTGTAAATCAGTTAAGAATGACATCTTAGTCTGTCAAATTTATGTTGATGATATTATTTTTGGTTCTACTAATCCTTCTCTTGGAAGAAAATTTGCTAAGTGTATGCAGGCAGAATTTGAGATGAGCCTCATGGGGGAACTGAAATTCTTTCTAGGAATTCAGATCAATCAAACTCCAGAGGGAACTTACATTCATCAGAGCAAATACATCAGAGATCTTCTGAAGAAATTTGACCTCTTAGAATGTAAGCCATCAAAGATTCCAATGCATCCCACGTGCATTCTGGAAAGAGAAGAGGTAAGCAAAAATGTAGAACAGAAAGCCTACAGAGGTATGATTGGTTCTCTCCTCTATCTGACTGCTTCAAGACCTGACATATTATTCAGTGTTTGTATCTGTGCTAGATTCCAATCAGATCCTAGAGAATCTCACTTAACAGCTGTTAAGCGAATTTTCAAGTATCTGAAAGGTACTACTAATCTGGGTTTGTTTTATAGAAAATCTAGTGATTACAGCTTAGTAGGCTACTGCGATGCTGATTTTGCTGGAGACAGAGTGGAACGTAAAAGTACTTCTGGAAGCTGCCAGTTTCTGGGAGAAAATCTAATCTCTTGGTCCAGCAAAAGGCAATCAACAATTGCACTATCAACAGCAGAAGCTGAGTACATAGCAGCAGCAGGATGTAGCACACAAATGCTCTGGATGAAAAGTCAGCTTGAAGACTTCCAGATTTTTGAGAGTAACATTCCTATACTCTGTGATAATACTTCTGCTATTTGCTTAAGTAAGAATCCCATTTTACATTCTAGAGCTAAGCATATAGAAATAAAACATCACTTCATTAGGGACTATATTCAGAAAGGTATTTTGAACTTAAAATTTATAGATACAGACCATCAATGGGCTGATATCTTTACTAAACCCCTTTCAGAAGATAGGTTTAATTTCATTATGAAACATCTCAGCATGAAAGTTTGTCCAGAGTGAAAATGTTTTAATTCCATATATTTACCTTCAGAATGTAATTGTTTTACTGTGAACTTCTGATCAATCTTCTTTCAGAAAGATAGAACATGCAGATTGTATCAGATGCAAGTCTAAAGATCTGAGAGTCTAAGCTCAAAGACAGACGTGCTGATCACTACATCAAACAAGTGTCATCCAATCATCAGCATATCTCTGAAGCAGAACGCGTGCACGCTTCTGAGAAGGCAAAGCGCTGATTGGGTGCATTGAGACACATGTCTGGTAACCGTTTTTAAGTATCTTTCTCAAATCCCCCAAAATCAGCAAGCATTTAATGAAAAGTAATCATGCTTTTAAATTGCAATCATGATTTTTCTCTTTCTTAAAAACGTTTATCTTTTCAAAATTTTTTGAAACTCTATTTAAACACATTAATCTCTCATTCTCATTCTTTACGCTTTCTCACTAATACTCAAGCATTTTCTGCATATTTCTGTGTTCATCTCTTGCAAAACCTTTTTCTCAGTTCTTCTCAAAACCTTTTAGTGTGTGAACATGGCAACCTCCAGCAGTGCTTCTGCAGGTCCTCAGAAGAAAGCATCATCTGAGCAATATCAAGTGCCATTCAGAACTCTCCTCACTCCTGTGAAGAATCTTGAAGTGCTTTCTGAATTGATCATTGATTTTGAAAGCTTGAAGGAGAACGGTTTTGACCTAACTGAAGAAGTTAGGGCACAGAAGTGGGAAAGGTATTTTGACAGGTTGGTTGGACCAACATTCCCTATGCTAGTCAAGGAATTCTGGATTCACGCCAAGGCTTCAACGCATCTAGTCACCTCCTTTGTTATGGGGAAGAAGATTGTGATCACTGAGGATCACATTGCAAGGTTAATAGGTTACAGTGGCGGTGGCGTCCGCTGTATTGATATGGCTGAGAGATGTGCTGACGTGGGCGTCATAGCTGACAGGATTTTCACCCATGGGGTGCCCAGCAGCAAGATCAAAGATCTGAAGGATCACTACAGAGTTTGGGCTAAGATAATTCTGGGGTGCTTCAACCATAGGAAACCAACCAGTTCACCTGATTACATAAACGTGGATCAGCAGTTTCTGATCTACTTTATTGATCAGAAGGTAAAAATCAATCTGGCTCATTTTCTGTTCAACCACCTCAGAACAAGTGTGAAGGAAACCAGGGAAGAAGAAAGAACCAAGAGGGATTGGATACCCTTTGGAAGGTTGATATCAGATATTCTGACAGAGAATAGGCTGATAGAGCATCTGATAGAAGCTCAAGAGCTAAGCACCATTGAACCAACAATTGGGAAACCTCTGAACGCAAAAAACTTGAAGAAGATGAAGTTGATAGAAAATATCCAGAAGGAACCCAAAGCTACTCCTATTGCTGATATCACCAGCAGAAGAGTTCCTCTGAGTGACTTTCCTTTATTTTCTGAGATAGAATCCAAACCAGAGGTGGTTCTCAGATACTTGGATGCATGCAAGGCAGATGGTACAGATCCAAATCTGATTATCAAAGCTCTGCATCAACCTCAGCAAGAAGTGACTCTGAAGAAGACGAAGAAGAGGAAGGCACCGTCAGAAGGATCATCCCAGCAGACACCCAGGAAAAGAGGTAATTCATCTGCTGCTTCTGTTTTAAATTCTTCTACTATTCCAGCATCTATTCCTCCTCAAACCTCTCACAGAATCTTAATCCCCATCCCTACCATAGATGAAACTGTACCAGAAGAGGACCCTTCTGAGGCATTAAAACTCAGAAGACCCAGAACCAAACATCCCAAACCAACAATCTCAACAACATCAGCAATTGACAAAGTGATGTCTGACATTGATCAACACACTTCTGATCAACCAAACTCTGAACCACAAATTGTCCCTCCTCCACAACCAGAGCAACAACAATCTGCTGAAGAACCAGAACAACCAGAAATTCCAACAACTTCTCCTCAACCAGTAATTCCGTCTCCCTCTCTTCAACCAGAAATTAATCCACCATCACCTCAATCGGAGTTTCATCATTCTGAAACTCCTTCTCCTCAACCATATGAACCTCATTCACCTCAACCATCACCTTTGGCAATCCAGCTGCCAGGTGGAACAACAATCACCCTAGCACGATTGCCATCCTCATCAGAATCTACACCACCAAATACTCCCAAAACACCACCAAGTCCAATCATAATTTCTGATTCTGAAACTCCCTCTCCAAAACAAACAGCTGCCAAGAAAACCTCCAAAAACCCCAGCAGGACTTTCATAGACTTAACCAGTCTTGACCGTCTTGCTGATCTGAAACATAAAATTGCCATCCCAAAACCAAAACAACCAGATGTTGGCTCTGGTATTATGAATTTTGAAACAGGTGTGCAGCAATGGATTGCTTCTTTGAAGCAAGTCTGTCCTGGAATGATTGACCCAGCTGCTTCTGATCAGCTCTGGTCACAATTCAGACTTTGGGTACGTGCTGAAGCCCTCAAGTTGCAGGATATCAACTATGAGCAGGCACAACAGAATTTCAGCAAGCTTCTGAATGAAGTTGGAAGTCAGCTTCTAAAAGAAGACGTGCTCCCTCTGGATAGTGAACCTTGGTCTGAGAAACAGCTAGCGTCAAAGGTGCAATCAGAAGAAGACAAGACCATTCAAGCTGAAGAAAGTCAAGCAGAAGATGTTGCTGAAAGCTCTCAGAAGCTTCCTGCTTCTGATGCTTCTCAAGCTGCCTTGGACAGGCAGACTCTGGAAGAACTAAAGCTGAATGACATGCGTCTGCAGCAGCGGATGGATGAAAATGACCAGAAAATGAAAGAAAGAATGGATGTGCAGGATAGTAAGATTGACACTGTTGTCAGCATGGTGCACAAGCAGAATGAGACTGCTGAAAAGATCCAAGCCATGCTGGAGAACCTGTTCACACGCTTGCCTCCTCAACCTTAGTCTTTTTTCATTCATGTCCTTTTCATGTTTTCTTTGCTTTTCTGATGTACTATTTGAATATGTTTTGTACTATTTTCATGTTTTGATTCTGAACTCTTTTAATATAACTAGTTTTTCTGATCTTAACTGTTTTAGCACATCACTTACACTTTTTGATTGCTGACAAAAAGGGGGAGAACAAGAATGATATTTTAAACAATAACGGCTAACTAGACAGAAATTCTCAAACATTCTAACTCTATTACTTGAAAATGTTTTTTTTTTCTGTTTTGCTTAAAGTCTACAGGTACAAGGAAGCTCCTGGACAACTCTAAAGACTAGATGCTCTGATCACTATGAAGCTCTGATCCGCTCTGATACTCTGATCCAAAGCAAAGCTCTAACAAGAAAAGCTCTGAAGCTCTGCTCTGACATAAAGCTTCTGATAGTCAAAGACTCTGATACTCTGATGTTCAAAGAAAGGCAAAAAGAACTGATCCTGAAGAACACTTGTAATCAAAGGGAAGTAATAAACTCAGGGGGAGTATCTCTCAACTCTGATATCTTTTTACTCCTCATCTTTTTACTTCTTACTCTGATGCATATCTCTGATACCTTTTCACGTTATTTTCATTTAAAAATATCTAGTTTTTGTCATCATCAAAAAGGGGGAGATTGTTAGAACAAAGTTTGAATCTACTACCCTATATTGAAGTTTTGATGATAACAAAGTGAAAAGATATATTATTTATAAGAATCATGTATGAACTATCTGCTGCCTAAAATTACTATGTTCTGACTTGCAGATACTCTGATTAATATAAGCAAGATCACACCTATTCAGCATCAGAATTTGGTTCTTGACACCAGCATCAGAAGTTGCCATATCAGAATGTCAGAATCAGATGATTAACTCACGTATATGCTGAAGCCTGATGAACAAGACTGCGCTCAACACTCTGATAAAGAAACACAACAGTTCATCAGCAGCTAAGCAGAGTCAGAATGAGCCAAGCCAGAACGTGCATTAAGTAAGCAACGATACTGTGTATTGAAAGCAAATTAATACCAACGGCCTCATTCCAGACAAGATCTGCTCGATAAGGAAAGTTTGTTAATAGCATTGAATCAAGAATATTGCATCCAACGTTCAACATCTCAGTGCTATATAAACAAGACTTTGAAGATTGAAATGGCTAATGCTCTCCAAATCTCTACACGCATAACAGCTGATCAAAATCTTCTTTCTTTCAGTTTTGCTAAACTCTACACATTCTAATATTCTATCATTTTGTTTAGCAATCTAGTTTCTAAGCTTTAAGTTGTGTATACATCACAGTTGTGATACAGTTTTGTAGAAAACATTCACACACTTAGTTTTATCTCTTTGTAAGAAAGTGTTTCCTTGACAAACCGGGTTGTGGTTTGGATCAAGAAGGCTTTAGCAGTTGTTAAAGCAGTCTGTAATATTCAGTTGAATATAGTGGATTAAGACCTCGTTGGAGAGAGGCGAAATCACCTTGACGGGTGGACTGGAGTAGTTTGAGATCAAACGAACCAGGATAAAAATATCTTGTTCATTGCATTAGATTTCAGTTTTACAATTCAACCCCCCCTTCTTGTGTTTTTCACTACTTCAATCTCGACCAGCCGACGGGGAACCATTATTCCTATACTTGGCCGTCTCAAACGAAGCCGTCAGCGCGACTCTCATCCGCGAAACCACCGACGGGCAGAAACCCGTTTATTTCACGAGCAAAGCCCTACAAGGACCCGAAAGCAGGTACCAACAGATAGAAAAGGTAGCTCTAGCCCTTGTCAATGCAGCGAGGAGACTCAGACACTATTTTCTGGCCCACACGGTCATCGTGCGAACCGACCAACCGGTGAAACAGCTCTTAGGTCGACCTGACATGGCGGGCCGAATGCTGAAATGGTCCTTAGAGTTCTCCGAATTAGACATTCAATACGAGAGCAGGAAAGCTCTGAAAGCACAAGCCCTGGCCAACTTCGTCGCGGAAATGACCGCTCACGACCCGCCCGCCAGGAAGGAACACAAATGGACCATCTTCGTCGACGGAGCCTCCAGCTCGTCCGGAAGTGGCACGGGGATCCTCCTGGAAAATGAGGAAGGCGTAGTGATCGAACACTCGTTAACCCTCTCCTTCCCGACATCGAATAACCAAGCAGAGTACGAGGCCCTTCTCGCGGGACTAAGGCTAGCCGAGGACCTGGGAGCCCGCAAGATACAAATCTTCACAGACTCACAACTCGTTGCCTCCTAAGTCCAAGGGAGTTACCAAGCCAAAAACGACAGCCTCGTCGAATACTTAAGCTTAGTCAAAAAATACATGACAAAGTTTGAGCGAGCAGAAATATCATATGTCCCGCGCGAGCAAAACACAAGGGCAGACATATTGTCCAAACTCGCGAGCACGAGAAAAAAGGGCAGAAACAAATCCGTCATACAAGAATCCCTGTCACGTCCGAGCATCGAAAGGTCCTCGACGCTAGTCGAGGTTCACGCTATAAGAGATGCCTCGTCCTAGATGACCCCGATGTACAATTTTCTGACGAAGGGCGAACTCCCCTCGAACCAGACAGATGCAACCATGACGAAGCGACGAGCATGCTCCTACGTGGTGCTCGAGCACAAACTATACCGCAGGGGATTCTCCATTCCCCTCTTGAAATGAATCGACGAATCCGCAGTCCCCGAGGTGATGCGGGAGATACACGAAGGGATTAACGCCCAACACATGGGCAGTAAGTCCTTGGCGAGGAAAGCCCTACGAGCGGGGTACTACTGGCAGACAATGCAACAGGACACCAAGGAACACGTTAAAAAGTGTGACAAGTGCCAGAGACACGGTGACATGCACCTCGCTCCCCCTCACGAGCTGAGCATAATGTCGTCCCCGTGGCCGTTTGTGTGGTGGGGGATGGATATCCTCGGTCCTTTCGTACAAGGAACTTACCAAAACAAGTTCCTCATTGTGGCCGTGGATTACTTCACGAAATGGATAGAGGCCGAGGCTCTTGCAAAGATCACCTCGCACAACATCCTCCGTTTCTACAAAAGAAACATCCTCGCCAGATTCGGGATCCCGAGAGCACTGGTCACCGACAACGACACCCAATTCCCTGACCACGGATTCCAAGACTTCGTCACCAAACTGGGAACAAAACAACACTTCACCTCGGTCGAGCACCCCCAAACCAACGGGCAAGCTGAAGCCGCTAACAGAGTCATCCTCCGAGGACTCAAACGAAGGCTCAGCGAAGGTAAGAGAGGCTGGGTCGAGGAGTTGCACAGTGTCTTGTGGGCATACCGCACCACGCCCCATTCGACAAAGGGCGAGACCCTTTCTGACTGACATACGGCACCGAGGCCATCATCCCAGTAGAAATCAGGGAACCCTCCAGGCGGATAGAAACTCCCCTCGACGAAGAGATGAACAACGAGGCACTCAGGGACGAGCTCGACTTAGTCAAGGAAATTCGATCAGGGGCGGCCCCGCGCGAGGCCACCCTAAAATAACGAGTGGCCCTCCGTCACAACGATAAGGTCATTAAACGCGAGTTCGAAATCGGCAGCCTGGTGTTACGAATAAACCAGAAAGACTCCCGCAAAGGGAAATTGGCCGTGAACTGGGAAGGGCCTTACCGCGTCCACGGTACCACAGGTACCAGGGCATACTACCTCGAGCAATTAGACGGAGAAACATTTCCACGACCCTGGAACGCTGCTAAACTAAAGCAGTACTATAGTTAAAAACACCAAGGACTCTCGTCGCCGGACATCCACGTCCAGTCAACAGAGAGAAACGTCTCAACCAGGTAGAAAAGCCAAGGTACGGGCCCAATCTACGCCCAAATGACATAACGTTGTTCAGCCAAACGAGCACAAACGACAATGCCCGACGTGGACACCTCGATCGAGCTCCACCGTCGAAGTACCCGCATGGCAGAACACCCAGCTCGCGATGGACAGTTCACGCCACGGGCTAGGAACCCCGATCTGGGTCATACACCCGAGCAAGCGGCTTTACTCCGCATGCCCGACGCATCTCGAAGTACGTCGGACCACCCAATGGGTCGAAAAGAATCTCCACTCGAGGTCGTAACTTAGGCGAATTTCGCCACAAAGCAACAACCGAGCACAAGCGTGAGTCGAGGACGTAACTTAGCCACAAAATGGAAAGCCGAGCACAAGCATGCCCCGAGGAAAACACTTAGGCAAATTTCGCCACAAAGTGACAGCCAAGCACAGGCGAGACTCGGGGACATGACTTAGACAAATTTTATCAAAAAATATAGAAACGTAAACACGGGAAAATAATTAAGGTCGAAACAAACATTCATTCAAAAGCTCGTGAGCAAAAAACAAGTAGAAATAAACCGACCAAGAAGGCCAGCAATGTTCAGAAATTACATGAACGGGCACGCAGGCCCAAAAATTATGCACGGGCGCACAGGCCCCAAAAACGACTATTAATAAACAGGCACGCAGGCCCGACCAAAGTTCCACAGGCTAGACTTCCCCGGGGCTACCAGCATCCACGACAGGAGACTCGGGCGGAGGCATGACCTGACCGTCGATGATCTGGGACATAAAACTCGCCCCTTCGGTATTCAGACCAGGATTCAATAAAGTGAGCTGGCTAACCACGGCCTCAAAGCCATCCGCAAAGGCGCCAACACAGTCCGTCTCAAGGAGTTGAATACGAGCGACCAATTCCGAGTGACTCCGCAAGGGGGCTATCTCCTCCGACTCATCTTCCGCGGGGAGCATAGCGGCCTTTAGATCCTCAACCTCTTTGATAAGACGCCCGTTGTCAGCTTCCAAGCGTTCTCGGTCCAGTCGAAAGTAGTCCCTCTCCTCGGCAACCTTCCCCGAGTTCTCCTTCTCCGCGGCCAGCATCTCGGCTTGCTCGCGGAACATCTCCTCAGAGCGCTCCAGGGCAGCCTTCAACTTTCGAGAGCTCACAGCAAGGGCAGCTTTCTCCTGCTCCAGCTCTTTGACGCGATCAGAGTATGCCCCCTCCATAGCCAGGACGACGACCATCTCGGCCATCTTAACCATCCCAACCATGTTGGTGGCCAGATGCTTTCTCCGACTTTCTTTACTTAGCCGCCTAATGGTATCAGCTTCATCGGCGCTTACAGTCAAGGGGAACCCCCCGAAGAAGACCTCCTCTTTAAAACAGGGGGGCAAGCCAAAGGACCTCACCGCGCCAGACTCATCGCCGACTTCCGGCTGGCTCTCTACCCGGTTCCTCTTCCTCGGTATCAGATCAATATGCTGCTTGACATCCTGGGAGTCCGGGGACCCACCAAAAGCATCACCTGAACTAGTTGGAGGGCCCATCCTCGTCGCCTGAGGAGCTCGTACCATCCTTTTGTTGACTTTCTTATCCTGTGTCAACTTTAGAAGCCTCTCCTTTCATCCGGCCATATGACCTGCAAAAAAGAAAACCCGGGTTAGTTACGAGCAAGTAACAAACGAAGAAATTAGAACAAGACTATAAGAACAAAAAAGTAACCTAGCAGGTTCGCGGCCTGCCCGTAGGACTGGAACTCCACAAGCGCCTTTGTATCTATAGGGCGGGCCTCAAAGGTCGGGTAACCATCCTCATCGAGAATGTCCTTTCCCTCCCTCGTGGCCCACCGGGCAGGGAAGAAACTGTCGACATATCGGCAGAGGGTACCGTAGGCCTCCTCGTCTTCGGTGCTCATCCCTCCCGCGGGCGTATGGTAATGCCTGGTGCCATGCTCATAGTGGCGCGAGCTCCAATGTAAGGGAAACTTAGCTACGCACCCCAACACCGGGCGACCCTCATCGTCCATAAGAGGCTCCCCGTTATTGTCGGTCACTGCAGTCTCTTCTTCATACACAGAATCTAGGGCAGTCTGGGTGATCGGCCGCACGATATAACATTTGTCCTTGAACCCCCAGACATAATCCATATACATCCTGAACAACCTCTTCGACTGTTTCAGGGAAACCCAACTGTGCCTACCTCCCCGAGACTGGCATTATAAATGAAAGACTTTGAAGAAGAGAGGTATGGTCTCCCCAATCCTTAAAAATCGACACGTCAGCTCGAACGCCCGAAGAAAGGCAATCGAGTTAGGGTGAAGCTGCGAGGGGGCCAACTCCAAGTGACTGAATACCCCGACCTGAAAATCACTAAAGGGAAACTTGAGGCCAAGGTCCTTAAACGCGATCTCATACATAGGAAACCCATACTCGGAGAACTCTGAGCAGATCCGCGCGTTAAGAGACGGTCTGGTGACGACAAAAATTTTCTGGAAGCCTGGCTGACTACCGCCGTGCTCGACGATAGTGTACGCGCTCCGACTACGCCGAGTATAAGCAGAAGCAATCCCTATGGGCTCGGCGCCCACCCAATCTAGCAAAGGATCATCAATGGTATCAATCAGAGTCACATTTTCCTTGGCGCTTTAGTCTTCCACCTCGTTGCGCCCCGAGGAACACGGTTCATCAACCATTTTACCTACAAAGCACAGGAAACCCATCAATTTGGGAGCAAATCCACACGCTCTCCATAACTGACGGGAAGAAGGGCACAACAAGCCGAGTCATACTCCGCACACGATTAAAACGTTGAGGATTCAAACAAGAGTCTGGTTTCACCTCCCCGACGCCAAGATGCCACGGCGAGTCGTCCTACATACTGCCTACATGGGCTAACATCCCAGCCAGTCACGAGTACGTCAACCTAAACTATGAATATGACGAGAAATATCATGAATCCTAAACCTAGAACTATGGGTTTACCGGGCAATATCATGAGTTAGGCGCCTAAAACCATGAAGGTCCCGGGCAGCATCGCGAGTCACATGCCTAAACTATGCGTTTACTGGGCACAAACATGCATTCACCGGGCATAAACATGAATATGCCAGGCAGGAATACGAATGTACCGGGGCTAATCCCAGATGCAGATTTTCTAACATACAAATAACGGAAAAGATCACCTACCACAGAGAAAAACATGAGGGATAAAACGCTTACTTGGAAATTAGGAAGGATGTATGGTGGCAGGGAAGAAAATCGACGGCGGAGAGCACGATGGTCCTATGAAATTCTGGAAAAACAGCGGTGGCAAAGGCAGAGGAAGGAGGAGAGGCGCGAAGAGGAAAAACGGATTATGGGACCCAATGATCCTATTTATAGGGATGACGTGGAATACGAAACGTCACCCCGGGGGAACCACGAGCTTCCCCTCCTCGACATCTACTCCCCTAGGCAATAGTGACTCTACTTTCACTAGGGTGGCATCACGATTGCCAAGGGTTGCCTTGTATACTCAATGAGCACAGCCCGTAAAGAGTCCCCCGAGCATGCCTCGAGAGGGATTATCTCACGAACGCAACACAGGAGAAACTCCTCGAGCAACTACGGCGAAGCAAATATCCTGGCCAAGCGTAAGGCCCCGTGACGAATATGAACTGAGATCAAGTCATAACTCTGGCTCTAGGAGCCACGACTTAGGGGCTTCTGTTCTGGACTAGGCCCGTCCTGGCCCAAGAGCAAGAGCGAAGGCCCAATCCAAGCAACTCTACAAGAGGCGCGTGCCTGAAGTTTCCCGCCAACGCGTCGACCAGAAGCTACAATCGTGCCCGCCGCTGCCCGCGAACACGACGTCGTCGACCCCCATGAAATCCAGCTCGAGTCCAGCTCGAGCACCCTCCTCGTAGGGCAGACTACGACCGTTACTCCATCACCTGAACTCCGGAAAGACCGCTTCCTCGTCCCTCCGTACTTCTCATAGAGCATCACCAGGAAGGGGACCACGTGCGGGTCCCCACTACACACGTAGATCCTGGAAGTTCCTTTATTGGGCCAGTCCTGGTCGGCTCAATAAAGGGACCTTGGCCCCGCGCTGGGGGCTATAAATACCCTCTATTCCTAGAGGGTCAGGTATTCATTCTCTTACCCATACTCACACTTTTTGCCTGCTCGTACTACCTCTCACTTTAGCATCGGAGTGCCTTGTAGGTACCCCCCCATCTCGTTCAACTTCTGCTCGGAACCAATCGTGACGGTCCAAGTCTGATCAGGTAAGATCACTCTTCATTTGAGTTTGGAAAAGAAACCCCTTTGTCTTATGAAATATCTTGCAAGAACTATCTTTGAGAAGAAAAACTAGGTCCTTTTCGAGCATTTGACCCATGCTAAGCAGTTTGTTAGTCAATCCAGGGACAAAAAAAAGATCTTGTACCTTCAATGGAATATGATTAACACGCATATTGACACTCCCTTTTCCTTGGACTTGTAGTCTCATACCATTCCCTAGTTTTACAATGCAGGTGAAGGAACGGTCAAGGCTAGAGAACCACTTCATATCTCCACTCATATGATTACTACACCCCGAGTCTAGGAACCTCCATGATTCATCTTTATCTATCGAACCATGAAAAGTCATAAAGTTGTTAAACTCTACCATATTAGAATCAACATATGCCATAAGGAGCATCTCCTCATGTGTTGTATCATGGCAATCCGTGTAATGAGCCTGATAGGTCCTTTCAGGACATTCATTCTTGAAATGTCCTAACTTGTGACAACGATAGCACTCCACCGTTTCTCTATTCCAGAATTGACCTCGACCCCTGCCCCGTCCTGGATAGCCACTTCTCCCACATCCACGGCCTCGATGCGCATCAAGTCCAACCTTCAAGGCTTGATCTTCAAGAGACACATTCCTTGTAAACTTTTGTTCATGTACAAGAAGTGAACTCTGCAATTGATCAACAGTCATGACATCAATATCATGAGACTCCTCAATCAAGCAGACAATGTAATTGAATTGCTCAGTGAGAGTCCTTAAGATTTTCTCAACAATTTTTACATCTGTTATCAGCTCCTCGCAGTTGCACATGGCATTAGACACAACCATCACTCTCCCAAAGTAATCGTTGATCGATTCCCCTTCTTTCATTTCCAGCACTTCAAACTCTCGTCTGAGAGCTTGCAACTGTGCCCTCTTCACCCGAGCACTTCCTTGGAACTTCGTCTTCATGGAATCCCATAACTCTTTAGCATTTGCTGTGATACGGTGGAAGAACTGACTGTTTTTTGGAATGCTGGTTTGCGTTTGTTTTCGCAAAATGTCGCGGTAAGCAAGAGTCGCCACTGTCTTTTATTTTATCCAACAAGGAAAGGAAAAAAGCACAGAAAAATTCCTTTTTCGAGATATTTCTGAGTACGGGGGGTAGATTATATAAAGGGAAGGTATTAACACCCTTTCTATCCGTAGTTATCTACGGGCTCTTAGGTACTTTCTCATCATTTTCAAAATTGTTTTCTTTGTGCTTGTGGGTTTGAAAAGTTTTTGTTTTTAACTTCGATTTAACTCTTGCTTCTGTCCTCAAGAGTGTAATGAAGTGTATTTAAAAACTTGTTTGTGAAAAGAGTGTAAGTGTAGAAAATTTGTTTTGTTTTGGATGAGCAAGTATCTAAGAGCTAATCTACCTACTCGAAAAAAGGAATCGTTCTATGCTAATTTCCTTTAGACAATGCTATCCCACTATTAGTGAGTGGGTAGCACCGTCGTTGGAGTTTAAGGGTCAATTCGAATGAAGGACATACGGTCACCAAAGCAATGTTAGGATGCCTTAGCGGTAACCCTAATGTCTTAGATCATTTGTTTGAGGCAACAATATCGAGGCAACCGTTTCGAGGCGACTATGATCTTTTAGACAAGAGGGCGACCTCTAAAACGACCTATACTCAATGACCGTTTACAAAGGCAACCAAGTGGGGTGTACCCTAAGAGTGTGCATGTGCGATTGTGTTGTTTTCAATTATTTTTATCTTTGCACATGTTAAGGGTGATCTAATTTGATTTTAAGATTAAACATTCAGTCTTGTCATGCAAACCCTATTATCAAACATCTAGTAGTTATATTTTGCAGAATTAAAAGTGCGGAAATAAAATTACAAGGCGTCGGGTATTTACATCGGCAAAAGCAACCCTTTGAAAATAAAATAAAATAAAGCGTTAAAAAATTAAATGTCCTAATTATCTATTACATACCGGAAACAGATACATAATTGGATAAAAATAAATAAAGCGCGACGCGAAATCAAATCGAATGCGAAATTTAGGGTTTTGACCCTTTTGAAAGAAAATGTTTTTTTGTTATTTTTATTTTAAGAAAATAAATTAAATTCTAAATTAAATAACTAAATTAAATTAATAAGTTAATTAATGAAAAAAATAATTTATGACATATTTTTGGTTTTTTTATTAATTGAAGAAAGAAAATAAAATAATTAAATTAGTAGTTAAAACCTAATTAAGTCTAATTAATTTTATTTATTTACAAAAATAAGTTAGAGTTTTCTAGAATTAAAAACCTAAATTAATTAATTAGTATTTATTAAAATAAAATCCTGAATTAAAAAAAGTATTTTCGTGATTTTTGATTAAAAAATTAAGTTAATCTATTGGTTAGAGAATTAGTTAAATAAAATAAAACCATTAAATAAAATAAATAAAAGTGTGAGGGGAGAGAATTTGGGCCTGATTTGGGTGGTGTTAGTAGCAATTTCTTGGCCCATTAGAAGCTGGTCCGTGTGGACTTTTTGGATCCAGTGCAGGCACGTTGACTTGGCTTTTGGTGGACCTCCAATCATTGACCATCAGATCTGGCCATTGGCTATCTGGCGCTTGGATTGGTGAGGGAGCATGGTGTGGATCAAGCCTGAGCATGCATGTGATTACCTGAAAAATATGAAGAAAATACAATTTGCTGGAGGTAAGGATCGAACCCCTAACCTCCAGCCACTAATGCCTTGGACGCTGATGTGTTGACCAACTGGGCTATGCTATTTTGTTGTTAACAAAATACAACATGATAATAATATAAAACAAACAAATGCGTTAATGGAAGTTGGTGTGAATTTTCAAACAAACCAACAATAGGGTGACAATGCATCATCCTCTTCCTCAAAAACCCTATAAATTTACCTGCGGATTTCTATCCGCAGCTAAAAACGCAGGTTCATCCTAAAACTCTCTCCAGGCCATATAAATGGGATCCACGACCATGGTTAGCCTCGTCTCATCTCTTTGATCATAGCCATAACCACCATTAAGGCCAATTTCACCTGAAACAGAAAGCCCTAAAAACGAATAACAAACCCTAGCAATGGTGATCTGTGATATAGGTTAGATAAATGAAATCAAATGATGCCAAAATCTTGTAAATGATGCGAGGATTACAACTATGCAATTAGTTCATGAAAACAATGCCGAATTTCAGAGATACGAAATCAAGAACAGGGGAAATTCGCGTGAGACTTACAGTGCGTATGAGGGCCTGAGAATGCTTGGTTTGGATCAAGTTAGCTTGTGGAGATGGCCAGCAATCGATTGAGACAAGTCTCAAGTACTGAAAACGCCTCTAACTTTGATTTTGATCTCCAACTTTTTTGTGATTTTGCAAGTTTTAGTTCTGCTTCTACAAGTGATTGCCAACCCTGATTTTCGTGTCCTTTGCTTGCTTATGTAATGCACATTGGATTAGGGTAACATTTGCTGTTCAAATCTTCCCACAATGATGATTGCATATCTGATTTGATTCTTCCAAAAAAGCTTTCCAAACTTGGCCTAAATCACATCTTTTTGTAACCAATGCCTTTGATACGAATTTGATTGAAATAATAGCTGTATTTGGAGCCTGAAATAGCCAAGAAATCATGTGTTATTAATGCTTTAGATTTTATATGATTTTATTTGATTAAAAATGAATTAATTTAAATAAAAATCAAATTAAATAATAAAAATTTGATATGGACACATGGCTGGAGCTAGGGCACGTGGTAAATAATGCAAACTCAAATCAAGTGGAAAAGAATGGGCCCATTTGGCAAAATTTGAAGTTTTGGGGATAGTTGACTTTTGGCAACTTTGCAAAAAAGTCCAACTTCAACAATGCATAACTTCTTCAATTTTGAACTTTTGGAGATGTTCTTGGACTTTCTAGAAATCTTGATATGTACTATAACCAAACCTTTTGGTATCATCTCATTTTTATATTCCATGCTCAAGTTATGAGCTTTGGCAAAAAATGTGTTTTTGTTGACTTTCAAAAATGACCTATAATGTCAAAATTCATAACTTCTTGTGAGTTCATATTTTGAACTTGGGGTATGAAGATGGATTGTAGGGAATTACATCCTATTCAAAATGAGCTTTGGATGGGTCGTTTCTCATAAAGTATGAGAAAGTTATTCTTGGTCATAGTTGAGTTGACTTTTCCTGCAAAACCCTAATTTAGCAACTTTTGAATCTTGATGAATTTTGAGCAATCCTTGATGAATCATGATCAACCCTTGATCAAATGATGAAATATACTTCAAAATGAGAATGTTTACAAAAAATCTTGAAGTTTTATTGTATGTAGGTCACAGTTGACTTTTGCCCTAGCATAGTCAATTTTTGGACCTTTGAGAAATTGACTGAGCAAACTTCCTCTACAAGGCTTGAAATTTGACATGGTTGGTCTTGAGAACATATTAGTACATGGGGGAGAACTTGAGGTCATTTGGACTCATGGATCTTGATGCAACACAAAACCCTAATTTGGGGTAGACTACCTTAGGAGGTAGCTTGTATGGTCAATCCTTGAGCAACCTTGAGCCACTTGGAGATTTTCCTTGCAATGTTTTAAGAAATATGGGAGGGAAAATTTTGGGGTACAACAGCTACCCCTGTTCAATCTTCTTAAACCTGAGGATGTAGATTGGCTTTCATGCCTTTCGTGATCCGAAGGTGGAAGATGATTGAACACTAGAGTGCCCAAAAATTTGCACTCGCGTGAAGTGGTATCAGCCTTGTGATGTCGGGAATGGGCTTACAGATTCCATTTGGAGATTTCTGACGGGAGGATGGGCTTAGAGATTCCATCTGAAGTAGTGTCGATCGCATAAGAGATTCCTTAGCGAGAGCTTGTATACCTATTGTTGTGGAAGATTCCGCTGGGGGAGTCTGATCTTTGTTGAGATTTAGGAACTTGCCTATACTTCAACTGAGAGAACATCTCTGCTGAGTTTTAAGAACTTGCCTATAATTCAACTGGGGGGAAACATCTTCATCGAGATTTAAGAACTCGCCCGTAATTCAACTAAGAAAACTTCTCTGCTGAGATTTAGGAACTTGTCTGTAATTCGACGGAGGAATTTTGTCGAGATTTAGGACCTTGTCTGTAATTCAACTGAGGATAATTCTGTTGAGATTTAAGAACTTGTCAGTAATTCGATTGGAGGAAACATCTTCATCAAGATTTAAGAACTTGCCCGTAATTCAACTGAGAAAACTCTGCTGAGATTTAAGAACTTGTCTGTAATTCGACGGAGGAATTTTGTCGAGATTTAGGACCTTGTCTGTAATTCAACTGAGGATAATTCTGTTGAGATTTAAGAACTTGTCAGTAATTCGAATGGAGGAAACATCTTCATCAAGATTTAAGAACTTGCCCGTAATTCAACTGAGAAAACTCTGCTGAGATTTAGGAACCTGTCTGTAATTCGACGGAGGGACTTTGTCGAGATTTAGGACCATGTCTGTAATTCAACTGAGGATAATTCTCTTGAGATTTAAGAACTGGTCAGTAATTCGACTGAGGGAAACATCTTCATCGAGATTTAAGAACTCGCCCGTAATTCAACTGAGAAAACTCTGCTGAGATTTAGGAACTCGTCTGTAATTCGACGGAGGAACTTTGTCGAGATTTAGGACCTTGTCTGTAATTCAACCGAGGATAATTCTGTTGAGATTTAAGAACTGGTCAGTAATTCGACTGAGGGAAACATATTCATCAAAATTTAAGAACTTGCCCGTAATTCAACTGAGAAAACTCTGTTGATATTTAGGAACCTGTCTGTAATTCGACGGAGGAACTTTGTCGAGATTTAGGATCTTGTCTGTAATTCAACTAAGGATAATTCTGTTGAGATTTAAGAACTGGTCAGTAATTCGACTTGGATAAAAGCTTTATAACTTTGAATTTTATGAGAATTTAACCGCATCCTTCCTGAAAGGTAAAGGTTAGCTGTATGCAATGCATGGTATGTATCAAGCAATGATGTTCTCAAAATAAATGAGATTGTGCTGCACGATGCGTATATGCATGTGTCATGATATATGGAAATGTAATGTTTTTAGCTGGGGAAAATAAATCCCGAATAGATGCTGGAGAGAAGAGTTGATTTCTTCGTTTCCGCTGGGGATGGCGAGCGAAGATGATTGTGAGAATAAACCTGCAGGAGAGGATAACTCCGTTGGGGAATAAACTGATGAGGAGATTACTCTGTGGGGAAGAGATACTCTGCTGAGGATTCCACCGATAAATTCCACTGGGGATGAATTACCGTTGCTGGTTGTTGTACCCCAAAATTTGCTCTCCCATATTCTTAAAAGTTTTGACAAACATCATCTCAAATTTGCTCAAGTCTACTCAAGGACTACACAGTCAAACATCCTCCTAAGCCAGTCAAATTAGGGTTTTGGTTCTTGCAAGGAAGTTGAGGTTTTCAAGGGCTCAATCAAGTCCCACATGCCTATATACATTGTCAAGCATCTACATGTCAAGTTTCAAGGCTCACCAGGTCAAGTTGCACAATCAAAAACCCTAATTGCTTCACAATCAACTGTAGGGGTAAAATGGTCATTTGGCAGTCAAAAGTAAAAAATTTTGGTCAACATCTTATTTTGAGCTCACAATCATCATTTGATCAAGTGTTGATCATGATTCCACAAGAATGGCTCAAAAATCATCAAGATGCAAAAGTTTCCATTTTTGGACAGCTGGAAAGTCAACTGTAACTTGACCAAGGCATAACTTTTTCATGGTTCATCAAAAAAATACCATCCAATGCTCATTTTGAAGGGGATGACATTTCCTACAACTCATCTTCACATTCCAAGTCCAAGAAATGCTCTCACAAAAAGTTATCAATTTCAACATTATAGGTCATTTTCAAAAGTCAACAAAAAGGCATTTTAAGTCAAAGAACATAACTTGAGATTGGTAAATTCAAATGACATGGGACCAAAGGCATTGGTTAGAGGACTTCAAGACCTTTCCAAAATGTCCAAGAACATGTTCATATGATCAAAATTGAGCAAGATATGCATTGGAGAAGTTGGGAAATTTTTGTGAAATGGCAAAACTCAACTATCCTTGAAACTTCAATTTTTGACAAAAGGGCCCACTTTCTTCCACTTGATTCAGCCTTGTCATTTCACCCACGTGTCCCATGATTAATTTCAAGATTAAACATTAATTTTTCTATTTTTATTTAATTTTATTGATTTAATTCATTTTAAATCCATAAAATTCAAATAAAAATCAAAAAAATTAATTAATTGATATCTTGTGGTTTGAATGACTTTGATGCATCATAATACACCTACCAAATTCGTGTAAAGATCATTTAGGCATGAAAGTTCAAATTTGGACAAAGCTTTGAAAGGCCTTTAATGGTGGTAAAGAGGAAATCCAAAACATCATTGCAATGGTTAAAGGCTCATCATATGATTTGATCCTCATTAAAACATACATATACAAGCCTTGCAGACCTCAAGCACGACCTAGAACTCATTGAAACGGCCAGAACCAATTCCAAAAATTCCAAAGAAATTCACAAACTGAAATCCATATTCCAGCACAATTCAAACACTTTTCTTGCTTCTAACACGTTGCCAGCATTTCCAGGAACCTATTGCAATCATAAACAAGTTCTAACACTCAAGGAATCACTCAATACAGTCACACGGTTCATCATCTTTTTCCATAATCGAAATTCATTTTTTACGCATCATTAACATATTTTGATTATTGCTTTGCATTGCTAACATCTTTATGAAGCTTTTGATATAGTTTAATTTGATTATGGTACCCTAAAACGAAAGCTGCCATTGGAGAATGCTAGGGTTTCGAAGCTTTTAATTTGGGGGTTTATCATATAGGTAAAATCAGAACCTCCAAGACCCATGGTTGAACTTAGAAGGACGAGACAAACACAAAACTATCCTCGCGCCATATTTATATGCCCTAGATTCCTATTCGCTATTTTTGGCCATTCAATATTGTGGGGGTTAAAACCCCCCGCTAATTGCTTTCTTTTTTACAGGCAAAATGTAGAAGACGGTGAGCTGGCAAGGTCCTAGTGGCTCGTTCAAACAGCGCGCCATTTGTTTTTGTCTTTTAGCACATTAATCACTTTATTGCATATGTTAATTCTTGTTTGTTTTATTGATGACTGAAACAAAGTGGTGGAGTGGTTAAGGCAAGCGTGTAAAAGGTATTGGGACCTGGGTTCGATTCCCAGGTCCCCCCAAAATTCAATATTGTTTTTCCTAATGCGTTCCCATGCAGCATTTGTCTAGAAGTTCACCATACGCCTCACCAATCCACATGCCATATGTCCACAATCAGCCATCCAAAGGCCATGAGAGGAGGAGTACCATGTCCTTCAGTCAAAGCACATGCAGGAAATTGCAAAAGTCAAACGTGGCTGAGCTTAGTGGGCCAAAAAACTGCAATCAACACCTCCAAAAAGGCCCAAACCCCCCATGGTTTTGTTACTTTTTTTTAATTTTTTCTTTCCCTTATAATTTTTTTTTTTATTATTATCATTATTGTTAATTAACTTAACAAACTAATTTTTCCCATAAAATTCAGAAAACAAAAAAAAACATTTTATTATTTATTAACTTATTTTGTAAATAAATTCTAATATTAATTAATTAGTTGTGTAATTAGAACAATTTTAACATTTTTTTAATAAGTAAAATTAATTTAGAATTAGGTCTTTCACTTCCAATTTTTAATTTCCTTTTTTATTTTATTTCATAAAAAACATAAAAAACACAAAAATATTTTTCATTTTTAATTAATTAATTAATTAGCTATTAGGCTTAATTTCTTTAATTACAAAAAAAAGACAAATCTCATTCTTATTCAAAAAAGGGTCAAAACCCTAAGGACGTTCCCGATTCAATCTTTCGCGCGTATTTATTTTGTTTAATTCATTATTTTGTATCTGCTCAGGAAATGTAATAATTAGTTAGAACTTTACCGCTTTATTTACTTTTCTCGCACTTATTTTCAAAACGGGTTTTTGTTTTTGGCGATGTATAGACCCGCGCCTTGTAATAGCTAGATTTACATTTCTGCAATTTACTTTCCGCACTCCTAACTGTTAATTATGCCTGCAAGAATGTATGAATAATAAAACCAATCCGTAGCTCACAAATAACATGTAAAGATAAACATAAACTGAATACAACGCACATGCACATGCCACTTCTAGGATACGCCTCACTGGTTGCCTCGACGTGGTCATCAAGTATAAGGTGTCTTAGAGGTCGCCCTTCTATCCAAAAGATCCAGTTGCCTCGAAACGGTTGCCTCGGATAAAAAGGATCTAGGACATTAGGGTTACTTCTAAGGTGTCCTACCATTGCTTTGGTGACCACACATGTCCTGATAATCGAATTGACCCGAATACCTCCAACGACGGTGCTACCTACTTCTCAATAGTGGGATAGTACTGTTTAAAGGACTCTTACACAACCTAATTCCTTAGAGTAGGTAGATTCTCGTGGGTACTGTTGTACCCCAAATTTTGACCTAAGATATCGTCTCTTACCTGCATTATTACATTACATTTGTTTTGATCCATCGATTTTAAAATTCATAACTTTTTCTGGCCAAGAGCTATTTATGCTGAACATTAAATCATTTAATCGATTCGTGCTAAAATGATGTTTATTAATTATTTATTATCTAAAATTTAAATAATTGAAAGTCATTTTCGATTATTATGTAGTTTAAAGATGTATAGATAATAAAATGAACATCAGAGAAGAGGCGCATTAATTGTGCGGACAGTATTTATTTATTACTCATTATCTTAAATTTAAGTAACTGGAATTTATTCTTAGTTATTACATAATTTAAAGGTTTATGAATAATATAATAAGCATTCGGAAAAAGTTCATTGGTCAATAACGATTGTTTAATCATTTGTCATTCTAAGTTAAATAATTGAAACCCTGTTTTAATTATTATAATTTAGTTATGAATGATGAATTAAATAATTGAAGATATTAGTTGATCAACGATAATTATTTATTTATCTGTTTATTATTTTGAATGTAGGTAATTGAAATTTGTTTTCAATTATTATTCGTTTGGAGAATTGTAAACGATAAATAAATAATTAAAGGGAAAGAAGAATTTAATTGGCAAATAGTGTTTTTTATTATTCATTTTTCTGATTGTACAGTTATTATGTAAACATTGTATCTATTACAATAAATTACAATAATAAATTTACAAAAACTAAAATGAAATAAAAAAAAACTAATCTATCCTAATTCTAAAACTTCCGATCCAATGCGTTTTGTCCGCTCACTTAATGTTACCTGCAAAAAAAAGAAAGAGATTAGAATTCGAATAAATGATTAAAAAGCAAAATTATTAAAGTTTCATCATTAAATGCAATGGCCGGAATCAGTTACTCTTTTTTGCAAATCACGGGATTGCTCCCGGTTCACAAAAAAGAAAGGAATTTTAAAACATATGCACAAGTTTATGTTTTCCAAAAAAATTGCATGTTTAAATTAATTACATTTTTCAAAATCCCAAATGCAATTTGAAAAAAACATACAGCATAAGCATACAAAATCCTGCATGAACTACATATGCAAGCATGCTACGTAACCAATGCCCACACAGCAGGAAAAACAAAACAAGTTTTTGTATTAGAGGAAAACATGCAGTTTAACCACATATGCAAGCAATATAGAAATTCCATTTTCATCATTTTCTGGCCATTGTAGTTTCAGAAAAAAAGTACAGCTTATCACTCTTTTATCAAAGCTATACTGAGAGAAAAAGAGAGGGAGAAGTGTGGGTTATACAGGCTTGGCATAGGCAGGAAGAGGATATACAAGACAAACTAAAATATAGCCAGTAGAGATAATAACACAAAAGAAGAATAGAAACAAATTGGAGGGACAGTAGTGCAGAATGCCCAGGAAATCCCAGAAGCATTTCAAATTTCCAGCCTGTAGCGAAAAGAAGAGAGGAATTGTTATAACATATAACAAAAAGGGAACCAATATGAGGATACACATATCCAAGCCTTCAAGAAAAACTTAGAGATTTGAGTTATCAGAAAAAACACACAAAGCTAGTAAACCTGCATAATCACATATACTGTCAAAAACCATTTCAACCTTATGGCCAAAACTTTGCAAATTGATTGAGCCATTAAAGCCAACATCATCATCCTGTCATCAAGAAAATATCAAAAATAATCTCACAGAAAACCAGTTAAAACCACCATCAATATGGCCTAACAAACTTCTGCCCCAATTTCCATCAATCCGTCCAAACCACACGAAATCTCTACATTCATCACCATGTCAAACTGTTATTCAGGCTTGAACTTCATCAATCCAAAAACCTGAAACGACCCAAGCCAGAACTGATTTCTAAGGCAACAGGCTAGGCCTCAGTATCACCATCACTGGCCTTTTCAAAAAAACAATTACTCAAGCCAACATCATTCCAAAAAAATTATTCAGACCAACAGAATCATCATACAGTAGCAGTTTCAACAAGAAGAAGAAGAAGGAAAACCAAGTGCAGTATCACGTTCAAAGAAGAAGAAGGAAAACCAAGTGCAGTATCACGTTCAAAGAGGAAGAAGGAAAACAAAGTACAGTACCAAGGCCAACAAGGAGAAGAAGCAATCATAGTACAGTGGCAGCAACAAGAAGAAAAAAATCATAAATACCGGTCACCGTAGCGGGCTCGCCTCCCCTCTCCTCGCCGCCTGGCCTCCGTCGCTCCTAGCTTCCTCCTCCGTCTCCATCTAGGTAACGGTCTCTCCTCTCTTTTATTTCTTTGAACATCCTCAAATCAAGCATTAACAATCAAACATAAGAATCAATAAAGATCAACATAACATAAACCGTAGAATCAACATGCAAAAAACCGAATCGAGTGTTAACAAATCAAACGCGTTCTTACCGAATCCATAGCCGTCCCGTTTCTCGTTCAAATGGAGGGAAGAGGAGCTGGAGTGGGTGGCCATAGCAAGGAGAAGCATCAAGTTCAGAGGCGAGGGTGAAGAAGGAGAGGCGAAGAAGAAGATCGTGAAGAAGAGAGGAGCGCCGTTTCTGCCTCATAACACAAAACCCTAATCTCTTGTTAAAATGAATTAACCCTAATGCCTTATTAATTCATGGGCCTCACCCTTTTCTACAGCTTAAGCCCACGACCTGTTTTTTGCACCCCCCTCCTTATGAGCTTCTGCGTTGGGCCTTAAGCTCCCTGGCCCATCCACTTTGTTTGCTTATTTTTTGATATATTTCCTTTTGTTTTTTTCTCTAATCTTTTTTTGTTAGATATATTATTTATGTTAATTAATTGATAGTTATATTTTAAAAGAAAAACAAAGATATGTCCCAATAGTTTTTTTATTAATTAATCGACCCATTAGTTTCATTTTGGATTTAATTTAAATAATTTTAATTTAGGAAAATTGTTAATTTTCTTAATTTGGAACCCCCTTATTTTTTAAATAAGTATTATTTTTTATACATAAAAAAAAAGCATAGATTTAAGGTTACAGATATTTTATTAATTAATTAATCTTTTCTTACATCATTATCAATAAAAAATCTAAAAACACATAAAAATAAAAAAAATATAAAAATATAAAAAAAAACTTAATAACTTAAAACTAAAAAAACGTCACGTCCTCGTTAAATAATTCTTTTGTTTTATCCTTATCAAAAAATGCGTAAAAAATTTAAAATACTTTCATCCCATTAACATTAAACCAAAAAATCATAAAAAACGCATTATTCGCATCTTCTATTCCATCATTTAGATTATCGTTATTTAATCGTTATTCACATATTTTGTCCGTGTATTTATTTGTTTATTCGGTTCATGCTTAAATCCAAAGGAAAAATAGTAAATTTGTTGACTTCATGTCTTCAAGTCTAACTGCGCGAATTTTCGCATTTCATTAAAACTTAGGATAATTTTTCCTCAAATATTCACCTTTCTTCAAAATTTCAACCTTTTCAAGACCTATACCTTTTAAGCAAAAACTTCGACATTAGGTCGTCGTATCTTCAAAAACCCGTCCGTATCCCTTTTCGGCCAAAACGATTTATTTTCAATCAAGCAATCAATTTTAAATAAAACAGATATTTCAAAAGGTTCCTATAGAGTACTATAGATGCATTGGGTGCTAGTACCTTCCCATTGTATAACCAACCCCCGAACCATAAGATCTCTTTTCAAAAAACGCTTTGTATTTTATTATTATTTACATTGCATACTTGGGGTTTTATTTCGCTCTTTTCCCTTTTCCTTTGGAAATAATAAAGCGCGGTGGCGACTCTTGCTTTTGTGAGACGAATTAATCAATAATTCGATCTCCGATTTACCCCGCTACATTTTTTATCGCTACAGAATTGGCGACTCTGCTGGGGAATAGATTGACCTCTTGCTGGTCCATCCCTAAGTGGGTTAAGCCTAATTTGTTTTATCTGTTTACTATTATTTGATTTGCTTGATTACGTGTTTAAATTTGGGGTGTTTGGGTTTTTTTGCAAAGGACGAATCCTATACCCGGATTAAGTAATACTTAAGGAATAGGACGTGCGGTATAGTCATGTTAACTTTGAGGGAGTAATCCCGAAGAAGGAGGCATGAGATCCCCCACTCAATGGAAGGCCCTCTTGAACTTAATATTTGTTTACTGAGTAATCGGGAAGACATCATTATTTTCGACCTAGGAGCCCGAGAAGTTGAGGACCGTGGAACCCCAACCCATCTTGGCCTTTTTAGGTGTAGCGCGGAGACTATAACGGAGTAATTCGGAAGTAGTTGTCACGCGATGCTACGCTCGGACGAGTTTCTCTTGAGAATATTGCTAATTATTGAGTAATCAAGACGTTGGCAATATCCGAAAGAGGGATGTAGACTCTGGGAACTCTTAAAACCTTGTCTTACAGGTGTTACTGAACCATTAGTACATACCTTTGGGTGGGCTTTACCCTCGACTCCATGCTGAACGTCGAACCTTTAAACCCCATGTTTGCAAACTTGTGTGTGACTGTTGCATTATCATTCATTCATGCATTCATCAACATCTTTGTAAAAAACTCGTTTTTCAAGGAATTTTGGAGTGATTTTTGCAAACGTCTCAGGGTATTATGGAACTTGGAAGGAGAAATACTCGAAGCTTTAGCTTCAAGGAGCCCGAGATTGAAGAATTGAAGAGTTTGATTTCGAAGATAGAGAGTCCGACAGATTTTCAGAAGAAATATGGGTCCATCGTACCGCTCATGAAGCGCAAGATGAAGAAAGGCATCCTTAACACGTTGGTTCAGTTCTATGATCCCCTGTACCGATGTTTCACCTTCCCGGATTATCAGTTGATGCCTACTTTAGAGGAGTACTCCTATATTCTTGGTTTGCCGATCGCCGACCGTGTTCCTTTTTCCGGATTAGAAGAGGAGCCTAAATCCCACGAGATAGCAACCATCACCCACCTGAAGAAGTCAGAGATAGAGGAGAATATGACTACGAAAGGAGGAATCCGGGGTTTTCCGGCGCAGTTTCTGTTGAAGAAAGCTCGTTACTTTGCTGATACAAAGGATACCGTTGCCTTCGAGGACGTGTTTTCTTTACTCGCGTATGGTCTTTTCTTATTCCCTAACGTCGATAAATTTGTGGATGTCAATGCCATCAGAGTTTTCCTGATTGGAAATACGGTCCCTACGCTGCTAGGGGACACGTATTACTCTATCCATCTTCGAAACTCTTATCAAGGAGGGATGATTATCTGTTGTGTGCCGTTGCTGTATCAGTGGCACGTCTCGCATTTACCTGGGTCCGATGCTTTCTGGGATCTCGAGAGGGAACCGCGTTGGGCGCCAAAGATTATGGCTCTCACTCATTTCGATATTGACTGGTACAATCGAGTTTACCATGACATGGAGATCATTGACAGCTGTGGTGCTTTTCCCAACGTACCTCTTCTTGGTATGAGGGGTGGAATCAACTACAACCCTGTTCTAGCGCGTCATCAGTTCGGGTACCCGATGAGAGATAAGCCGAACAGTATCCATGTGAGTGGTTTCTTTCTTCAGGAAGGACAAGATCATCAGGCTGCTAAGAGGGAGATTGAAGGAGCTTGGCGCCATATCCACAAGAAAGGGAGAGATATGCTGGGACATAGAGGTGCCGTCTCTTTGGAACCTTACCTGCAGTGGGTCCGTGCTAGGGCTTGTGCTCTCAAGATGCCGTATAAACTTGAGAAACCTTTATTCCCTGCCATCGCACCATCGTCAGTTGTTATCCCTATCGCGGATGTAGGGGAGTATCAGGGAAACTTGGCTAGGATGAAGTCCGAAAGGGATGCTTGGAAGGAAAAGTACCATATGTCCGAATATGAGAATCGAGTCCTGACTCGACAGCTGAAAGAAAAGAAGGAGTTGTTGCTTATTCAAGACGGCCGGTTCATTGACCACGATGAGAAGCTTCGTCAGAAAGATGCCTTGCTGAAGAAGTACGTGAGTGAAAGAAAAAGGAAAAGGGAAGGTTCGGTAAGCGTGGCCCTCGTTCCTAATCCGCAAGAAGAAATCATCGATCGACTGATAGCGGAAAAGAAGGATATGGAAGACTTTTACGAAGAAAAGATCAAGAAGCTCCGGTTACAGCTGGTGTTTGGTCCGTCATCTGAGGATTCCGAGTGAGCTTTAGCTTTAGTTTATTTTATTGATGTCATTTTGTAAAACTATGTAAAAGGGCTTCATGCTCCGAAGTTGTAATTTATTGTTTTATTAAGGGCTTCATGCTCCGAAGTTGTAACTTATTGTCTTATTTTGGGCTCCATGCTCTAAGTTGTAATTTACTGCTTTCATGTTTTAAAAATGTAATTTATCACTTTATTATGGTTTTCATGTTGCAAGTTGTAATTTATTGCTTTCATTAGTGGATTTGTTATCCCAAGGTTGTAATTTACTATTCCAAATTGTAAGTCGTAATTTATCGCTTTCGATTAACAGATTGAGTTTTTGTTGTTCTAAATTCCTTTACCATTGATGTATGCAAAGTTACTAAAGTTCCTTGAAAAACTTTTAAAATGAGTCATCATTTGCATCGCCATCATGCATCATTTCACATTCCATCTCACATGTTTTCTAGAGTCTCATCCTTGTTCTTTTTCCACCGAAGGTTGTCAAGCTGTCTCACCGATACGACACTCGGGCCAATCGTCAGAGAAGAATGGAAGATTTGGAATAGGAAAATCATGAGCTTCGTGGGGAAGTTGCTACACTTCGTGCCGAGATGGAAAAGTTAACAGCGTTGGTGGAAAGTTTGGTGGCTGTTCAGAATCAGCCATCGACTACGGCTGCCGAGATTCAGACTTCAACTCCGGTGGTTTCCGAAATTGTTACAATTCCTGCCTCCGCAACTCAAATCAACTCTCCGCTTCAACATCAGATGCCGAAAGGTTTTCCGTGGGGAATGCCTTACAACTTTGTGCCAGAGGGGTATCAGCCTACCGTACAACCTCTATTTCAGCCTGCATTGTCTCTTCCTCAACCAGAGACAACCGCCATACCGCCAGTAATTCCGTCTGTAACACCTTTTCCGCAACCAGTTATGACGACTGTTGCTCCTGTGGTCCACTCCGTGCCATACTTGAATGAACCAATTTATCCTGCCGAGCCCGCTGAAAGTTTGGGTCTTTTTGATAGAATGGAAGAATTTCAGGATCAGTTCCAGGAAATGCAGAAGGAGCTTAGAGCATTGAAAGGGAAGGATTTGTTTGGGAAGAGTACGCATGACCTTTGTTTGGTTCCGAATGTCAAGATTCCAGTGAAATTCAAAGTGCCAGACTTTGAGAGATATAAGGGTGATTCGTGTCCTAGAAGTCATTTGACGATGTATGTGAGGAAGATGTCTACATACTCCGATGATCATGATTTGTTGATTCATTATTTTCAAGACAGTTTGACGGGTGCTGCTCTAAAATGGTATATGGGTTTAGACAGCATTCGAATCCGCAACTTTAACGATCTTAGTGAAGCCTTTGTCCATCAGTACAAGTACAACGTTGACATGGCGCCGGACAGGGATCAACTCCGGGCGATGTCGCAGAGAGACCGAGAATCTTTCAAGGAGTACGCCCAGAGGTGGCGTGAAATTGCTGCTCAAATCTATCCACCTCTTGAGGAGAAGGAGATGACTAAGATATTTTTGAAGACTTTAGGGTCCTTTTACTATGAGAGAATGATAGCCAGCGCACCCAGTGACTTCACCGAAATGGTAAGCATGGGCATGCGATTAGAGGAAGGGATTCGCGAAGGGCGTTTGGTTAAAGAAGGGAGTCCGTCTAGCAGTGCGAAGAAGTTTGGAAGTGTTTTCCCGAAAAGAAAAGAGCAGGATGTCAGTGCTTTGTTTCCAGGTAGGCCTAGGAGAGGTTACTCTCACGTTGCGGCAGTCACTCCGGCTGTCCGCCCAGCTTTGATGGCCCCAGCTCATCAAATCCCGCCAACTCAACCCCGGCCATTTCAGCAGCAGCCTCGACAACAGGCTTATCCGTTCAACAATCAGAACCGTTCACCCAGAAAACCGCAGTTCGATGCCATTCCTATGACGTATACTGAATTGTTCCCTGCTCTCATCAGAAAAAATCTCATCACAACAAAGCCTCCTCCTGTCGCACCGAACAGTACTTCTCCGTGGTACAAGGCGGATCAATTCTGTGAATATCATCAAGGGTCGCCGGGGCACAACCTTGAGAATTGCTTTGCTCTGAAGGCGGACGTGCAGAGGTTAATTAAGAATGGCATCTTGTCTTTTAAGGATGTTAATCCAAATGTTAGAGATAATCCTTTGCCTCGACATGGGGCAGCTTCAGTGAATATGGTGGAAGGTTGTCCGGGGAAGTTCCGAGTTTTTCAAGTCGAGCACATAAGAGAATCTTTGATCAGGTTACATCAGAGTTTGAGAAGACTTGCCTTTGTTAGGCACCAGCATGACTATGAAGTTTGTGAGTTTTGTTCAAGAGAGGATGATTGTCCTATTGTGAAGGAGGACATTCAGAAGTTGCTAGATCAGAGAATTATCACTATTACCTATGACCGAAATCCGGAAGATGAAGTGAATGTTATCACCCCACAATTTAATTTGCCAAAATCAGTAGAGATTGCTTACAACAGCCAGACTGCGTCTGTTGATCCTTTGATTATTTACCCACCTGGCCCTGTGCCTTACAGCTCAGACCAAGATGTGCCGTACAAGTATAACGCCACGATGATTGAGAATGGGGTAGAAGTCCCCATACCAACCAGACCGTCTTTTGTTAATATTGCCGATGTGAGTAGAGTTACAAGAAGTGGGCGTGTTTTTGCCGCAGTACCGTCGAGGAGACCAGAAGTTCAAGTTAGGAGGCCCATACCGGCGGAGATTCCTGTAAGAAATGTTGAACCAAGAGTTGAGATAGGCCGATCCAGTGAACCTATCCCTCACCCTGAAGAGGATGAGATCTTAAAGCTTATCAAAAGAAGTGAGTATAAGATTGTGGACCAGCTTTTGCAAACACCTTCCAAGATTTCTTTGCTTGCCTTATTGAGAGATTCTGGTGCACATAGAGAAGCCTTGATGAAGGTCTTGGACCAGGCGTTCGTAGACCATGATGTGACAGTTGATCAGTTTGATGGGATTGTGGGAAATATAACTTCGTGTAACAATCTGGGTTTCAGTGATGAAGAACTCCCAGAGGAGGGGAGAAACCATAATATGGCTTTGCACATTTCAGTAAGTTGTGGAAACGATACCTTATCAAGTGTGTTGGTGGATACGGGCTCGTCGTTGAATGTGATGCCCAAGACCATGTTGTCTCGACTTTCATATCCAGGTGCTCCTATGAGGCCTAGTGGAGTAATTGTTAAAGCATTTGATGGTTCCAGGAAGACAGTTATTGGTGAAGTGGATCTTCCCATAGTGATTGGTCCCCATACTTTTCAAATCACCTTCCAAGTGATGGATATCCGTGCTGCCTACAGCTGTTTATTGGGTCGTCCCTGGATCCATGATGCCGGGGCAGTCACCTCCACGCTCCATCAGAGATTAAAGTTTGTAAGACATGGGAAGCTAGTGATGATTGGGGGAGAGCAGGCCATTGTGGTAAGCCATTTATCATCGTTTTCTTTTATTGATGCTGACGAGGATGTTGGGACCCAGTTCCAGGGCCTATCTGTTGCTAAGAATACAGTGAAGAAGCAAGGGGCATCCATCTCCTCTTTTGAGGATGCGCGGCGAGTGGTGGAAAGTGGTTCGGCCGAAGGATGGGGCCAGGTGTTGACGTTACCCGAGAACAAGTCTGGGGAAGGTTTGGGTTTTCATCCAATATCTGCAAGGGTCAAGAAGGAGGTGGTTGTTCGTCCGATTCAAGAGGTTTTCCGGAGTGCAGGGTTTGTGCATCCTGAGGTTGATGCTATCATAGATGATGATTCCGAGGAGGATTTGCCCGTGTTTGTGACGCCTGGATTAGCTTGCCAAAACTGGACAGCTGTTGATATTCCTGTGGTTATGCACATTTCCGAGTAATGTTTTGTTTATTTTCCTTTGAAAAATCGCTCTGCCCAAGGCGAAACGTATTTTGTGTCGGGCTATGAAAAATAACTCCTTTTGCTCTGCCCAAGGCAAAAGAGAAATGTCTGAGCTTTTTGTTTCAAGTATTTCCCCTTTAATGAATAAAAATGTTATTTTGTCCACTGCTGTTTTATTTTTCACTTTTTTCTGGGAAATAATAATGAAAATTAATTAATAACATTTTGTTTTATTTGCACAAATCGATTTCTAAAATAAAGCATAATCATGTGTGCAGATTACTTCATGACTTAACCATCGAAAACAATGATCCTATGCCCTCTCCCAACTTTGAATTCCCTGTGTTCAGAGCCGAAGAAGAGGATGATGAAGAGGTTCCTGTTGAGATTTCCCGTTTGCTTGAGCAGGATGAGAAGGTCATTCAACCATTTGAAGAACCTGTAGAGTTGGTCAACTTGGGTGATGAAGAGGATAGAAAGGAAGTCAAAGTCGGAGCATTGCTCATCCCGGAAGTTAAGGAGAAAATGTTGGAGCTTCTCAGAGAGTATGTTGACGTGTTTGCTTGGTCCTACCAAGATATGCCAGGATTGGACAATGACATTGTGGAGCATCGTTTACCGTTGAGACCTGAGTGTCCGCCGATCAAGCAGAAGTTGAGAAGGACTCGTCCTGACATGCCTGACAAGATCAAAGAGGAGGTTCAGAAGCAGATCAATGCAGGTTTCCTTGTTACATCGGTCTATCCTTAATGGTTAGCCAATATAGTGCCTGTTGCAAAGAAAGATGGTAAGGTTCGGATGTGTGTAGACTACAGAGATCTGAATAGAGCTAGTCCAAAAGATGATTTCCCATTACCTCATATTGACGTATTAGTCGACAGTACCGCCAAGTTCAAAGTCTTTTCTTTCATGGATGGTTTCTCCGGTTACAACCAAATCAAGATGGCACCAGGAGATATGGAGAAGACCGCTTTCATTACACCTTGGGGAACATTTTGTTATCGAGTTATGCCGTTTGGTTTGAGGAATGCTGGCGCAACATACCAAAGGGCCATGACTGCTTTGTTCCATGACATAATGCATAAGGGGATTGAAGTGTATGTGGATGATATGATTGCCAAATCACAGACTGAGGAAGATCACTTGGAGCATTTGTTGAAGTTATTCCAGCGTTTGAGAAAGTACAAACTCCGTCTGAATCCCAACAAGTGTACTTTTGGCGTTCGTTCTGGAAGACTTCTGGGTTTCATTGTCAGTCAGAAAGGTATTGAGGTAGATCCTGATAAAGTCAAAGCTATTCAGGAAATGCCCGCACCCAAGACGGAAAAACAAGTAAGAGGATTCCTTGGGAGACTGAATTATATCTCTAGATTTATTTCTCATATGACTGCTACCTGTGGGCCGATTTTCAAGCTTCTCCGCAAGAACCAAGGATGCGTGTGGACAGAAGATTGTCAGAAAGCTTTTGATAGTATCAAAGAATATTTGCTTGAACCTCCCATTTTGATTCCTCCAGTGGAAGGAAGACCTTTGATTATGTACCTGACTATATTGGAAGACTCCATGGGATGTGTGCTTGGTCAACAAGATGAGACTGGAAGAAAGGAGCATGATGTATATTATCTGAGTAAGAAATTCACAGACTGTGAGTCTCGATACTCATTGCTTGAGAAAACCTGTTGTGCTTTAGCTTGGGCTGCTCGCCGTCTGCGCCAGTATATGATTAATCACACTACTTGGTTGATCTCCAAAATGGACCCGATCAAGTATATTTTTGAGAAGCCCACCTTATCTGGAAGGATAGCCCGTTGGCAGATGTTGTTATCGGAATATGACATTGAGTACCACACTCAGAAAGCGACCAAAGGGAGTATTTTAGCCGATCATTTGGCTCACCAACCAATTGAAGATTATTAATCCATCAAGTTTGATTTCCCAGATGAAGATGTTATGTACTTGAAAGCTAAGGATTGTGAGGAGCCGTTACCTGAAGAAGGACCTGATCCTGAATCCCGTTGGGGTTTGATTTTTGACGGAGCTGTGAATTCCTATGGAAATGGAATTGGGGCAATCATCGTTACTCCCCGAGGTACTCATATCCCGTTCACGGCAAGATTGAAGTTTGACTGCACGAACAACATGGCTGAATATGAGGCATGTATTATGGGTCTCGAAGAAGCAGTGGATCTAAGGGTTAAGATTCTTGATATTTACGGAGATTCGGCATTGGTGATTAATCAAATCAAAGGAGAATGGGAGACTCGTCATCCTGGTTTGATCCCTTACAGAGACTACGCCAGAAGGTTGTTAACTTTCTTCAACAAAGTGGAATTACATCATATCCCTAGAGATTAGAACCAAATGGATGATGCTTTGGCTACCCTGTCTTCAATGTTTCAAGTGAATGGTTGGAACGATGTGCCTACAATCCGAGTTATGCGCCTTGACAGACCTGCTCATGTGTTTTCAGTGGAAGAGGTCACCGACGACAAACCGTGGTTCTATGACATTAAACGTGTTCTTCAAACTCAAGAGTACCCGCCTGGGGCATCCAACAAAGATAGGAAGACGTTGAGAAGATTAGCAAGCAGTTTCTTTCTCAATGAAGAAGTTTTGTATAAGAGGAATTACGACATGGTCTTGCTCAGATGTGTAGACAGACGTGAAGCAGACATGCTGATGCAAGAAGTACACGAAGGATCCTTTGGCACTCATGCCAATGGACATGCGATGGCTAGAAAGATGTTGAGAGCTGGTTACTATTGGATGACAATGGAATCTGATTGCTGCAGGTATGTGAAGAAGTGTCATAAATGCCAGATTTATGCAGACAAGATGCACGTGCCGCCGACCCTCCTCAATGTTATATCTTCACCTTGGCCTTTCTCTATGTGGGGCATTGATATGATTGGGATGATTGAACCCAAAGCTTCAAATGGTCATCGTTTCATCTTGGTAGCGATTGATTATTTTACTAAATGGGTGGAAGCAGCATCTTATGCTAATGTAACCAGACAGGTGGTAGTCAGATTTATCAAGAATCAGATCATTTGTCGATACGGTATCCCGAGCAAGATCATCACTGATAATGGTTCGAATTTGAATAACAAGATGATGAAGGAGCTTTGTGAAGAGTTCAAGATCGAACATCATAATTCCTCTCCTTACAGACCGAAGATGAACGGGGCTGTTGAAGCTGCTAACAAGAACATCAAGAAGATTGTCCAGAAGATGGTGGTAACTTATAAGGATTGGCATGAAATGCTTCCGTTTGCTTTACACGGGTACCGTACTTCAGTTCGAACTTCAACGGGCGTGACCCCATTCTCCCTAGTTTACGGTATGGAAGCAGTACTCCCCGTGGAGGTTGAGATTCCGTCTTTGAGAGTGTTGATGGAAGCTAAACTTTCTGAGGCTGAATGGTGTCAAAGTAGATACGATCAGTTGAATTTAATCGAAGAGAAGAGATTGACAGCGTTATGTCACGGTCAGTTGTACTAGTAAAGGATGAAGAAGGCTTTTGATAAGAAGGTTCGACCGCGTGAGTTCAGAGAAGGTGACCTTGTACTCAAGAAGATATTATCTTTCCAACCGGATTCCAGGGGTAAATGGGCTCCGAATTATGAAGGACCGTATGTTGTTAAGAAAGTTTTCTCTGGAGGTGCCATGATTCTCACCAATATGGATGGTGAAGAACTCCCACGTCCCTTGAACGCCGATGCAGTCAAGAAGTATTTCGCTTAGGCAAATTTCTGGTCGAATCAGTCTCAGCATTTGAACAGATTCTAGAATTCAAAGTTGTTAGGGAGAATAGCGATCATTGTTTTTGTATGACCTGTTATTTCATGTATTATTTCCCCAAGCTTTTGTAAACTGTTGGAGCCGCATTGTTAGCGAACAACCTCTTATTAATGAAATTTGAGCATTTAACTTTTGTGGGCAAAATTTTAATTTTTACGGAAATATTTGAAACAAAGTATTCTTATTTTTTAATGCGTCGCGAATCATGAAAGGAACATTAACAGTCGTTCCGAGGACGGTCAAGGCATGAAATGCAAAGCAGTACAGTAGTTTATCCTTGCATGATGAGCATGTTTTATTTCAAAATCGTCATGAGGTGTTGGTTGTGTAAACTTGTGTTTCTAGGGGTACTAAGTTTGGTGACTCCCCAGCTGTTCCATTTGAGCATTGTTTTGGCTATCTCTATCTGGGCGATTTCTGAAGTGTGGTACATTTTGTCTCATACCGTGATCTATTGGTGTTAGAATATTGGATTTGATTGCTTTTCTCCTCAGAAGACTTGGACCTTGTAGCGTGACACCCTCCAACGTTGCTTTGTGTTTCCAATTCCGTTTATCTTCCGTCTTTTCAAGATTGGCCGAGTATCTATTTTGCCGTGACATCTTATTATCTCCAAGATATTCCATCTGTCTGTTTTGTTAGCATAACATTCATTTATTCATTTACACTCATATCAGCATGCATATCCACATTTGCCGTTGATTTCGAGTCGTACTTTGTTTGTTCGAACAACGTACATATGTTCTTTCCAGGTAGAAAGTCAGCTTAGGTAGAAAATATGCTTCCTTTCTAAATTCCCCAACTGAGCTAATCCTCACGGATGATTTTGGTTTAGCCTACCTTGCCCATTTCTGAATACGATGAATTCCCCAATTGAGTTACTTTCTCGTCGGGTGGGGTCTTGTTTGACTGTTTTCTCTCTAGTCTATTCCTGGACGAAGTTGCTGCCTCTCGCATAGGCTATTTCTTTGATTCTCCCCAGTGAAATCGATCCAAACAGTTGGTGCATTTATTTTGCACGTTAAAGTATTTGATCTCCTCGGGAAGGATTGATTCAGGTTTCTCTTTGACGAAGATTTTATTTCTCTGCCAGTATCATCGCAATTTCCTCCTGTTTGTTTTTGGAAAACGACAAGCGGCAGCTCTTCATGAGCAACTTGTGCGTTATAGACACCGTTGGAAAACGACAAGCGGCAGCTCTTCATGAGCAACTTGTACGTTACTTTTCGAAAGCGCCGAGCAGCAGTTCTTCACGAGCTACTAGTGCGTCATTACTCTTTTGAAAGCGCCGAGCAGCAGTTCTTCATGAGCTACTAGTGCGTCATTACTTTTTGAAAGCGCCGAGCAGCAGTTCTTCATGAGCTACTAGTGCGTTATTTACTTCTTTGAAAGCGCCGAGCAGCAGTTCTTCATGAGCTACTAGTGCGTCATTTTGTCTTTTCGAAAGCGACAAGCCGCAAACTCTTCATGAGTTACCAGTACGTCATTTTCTCTGGACAACAGCAAGCGGCAGCTTCTTTATTTGAGCAGTTTGTTTGTTATCGGTATTTTCTCTGGACAACAGCAAGCGGCAGCTTCTTTATTTGAGCAGTTTGTTTGTTATCGGTATTTTCTCTAGACAACAGCAAGCGGCAGCTTCTTTATTTGAGCAGTTTGTTTGTTATCGGTATTTTCTCTGGACAACAGCAAGTGGCAGCTTCTTTATTTGAGCAGCTTGTATGTTATCGGTATTTTCTTTGGACGACAACAAATGGCAGTTTTCTTTATTTGAACAACCTTTGTATCTACAGTCTTATTACCTCAGCATTAATGAGTATACTTCTGAAAATCTAGCAGAGAAGTCTGTTACGAGTCTATACCTCCAGAAGTCGGTAATCCGTTATCAGCAATTTGATACTCTCTGTCCGCCATCGACCTTGAGTTGCGAACTCACTGTTTTGGGATCAATGATCTGTTATGGCCTATGCAAGATGCTCTTTTGTTAGGGTTAGAGGTTGTATTCCCTCGATTTTATTCGCTGTCAGGAGTCTGTCGTTTGAAGTCGGTAGTTTGTTTCCCCAGTAATGTATAATCCATGCCGCTGTGTTTTGTTGGTGTTCGATTCCCCCCAACATTGTCTTGTTTCACACCATATCTTCCTCTGTGAGTTCGATCGCTGCATTCATATCAAACATGACGACGGCATCTTAGGACAAAATTTGCGTAGTTATGTATTTAAGTACCTTCAATCTCGTCGAAACGAAGATTTCAATCTTCATATCTCCGGATAGAAGAAACTTAAATAGGGGCAGCTGTTGTACCCCAAATTTTGACCTAAGATATCGTCTCTTACCTGCATTATTACATTACATTTGTTTTGATCCATCGATTTTAAAATTCATAACTTTTTCTGGCCAAGAGCTATTTATGCTGAACATTAAATCATTTAATCGATTCGTGCTAAAATGATGTTTATTAATTATTTATTATCTAAAATTTAAATAATTGAAAGTCATTTTCGATTATTATGTAGTTTAAAGATGTATAGATAATAAAATGAACATCAGAGAAGAGGCGCATTAATTGTGCGGACAGTATTTATTTATTACTCATTATCTTAAATTTAAGTAACTGGAATTTATTCTTAGTTATTACATAATTTAAAGGTTTATGAATAATATAATAAGCATTCGGAAAAAGTTCATTGGTCAATAACGATTGTTTAATCATTTGTCATTCTAAGTTAAATAATTGAAACCCTGTTTTAATTATTATAATTTAGTTATGAATGATGAATTAAATAATTGAAGATATTAGTTGATCAACGATAATTATTTATTTATCTGTTTATTATTTTGAATGTAGGTAATTGAAATTTGTTTTCAATTATTATTCGTTTGGAGAATTGTAAACGATAAATAAATAATTAAAGGGAAAGAAGAATTTAATTGGCAAATAGTGTTTTTTATTATTCATTTTTCTGATTGTACAGTTATTATGTAAACATTGTATCTATTACAATAAATTACAATAATAAATTTACAAAAACTAAAATGAAATAAAAAAAAACTAATCTATCCTAATTCTAAAACTTCCGATCCAATGCGTTTTGTCCGCTCACTTAATGTTACCTGCAAAAAAAAGAAAGAGATTAGAATTCGAATAAATGATTAAAAAGCGAAATTATTAAAGTTTCATCATTAAATGCAATGGCCGGAATCAGTTACTCTTTTTTGCAAATCACGGGATTGCTCCCGGTTCACAAAAAAGAAAGGAATTTTAAAACATATGCACAAGTTTATGTTTTCCAAAAAAATTGCATGTTTAAATTAATTACATTTTTCAAAATCCCAAATGCAATTTGAAAAAAACATACAGCATAAGCATACAAAATCCTGCATGAACTACATATGCAAGCATGCTACGTAACCAATGCCCACACAGCAGGAAAAACAAAACAAGTTTTTGTATTAGAGGAAAACATGCAGTTTAACCACATATGCAAGCAATATAGAAATTCCATTTTCATCATTTTCTGGCCATTGCAGTTTCAGAAAAAAAGTACAGCTTATCACTCTTTTATCAAAGCTATACTGAGAGAAAAAGAGAGGGAGAAGTGTGGGTTATACAGGCTTGGCATAGGCAGAAAGAGGATATACAAGACAAACTAAAATATAGCCAGTAGAGATAATAACACAAAAGAAGAATAGAAACAAATTGGAGGGACAGTAGTGCAGAATGCCCAGGAAATCCCAGAAGCATTTCAAATTTCCAGCCTGTAGCGAAAAGAAGAGAGGAATTGTTATAACATATAACAAAAAGGGAACCAATATGAGGATACACATATCCAAGCCTTCAAGAAAAACTTAGAGATTTGAGTTATCAGAAAAAACACACAAAGCTAGTAAACCTGCATAATCACATATACTGTCAAAAACCATTTCAACCTTATGGCCAAAACTTTGCAAATTGATTGAGCCATTAAAGCCAACATCATCATCCTGTCATCAAGAAAATATCAAAAATAATCTCACAGAAAACCAGTTAAAACCACCATCAATATGGCCTAACAAACTTCTGCCCCAATTTCCATCAATCCGTCCAAACCACACGAAATCTCTACATTCATCACCATGTCAAACTGTTATTCAGGCTTGAACTTCATCAATCCAAAAACCTGAAACGACCCAAGCCAGAACTGATTTCTAAGGCAACAGGCTAGGCCTCAGTATCACCATCACTGGCCTTTTCAAAAAAACAATTACTCAAGCCAACATCATTCCAAAAAAATTATTCAGACCAACAGAATCATCATACAGTAGCAGTTTCAACAAGAAGAAGAAGAAGGAAAACCAAGTGCAGTATCACGTTCAAAGAAGAAGAAGGAAAACCAAGTGCAGTATCACGTTCAAAGAGGAAGAAGGAAAACAAAGTACAGTACCAAGGCCAACAAGGAGAAGAAGCAATCATAGTACAGTGGAAGCAACAAGAAGAAAAAAAATCATAAATACCGGTCACCGTAGCGGGCTCGCCTCCCCTCTCCTCGCCGCCTGGCCTCCGTCGCTCCTTGCTTCCTCCTCCGTCTCCATCTAGGTAACGGTCTCTCCTCTCTTTTATTTCTTTGAACATCCTCAAATCAAGCATTAACAATCAAACATAAGAATCAATAAAGATCAACATAACATAAACCGTAGAATCAACATGCAAAAAACCGAATCGAGTGTTAACAAATCAAACGCGTTCTTACCGAATCCATAGCCGTCCCGTTTCTCGTTCAAATGGAGGGAAGAGGAGCTGGAGTGGGTGGCCATAGCAAGGAGAAGCATCAAGTTCAGAGGCGAGGGTGAAGAAGGAGAGGCGAAGAAGAAGATCGTGAAGAAGAGAGGCGCGCCGTTTCTGCCTCATAACACAAAACCCTAATCTCTTGTTAAAACGAATTAACCCTAATGCCTTATTAATTCATGGGCCTCACCCTTTTCTACAGCTTAAGCCCACGACCTGTTTTTTGCACCCCCTCCTTATGAGCTTCTGCGTTGGGCCTTAAGCTCCCTGGCCCATCCACTTTGTTTGCTTATTTTTTGATATATTTCCTTTTGTTTTTTTCTCTAATCTTTTTTTGTTAGATATATTATTTATGTTAATTAATTGATAGTTATATTTTAAAAGAAAAACAAAGATATGTCCCAATAGTTTTTTTATTAATTAATCGACCCATTAGTTTCATTTTGGATTTAATTTAAATAATTTTAATTTAGGAAAATTGTTAATTTTCTTAATTTGGAACCCCCTTATTTTTTAAATAAGTATTATTTTTTATACATAAAAAAAAAGCATAGATTTAAGGTTACAGATATTTAATTAATTAATTAATCTTTTCTTACATCATTATCAATAAAAAATCTAAAAACACATAAAAATAAAAAAAATATAAAATTATAAAAAAAAACTTAATAACTTAAAACTAAAAAAACGTCACGTCCTCGTTAAATAATTCTTTTGTTTTATCCTTATCAAAAAATGCGTAAAAAATTTAAAATACTTTCATCCCGTTAACATTAAACCAAAAAATCATAAAAAACGCATTATTCGCATCTTCTATTCCATCATTTAGATTATCGTTATTTAATCGTTATTCACATATTTTGTCTGTGTATTTATTTGTTTATTCGGTTCATGCTTAAATCCAAAGGAAAAACAGTAAATTTGTTGACTTCATGTCTTCAAGTCTAACTGCGCGAATTTTCGCATTTCATTAAAACTTAGGATAATTTTTCCTCAAATATTCACCTTTCTTCAAAATTTCAACCTTTTCAAGACCTATACCTTTTAAGCAAAAACTTCGACATTAGGTCGTCGTATCTTCAAAAACCCGTCCGTATCCCTTTTCGGCCAAAACGATTTATTTTCAATCAAGCAATCAATTTTAAATAAAACAGATATTTCAAAAGGTTCCTATAGAGTACTATAGATGCATTGGGTACTAGTACCTTCCCATTGTATAACCAACCCCCGAACCATAAGATCTCTTTTCAAAAAACGCTTTGTATTTTATTATTATTTACATTGCATACTTGGGGTTTTATTTCGCTCTTTTCCCTTTTCCTTTGGAAATAATAAAGCGCGGTGGCGACTCTTGCTTTTGTGAGACGAATTAATCAATAATTCGATCTCCGATTTACCCCGCTACATTTTTTATCGCTACAGGTACTTTCTCTTTTCAAACAAACAAAACAACTTTTCGCACTCACACTTTCTAAAAGTTTTTCAAACAAATTTTTCATACACTCTTGAGGACTGATACAAGAGTTACTTAGAAATTTTTCAAACGAAACTTTTTCAAAAACCCACACACGTTTGAAAAGCAAACAATTTTGAAAACATAAGAGCAAGTACCTAAGAGCCCGTGGATAACCACGGATAGAAAGGGTGCTAACACCTTCCCTTTCTATAAATCTACCTCCCGAACCGAGAACATTCTCGAATAAGGAATTTTGCTGTGCTTTTGTCCTTTCCATGTTGGAGAATATAAAAGACGGTGGCGACTCTTGCTTACCGCGACATTTCGCGAAACCAGCTTAAAAACAGTCAGTTCTATTTCCACCGATCATAGAACTGGCGACTCTGCTGGGGAAACTCTATAAGTGGGGTGTACCTTAGGAATAGTTCATCATCATGTTTTCAATTGCTTGCCTTGCTTGATTTAATATTGTGGGCCTGTTTTGGGAGTTTCATATATCCTAACCCGGATCTGGGGGATACCTTTTAGAAAGTAGCAACAAACTGTGAGGGAACTGTGCGGGGTATACCGACACTGTTGAAGCAGTTTGCTACGTTGATGTGGCACTTTGGTGAGTACCGGTAACCCTTGAGTCAAGTCAAGGAGAGTACGGGGCCGCCGCGTGGTGTCGTGAAGCATCAACTGACCTTAGGAACCTTACTTGAACCATCCTGGCCTCTTTAGGGGTAGTGAGATGACTGACTTTGGTGCAGTCTAAAGTTGGTTGATACTCGATACTACACTCATTGAGGGTTGTTTTCTTGGAATATTTTGATCGCCAGTTCAGTGGCTAAATTAAAACAATGAACACAGAAAATAACCCAATGATATTGAGATTCTTAGAAACCGGTTACTTGTGATAGGACAGGTTTTTGAGCCCACCAACTTCAAGAGGGTAGTACCCCAAACTTCATGCTAGCCTAAACTCTAAGGGCTGTCTTGTGTGACTTGTGTGCTTTCAAACTTGTCTACTTGCATGCTTGTTATCTAACACATGAGTTTCTTGCAGGGTTTGCTTACAATCCTTAACCTGGACTCATAACAGGGTTTACTTACATCACTCCACGCATAGCATAACATCATACCATTGCATACATCCTACATAAGGACTAATCCATTTCAAGGATCTCAAGGGTTTGTGATGCAGGTCATGATGTCTAGCAAGGGGCAACGGGGATTTATTTTCCTCTAGCCAAGGTTGATAAATTGAGTCAGGGGCTATGACCCACTCGATATGGTGAGCCTTAACTCTTGAAGAAGGACTCTCAACAACATGAAGTTCCTTTAATCAAGCTACCCAAATTCAAATTCTAACAAGTTTCTCTGTTTACCCCGCGAGATCCTTGAAAACATCGCATGCATACATACATATCATTGCATTACAGGTACTCTGTTCTACAGGTTGCTTAATCTTCTTCGCTGTTTATTTCAGCCATCATCATGAATCCTGAATCATCCAATGAACAAGCTATCAAGGCCTTCCAGGCCCAGTACGCCCAGTTCCAGGAGCTGGTCATGAGCTTAGCCCAGGGACAACAGGAATTGAAGACTTTGCTTTTGAAGAAGAAGAAGAAGAAAAGGACTGTTTTGTTCAACCCTAGACGCAGATCTGGGAATGGATCACAAAATGAGGCTGAGCTGACTACCCCATCTGCTGGGAGAGATAACCCACAAAGGAGATAGGTTCCTAGTCTCGTGGTCTCCGACAACGAGACAGATTTCAATGATGAACAGTACCCTCCTGCTGAGGACAGGTACAAGCAACTAGAGGACCGTCTAAAGGCCATGGAGATTCAACAGGTGCCCGGGTTGGACTTTGGAGACCTAGGCTTATCTTCTGGGGTGGTGATCCCTCACAAGTTTAAGGCACCTGCCTTTGCAAAATACGGCGGGGCTTCCTGTCCTAAGTTGCACCTCCGTTCATACGCAAGGAAGATCCAGCCCTACACGGCAGACAAGAATCTGTGGATCCATTTCTTCCAGGAAAGTCTTTCAGGGACTCAACTCGAATGGTTCTATCAGCTGGATGGAACCAGTATTCGTAACTGGGAGGACTTGGAAACTGCTTTTTATAAGCAGTATCAATACAATGCCGACCTCGCTCCTACGCGTACCCAACTCCAGGGTATGTCATTGGGGACGGGTGAAGGTTTTAAGGAGTACGCGCAAAGGTGGAGAGACCTGGCTGGAAGGGTGCAGCCGCCTTTGACTGACCGTGAACTCGTCGACATGTTCTTGGGGACCCTGTCTGGTCCTTTCTTCAACCATCTGATTGGGAATTCTTCTGCTGGGTTCACAGATCTGATCTTAACTGGTGAGAGAATAGAGGCTGGTATCAAGTCCGGGAAGATATAAAAGGGTGACTCCTCGAACACTGAGAAGAAACCATTCAAGAAAGAGTCTAATGCTGCGTACAGTCAGAAGGATCGTCGTGACCAACACGTAGGGGCAGTCATGATCTCAGTCTCTGCGTCACGCTGACAACCGCCAAAGGGAAATCAGCGAAGGCTAGACGAGCCTAAAAGACAATTCACCAACATCAACATGCCATTGTCACAAGCATTGCAGCACATGTTGAAAATGAATCTGATTGCGATGATCAACCCTCCTGCAAATCCTAAGACCTCTTCTCCAAACTACAACCCATATGCGAGGTGTGCTTATCATTCCGGAAGCCCGGGGCACGATACTGAGGATTGTTGGGCGCTGAAATACAAGATCCAGAACATGATTGACACCAAAGAGATCGAATTCGAGCCTGCTGAGACTCCCAACGTCATCGCTGCTCCCTTGCCAAAACATGGCTAGGATTGAGAGACTTTTGTTTCATTTAAATTCTGATATTGTATTTTTTATGCTTATTCAAACAATTATCATGTCAAACTCTATTATTTCATTAATGCATTACACGTGTCTGTTTTGAAGTAATTGTGTTCTCTATATTCAAAATTGCTTTTTATTTTTCTTGATGTTCAACTCTCGATTGAAAATTCTAAAGCCTCTTGAGGGAGGATGAAAAAAACGATACCACAATCTACAGTATGCTTTTGAACAGACCCCGCTGATGAGGTACAGGCATTGTTTCAATTCCTAAAACACTGGAGTTATAAGGATGATAATCCCTCGTCAACCCCTTTGAGCCAAAGAAGTAGGAGTTTTCTTTTCGAAAGCTGGGGATACCTTCTTCCGCAGACAACTCATTATTGCCCCTGTTTCTGCAGGAGAAGGTACCTGTGGAGGTGCTTGAGGACTGCCGATTTGACAAATCTTCTTCTGGTAGGCAAGTGACAAGATGACGGGACATAGTCGTATGCTTTGATCCCTAACTTTTGCCTGGACCTCCCTTTCGGGTTTTCAGTCCACCGGGATACCCATTTTTGCTCAAGCCGCCTTTTCAGGTTTTCGACTTGCCGGGTGTACAATTTTCTCATGTTCATCCCTTGTTTTTGCCCGAACCCTTTTGGTTCGCCGGGAAGCCCTTATTTTTGCCTAGGTGTGTCAACCTAGCGGGTTTTTGATTGCGCGTAGTATTTTTTCGACTATGTCCATGCTCTCAGGATGTAGGGAGGTGCCCCTATCAGTAGTGTTTTGTTGCCCTACTACCAGAAGATCTTCGTTTGATCGCAAGATTCGCAGCTGGAATTCATGTCCAATGCCCCAAGTGACTCAGGTGGAGATTTGCCCCAAGCTGGTTGGCCTTTTGAGAGATTCTCCAAATCTTGACTTAACTGCCCCAGATAATAGACCATGATCATGTCTGCCCCTTGGTTGGAAGTACTTTTGTTCACTTAGATATTCGTCGTGCAAATTTCTCTGCTGTTCGAACAAAAAAGTCATATGCAAACAATGTTATTTTAAAAATGCAAAGCTTATGTCTGTCTTGAAATTTTTGAAAAATGAAGTTTTCAATAAAACAAGTAAATTTTGTAAAATGTGATGTCAACTCGTTATTTTACCGCAAGCCTTAAGGAGTCAGGATACCTTTGGTAACAGTATGCTTTCGAACTAACCCATGCTTCAGCTAGGACTTTTAAGGGTTGTAGCGTGGCCTGGTTCACGGTTTAAGAAACAAAGGATAAAGGCTCAAATTTTATTTGTACCCACCCGTTCTTCGTGATGTTCTTCAAACCTAAACTCAGCTGATCGTGCGTTAGACCTTGTTTGAGTCTTTGCTCTGATATTCCAGTGATGGTTCGGATATTGACAATTTATTTGGAATAGGTAGTCATTCCCTTTTTTGGTTGAGGGTTTGTAGGACCTCTTTCTTTTTGATTTCGTTATCCCTGTTTTTTGCCTGAACTGTTTCTTTCATGATCACAGTCAGCGGGATGCCCCAGTTTTGTAAGTCTCCTTCATAGGTTTTGACTTAATGGGCTTTTATTTTTGGGAGATAATGACTGTCTGTCTTTATGATTATTCGGAGCCATCACTGTCTTTTGTTTTGTAAGGATTCCTTTGGTGCCATTCGTTGTGCACTTGGATCAGCTGAGAGAACTACCCTGCCCCAGGTTATGATTAAGGGTTTTAATTTTCGAAAAGAAAACTCCTACTTCTTTGGCTTAAAGGGGTTGACGAGGGATTATCATCCTTATAACTCCAGTGTTTTAGGAATTGAAACAATGCCTGTACCTCATCAGTGGGGTCTGTTCAAAATCATACTGTAGATTGTGGTATCGTTTTCGTCATCCTCCCTCAAGAGGCTTTAGAATTTTCAATCGAGAGTTGAACATCAAGAAAAATAAAAGCAATTTTGAATATAGAGAACACAATTACTTCAAAACAGACACGTGTAATGCATTAATGAAATAATAGAGTTTGACATAATAATTGTTTGAATAAGCATAAAAAATACAATATCAGAATTTAAATGAAACAAAAGTCTCTCAATCCTAGCCATGTTTTGGCAAGGGAGCAGCGATCACGTTGGGAGTCTCAGCAGGCTCGAATTCGATCTCTTTGGTGTCAATTATGTTCTGGATCTTGTATTTCAGCGCCCAACAATCCTCAGTATCATGCCCCGGGCTTCCGGAATGATAAGCACACCTCGCATCTGGGTTGTAGTTTGGAGAAGAGGTCTTAGGATTTGCAGGAGGGTTGATCACCGCAATCAGATTCATTTTCAACATGTGCTGCAATGCTTGTGACAATGGCATGTTGATGTTGGTGAATTGTCTTTTAGGCTCGTCTGGCCTTCGTTGATTTCCCTTTGGCGGTTGTCAGCGTGACGCAGAGACTGAGATCATGACTGCCCCTACGTGTTGGTCACGACGATCCTTCTGACTGTACGCAGCATTAGACTCTTTCTTGAATGGTTTCTTCTCAGCGTTCGAGGAGTCACCCTTTTGTATCTTCCCGGACTTGATACCAGCCTCTATTCTCTCACCAGTTAAGATCAGATCTGTGAACCCAGCAGAAGAATTCCCAATCAGATGGTTGAAGAAAGGACCAGACAGGGTCCCCAAGAACATGTCGACGACTTCACGGTCAGTCAAAGGCGGCTGGACCCTTCCATCCAGGTCTCTCCACCTTTGCGCGTACTCCTTAAAACCTTCACCCGTCCCCAGTGACATACCCTGGAGTTGGGTACGCGTATGAGCGAGGTCGGCATTGTATTGATACTGCTTATAAAAAGCAGTTGCCAAGTCCTCCCAGTTACGAATACTGGTTCCATCCAGCTGATAGAACCATTCGAGCTGAGTCCCTAAAAGACTTTCCTGGAAGAAATGGATCCACAGATTCTTGTCTGCCGTGTAGGGCTGGATCTTCCTTGCGTATGAACGGAGGTGAAACTTAGGACAGGAAGCCCCGTCGTATTTTGCAAAGGCAGGTGCCTTAAACTTGTGAGGGATCACCACCCCAGAAGATAAGCCTAGGTCTCCAAAGTCCAACCCGGGCACCTGTTGAACCTCCATGGCCTTTAGACGGTCCTCTAGTTGCTTGTACCTGTCCTCAGCAGGAGGGTACTGTTCATCATTGAAATCTGTCTCGTTGTCAGAGACCAAGAGACTAGGAACCTCTCTCCCTTGTGGGCTGTCTCTCCCAGCAGATGGGGTAGTCAGCTCAGCCTCATTTTGTGATCCATTCCCAGATCTGCGTCTAGGGTTGAACAAAACAGTCCTTTTCTTCTTCTTCTTCAAAAGCAAAGTCTTCAATTCCTGTTGTCCCTGGGCTAAGCTCATGACCAGCTCCTGGAACTGGGCGTTCTGGGCCTGGAGGGCCTTGATAGCTTGTTCATTGGATGATTCAGGATTCATGATGATGGCTGAAATAAACAGCGAAGAAGATTAAGCAACCTGTAGAACAAAGTACCTGTAATGCAATGATATGTATGTATGCATGCGATGTTTTCAAGGATCTCGCGGGGTAAACAGAGAAACTTGTTAGAATTTGAATTTGGGTAGCTTGATTAAAGGAACTTCATGTTGTTAAGAGTCCTTCTTCAAGAGTCAAGGCTCACCATATCGAGTGGGTCATAGCCCCTGACTCAAGTTATCAACCTTGGCTAGAGGAAAATAAATCCCCTTTGCCCCTTGCTAGACATCATGACCTGCATCACAAACCCTTGAGATCCTTGAAATGGATTAGTCCTTATGTAGGATGTATGCAATAGTATGATGTTATGTTATGCGTGGAGTGATGTAAGTAAACCCTGTTATGAGTCCAGGTTAAGGACTGTAAACAAACCCTGCAAGAAACTCATGTGTTAGATAACAAGCATGCAAGTAGTCAAGTTTGAAAGCACACAAGTCACACAAGACAACCCTTAGAGTTTAGGCCAGCATGAAGTTTGGGGTACTACCCTCTTAAAGTTGGTGGGCTCAAAAACCCGTCCTATCACAAGTAACCGGGTTCTAAGGATCTCAATATCATTGGGTTATTTTCTGTGTTCATTGTTTTAATTTAGCCACTGAACTGGCGATCAAAATATTCCAAGAAAACAACCCTCAATGAGTGTAGTATCGAGTATCAACCAACTTCGGACTGCACCAAAGTCAGACATCTCACTACCACTAAAGAGGCCAGGATGGTTCAAGTAAGGTTCCTAAGGTCAGTTGATGCTTCACGACACCACGCGGCGGCCCCTTACTCTCCTTGACTTGACTCAAGGGTTACCGGTACTCACCAAAGTGCCACATCAATGTAGCAAACTGCTTCAACCGTGTCGGTATACCCCGCACAGTTCCCTCACAGTTTGTTGCTACTTTCTAAAAGGTATCCCCCAGATCCGGGTTAGGATCTATGAAACTCCCAAAACAGGCCCATAATATTAAATCAAGCAAGGCAAGCAATTGAAAACATGATGATGAACTATTCCTAAGGTACACCCCACTTATAGAGTTTCCCCAGCAGAGTCGCCAGTTCTGTGATCGGTGGAAATAGAACTGACTGTTTTTAAGCTGGTTTCGCGAAATGTCGTGGTAAGCAAGAGTCGCCACCGTCTTTTATGTTCTCCAACATGGAAAGGACAAAAGCACAGCAAAATTCCTTATTCGAGAATGTTCTCGGTTCAGGAGGTAGATTTATAGAAAGGGAAGGTGTTAGCACCCTTTCTATCCGTGGTTATCCACGGGCTCTTAGGTACTTGCTCTTATGTTTTCAAAATTGTTTGCTTTTCAAATGTGTGTGGGTTTTTGAAAAAGTTTCGTTTGAAAAATTTCTAAGTAACTCTTGTATCAGTCCTCAAGAGTGTATGAAAAATTTGTTTGAAAAACTTTTAGAAAGTGTGAGTGCGAAAAGTTGTTTTGTTTGTTTGAAAAGAGAAAGTACCCACGAGAATCTACCTACTCTAAGGAATTAGGCTGTGTAAGAGTCCTTTAAACAGTACTATCCCACTATTGAGAAGTAGGTAGCACCGTCGTTGGAGGTATTCGGGTCAATTCGATTATCGGGACATGTGTGGTCACCAAAGCAATGGTAGGACACCTTAGAAGTAACCCTAATGTCCTAGATCCTTTTTATCCGAGGCAACTGTTTCGAGGCAACTAGATCTTTTGGACAGAAGGGCGACCTCTAAGACACCTTATACTTGATGACCACGTCGAGGCAACCAGTGAGGCGTACCCTAGAAGTGGCATGTGCATGTGTGTTGTATTCAGTTTATGTTTATCTTTGCATGTTACTTGTGAGCTACGGATTGGTTTTATTATTCATACATTCTTGCAGGCATAATTAACAGTTAGGAGTGCGGAAAGTAAATTGCAGAAATGTAAATCTAGCTATTACAAGGCGCGGGTCTATACATTGCTAAAAACAAAAACCCGTTTTGAAAATAAGTGCGAGAAAAGTAAATAAAGCGGTAAAGTTCTAATTAATTATTACATTTCCTGAGCAAATACAAAATAATGAATTAAACAAAATAAATACGCGTGAAAGATTGAATCGGGAACGTCCTTAGGGTTTTGACCCTTTTTTGAATAAGAATGAGATTTGTCTTTTTTTTTGTAATTAAAGAAATTAAGCCTAACAGCTAATTAATTAATTAATTAAAAATGAAAAATATTTTTGTGTTTTTTATGTTTTTTATGAAATAAAATAAAAAAGGAAATTAAAAATTGGAAGTGAAAGACCTAATTCTAAATTAATTTTACTTATTAAAAAAATGTTAAAATTGTTCTAATTACACAACTAATTAATTAATATTAGAATTTATTTACAAAATAAGTTAATAAATAATAAAATGTTTTTTTTGGTTTTCTGAATTTTATGGGAAAAATTAGTTTGTTAAGTTAATTAACAATAATGATAATAATAAAAAAAAGAAATTATAAGGGAAAGAAAAAATAAAAAAAAAGTAACAAAACCATGGGGGGTTTGGGCCTTTTTGGAGGTGTTGATTGCAGTTTTTTGGCCCACTAAGCTCAGCCACGTTTGACTTTTGCAATTGCCTGCATGTGCTTTGACTGAAGGACATGGTACTCCTCCTCTCATGGCCTTTGGATGGCTGATTGTGGACATATGGCATGTGGATTGGTGAGGCGTATGGTGAACTTCTGGACAAATGCTGCATGGGAACACATTAGGAAAAACAATATTGAATTTTGGGGGGACCTGGGAATCGAACCCAGGTCCCAATACCTTTTACACGCTTGCCTTAACCACTCCACCACTTTGTTTCAGTCATCAATAAAACAAACAAGAATTAACATATGCAATAAAGTGATTAATGTGCTAAAAGACAAAAACAAATGGCGCGCTGTTTGAACGAGCCACTAGGACCTTGCCAGCTCACCGTCTTCTACATTTTACCTGTAAAAAAGAAAGCAATTAGCGGGGGTTTTTAACCCCCACAATATTGAATGGCCAAAAATAGCGAATAGGAATCCAGGGCATATAAATATGGCGCGAGGATAGTTTTGTGTTTGTCTCGTCCTTCTGAGTTCAACCATGGGTCTTGGAGGTTCTGATTTTACCTATATGATAAACCCCCAAATTAAAAGCTTCGAAACCCTAGCATTCTCCAATGGCAGCTTTCGTTTTAGGGTACCATAATCAAATTAAACTATATCAAAAGCTTCATAAAGATGTTAGCAATGCAAAGTAATAATCAAAATATGTTAATGATGCGTAAAAAATGAATTTCGATTATGGAAAAAGATGATGAACCGTGTGACTGTATTGAGTGATTCCTTGAGTGTTAGAACTTGTTTATGATTGCAATAGGTTCCTGGCAATGCTGGCAACGTGTTAGAAGCAAGAAAAGTGTTTGAATTATGCTGGAATATGGATTTTAGTTTGTGAATTTCTTTGGAATTTTTGGAATTGGTTCTGGCCGTTTCAATGTGTTCTAGGTCGTGCTTGAGGTCTGCAAGGCTTGTATATGTATGTTTGAATGAGAATCAAATCATATGAGGAGCCTTTAACCATTGCAATGATGTTTTGGATTTCCTCTTTACCACCATTAAAGGCCTTTCAAAGCTTTGTCCAAATTTAAACTTTCATGCCTAAATGATCTTTACACGAATTTGGTAGGTGTATTATGATGCATCAAAGTCATTCAAACCACAAGATATCAATTAATTAATTTTTTTGATTTTTATTTGAATTTTATGGATTTAAAATGAATTAAATCAATAAAATTAAATAAAAATAGAAAAATTAATGTTTAATCTTGAAATTAATCATGGGACACGTGGGTGGAATGACAAGGCTGAATCAAGTGGAAGAAAGTTGGCCCTTTTGTCAAAAATTGAAGTTTCAAGGATAGTTGAGTTTTGCCATTTCACAAAAATTTCCCAACTTCTCCAATGCATATCTTGCTCAATTTTGATCATATGAACATGTTCTTGGACATTTTGGAAAGGTCTTGAAGTCCTCTAACCAATTACTTTGGTCCCATGTCATTTGAATTTACCAATATCAAGTTATGGTCTTTGACTTAAAATGCCTTTTTGTTGACTTTTGAAAATGACCTATAATGTTGAAATTGATAACTTTTTGTAAGAGCATTTATTGGACTTGGAATGTGAAGATGAGTTGTAGGAAATGTCATCCCCTTCAAAATGAGCATTGGATGGGATTTTTCTGATGAACCATGAAAACGTTATGCCTTGGTCAAGTTACAGATGACTTTTCAACTGTCCAAAAATGGAAACTTTTGCATCTTGATGATTTTTGAGCCATTCTTGTGGAATCATGATCAAGACTTGATCAAATGATGATTGTGAGCTCAAAATAAGATGTTGACCAAAATTTTTGACTTTTGACTGCCAAATGACCATTTTACCCCTATAGTTGATTGTGAAGCAATTAGGGTTTTTGACTGTGCAACTTGACCTGGTGAGCCTTGAAACTTGACATGTAGATGCTTGACAATGTATATAGGCATGTGGGACTTGATTGAGCCCTTGAAAACCTCAACTTCCTTGCAAGAACCAAAACCCTAATTTGACTGGCTTAGGAGGATGTTTGACTGTGTAGTCCTTGAGTAGACTTGAGCAAATTTGAGATGATGCTTGTCAAAACTTTGAAGAATATGGGAGAGAAAATTTTGGGGTACAACACTGGTGATACCGATAGTGGATCCTGTTGGGGATTGAATTTCTTGTTTGTGAAAGGAAAGAACTCCGTTGGGGATGATCTTTCAGTTGCGATTTCACTGGGGATAACCTTTTAGACTCTTATGGGGATAATCCTTTGAGCTCTGCTGGGGACAATCTTCCAAAGTCTACTGGGGATGATTCTCCAAATTCCACTGGGGAAGCTTTTTCAGACTGCACTGGGAAAAATTTCAGACTCCACTGGGGATATCTTGTATTCTGCCAGGGAATATTCTTATACTCCGCTGGGGAATATTAAGACCTTTCAGTGCTGATGGTAGATAAACTCTGCTTGGGGAGAATATTACCAATTCATTCACAGTCGCAAGTCTCAGCTGGGGAGAACTAATCATTACTGTCTTTTCTTACTCTGCGGGGAGTGAATGCACCTTAGCCATATTCTTCAGCTAAATCTACCTTTGTACCTGGTGGATAGAGCAACTGTACAGCTCAGACAAATTTTATTTCCCCTGTTCCTGATATTACGAGTAATCGTCTTTTGTTTCGCATGTAAATATTTATGAGCAGCAATTAATGTCAAATGCATATATCAAAAATGAACATTGGACGTTCTTTGCAAAACAGAAAAAGGAAAAACAGTTTGAAATTTCTCTGAAAATGAATTGTATTAATTTTGAAGTTTGGCATGTAAATAGGCGTTTTTGTATAAGAGGCTGACGTCCTAGTAAGGGAACACCGCCGAACAAATAGATTTTACACAATTTGTGAAAAACTAAAAAAAACAGCTATGTGAATAATCCCACTGGGTTCCAACTCTGCTATTGCCTTTATGTCCTCGAGCATCTCATCACTTTGCTACTTGGTTGAAGGTAGATCAAATTTATTAATGCCGTTTGAGCTTGATAGTCGATACCGAAGTCGGGTTGCAAGGTGATCCAATGAGACATAGTGTTACACTTTGATCCCTAATTTTTCCCTGGACCGCCCTTTCGGGTTTTCAGTCCACCGGGATACCCTTTTTTTCCCAAGCCGCCTTTTCAGGTTTTCGACTTGCCGGGTGTACAGATTTTTTCATTTTCATCCCTTATTTTTGCTCGAACCCTTTTGGTTCTCCGGGAAGCCCTTATTTTTGCCTAAGCCAGTCAACCTAGCGGGTCTTTGATTATGCGTAGTATCTTTTCACTATGTCTGCATTGACAGGGTGAGGAAGGTCGTCACCATCCATGGTGGTTAGTATCATAGCTCCTCCTGAGAAAATGTTCTTAACCATAAATGGCCCTTTGTAGGTAGGGGTCCATTTGCCCCTGGGATCACCTTGAGGTAGGATAATGCGCTTGATCACCAGATCCCCAACTTGATACTCTTGTCGTCTAACATTCTTGTTAAATGCCTTGATCATCCGCTTTTGATACGTCTGACCATGACAAATAGTAGTAAGTCTCTTTTCATCGATTAAGTTCAGCTGATCAAGCTGGGTCTGAATCCAGTCATCTTCACTCAAACCTACATCCTTCATGATTCGAAGAGAGGGTATCTGAACTTCGATGGGCAATACGGCCTCCATGCTATAAACCAAGGAATAGGGGGTTGCCCCTGTTGACGTCCGCGCTGAGGTACTGTACCCATGAAGAGCAAAAGGTAGCATCTTGTGCCAATCTTTGTACGTCACCATCATCTTCTGCACGATCTTCTTAATGTTCTTATTAGCCGCTTCTACAGCCCCATTCATCTTCGGCTGGTAGGGAGAAGAGTTGTGATGCTGTATCTTGAACTGTTTGCAGAGCTTGGTGATCATCTTATTGTTGAGATTTGTACCATTGTCCGTAATGATCCTCTCTGGTACACCGTATCGACAGATTAGGTTGTGCCGAATAAACCGTGCCACGACGTTCTTGGTTACAGTAGCAAAGGAAGCTGCTTCAACCCACTTCGTAAAATAATTAATAGCTACTAAGATGAAACGATGCCCGTTAGATGCCGTAGGTCTGATCTCACCGATCATGTCGATGCCCCACATTGCAAAAGGCCATGGAGCTATCAAAACATTCATAGGTACTGGAGGTATGTGCACCTTATCAGCATAAACTTGGCACTTGTGACAGGTCCGAGAATGCTGATAACAGTCGGCTTCTATTGTGGACAAAAAATATCATGCCCGAAGGATTTTCTTTGCCATGGTATGTCCACTGGAATGAGTTCCGAAAGTACCTTCATGTAACTCTGCCATGATCCTTTCTGCTTCGTTCTTATCCATACAATGCAGTAAGGTCGAATCATGGTTACGCTTGTAAAGGATACCATTACTGATGAAAAACTTCATCGCGAACCTCCTCAGAAACTTCTTGTCATTAACAGATGCACCCTCAGGGTATTCCCGAGTCTCAAGATACCTCTTCACCTCATGAAACCAGGGTTTATCTGCTACCTCTTCAGTCTCAATATCACAACAATGTGCAGGTTCGTCCAATCTTTCAATGATAATCCGGGGAGCCTCATTGTCCCAATTGACTTTGAACATAGAAGACATCGTAGCCAGCGCGTCCGCTAACTGATTCTCCTCTCTAGGGAAGTGTTCAAAGGTTATCTCCTCTAAGTATGGAAGCAACATCAACACATACTCCTTGTAAGGAATAAGATTTGGGTGTTTCGTATCCCACTCACCTTTGATCTGACTGATCACGAGAGCGGAATCTCCGAACACACTCAAGTACTTAATCCTTAGGTCAATAGATGCTCGAAGACCCATAATGCATGCTTCATACTCCACCATGTTGCTGGTGCAGTTGAAACATAGTCGGGCGGTGAACGGAGTATGAGAGCCTTTAGGAGATATGATCATGGTGCCAATGCCATTACCCAAAGCGTTTGAAGCTCCACCAAAATACATAGACCATCGAGATTCTTCCTCGGGTCCTTCATCCGGTCCAGGTGTCTCACAATCAGTTACCAACATGATGTTCTCATCCGGGAATTCAAAGTTCATAGACTGGTAATCGTCCACTGCCTGATGTGCCAAATGATCCGCCAATACACTTCCCTTAATTGCCTTTTGGGTCGTATATTGGATGGCATACTCAGTCAAGATCATCTGCCATCTTGCTATTCTTCCGGACAAGGCAGGCTTCTCGAAGATATACTTGATTGGGTCCATTTTTGATATCAATAGAGTAGTGTGAGTCAGCATATACTGTCTCAGCCGGCGAGCAGCCCATGCTAAAGCGCAGCAAGTTTTCTCGAACAACGAGTATCGGGTCTCGCAGTCGGCAAACTTTTTGCTAAGGTAATAAATAGCATGCTCTTTTCGGCCAGACTCGTCATGCTGACCCATCACGCACCCCATTGAATTGTCGAGTACTGTAAAGTATAAGATAAAGGATCTCCCTTCAACTGGAGGCATCGGAATAGGTGGCTCTTGGAGATATTCCTTGATCCTTTCGAAAGCGACTTGACATTCATCGTTCCATCGTACCACTTGATCTTTCTTCAGTAGCTTGAAGATTGGCTCACAAGTAGCAGTTAGGTGTGAGATAAATCGGGCAATATAGTTCAATCATCCCAGAAAGCCTCTGACTTCTTTTTCTGTTCGGGGAGCTGGCATTTCCTGTATAGCCTTCACCTTGGCAGGATCCACTTGAATACCTTTATCACTTACGAAGATACCCAACAGCTTACCAGATCTCACCCCGAAGGTGCACTTATTCGGGTTTAACCTCAGCTTGTACAACTTCAACCTATCAAATAGCTTATGAAGGTGGTCAAGATGTTCTTCTTCAGTCTGGGATCTTGCAATCATGTCATCGACGTATACCTTAATCTCATGATGGATCATGTCATGGAACAAAGAGACCATGGCGCGCTGATACGTTGCCCCAACATTCTTCAATCCGAAAGGCATGACCTTGTAGCAAAAGGTACCCCATTGAGTAACAAAGGTTGTATTCTCCATGTCTTCGGGAGCCATTTTAATCTGATTATAACCGGAGAAACCATCCATAAAGGAAAATACCTTATGCTGAGCGGTGTTGTCAACCAGAACATCGATATGAGGCAGGGGGAAATCATCCTTGGGACTCGCCCTGTTCAGATCCCTATAGTCAACACACATCCGAACCTTACCATTCTTCTTCGGCACAGGAACCACGTTGGCAACCCACTGTGGGTAAGAAGTAATTGCTAGAAAACCAGCGTCAAACTGCTTCATCACTTCAGCCTTGATTTTCTCATACATCTCCGGACGCATTCGGCGAACCTTCTGTTTTACTGGAGGACGGTCTTCCTTGGTGGGCAGGCGATGAACCACAATATCGGTATCCAACCCAGGCATATCTTCATAAGACCAAGCGAAGATCTCAACATAGTCACGCAACATCTGAATCAACCGTTGCTTGACACTAGCTTCCAGATTTACACCGATCTTGACCTCCTTCTTGTCTATCTCTGTACCCAGATTCACTGTTTCCACTGGCTCCTCATGCGGCTGCATGACCCTCTCTTCTTGAAGTAGCAGTCTAGAAAGTTCACCAGGCACTTCGCAATCATCTTCACCTTCGTCTTCGGCTAAGTTGATCAGATTTTCGAAGTCATAACCGGCAGTAGCAGAGTCGTTATCAATGGGATCCAGAATGGATGTAGACCTGTATATGTGAGTGTGTGTAAAATAACTGTTTTGCAATATATAATAAAAGAAAAACAAGGAGCGCAAAATTTGAAATGCAAGAAACGTCCAATGCTTTTATTAATGATATATGGAGATGACAAATATCAAGCCCTCACAAACAAAGCCAAAGTGCCCCGGGTAAGACACTGGGCCGTAAAGTTTAAAAATTGTTTGTTACAAATACAAAACAAAAGTCTCATTACTGGGTAATAAAAGAAATTAGGACGAAGTCCTTTTCTGTCCAATTGCTTAGTCCACCGTCGGCAGTTGGGTAAATCCAGCTGTCAAACTTAGACTCTTCAACATTGTCTTCAATGGCATTCACTTCTGAATTGCTGATAAACAGGGGAGGTCTTCCAGTCCGTGCACTCCGAACAGCCTTTTGAGCTTCTGTAGTGAAACCCAAACCAAACTTGTTAGTCTTATGTGCAAAATTAGGGAGTTGGCCCCAATTTGCACACCCACCTTTCTCAACAACAACCCAGGCATCCTTGAGGGAAGCCATCTTCATTGGAGGATCTTCAACAACAGTTTCAGTTGATGCCAACTTCTGAGGGACTTCTTCAAAATGTTGAAACAGGGTCTCAATGAACTCCCCGTCCATTTCCACACACCGAAAGGAGTTGAGGTGGCTCACCATGTACTCCTCTTCTCCCTGTACCGTAACAATTTTCCCCTTCACTGGGTACTTTAGCATCTGGTGGAGCGTAGAAGTCACTGCCCCAGCTTTGTGGATCCACGGGCGACCCAATAAACAAGAATAAGATGGCCGAATATCCATCACATAGAATGTAGATGTGAAAACCTGAGAACCAACCTTAATCGGAATATCCACTTCTCCGTGTACCATCCTCTTGGACCCATCGAAGGCCCTGACTACAATGTTGCTTGGTTTCAGCTCCAACCATTCACAGTCTAACCGGTCTAGAGCTTTCTTAGGTAAAACATTCAGCGAGGACCCAGTATCCACCAACACATGAGCAAGAGTAGTGCCCCTGCACTCAATGGAGACATGCAGGGCGTCATTGTGATTCTTCCCTTTAGCAGTCAAGTCAGCGTCGTAGAAACCCAACCCATTATCTGCTGTCAGACTAGCCACACAATCTTTAAACTAATCAGCTGATGTTTCTTGCGGTACGTGTGCAGTCTTCAGGAAAGCAATCAGAGCCTTGGCATGGGCTTATGAGCATAGCAACAGAGATAACATAGAGATTTTGGACGGGGTTTGCCCCAGCTGCTCGACTACATTGTAGTCGCTCTTTTTGATGATCTTTAAAATTTCCTCCATCTCTTGTCTAGAAGCTTCAATAGTAATCTTCTTCGGTGCCTCCGTCTGGGCAGGCTCACCGGTGATCTCTTTGCCCTGAGTGTCAGATGAATCGGCAACATGGGTAAGAATTGGAACTTGAACAAGGACAATAGCAGGTGTATTGGCAGGTGTAATAACAACAGGCTTCCGAACAACTGGTGGAGAGATCTCAGGGGAGAAAAGTCTTCCGCTGCGGGTGACTTTACTAGATCCAATAATATTGCTGACGTCAGTATCAGCCTCTTCAGCATTCAAATCTTGTTTAACTCTGTGATAATACACGTCAGCCCCGTAGTGCCATGGGACAACTTTATCTGATGTATAGGGGATAGGCCCAGGAATGGTGATGATCAACGGTGTAATTTTCGGAACAGATGTAATTCTAACAGGCTTTCTCGATGAAGCCTTGGAAGAATTATCGAAAATGGTGATTATAGCAACTTCATCAGTAGGAGCCAAAGGAACAAAAGTCTTCTCAAACAGAATTTCTTTATTATCCATCAAGCGTTGGACACCTGACTTCAAAAGATGGCAACCAGTAGGTAAGACGGCACATAGATGGAAACCTTCGCCACAACCCAGAAATAAATCGGCTAACAGAAGTTTCTTCTTCACAGTCATCAATGGAGTAACAATGTCTTTCACAGAAACCACAAACGAGTCTTCATCTATAGCATTCACCACATGCTTGGGCATAGGAGCAATCACAACATTAGGTCTTTCAGGTTCTTTGAACTCAATCTCCTTAGCATCAATCAAGTCCTGTACCTTATTCTTCAAAACCCAACAATCATTCGTATCATGCCCCGGGCTATCAGAGTGAAAAGCACAGCGGGCGTACGGATTGTACATGGGTGATGTTGTATTGGGATTATTTAGGGCCTCCTTCGGAATCACCAAGTTGGTCTTCAATAACTGCGGCAGAATCTGAGACAAAGTCATGTTGAGCTGGGTGAATTGTCTTCGCGGTCTCTCGGCCCTTGGCTGATTGTTGCGCTGAGGAGCAACAACAGGTCTTGATATAACAACCGCATTAACAGCTTGGCGGTGTTCAGGTCTATTATGGATCTTTGAGCTATAAACAGCGCTGGACTCCTTCTTAAAAGGCTTCTTCTCGGTACCTGATGAAGCACCCTTCTGTATCTTGCCGCTCTTAATACCAGCTTCAAATCTTTCCCCAGTCATAATCAGCTTAGTAAACCCGGACGATGAACTTCCAATCAGATGGTTAAAATACGGACCAGAAAAGGTCCCCAGAAACATATCTACTAACTCCCTGTCAGCCAACAGGGGGTTGTACTCTTCCAGCAAGGTCCCTCCATTTCTGAGCGTAGTCTTTGAAACCTTCGCTCGCACCCATAGACATACCCTGAAGTTGGGTACGCATGGGAGCGAGGTCGGCATTGTATTGGTACTGCTTGTAGAAAGCAGCAACCAAGTCCTCCCAACTACGGACACTAGCTCCTTCCAGCTGGTAAAACCATTCAAGCTGAGTCTCTGAAAGACTGTCTTAAAAGAAGTGGATCCAGAGGTTCTTGTCAGCGGTGTATGGCTGGATCTTTCTAACATACGAACGGAGGTGTAGCTTTGGGAAGGAGACCCCGTCGTATTTAGCAAAGGCTGGTGCTTTAAACTTGTGGGGAATTACCACCCCAGATGACAAACCTAAATCCCCAAAGTCCAGACCAGGGACCTTCTGAACCTCCATCGCACTTAACCGGTCTTCAAGCTGTTTATATATATCCTCAGCCGGAGGATACTGGTCTTCGTTGAAGTCAGTCTCGTTGTCTGAAACCATAGGGCTAGGAGCCCTCCTTTCTTCCTAATTCTCTCCCCCTCCAGGTGAGTGAGATAAATCAACATCATCCCTCAAATTGTTTCCAAATCTACGACCCATATTCAATAGGACCATCTTCTTCTTCTTCTTCTTCTTCTTCTTCTTCTTCTTCTTCTTCTTCTTCTTCTTATCCTTTAAGATAAGAGTCTTCAGGTCTTGCTGACCCTTAGCCAAATTCATGAACATTTCCTGAAACTGGGCGTTTTGAGCTTGCAGAGCTTTGATAGCTTGATCAGTTGATGTTTCAGCAGACATGATGCTGAAATAAATAGCGGAGAAGATGAGAAAACCTGTAAGGGTACCTGTTATGAGGTGCATGGGAATGATATGTGCATGATATGATTTCAAAGACTTTAGGGATTCAAATTCGTAAACCAAAATGAAATACACTTTTATTAGATAAAACTTTGAATTCAATTGTTCAACAAATTCCTTTTAAGGTGTTACAAAAAGAAAAACTGAAAATTAAATCAAAACTAAAAGTAACAAAAGACATCAACGCTCCCATGGTCGTTTCCCGTTGGTGCTGACATAGTCGTTGAGAATCTGCTCGTTCTCCAGCTGCCTTGTCAACTTCAGGATCTTCCGCTCTTGCTCGTGATACTTTTCTCTGTAAGTATCCCGCTCTTCCCTTAGTTGGATCCAAGACCTCCTTAATGCCCCAATGTCAGTAGGCATGTAAGGGTGGAGGATGGTAGGAAGAACCCCTTCTTCATCGGCAAGTTCAACTATCACAGGCAAGACAGCTTCGTAGGGCATCCCTAGCTTCTGAGCATGTGTACGAACCCACTGGAGATATGGTTCCATTGGAAGAGAAGTCTTCACACCTAGCTCGTGCGGATCAGACCTGTGTACCCTATCCCAGGCTCAGATGAATCTGCGGCGATGCTCATCACTATCCCCTTGGAAGTCAAAGATAATGCTTGTCATCAGCAACTCATAAGGTCCTTCCCTCCTAGCTCGCCCAAACTGTCGCAAGGCCAGACAAGGGTTATAGGTGATCCCTCCATTGATTCCTAGCAGTGGAACATTGAGGTATTCCCCACAGCGATCAATAATAGATACGTCTTCCATGTCCTTATTAGTCCAAATGATGTCCGTGTAAGCAAGGGACATAATCCTGTAGGCCCAACCCATGCCTTCCTTGTTCTTCAAAACTGATTTGGGGAGGTGAGAAATAAACCACCTCACCAGCAATGGTGCACAGCACATAAGGGTTCCCCGTTTTCGAGCAGTACGGGCATATAGGGTATGCAGAATATCACCCAAGAGAGTGGGTACTGGATTACCGGACATGAAAATCTTCACCGCATTCACGTCAACAAAAGAAACTGAGTTGGGAAATAGAACCAGACCATAAATAAGAAGAGCCAGGATGTCCTCGAACGCTTGAAAGTCTAAACTGTCCCAAAACTGATTAGCCTTACCAACCAAGAACTTATTCAAGAAGCCTTTTGTCCCACTACGAGTTTCCCAATTAGACATTACCTCAGCCCTTGTCAGATGGAGGGCTGAAGCAATCTCTTCTGGCCTAAGGACTTTCTCCCAACCTGTAAATGGGGTCTGCTCTAGAATAGAGATACCAAGCAGATCAAAGAACTCTTCCTAGGTGAGGACCAACTGGTAGTCTGGAAAAGTAAAGCAATGGTACAGTGGATCAAAGAACTGGCACAAAACACTCATCATCTGTTCATCTAATCTGGAAGTGACCAAACCCAGGAGGTGACCATGTCTTCTGATAAAGGAGAAGGTGTCAGGAACCTTAGCAACCAATTCCTTGAGCTGAGTGAGAACCTGGACAAAGTTGATCCGAATAGTGTTTCTATGCATAGATGCCATGACCTACAAAACATAACAAAGATGAATCCCATTGGTCTTTGAAATGGTTAGTCCAGTGAAATATGCATGCAATGTCATGATGCATGATGTCATGATAGAAACACATCATAAGTATTCACAGATAGCAAACATGGTAAGGGCAAACAAGTCACATAGATATCCCTTAGATTTCAGGCTGGTAAGGAGCTTAGGTACTACCCTCTTTCAGTTCAGTTGGTTCAAACCTGTTCTAGAAATGGTAAACGGGTTCTAGAGGATCTCAATATCACTGACCACCCTCGATCGGTCATAATTCCAGTTTAGCAACCTTTTCTTGCGGTCGGAGTCATCGTGAGAGTTTGGTCTCAATGAGTGTAGCATACTGCTATTGTTCTATGGCCAAGTTGGTCAATTACAGGTTCTAAGGTCAGTTGGTGCTTAATGACCCCTTAGCAGACCCATATTCTCCTTGTTGCGCCATAAGGGATATCGGTACATACTAAAGTGCCACACCAACGTAGGTACTGCTTCAACCGTATCGGTCTATGTCGTACAGTTCCCTCACAGTTTATTGCTACTTACCTAAAGGGTGTTCCCTAGATCCGGGTTAGGATCTATAATAACTCTGATTCAAACCCACAAAGATAAAGCATACAAGTCAAGCAATTGAAAACATTATGAACTATTCCTAAGGTACACCCCACTTATAAGCGTCCCTAGCAGAGTCGCCAGTTCTGTGATACGGTGGAAGAACTGACTGTTTTTTGGAATGCTGGTTCGCGTTTTGCGTTTGTTTTCTCAAAATGTCGCGGTAAGCAAGAGTCGTCACCGTCTTTTATTTTATCCAACAAGGAAAGGAAAAAAGCACATAAAAATTCCTTTTTCGAGATATTTTTGAGTACGGGGGGTAGATTATAGAAAGGGAAGGTATTAGCACCCTTTCTATCCGTAGTTATCTACGGGCTCTTAGGTACTTGCTCATCATTTTCAAAATTGTTTTCTTTGTGCTTGTGGGTTTGAAAAGTTTTTGTTTTTAACTTCGATTTAACTCTTTCTTCTGTCCTCAAGAGTGTAATGAAGTGTATTTGAAAACTTGTTTGTGAAAAGAGTGTAAGTGTAGAAAATTTGTTTTGTTTTGGATGAGCAAGTATCTAAGAGCTAATTGTTGTACCCCAAAATTTTCCCTCCCATTTCCTCAACATTTTCTCATCACAAGACCTTTAAGGATCAAGATGCAATTAGGGTTTCCTCTGCTCAAGACTTCTCCTTACACTGTGGACTCAAATTAGGGTTTGTGTTTGCCTAAAGATGTTTTGACCTAAAATGCCTAAAATGACTTTCATGCTTCATATTGGACTCCCAAGTTTACCCATACCAAGTTTCAGGTCTTGATTCCAAGTTTTACCCAGTCAATTGGACAGTTGACCTAGAAATCAGCTGTATTGGGGAAAAAGTCAACTGTGGCCAATTGACAGTCAAACCTCATGAAATTTGATCCACATCAACATTTTGAATTCATATGAACCATTTGATCAAGTTTGGATCACAATTCCATAAGAAATTTGATCAGATCACCAAAAGGGCAAAATGGTCATTTTTTAGGGTTTTGACTGCACAAAGGCAATTTTTGACTGTTTGACCTAGCCAATGGCAAACCAAGCTCACATATGGACTCAAGGACCCCATGGAATTATCTTGACATGTTCATCAAGCTCAAAAGATCCCAAGTACACAAGATTGATAGTTGAATTTCCCAGTCAATTGATCAATTTTGACTGTATACTGAAAAGTCAAACTTTGACTTTTTGGTCAAAATCAAGAGTCAAGATTCATTTTTCATCAAAACATGCCAAATTATGAAACTTGTTCACCAAGAAATCACAAAATGCAAATTAGGGTTTGAAAATGGAATTTTTCATAACTTAGAATTTTTCTAAGTTATGAAAAACCCTAATTTTTTCCCAACTTTGCCCCATCTTTTCACCATGATCCATTTGGATTCAAACAAAAGTCAAAACATGAAAGTTGTAGCTTGTTGCATAATCTACAACTTTGATTCACAAAGTTTTCTCATTTGAAGCTTGTATCTCAAGTTATGATTTTTTGAATAAGGGCACTAAACCATCTTTTAACTTAGTGAAATTTGACCTATTTTGACAAGGTTTTCTACCCTACTTCAAGGCCACTTTTCATACCCTTCCACTTGGAATTTCAAATTTCATTTCAAAGATGGATTGTAGTACACATTCCAAGCTTTCCAAAATGTCCAAGAACTCATCAAACAACCTCATAACTTGAGAGATTCGAATTTCACAAGTTGGCAAAAATTCACTTTTGTTCTTCATCAAAGCATGTTCATAAACTTGGCAAATTTGAATTCAGCATGCTTAAGCTACATTGCAGGCCTCTAATCCCATTTTCACTCAATAATTCAATGCATATCCTTTGTGCTCTAGCATTATCTTGCTCATTTGGACAATACACACAAAATCAAGCCTAAACTAGAAAAAGCATATTATCCATTCTTGTAAAGTGATACTTTATGGCAACTTTGCAAATCTATGAGGTACAATACAGATCTTTGAAGCAAAAAGGCATGGGCATATCCCACTGATCAAGACTCAAATGTGCAGCATAGATTGAGGCATTGTACTGGCCTAGAAACCAAGTTGACATTTGCTTGCTTCACATAGAAGTAACATCCATAACTTATGCCATCTCTCATACCAGCATACAAACACAAGAACAAAGTTGTCAAACACATTACACATAACATATCCAAGCTAAGACACGAACTCTTGACCTCCAAAACACCCTCCATCTCAGAATCATCCTCAAACTGCACAAACAGGGGTGCCCCTGCAGTTTGAGTTCAAACTCCCAATCCCTTCAAGCATTTTGATTCAAACCTTTTCCTCTACCTTCCCTACAATATATACAAGCTATCCATATCCTAAAATCAGACCTGTAACACCTCCAAGCCACTTCACCATTTTTAATTTTCTGTTTTGCAGTTGGAGTTCATTAGCTCGATTCAGGAAGTTTCAAGGCAAAGTAGGAATTGGAAAAGCTTCCTTACACTTCAAGGAAGCTGTACAAATCCTCATTTCACTCTGAAACATCCTCCATTGCCCAGCTCGATTCCAACTGAACAGGTATATTCATGGAGTTCTATCTCTCTTGTTAGGCATTGTTAGCTTTAGGTTTTTGAAGAAAACATGTCACAATCATAGCCCTGAACATGCTCATATGATTAGATTTCATTTATGTTTCGTGTGCTTAGAGAATTTCATGTCTGAACATTGATGAAAAGTTAGGTCAGAAAAGAGGGGGAGAGAAATTCTCCCTCATCTTAGAGAGATAGGTCATGTTCTTTATATGGTTGAAACCGTCTCTTAATGCTCTACACTTTTCATGTTATGAGTTTTGCTTGAAAGTCCAGGAATCCAGAGATAGAAAAACGCGTGTTTTGTGTGAAGAAAGCTGTACAGAGGTTGAAGAAGAAGTGATCTGGGCTGGGCCTGGATTTGTTTCCTTTCCACACCCCATTTTTTGGTTTACACCCCCCTGAGCCCATTTGCTCATTTTTTGACATTTTTGACTTTTTCTTTTTGGGTTGACTTTGTTTATTTTTTCTCATACCATAAAAATTTTTAAAATATTTTTTCCATCACTTTTTGTATTTATGGCATATTTATTTGTTTATTTCTTTTGTTATATACAAATATATATATATATATATATATATACCATTATTGAAATAAATAAGAAAATAGTGTAGATACATTTTTATTTTTTTTATTTACTTTATGAGAATATTTTACACAAAAAAAATACTTTTTATTTTATTAAAATATTTAAATATTTATTTTAGAATAATACATATTTAGGGTTATATATATATATATATATTTAATTATTAATGTATTTAAGAAAAAGATATAAAAATACTTGATTTTTTTTATTTTATTTTATTAACATTTAATACAAAAATACTTTTTTTTCACAATATACTTCATTTTAGGTTATTTTCATAGATAATAAATAAATAGTTGTATTAAAATTAAACAATACCTTTTATTTAAAAATTAGGGTTTTCACCCTAAGTTCAAAATACTAAAAAATAAATAATAAATACATTTTTATTTTCTTTTTCCTTTTACATAAATAATATTTTCTCATACACATAAAAACTTTCTTTTTACGTTTCACATATTTATTTAATTTACATTTAATTATGCATTGCAAAATATCCAATTATTGTAATAATTTAGATTCAAATTCTTGTCAATATCCCCATTTGAATATTTGTACCCCCCTTCCCATATTTGGTTGTGCAATAGCTTAGTAATTTTAATTTCGCACTTTATTGCTTTCTAAATAATAACATGCTAGAATTAGGGTTTGTATGCGAAAAAACGACAAAAAATAGTTTGACCTAATACAAGACAAACAAGCATGAAAATGGACACACAAATCACACTTGCACCCCCTAGGGTATTCCACTTGTTGCCTTCAAATAAATGGGCCATATTGTATGTTGAACATCTTTGGGCAAAGCAAACAGTTTGAATGATCATAGTCCCTCGATAAGACTTTTCAAAACAAACAAAACAAATGATCAAGTCCCTTAGAGAAATTGCCCAAAGACATTTAACGTCGTTACAATTATGGTCTAAACGATGACCCGCGCCTGTCCCTTCACATCCTAACACAAGGTTGCCCACCAAATACAATGGTGGTGCAAACTTGTTAAAAGGGTTAAAGTATAGCAATAATCTTTTGAGAAATTTAGGAGTAGATAACCTCTTAGTTACTTGAATCAACTTGCAAAACAAAACACTTGCCTAATTTCAAAATCACACATCACTACACTTTCAAAACAACTTTCAAAAACAAATGAAAACCTTTTTCAAAAGACATACATCTTTGTATACATCCCCACATGGATCATTACAAAGGTTGCCACCACATTGGCCTCTTTTCAAAAACATTTTTCAAAACCCACACACTCAAAGCACCATTTAAAACAATTGAAAACAAAAGGCAAGTGATCTGAGCAAGTAACTAAGAGCCCATGGATAACCATGGATAGAAAGGATGCTAATACCTTCCCTTTCTATAATCTACTCCCCGAACCCAAGAAAACATCTCAAAAGGTTTTTGCTGTGCTTTTTAACCTTTCCTTAGGATAAAATAAAAAGTCGGTGGCGACTCTTGCTAACCGCAACATTTGCGAATACAAACGCAAACCTCAAGTCAGTTCTCCCACCGTATCACAGAACTGGCGACTCTGCTGGGGACTTCTTTTAAAGTGGAGTAACCTTAGGGTTTAGATCACCTTTGTTTTCAATTGCTTGCTTTGTTTGCTTTTACATATTGTGGGCTTTGTATCGGAGTTTTATAGATCCTAACCCGGATCTGGGGAAACCCTTTTAGGTAGCAACAAGGCTGTGAGGGAACTGTGCGGGGTATACCGACATGGTTGAAGCAGTCTGCTACGTTGATGTGGCACTTTGGTGTGTACCGGTAACCCTTGAGTTCAGTCAAGGAGAGTACGGGGCCGCCGCGTGGTGTCATGAAGCATCAACTAACCTTAGGAACCTTAATTGAACCATCTTGGCCTTTTTAGGGTAGTGAGATAACTGACTTTGGTGCAGTCCGAGGTTGGTTGATACTCGATACTACACTCAATTGAGGGTTGCTTTCCTGGAATATTTCGGTCGCCAGTTCAGTGGCTAAATCGAAACGATGAACAATGAAAGCAATCCAGTGATATTGGGACCTTTAGAACCCGGTTACTTTTGATAGGACAGGTTGAGCCCACAAAACTTCAAGAGGGTAATACCCAGACCCCATGCAGGCCTAAACTCTAAGGGTTTGTGTGACTTGTATGCCTTACCATGTTTGCCTTTGTGAATGTTTATAGTGCATTTAATCATCACATCATTACATCATACAAACATCATGAGCATTGACTAACCGTTTCAAGGGTTTCGAATCTTCATCTTTGTTCTTGTTTTATAGGACATGGAAACTGCTCGCAGAAAGACAATTCAGATTAGCCTCGTAAAGATCCCTCCTCAGCTTAAGGAGCTTCTGTCCAGAATTCCCGAGAGTTCTTCATTCAGTGAGAGACATGGGAGACTCATCAACTTGGTTAACACCAACATTGAGGAGGACTTGATAAAAGTCCTGTTCCAATTCTTTGACCCTCTGCATCACTGTTTCACCTTCCCGGATTATCAGTTGGTGCCTACATTGGAAGAATTCTCCCGACTTCTGAAGGTCCCTATCCTCGATCAACTACCCTACAACGGTACGGAAGAGGAACCCAAGCTTGAAGAAATTGCTAAAGCCTTGCACCTACAGACATTTGACCTCAAGGGACATTGGGAAGTTAGAAGTGGTATCAAAGGTTTCTTAGCTAGATTTCTGTTTGAAAGGGCTCAGGAATGTTGGAACTCTCTTGACCTACGAGCTTTTGAAGAAGTCATGGCCCTCCTTGTCTATGGTTTGGTGTTGTTCCCTAACCCATATCAGCTTATTGATATCAGTGCTGTCCAGATCTTTATGACCAGGAATCCTATACCTACACTGTTGGGGGACATCCTTCACTCATGTTACACTCGAACCATGAGGAGAAGGGGTGTCCTTATGTGTTGCACTCCTCTCTTGGGAAGGTGGTTTATTTCGCATCTTCCACAATCAGTTTTGAAGAACAAGCGGGGTTTGAGATGGTCACAACGGTTAATGACTCTCACGCATGCAGATATACATTGGTGTCCTAGGTCCCGGGAAGACGTCACTATCATTGATCGTTGTGGGGAGTACCCTAATGTTCCTTTATTTGGAATCAAAGGGGGTATAACCTACAACCCATGCCTGGCTTGGAGACAGTTTGGTTATGCTCGTAAGGAGGGCCCTCATGACATGTTAATTCCTGACATAGTCTTCGACTTCGACAACGATACTCAAGGACTTCGTCGGAGATTTATCAGAGCTTGGGGGATGCCGAGTAGGATAGACAGCAAAACACTGGGGCACCGGAACTCCATCCCGTTGGAGCCTTACCTCAAGTGGGTACGAGCCCGCTCTCAGAAGTTAGTAATGCCTTACCCTCACATGCTACCTGTAATCAAAGAGCCAGTCTTGGAAGGAGAAGCATCCTACACCATTCAACATCCCGACATGCCCACCTCCTGGGAAGAGATGCAGAAGAGCTGGATCCAACTTAAGGAAGAGCGGAATTCTCTTGAGACCAGTCTACATGCTAGTGAAAAGAAGGTCCTGGAACTCACCCGCCTGCTGCACGAGGAAAGGAATCTCAACACCTACATCGCGCCAAAAAGGATGCGCAATGTCTTTTTACCTTAAGGGGTTATTTTGTAATATTTGGCCCATGAGGCATTTATGTACTAACGAATTTCTCCTTATTAATATGATGTGCGTTCCTTTTTGTCTACAACAAAGTTTGAATGTTCCAAATCCTTGAATGCATTGCATACATACGCATTCCATTGCACCATATGCATAGCAGGTACCCTATTTCACAGGTTGCTTAATTTTCTTCGCTGTTTATGTGAACAGTCATCATGAACCCGGAATCATCCAGTGAGCAAGCAATCAAGGCCCTTCAGGCCCAAAGTGCACAGTTTCAAGAGATGGTCCTAAGCCTAGCCCAGGGTCAGCAAGAGTTGAAGACTCTACTCCTGAAAAAGAAGAAGAAAAAGAGAACGGCGATGTTCAACACCGGACGCAGATTTGGGAACACACTCCACAATGAAGCTGATCCAACCACTTCTTCTGCTGAGAAAAATAGTCCCCAAGGGGGAGGAGCTCCTAGTCCCGCAGTCTCTGACAACGAGACGGACTATAACGAGGAACAATACCCACCTGCTGCTGACAGATACAAACAATTGGAGGACCGCTTGAGCGCTATGGAAATTCAGAACGTGCCAGGACTGGATTTCGGAGATTTGGGATTATCTTCCGGAGTAGTAATTCCACACAAGTTTAAGGCGCCTGCCTTCGCCAAGTATGATGGGGTCTCCTGCCCAAAGCTGCATCTGAGGTCGTATGTAAGGAAAATCCAACCTTACACGGCGGATAAGAACCTCTGGATTCACTTCTTCCAGGACAGCCTCTCGGGGTCTCAGCTTGAATGGTTCTACCAATTAGACGGAGCTAGCATCCGGCACTGGGAGGATTTGGCGACTGCTTTCTACAGACAATACCAATATAATTCTGATCTCGCTCCTACGCGTACCCAACTTCAGGGTATGTCTCTAGGGACGGGTGAAGGATTCAAAGAGTACGCTCAAAAATGGAGAGATTTGGCTGGCAGGGTGCAGCCTCCATTAACTGATCGAGAGTTGGTTGACATGTTTCTGGGAACGTTGTCTGGTCCGTTTTTCAATCATTTGGTTGGAAACTCCTCCGCTGGGTTCACAGATTTGATATTAACGGGAGAGAGAATTGAAGCTGGCATCAGGTCAGGCAAAATACAGAAGGCTGCCTCTACAAGTGCTGAGAAGAGGCCATTTAAGAAGGAAGCAAGCGCCGTCTATGGCCCTAGAAGGCAAGTCAAGCCCGAAAGTCGCCAAGCCGTCAATGCTTTGGTCATCTCTAAACCTGTTGCTGCTCCTCAGCAGTACAATCAACAGAGAAGTGAAAGGCCCAAGAGGCAGTATACCCGATTGAGTATGACATTATCTCAAATTTTACCCCAACTGTTATCCACCAACCTGGTGACCCTCAAAGAAGCCCCTAAGGTCGTCAACACTGCGTCCCCTAAATACAACCCAAATGCCCGGTGTGCTTATCATTCTGATAGTCCCGGGCACACTACTGATGATTGTTGGGCCTTGAGAAACAAAGTGCAAGATCTAATTGACGCAAAAGAAATTCAGTTTGAAGCGCCGGAAAGACCGAATGTTGTAACAGCTCCTATGCCCCAGCATAGGGTAAATGCCATTGAGGAAGAATTGTACGCTGTTTCGGTAGATGAAGTTGTTACCCCTTTGAAGACTGTTAAGAAGAACCTACTGCGGGCCGGTTTATTTCCGGGTTGCGGCGAAGGTTGCCCATTCTGTGTTATTTCCCTATCTGATTGTCCCTTGCTAAGGTTAGGCATCCAAGGCCTAATGGATAGCAAGGAGATTCTATTCAAAAAGACTGCTGTTCATTTGGTTCCGACAAAAGAAGTGTCCGTGATTACCATCTTCAAAAATCCAACCAAGGCTCCCCCAAAGAAGCCTATTCAAATCTTGACAGTGGCGCCTGTGATCATTACTGTTCCAGGACCCCTCTCTTACGTGTCTGACAAAGCTGTCCCCTGGCATTATGGGGCAGACGTATATGTAAATGGAATCAAGCAAGAATTTGATGCTAGTGCCAGTATCTGCGATATCACCGGTCCAGCTAAAGTCACCCGCAGTGGCAGGCTCTTCTCGCCTGACATTGCGCCGCCCGCTATTCGAAAACCCCTCCTCATAAAACCTGCAAGTTTACCAAGTCCTGTTGCTGATCAAATTGTGTCCCCTGCTGCCGAGTCATCAAATGCTCGGGGCAAAGGGATTGAAGAAGAGCCTGCCCGGATGGAGGCACCCATACCCGTAAATGCTGAGGCCTCCCGACAAGAAATGGAGGAGATTCTGAAAATAATAAAGAAAAGTGATTTTAATGTTGTTGAGCAGTTAGGGCATACACCCTCCAAGATCTCCCTGCTCTCCCTATTGCTATGTTCCGAGGCCCACGCTAAGGCATTAATCTCATTTCTCAAGACGGCCCATGTGCCGCAGGAGACGTCTGCAGTTCAGTTCACTGACTGCATAGCAAATTTGACGGCGGACAACGGCTTGGGCTTTTCGGATGCTGACCTAACCGCAAAAGGGAGAAACCACAATGATGCCCTGCATGTCTCTATTGAATGCAGGGGCACTACTCTGGCACATGTATTGGTGGACACTGGTTCTTCTTTGAATGTTCTTCCGAAAAAGGCTTTGGATCGTCTGGATTATGAAGGTCTGGAGTTGAAACCCAGCAATATCATCGTCAGAGCCTTTGACGGTTCCAAGAGGATGGTGCATGGAGAGGTTAACATCCCTATTCGTGTGGGCTCTCAAGTGTTTGACTCTACCTTTTACGTGATGGATATACGTCCATCGTACTCCTGTCTGTTGGGTCGACCTTGGATCCACAAAGCTGGGGCAGTGACCTCCACCTTGCACCAAAAACTGAAGTATCCTGTCAGGGGGAAAATTGTCACTGTGCAAGGAGAAGAGGAGTATATGGTGAGCCATTTGAATTCCTTCAGGTACATCGAGATGGACGGAGAATTTATTGAAACTCCCTTCCAACATTTCGAGGAGGTACATCCAATTTCAGCAGCTGCGGAGACAATGGCCGAAGAGAATGATTCCTTGAAGATGGTTTCCCTAAGGGATGCCCGGGCTGTGGTTCAGAAAGGCAATGGTGCACACTGGGGTCAGCTTCCTGACTTCACTCAGAAGAACGACAAGTTCGGGCTAGGCTTTACTGCAGAGGCTCAGAAGGCAGTGCGCAAAGAAAAGATTGGAAAGGCTCCGGTGTTTATTTCCAGCTCAAGGGTGAATGCTATCGAGGAGGATGCGGAGGAAGCTGAGTTTGATAATTGGATCTACCCGACTGCCAGCGACGGACCAAGCAACTGGACAGCAAAGGATTTTACCCCTATCACATTTGTCACGCAGTAATTGATTTCTTTTGATTTCCAAATTTGTAACAAACAATATGTTAAAACTCTGTTGGCTCGGTGTCCTGCCCGGGGCATCGTAGCTCCATTTGTGAGGGCTTTTTTGTATGACATTTTCATATATCATCAATCAAAACATTGGACGTTTGTTGCATTTCAAATCTTGTGCTCTTTTTCTTTCTGTGTTATACATATTGCAAAACAGCTATATTTACACACACTCACTTATACAGGTTTCAATCCACTCTGGATCTCACTGGTAACAGCTCTGCTACCGCCAGTTATGACTTCGAAAATCCGATCAACTTGGCCGAAGACGAAGGTGAAGATGATTGCGAAGTGCCTGGTGAACTCGCAAGACTGCTACTACAGGAAGAGAGGGCTATTCAACCACATGAAGAGCCTGTGGAGACAATTAACCTGGGTACTGAGACAGATAGGAAAGAAGTCAAAATTGGTGCCAATCTAGAGCTCAGCGTGAAGCAACGATTGATCCAGATGCTACACGACTACATGGAGATCTTTTCCTGGTCTTATGAAGATATGCCTGGTTTGGATGCCGACATTGTAGTTCACCATTTGCCAACCAAGGAAGATTGCCCTCTAGTAAAGCAAAAAGTTCGACGAATGCGTCCAGAGATGTCTGAGAAGATTAAAGCTGAGGTGATGAAACAGTTTGATGCGGGTTTCCTTGCAGTAACTTCTTACCCTCAGTGGGTTGCCAATGTTGTGCCAGTGCCGAAGAAGGACGGTAAGGTCAGAATGTGTGTTGACTACAGGGATCTGAACAGGGCCAGCCCCAAGGACGATTTTCCCCTACCTCACATTGATGTCCTTGTTGACAATACAGCTCAACACAAGGTGTTCTCCTTCATGGATGGCTTCTCAGGGTATAATCAGATCAAGATGGCTCCTGAAGATATGGAGAAGACTACATTTGTAACTCAGTGGGGGACCTTCTGTTATAAGGTCATGCCATTCGGATTGAAAAATGCTGGGGCAACCTATCAGCGTGCCATGGTTGCTTTATTTCATGATATGATCCATCATGAGATTGAAGTATACGTTGATGACATGATTGCAAGGTCTCAAACTGAGGAGGAGCACCTTGATCATCTGAGGAAGTTGTTTGACCGACTCAAGTTGTACAAGCTGAGATTGAATCCCAACAAATGCACCTTCGGGGTGAGGTCCGGAAAATTGCTAGGTTTCATTGTAAGTGATAAAGGTATCCAGGTGGACCCTGCCAAGGTTAAAGCTATACAAGAGATGCCGACTCCAAAAACAGAGAAAGAAGTCAGAGGGTTCCTAGGACGACTGAATTACATCGCCCGATTCATCTCACATCTGACTGCTACTTGTGAGCCAATCTTCAAACTACTGAAGAAAGATCAAGTGGTACGCTGGAATGATGAATGTCAGGCCGCCTTTGAAAGAATAAAGGAATATCTCCAAGAGCCACCCATTCTTATGCCACCGGTGGAAGGAAGACCTCTGATACTATACTTGACAGTGCTTGATAATTCGATGGGGTGTGTGCTGGGGCAGCATGACGAGTCTGGCCGAAAAGAGCACGCTATTTATTACTTGAGCAAAAAGTTTACCGACTGTGAGTCTCGTTACTCACTGCTTGAGAAAACTTGCTGCGCTCTTGTATGGGCTGCTCGCCGGCTGAGACAGTATATGCTGACTCACACTACTTTATTGATTTCAAAGATGGATCCCATAAAGTACATATTTGAAAAGCCTGCTTTGTCTGGAAGAATAGCGAGATGGCAAATGATCTTAACAGAATATGACATCCAGTATACAACTCAGAAAGCAATTAAGGGAAGTGTACTGGCTGATCATTTGGCACACCAACCTGTGGACGATTACCAATCATTGAACTTTGATTTTCCGGACGAAGACATCATGGTGGTAACTGACTGTGAAGTACCTGGACCGGATGAAGGACCTGAGGAAGGATCCCGATGGTCTATGCATTTTGATGGAGCCTCCAATGCTTTGGGTAACGGCGTCGGCGCTGTAATCATATCTCCTAAGGGGACTCATACTCCACTCACCGCCCGATTATGTTTCAGCTGCACCAACAACATGGCAGAATATGAGGCATGTATCATGGTTCTACAAGCTGCAATCGATTTAAGGATCAAGTTTCTAAGTGTCTTCGGAGATTCCGCTCTCGTGATTAATCAGATCAAGGGCGAGTGGGATACGAAACACCCGAATCTTATTCCTTACAAGGAGTATGTGTCGACCTTGCTCCCTCACTTTGAAGAGATAACTTTTGAGCATTTCCCTAGAGAGGAGAATCAGCTAGCAGACGCCCTAGCTACGATGTCTTCAATGTTCAAAGTTAAATGGGACAATGAAGCTCCCCGAATCATTATCTGGAAGTTGGATGAATCGGCCTACTGTTGCGAGCTCGAGACTGAGGAGGTTGTTGAAAAACCCTGGTATCATGAGGTGAAGAGGTATTTGGAAACTCAGGAATACCCTGAAGGTGCATCTGTCAATGATAAGAAGTTCATGAGGAGATTTGCTGCAAAATTCTTCCTCAGCAACGGCATTCTCTACAAACGGAATCATGATTCAACTCTGCTACGTTGTGTGGATAAGGCTGAAGCAGAGAAAATTATGATGGAGCTGCATGAAGGTACATTTGGAACCCATTCCAGTGGACACACCATGGCTAAGAAAATCCTTCGGGCAGGATATTTCTGGTCCACCATGGAAGCCGATTGTTACCAACACTCCCGAACTTGTCATAAATGCCAGATCTATGCTGACAAGGTGCATATCCCTCCGGTTCCTTTGAATGTCCTAACGGCACCCTGGCCTTTCGCAATGTGGGGCATCGATATGATCGGTGAGATCCGACCAACGGCATCCAATGGGCATCGCTTCATCTTAGTGGCGATCGATTATTTCACGAAGTGGGTTGAGGCAGCTTCCTATGCCACAGTAACCAAGAGCGTCGTGGCACGTTTCATCCGGCATAATCTGATCTGTCGGTACGGCGTCCCAGAAAGAATCATTACGGACAATGGTACCAATCTCAACAACAAGATGATCACTGAACTCTGTGAACAATTCAAGATACAGCACCACAATTCTTCTCCCTACCGGCCGAAGATGAATGGGGCTGTAGAGGCAGCCAATAAAAATATCAAGAAAATTGTGCAGAAGATGACAGTAACCTATAAAGATTGGCACGAGATGTTACCGTTCGCTCTTCATGGGTACCGCACCTCAGCAAGGACGTCAACCGGGGCAACTCCCTTCTCTTTGGTCTATGGCATGGAGGCAGTCTTGCCAATTGAAATCCAGATACCCTCTCTCCGGATAATGAAGGATGCAGACTTGAATGAAGATGACTGGATCCAGACTCGACTTGATCAATTAAATCTGATTGACGAAAAGAGGCTCACTGCTATCTGTCATGGTCAAACGTATCAAAAACGGATGATCAGGGCATTTAACAAGAAAGTCAGACCACAAGAGTATCAAGTTGGGGACCTGGTAATCAAACGCATCATCCTTCCTCAAAGTGATCCCCGGGGCAAATGGACCCCTACATACGAAGGGCCATTTGTGGTTAAGCGTGTGTTCTCAGGAGGAGCCATGATTCTAACCACCATGGACGGTGACGACCTTCCTCACCCCGCCAATGCAGACATAGTGAAAAAATACTACGCATAAATAAAAGACCCGCTAGGTTGACATGCCTAGGCAAAAACAAGGGCTTCCCGGCGAACCAAAAGGGTTCGGGCAAAAATAAGGGATGAAATGAAAAAATCTGTACACCCGGCAAGTCGAAAACCTGAAAGGGCGGCTTGGGCAAAAATGGGTATCCCGGTGGACTGAAAACCCGAAAGGGCGGTCCAGGCAAAAGTTAGGGATAAAAGCGTAACACTATGTCTCATTGGATCACTTCGCATCCGGAATTCGGCATTGACCAATCAGCTTCATCTTCGACCAGGCAGCAAAGCGAATGAGACATCCGAAGACATAAAGGCGATAGCAGAGTTGGAACCCAGTGGGATTGTTCACATAGCTGTTTTGTTTTCTTTTTTCAAATTGTAAATTCTATACTTTTTGGCGATGTCCTCTTACTAGGATGTCAGCCTCTTGTACAAAAAAAAAAACGCCTATTCACAGGCAAAGTTCAAATCAATACAAATTCACTTGTCCATATAAATTACCATTGTTTTTCTTTTTCTGTTTTGTCTTGCGAAGAACGTCCAATGTTCATTTTCGATATATGCATTTGACATTAAATTGCTGATTCCTAAATGTTTGCATATGAAAAAGAGATTAATTACAAGTGATATCAAAGACAGGGGCAATGTGGAGTTGTTTAATGCGGTCTAGTTGTTTTGTCCACCAAGGCGCCAAGGTAGGTTCAACTGAAAATATTGGCCAAATCATCTTAAGCTCCCCGCAGAATAAAACCAGGTTCAGCAGCGCTTTCCCCAAGCAGGAGTCAATTCCCCGTCAATCCTGAAAAAGGCACAACATTCCCCGGCAGGTCTTAAAAGCTCATCCCCGGTAGATTCTGCGAGCTTATCCCCGGCGAAGTACGAACGTCTCGCCCAAGTTTTATTTAGAGTTATTTCCTCACAAGGACTTATAACTGGGTTATCCTCAGCTAAAAGCCACGGAAGACCGTTCTCGGCAAAAGTTCCTTCAATCCCCAGCAAAATCTATCTTTGGTATTCCCCAGCGAAGTCTATCTTTGGTATTCCCAAGCAGAGTTTATCTTTGGAGTTCCCCAGCGGAGTTTACCATCATTATCCTCAGCGGAGTCCATCGTTAAGAGTCTTCAGCGGGCCTCTCATCAAAACTTCGGTCAAGCATCTCTTCCGCAGAGCAGCTTCCCGGCCATTCGTCAAGGATTTATTTTCCTAATATGAAATTACACTCATAAACATTTCACATTTTCATACATCTTGCTTACATACATGATGAAACACATACAACATCAAATGTTGAACATCATGACATCATGCATATCATACATCATGACATTGCATACAGCTTACGTCTTTGCCTTTCAGGAAAAAGACAATCTCAAAAGCGACTACCTTCAACTGTCACAATTCCAGATTCGATACCTGTATCTAGCCAGGGCACATCTGAGAGTGATCAGTTTCCAGACTCGATTCCTGTGTCTAGCCAGGGCACGTCTGAAGAGTTCAAAGATTCGACTCCTGTATCCAGCCAGGGCACATCTATCAACTACAACATTTCCAGATTCGATTCCTGTATCCAGCCAGGGCATATCTGTTGACCACATTTCCAGACTCGATTCCTGTATCTAACCAGGGCACGTCTGCAGAGTTCAAAGATTCGACTCCTGTATCCAGCCAGGGCACATCCGTGAGCAACCGATTGTAGATTCGATACCTGTATCTAGCCAGGGCATATCTGCATAAGGAGACTGAAGATCAAACACATGTATCCAGCCAGGGAAACATCTGTCTTTCTTAAATACACAAGTTCTCGCTAAAGAACCTCTTATGCGATCAACACTTCCAAATGGCATCTATAAGCCCATTCCCGACAAAGTTCCGTCACTTTTCCAGATGGCATCTACAAAGCCCATCTCCCTATCCACCATCTCTCCAAATGGCATCTATAAGCCCATTCCCGACACCACATTGCTGATACTCCAACATGCGAGCGCAAATTTCCGGGCACTCTAGTGTCCAATCTCCTTTTACCCTCGAGTCACGAAAGGCAAACTTGCCAATCTAACTCTTCAGGTCCAAGAAGATTGAACAGGGGCAACTGTTGTACCCCAAAATTTGCCCTCCCATTTCCTCAACATTTTCTCATCACAAGACCTTTAAGGATCAAGATGCAATTAGGGTTTCCTCTGCTCAAGACTTCTCCTTACACTGTGGACTCAAATTAGGGTTTGTGTTTGCCTAAAGATGTTTTGACCTAAAATGCCTAAAATGACTTTCATGCTTCATATTGGACTCCCAAGTTTACCCATACCAAGTTTCAGGTCTTGATTCCAAGTTTTACCCAGTCAATTGGACAGTTGACCTAGAAATCAGCTGTATTGGGGAAAAAGTCAAATGTGGCCAATTGACAGTCAAACCTCATGAAATTTGATCCACATCAACATTTTGAATTCATATGAACCATTTGATCAAGTTTGGATCACAATTCCATAAGAAATTTGATCAGATCACCAAAAGGGCAAAATGGTCATTTTTTAGGGTTTTGACTGCACAAAGGCAATTTTTGACTGTTTGACCTAGCCAATGGCAAACCAAGCTCACATATGGACTCAAGGACCCCATGGAATTATCTTGACATGTTCATCAAGCTCAAAAGATCCCAAGTACACAAGATTGATAGTTGAATTTCCCAGTCAATTGATCAATTTTGACTGTATACTGAAAAGTCAAACTTTGACTTTTTGGTCAAAATCAAGAGTCAAGATTCATTTTTCATCAAAACATGCCAAATTATGAAACTTGTTCACCAAGAAATCACAAAATGCAAATTAGGGTTTGAAAATGGAATTTTTCATAACTTAGAATTTTTCTAAGTTATGAAAAACCCTAATTTTTTCCCAACTTTGCCCCATCTTTTCACCATGATCCATTTGGATTCAAACAAAAGTCAAAACATGAAAGTTGTAGCTTGTTGCATAATCTACAACTTTGATTCACAAAGTTTTCTCATTTGAAGCTTGTATCTCAAGTTATGATTTTTTGAATAAGGGCACTAAACCATCTTTTAACTTAGTGAAATTTGACCTATTTTGACAAGGTTTTCTACCCTACTTCAAGGCCACTTTTCATACCCTTCCACTTGGAATTTCAAATTTCATTTCAAAGATGGATTGTAGTACACATTCCAAGCTTTCCAAAATGTCCAAGAACTCATCAAACAACCTCATAACTTGAGAGATTCGAATTTCACAAGTTGGCAAAAATTCACTTTTGTTCTTCATCAAAGCATGTTCATAAACTTGGCAAATTTGAATTCAGCATGCTTAAGCTACATTGCAGGCCTCTAATCCCATTTTCACTCAATAATTCAATGCATATCCTTTGTGCTCTAGCATTATCTTGCTCATTTGGACAATACACACAAAATCAAGCCTAAACTAGAAAAAGCATATTATCCATTCTTGTAAAGTGATACTTTATGGCAACTTTGCAAATCTATGAGGTACAATACAGATCTTTGAAGCAAAAAGGCATGGGCATATCCCACTGATCAAGACTCAAATGTGCAGCATAGATTGAGGCATTGTACTGGCCTAGAAACCAAGTTGACATTTGCTTGCTTCACATAGAAGTAACATCCATAACTTATGCCATCTCTCATACCAGCATACAAACACAAGAACAAAGTTGTCAAACACATTACACATAACATATCCAAGCTAAGACACGAACTCTTGACCTCCAAAACACCCTCCATCTCAGAATCATCCTCAAACTGCACAAACAGGGGTGCCCCTGCAGTTTGAGTTCAAACTCCCAATCCCTTCAAGCATTTTGATTCAAACCTTTTCCTCTACCTTCCCTACAATATATACAAGCTATCCATATCCTAAAATCAGACCTGTAACACCTCCAAGCCACTTCACCATTTTTAATTTTCTGTTTTGCAGTTGGAGTTCATTAGCTCGATTCAGGAAGTTTCAAGGCAAAGTAGGAATTGGAAAAGCTTCCTTACACTTCAAGGAAGCTGTACAAATCCTCATTTCACTCTGAAACATCCTCCATTGCCCAGCTCGATTCCAACTGAACAGGTATATTCATGGAGTTCTATCTCTCTTGTTAGGCATTGTTAGCTTTAGGTTTTTGAAGAAAACATGTCACAATCATAGCCCTGAACATGCTCATATGATTAGATTTCATTTATGTTTCGTGTGCTTAGAGAATTTCATGTCTGAACATTGATGAAAAGTTAGGTCAGAAAAGAGGGGGAGAGAAATTCTCCCTCATCTTAGAGAGATAGGTCATGTTCTTTATATGGTTGAAACCGTCTCTTAATGCTCTACACTTTTCATGTTATGAGTTTTGCTTGAAAGTCCAGGAATCCAGAGATAGAAAAACGCGTGTTTTGTGTGAAGAAAGCTGTACAGAGGTTGAAGAAGAAGTGATCTGGGCTGGGCCTGGATTTGTTTCCTTTCCACACCCCATTTTTTGGTTTACACCCCCTGAGCCCATTTGCTCATTTTTTGACATTTTTGACTTTTTCTTTTTGGGTTGACTTTGTTTATTTTTTCTCATACCATAAAAATTTTTAAAATATTTTTTCCATCACTTTTTGTATTTATGGCATATTTATTTGTTTATTTCTTTTGTTATATACAAATATATATATATATACCATTATTGAAATAAATAAGAAAATAGTGTAGATACATTTTTATTTTTTTTATTTACTTTATGAGAATATTTTACACAAAAAAAATACTTTTTATTTTATTAAAATATTTAAATATTTATTTTAGAATAATACATATTTAGGGTTATATATATATATATATATATATATTTAATTATTAATGTATTTAAGAAAAAGATATAAAAATACTTGATTTTTTTTATTTTATTTTATTAACATTTAATACAAAAATACTTTTTTTTCACAATATACTTCATTTTAGGTTATTTTCATAGATAATAAATAAATAGTTGTATTAAAATTAAACAATACCTTTTATTTAAAAATTAGGGTTTTCACCCTAAGTTCAAAATACTAAAAAATAAATAATAAATACATTTTTATTTTCTTTTTCCTTTTACATAAATAATATTTTCTCATACACATAAAAACTTTCTTTTTACGTTTCACATATTTATTTAATTTACATTTAATTATGCATTGCAAAATATCCAATTGTTGTAATAATTTAGATTCAAATTCTTGTCAATATCCCCATTTGAACATTTGTACCCCCCTTCCCATATTTGGTTGTGTAATAGCTTAGTAATTTTAATTTCTCACTTTATTGCTTTCTAAATAATAACATGCTAGAATTAGGGTTTGTATGCGAAAAAACGACAAAAAATAGTTTGACCTAATACAAGACAAACAAGCATGAAAATGGACACACAAATCACACTTGCACCCCCTAGGGTATTCCACTTGTTGCCTTCAAATAAATGGGCCATATTGTATGTTGAACATCTTTGGGCAAAGCAAACAGTTTGAATGATCATAGTCCCTCGATAAGACTTTTCAAAACAAACAAAACAAATGATCAAGTCCCTTAGAGAAATTGCCCAAAGACATTTAACGTCGTTACAATTATGGTCTAAACGATGACCCGCGCCTGTCCCTTCACATCCTAACACAAGGTTGCCCACCAAATACAATGGTGGTGCAAACTTGTTAAAAGGGTTAAAGTATAGCAATAATCTTTTGAGAAATTTAGGAGTAGATAACCTCTTAGTTACTTGAATCAACTTGCAAAACAAAACACTTGCCTAATTTCAAAATCACACATCACTACACTTTCAAAACAACTTTCAAAAACAAATGAAAACCTTTTTCAAAAGACATACATCTTTGTATACATCCCCACATGGATCATTACAAAGGTTGCCACCACATTGGCCTCTTTTCAAAAACATTTTTCAAAACCCACACACTCAAAGCACCATTTAAAACAATTGAAAACAAAAGGCAAGTGATCTGAGCAAGTAACTAAGAGCCCATGGATAACCATGGATAGAAAGGATGCTAATACCTTCCCTTTCTATAATCTACTCCCCGAACCCAAGAAAACATCTCAAAAGGTTTTTGCTGTGCTTTTTAACCTTTCCTTAGGATAAAATAAAAAGTCGGTGGCGACTCTTGCTAACCGCAACATTTGCGAATACAAACGCAAACCTCAAGTCAGTTCTCCCACCGTATCACACTAATCTACCTACTCGAAAAAAGGAACCGTTCTATGCTAATTTCCTTTAGACAATGCTATCCCACTATTAGTGAGTGGGTAACACCGTCGTTGGAGTTTAAGGGTCAATTCAAATGAGGGACATACGGTCACCAAAACAATGTTAGGATGCCTTAGCGGTAACCCTAATGTCTTAGATCTTTTGTTTGAGGCAACAATATCCGAGGTAACCGTTTCGAGGCGACTATGATCTTTTAGACAAGAGGGCGACCTCTGAAACGACCTATACTCAATAACCGTTTACGAAGGCAACCAAGTGGGGTGTACCCTAAGAGTGCGCATGTGCGATTGTGTTGTTTTCAGTTATTTTTATCTTTGCACATGTTAAGGGTGATCTAATTTGATTTTAAGATTAAACATTCAGCCGTATTTACATCGCCAAAAGCAACCCTTTGAAAATAAAATAAAATAAAGCGGTAAAAAATTAAATGTCCTAATTATCTATTACATACCGGAAACAGATACATAATTGGATAAAAAATAAATAAAGCGCGACGTGAAATTAAATCGAATGCGAAATTTAGGGTTTTGACCCTTTTGAAAGAAAATGTTTTTTTGTTATTTTTATTTTAAGAAAAGAAATTAAACTCTAAATTAAATAACTAAATTAAATTAATAAGTTAATTAATGAAAAAAATAATTTATGACATATTTTTGGTTTTTTTATTAATTGAAGAAAGAAAATAAAATAATTAAATTAGTAGTTAAAACCTAATTAAGTCTAATTAATTTTATTTATTTACAAAAATAAGTTAGAGTTTTCTAGAATTAAAAACCTAAATTAATTAATTATTATTTATTAAAATAAAATCCTGAATTAAAAAAAAGTATTTTCGTGATTTTTGATAAAAAAAATTAAGTTAATCTATTGGTTAGAAAATTAGTTAAATAAAATAAAACCATTAAATAAAATAAATAAAAGTGTGAGGGAAGAGAATTTGGGCCTGATTTGGATGGTGTTAGTAGCAATTTCTTGGCCCATTAAAAGCTGGTCCGTGTGGACTTTTTGGATCCAGTGCAGGCTCGTTGACTTGGCTTTTGGTGGACCTCCAATCAATGACCATCAGATCTGGCCATTGGCCATCTGGCGCTTGGATTGGTGAGGGAGCATGGTGTGGATCAAGCCTGAGCATGCATGTGATTACCTGAAAAATATGAAGAAAATACAATTTGCTGGAGGCAGGGATCGAACCCCTGACCTCCAGCCACTAATGCCTTGGACGCTGATGTGTTGACCAACTGGGCTATGCTGTTTTATTGTTAACAAAATACAACATGATAATAATATAAAACAAACAAACGCGTTAATGGAATTTGGCGCGAATTTTCAAACAAACCAACAGGAGGGTTACAACGCATCATCCTCTTCCTCAAAAACCCTGTAAATTTACCTGCAGATTTCTATCCGCAGCTAAAAACGCAGGTTCATCCTAAAACTCTCTCCAGGCCATATAAATGGGATCCACGACCATGGTTAGCCTCGTCTCATCTCTCTGATCACAGCCATAACCATCATTAAGGCCAATTTCACCTGAAACAGAAAGCCCTAAAAATGAACAACAAACCCTAGCTATGGTGATCTGTGATATAGGTTAGATAAATGAAATCAAATGATGCCAAAAGCTTGTAAATGATGCGAGGATTACAACTATGCAATTAGTTCATGAAAATAATGCCTAATTTCAGAGATACGAAATCAAGAACAGGGGAAATTCGCGTGAGACTTACAGTGCGTATGAGGGCCTGAGAATGCTTGGTTTGGATCGAGTTAGCTTGTGGAGATGGCCAGCAATCGATTGAGACAAGTCTCAAGTCCTGAAAATGCCTCTAACTTTGATTTCGATCTCCAACTTTTTTGTGATTTTGCAAGTTTTAGTTCTGCTTCTACAAGTGATTCCCAACCCTGATTTTCATGTCCTTTGCTTTCTTATGTAATGCACATTGGATTAGGGTAACATTTGCTGTTCAAATCTTCCCACAATGATGATGCATATTTGATTTGATTCTTCCATAAAAGCTTTCCAAACTTGGCCTAAATCACATGTTTTTGTAACCAATGCCTTTGATACGAATTTGATTGAAATAATAGCTGTATTTGAAGCCTGAAATAGCCAAGAAATCATGTGTTATCAATGCTTTAGATTTTATATGATTTTATTTGATTAAAAATGAATTAATTTAAATAAAAATCAAATTAAATAATAAAAATGTGATATGGAAACATGGCTGGAGCTAGGGCACGTGGGAAGTAATGCAAACTCAAATCAAGTGGAAAGGAATGGGCCCATTTGGCAAAATTTGAAGTTTTGGAGATAGTTGACTTTTGGCAATTTTGCAAAAAAGTCCAACTTCAATAATGCATAACTTCTTCAATTTTGAACTTTTTGAGATGTTCTTGGACTTTATAGAAAGCTTGAGATGTACTCTAACCAACCCTTTTGGTCTCATATCATTTTGATATTCCATTCTCAAGTTATAAGCTTTGGCAAAAAAGGTATTTTTGTTGATTTTAAAAAATGACCTATAATGTCAAAATTCATAACTTCTTGTGAGTGCATATTTTGAACTTGGGATATGAAGATGTATTATAGGGAATTGCATCCTATTAAAAATGAGCTTTGGATGGGTCATTTCTCATAAAGTATGAGAAAGTTATTCTTTGTCAAAGTTGAGTTGACTTTTCCTACAAAACCCTAATTTAACAACTTTTGAATCTTGATGAATTTTGAGCAATCCTTGATGAATCATGATCAACCCTTGATCAACTGATGAAATATATTTCAAAATGAGAATGTTAACAAAAAATCTTGAAGTTTTACTGTATGTAGGTCACAATTGACTTTTGCCCTAGCACAGTCGATTTTTGGACCTTTGAGCAATTGACTGAGCAAACTTCCTCTGCAAGGCTTAAAATTTGACATGGATGGTCTTGAGAACATATTAGGACATGGGGGAGAACTTGAGGTCATTTGGACTCATGGATCTCGATGCAACACAAAACCCTAATTTGGGGTAGACTGCCTTAGGAGGTAGCTTGTATGGTCAATCCTTGAGCAAACTTGAGCCACTTGGAGATTTTCCTTGCAATGTTTTGAGAAATTGTTTCCAGTGATTTCTGGTAAACAACCGTAGTCTTCCAAACTATCGAATAAACTTACTGACTGTTATTCAATTTCTCTGGTAACTCACAGGATCGACTAGATTGATCCTAGGATTCCTTAGTCATTAGGGTAACTCTCATGATCGAACAGATATTCATGGTTTATATTTGAGTGTTGTATAGGTGTTTGGCTTATTTCGATATCTCTCTTAAAGATCTAAAGGTATAATCAAAATGTATGTGCGTGAAACTAACTTGCATGAATAAATGTTAATTGTAAAGACATGTAAAATTTCATAAAAGGCAAGTAAATGGCTTCGAATTATAAAAACAGTTAATGTAAAAGATGCTTTGGAACGTAAAAGATTTGAAATATGAAGAAAGCGTTTAATGCAAGAAATCTGTAAATGACTTTAAGTAAAAATAGACTTTCGAAAGACAAAACTTGAAGATAAAGGCATGAAAAGTATGACAGTTTTCTGAAATGTAAAGTGCTTGAAACATAAAGAAAGCATTGAAATGTAAAGCTTTAATGAAGAGATTTCGAAATAAAAAGACTTTGAATGAGAAAACTTGTAAATGTTATTTGGCAGAAAGATGAAGGAAAGTGCTGGAAATGATAAAAGGTTTTCATTAAATCATAAATATGTGGTTCTATCATACGTATATTGCTCTTGCATTCGTTTCCCTTGCCATGTGGTAATTTAAATGTTACTGAGTATTTAGTACAATAGATATGACACACGAAACCCTAATACTAAGACTTCTATTTATACTAATTCGACCATAACGGTCTTGCTATAGGATTATGCCACGTTCAGAACATGCAGAACAATGCCTCTCTCTTCTTTCCACGTGTCTCCAAATGCTCCAGCACATAAATTTCAAACTTCGAATGTCCCTCTTCCATTTGAATTTCAAATGTTTTGGTACTTCTCCGTTTCGAACGCACTTCTCAGACACAGCCTTGTTATTATTTCGAGACTTCTTTAGATATGTTCCCATAATTGCCACTCGAAGCTTCAAGCTTTGATATGCTTATTCGAAACACTGCTTCTGCTACTTCGAAACATGACGCTTTGTTTCATTTCGATCGAAACGTTCAATTCGCTTGGCTTCTAATAATATTATCAAAATCTTCAGCCAACAAAATGCCCCTTTAAAATATGTATTTCGATCTCTCTGAGAAATACCTATTTTAAACATCTACACAAGATTTTGATGCGACCTTCGAATCATCGTAACATTTAATGCATTTGACTCCAGTCACATCAATCATAGCACTTTTTGGATTCCTTAACCGCCTGGAGCCACTCCACAGTATGGTGCAGTTACAAACAATGATTATCTTTAAATCACGCCTATTACCCATGTTAACTTTACGCCACCTCTTCATCACACCAACCCATGATTTCCACGTATCACACCCTCATTCAGTGGATGCTTAAACTTCCACATTATAAAACATCATCCACTTAGTCTTTTTCTTTTCTTTCTACATTCTGAATCTTTTACCCTCCTTCTCTCGCCAAAAACCCTAAGCTCTCAACATCCTTAAAAAATGTCTTCTTCTACTTCATCCCAACTCAAAAAGGTCTCCAAGAAGAAAGGAAAAACTGCAGGAACTACAATGGAAAGTAAGATTATCACTCACCAAGGTCAGTCCGTTCTTGCTCCCCAGATGATCTCAAAGGAAAAAGAAATGCTGTATGCGTCACAGGTACTCATTCCTACCACCGTTGCTGGTAAGAGGTTAGCTTTAAATGGCCCTCTTACGGTTTTTGAAATTTTAAAAGATACCAGGACAATTTTCCCAGTTTGCTATAGTTTCAAACCCTTGTTTAACAAAATGGACGCCCCTAAGGCAATAGAATCTTCTGGCTCAAACACCATAGAAAATCCAACTGTTCCTCCTAAGGACCCCTTTGTATTGGACTATGTAAAAAGTAATTTTAAGCCGTTTCGATCTTGCCCCACCTCCGATACTGCTTATCAAAACTGGTTCAAGAAAGTAGAAGCCAAGAAATCCCAGCAATGGGAAGAATTAGGTATCTACAATTTGATTAAGCTATCGAAGCCTGGTTTCACTTACAGCCACCCTCTGCTATTCACGTCCCTCTATTTCTGGGACAGTACCTATAATACTTTCCATCTCCCAGGTGGAATGATCACCCCCACCTTCTTCAACATAGCGGCCATCACTGGGCTATCGCCAGTAGGAGAAACATATATCCCCGACAACGAAGAACATTCAAGCATAATTGACTTTGAAGTCAAGCTAGCAAGTTTTTCCAAGTTTATCAGTCATTACCATGCTGAGGGGGACAATGTGTCTGACGTAGAACACATTGCTTTCCTAACCCTATGGCTGTCAAGATACGTTTTCTGCAGTAGATCCCTACAGGTAGCCAGTAGGTTTATTCCTCTAGCTAGGGATTTGCATGAAAATCGAAGAGTGTGCTTAAGTGAACTGCTCTTAGTTGACCTTTATGAAAGCCTGAGGTCAGCTGTTTCGAGCCTCAAATCCCATACCTCCAAGAATATCCTGTTGGCTGGCCCTTTTTGGTTACTTCAGCTATGGCTAAATGCCATGTTCGAACCCTTCTTGTCAACTGCCAACACCATTGATGAACAAGACCCTGAGATAACTGATAGGATAGTCGAAGGCACTAGGCTTCGAAGATTAACTCCAAATGACGACAAAGACGACTTCAAAGTCCTATTCTCGAAGTACATCATGATATTCTCCAAAAGGCACAAGTTCGAAGAGAGCATGGCGCCTTTTGCTTCGAGGGCTCATGGACCTTCCTGGTTCACCATGGCTCTCTCAGAAGCTATCAAGAGCAATGAGATTCAGGATGTATGGAGAGCTTTTTTGCTACCTAGACTCATCTCTTCAAGAATAACTCCAGCCAAGAATCAGATTTTTCTTTTCGCTTACCAGCCAAATTTTGTTTCGAGACAGTTTGGCTTATGCCAACTGATTCCTTAACCTTTATTTCAAACTGAGAGTGCCATTACTTCTGGGCGAACTTTCAAGGCACGAGAATCCAAAATACAGCAAGAACAATATCAAGGCTTTGCCCAGTTTGAGCTGATAACCTTTGAACCTACCCATCTCACAGCTAAAGGGTTTCTGGAATGGTGGACCAAGTTTTATCAAACTTATATGTTCGATACACTTATAATTCAACAGAAACTAATTGATGCCTTCGATGTGCAGGTACCAGCAAAGAAAGGTATGTTTACTCATGCCAAAGAGATTAAAGCTTTCCAAAATTATTTTGAAACTACTTATGACCCCACGCGCTTGGAATCCACTGTGCATCAAGCGGCTGAGACCTTGAAGGAAAAATTCAAACAAAAAGTTTCTAAGTTAAAACTTCCTTCAGGGTTGTCACCTGAGGATAGGTATAGGTTGGCATTCGAAATGCATCCACCTAAATTTCCTAGACTACCTACCTCAGAACTGGCTCTGGCTTGGTTTCCCCCATATCCTTGGTGGTTCACTTGCAAAGAGATGTTCAAACATCTTCAAAGGAAACCAAAGCCATCTGAGACTGTGACATGGGCTCGACACTGGCTTCACGATTTCCCAGGACACCTTCGATATGACCTTTCTGCCATGTCAATTAAATCTGATCAAGGCACAGGTGCGAATGCTTGGGAAAATCCCAAACATCTTTTATTTTCCATATCTTTAACCTTTGCTTTAATTGTTTCGATTTTCAGCCATAAGGATAAAGACAGCCGCCTCGAAGTCGAAAGAAGGGAGCGCCTCTCAGGCCTCCATCGAAACTACTGACAAAGTGACCCCACCCAAAACAACCATTGCTGCAAACACAACAACAACAACAATACCAACAACAACCAGTGTTCCAACTCCAACAGTAATCACTTAGCCTTGATGTTTCGAATTCACTCATGTTTTATGGTTTGCATCTAACTCTTTGTTTGAATCTTTTCAGACCAACAAGCTTCCTCCTACTACTCCCAAGAAGCGGAAATCAAGCACCACTGGGGAAGACCCCAAGGCTGGAGGAAACTTACCAACTGCTTCGAAGAAGAAGCAAAAGAAAGATATTTTGAAAAGTACCGTTCCAACTAGTGTCTCTGGACTAGATTCCAGGGATGCTGCTCCCTCACCCAAATCCAAAATTCCACCTTCGACCTCCAACACAATGTTGGAACGCATAGCTAGTAACCTCTCCTCCGAGAGTCCACAGGTAAATTGAACTTTTAAATCTCTTTGAAAATAATAATTTCTTATTACCTTGGTGCATGTTTTTAACATTCTGTTGCTCCTTGCAGAACATCTTGAATCCAGCTTCCACTACTTCGAACTCACCATCCAAAGCTGCTGCTCCACTCAATTCCTCTCCTCAAGGAGATTCCAGCAACCTCGTACAGAATAAAGGTTCGTCTAATATGGCGGTTCTGGCTGAAACTTCTGAACAGCAGGATGATCAAGGCACCTCTATTCCTCTGAAAGAGACAAACGAAATACCACTTCAAACATCTGCAGAGGATTTGCAAAGAGCTTCTCTTCAAAAGTCTCCTCTTGAAACTCTTCAAGAGGATCCAAAGGATACTCAAACTGAAGGAGAGAAAGCTGATTCTGGCCAAAGAGACGAAGAATCTGCAGACGAAGAGTCTGAGGAGGAGGATGCTAATGATGGTTCGACTGCTGGGACGGAGTCCAATGCAAATAGCAGTGAAAAGGAAGGCATCGAAGTGGTGGACTTGGATGATGATGAAGAAGATCATGAGCACGAAACGAATGAAGGGGATGGTGATGCAACCAACGAACCCATGGAGGTTGAAATGGACGTGACTCCCCTACGTGTGGAACTCCCTCAATCCTCTTTGTCTCGAATGACTGACGAGGAGCTTGCACTTCTGAGACGAAATGACCCCATTGGGTACATGAAGGCAAAGCTGGCTCAAAGGGACGTCCCACTTGCTAGAGCTGGCACAAGTTCGACCAACTATCCTCTTCCCATAGATGAAAGAATTGTACTCCTTAATAAGATTAGGAAAACAATTCTCAATGTGGATATATTCGAAGTGCTCAAACAAGATAGTACTGCTTGCTATACTATGCAGGAGCTGCTTACAAAGGTCAATCTTGCTACCTGCTCCTTGCCAGTTAGTACTCTCTTGTTCGATCTTCAGGCTTTGCTGGACAACGTAACTGGTTACCTTCTCCAAGATGAATCTGCTGCCAAGAAGGTTCAAGAAAAACGCATTGCAATGGATGCTGCTTATGAACAAGCTTTGAAACTCTCTCAAGAAGCTGAGGATCAAGCTATGCATCTAAAGCAGGCGAAAACTGATTATGAGGCTCGAGCCGAGTCCATACTTCTTTGGGAAAGGCAGATTCTGGAACTTCAACAGAAGGTTAAGGAGGCTAAAGAACAACAAGTAGCCTTCGAAACCAATACTGCTGGTAACCAATTCGAAGAGCTTCTCAACCAGGGGCTTGCAGAAATGGAGACTGCAGAACAACTTAAAGGAGAAGTGGCAACCTTGGAAGGAGCCAGGCGTTTCGCTCAGCAGAGGCTTGAATCATTTCGAAGCACTTTCAACCGATTGAAAAATAACTCTTATTTCTAAATTTCAATGTTTATCTGACTACAATTTTGGTTTCTTATATGTAATATTCGAACAACGCCATTTTGGCATCTTATCTTGCCATTTTAGCCTTTTATAATATCTTGGTTACGTTGTTACTATTAGAATCTCTTGCAGGCGTGGCTTATATTTCTTTAAATATTTCCCATTAACCTTTAGGATACGTTTATCATCCACCAGTTCTTCGATTTCGTATGCATTGTTTGAGAATACTTTTAATATTCGAAAAGGTCCTTCCCAATGAGGTGACCATTTACCTAATGCTTTATTTTTCTTGTCCATGGGCAATATGACTTTCCAAACTAAGTCATTAATAATGAATACTTTTTTCTTCACCCTTTTGTTGTATGTTCTGGCCACTCTTTCTTTTTGTCTCATCAAAATTTCCAATGCATGTAATCTAATTTCGTCCAACTCAACTAATTCATTCATCATCATTTCCCAATATAATGCAGCTGGGATTTCGTTTTGTCTCTGAATTCGAACTGATTGTAGATGAATTTCTACTGGCAACACTGCATCATGACCAAATGTGAGTTGGAAAGGCGTAGTGTTAGTAGCTTCCTTAGGAGATGTTCTACAAGCCCATAATATTTGGTCCAAAGTTTTGTGCCAGTTTCTTGGCTTTTTGCCAATATGCTTCTTGATTAATCCTATTATCACTTTATTGGCTGCTTCGACTTGACCGTTTGCTTGAGCATAATATGGTGTTGACGTTAGCAATCTAAACCCCATTTCTTGGGCAAATTCTTGCATCTTTCTACCAGTAAACACAGAGCCTTGATCTGTGGTTATGCTCTCTGGCAATCCGAACCTATAGATAATGTGCTTCTGTATAAACTCAATAATAGCCTCTTGATCAGCAACTATTAATGGTATAGCTTCAATCCACTTGGTAAAATAATCTATTCCTACCAAGATATATTTCTGTCCTTTGGACGAAGCAGGATTTATTTCTCCTATCAAATCCAATGCCCCTCTAAATGGCCATGGTTTGATGATCGAATGCAACTCACTTGCAGGGGCATGTTGAATCCCTGCATGTTTCTGACATTCCTCACATCCTTTAGCAAAGTCTATGCAATCTTTGAGCATGCTAGGCCAATACAAGCCGTATCGAAATAACAACCATTTCATTTTATGGCCTGCTTGATGTGCCCCACATGCCCCATTGTGGACTTCTGACAATGCTAAGTATGCCTCACTTTCTCCTAGGCATTTCAATAATACACCCTCTTAGGTCTTTTTAAACAATTCGTTCCCCATGAGGAGATATGACAATGCTCTGTATTTTTTCTTTCTATCCACGTTCAGAGTTGGGTCTGCTAAATAACTCTTCAGTGGACTTCGCCAATCTGCATCTGACAAAGTATTTATGGCTAATATTTCAAATCCCTGTTTCTCAGCATATCCCAATTTCATACTTTCCAGATCCGATGGTGTGAATCTAGTAGCCATAACTCTACCCCTTAATTCAACTAAATCCTTAAAGTTCCTGGTAGAAACTTTATAACCCGAAGCCAACTGCGCTAAGTCATTTGCTTCTTGGTTCTCTATTCTTGGTATGTGTTGAATATCCATGTATTCAAATTTCCTTAATAGCCTATTGACTATGACAAAGTATACCATTAAGTTTTCCTTTATGAACTTATATTCCTTTGTAATTTGTTTGACCACTAATTCAGAGTCTCCTTTAATTTCGACTCTGGTTGCCCCCAATTCCAACAAAGCTTCAAGTCCAACAATGAGTGCTTCATACTCAGCTTCGTTGTTCGAGCAACGAGGACCATCTAATTTATACTTGAATTTTGTTGGAATTCCTTCAGGAGAAATTAGAAGGACTCCAACGCCACTTCCATTCCTGTGGGTTGAACCATCAAAGTACAATTTCCATGGTTGCATTTCGACGTAACTCATGACAGTCCGCTCAACCAAAGAATGGTCCACAATGAAGTCAGAAACCACTTGACCTTTCATAGCTTTTAAAGGCATGAAAGTCAAAGAATATTCTGTTAAGGCTAAAGCCCATTTACCAACTCTGCTATGCATTATTGGTTTTGAAAGCATATGTTTAATGACATCGAAATGAGATGAAACATAAACATCAACGGGTTTTATATAATACTTGAGTTTCATACAAGAGAAATACAAACAGAGACATAGCTTTTCTAGATTGCTATATCTGGTCTCTGCATCATTTAGTACTCTACTTAAATAGTATATGTCTCTTTCGATACCATTGTTATCTTCTTGTGCTAGCATACTACCTATACTAACTTCAGAGGCAGATATGTACAATCTCATGGGCTTCCCCCATGAAGGTGGAGACAAAATAGGAGGCTGAGAGAGGTATCTTTTTATCCTGTCAAATTCCTCCTGGTGGGCTTCGTTCCATTCGAAGGCTTGGCCTTGCTTTAGACGAAGTAACGGAGAGAAAGCTTGGGTTCTTCCGCTCAGGTTCGAAATGAATCTTCTGAGGAAGTTAATTTTCCCTAGCAGAGATTGCAACTCCCTTTTTGATGTAGGTGCTTTCGTCTCCATTATGGCTTTGGTTTTGTTCTGGTTGATTTCAATCCCTTTCTTGTGAACCACAAAACCAAGAAAATCTCCAGCCTGCACAAAAAATGCACATTTAAGGGGATTCATCTTTAAGCCATGTTTTCTCATTCGCTCGAATGATTGGCTCAAATGATGCAAATGTGTTTCTACAGATATATATTTGATGACTATATCATCAATATACACCTGCATGAAGGTTTCAATGAAATCATGAAAAATTGAATTCATTGCCCTTTGATAAGTTGCCCCAGCGTTCTTTAAACCAAAAGGCATCACCACCCATTCGTAGGTGCCTAAGGCTCATGGGCAACGAAATGTTGTCTTTGCAACATCTTCTTCAGCAATGAAAATCTGATTATACCCAGAGTATCCATCTAACATACTCAAGTATTCGAACCCTGCAGCAGAATCTACTAGCATTTCTGCCACAGGCATGGAATATTCATCTTTAGGGGTTGCAGTGTTTAAATCCCTAAAATCTATGCAAATTCTTAAAGAACCATTTTTCTTAATAACAGGTACTATATTTGCTAACCATTCGACGTACCTTGTTGTTCTGATGAATTTGCAACGCAGCAACCTTTCGATCTCTGCTTTAATTTTTGTGAGAACCGCTGGTGCGAATCTTCTGGGAGTTTGTTTGATAGGCTTCTTGCCATCTTTGATTGGCAGTCTGTGTTTGACCAACTCCCTCTTTAAACCAGGCATTTCGCCATAATCTCATGCGAAGCAATCTTTGTTTTCCTTGAGGACTTCGATTACTTCTTTCTTGAGGCCTGGGCTAAGTTTTGCACTTATGTAGGTTATTCTTTTCGTTTTTTCATCCCCTAAGTTGACTTCTTCGAGTGGATCTTGTGCCAACATTTTGGCACCTGAGTTTATGGGGTCCCTTTCGAAGCCTAAGGGTTCTTTATCGTAGATGGCATCCAACCTTTGATCCATCTCAAACTCTTTGAAGGGTGAGCATTTCGAGCCATCCCCACTTACTTCGTTCATCTTTATAGTTAATTTATTTATTTCAGCCTCTAAGGCCGCTTTTGATTCGTTCTCAGCCATATAGGCCGAAATCCTTTCGAAAAAGGTGGACTCAGTCATGGATAAGGTTGTCGAAGTCCCAGCCTGCTGGCCGTTTTTGTATAGTGCTTTCGACTCCCTCTTCTTCACTGATTATTGTTCTATCCCAGTAAAGGCTATCATGGCGAAGGGTCATGTAGTAGTGGGCGTTTCTGGTTTCGTTAATCTCATCATTTGGAACACACGGAGCAATCTTTGCCAGATTTTTATCATAATCCCTCTTGTCAACTAAATTGACTGTTGACATGAAGTAACTCTGGTCTGCTTCGATGTTTTCCACGATTCCATCATCTCTCCACAGAACTAGTCGCTGATGCATTGACGAAGGAACTGCCCCCACGCCATGGATCCACTCCCTTCCCAGCAATAAGTTATAGTTGGCTTTGGCTTCGATCACCATAAACATGGTGGGCCTACAGCTTGAGCCTATTGTCAATTCCAACTGGACCACTCCCAGTGTTTTTCCCACTTTTCCCTCATAATTGGACATAACCATATTATGGGGCTTGATGTCTCCTTCACGGATCTCTAATCTTTTCAGCATGAAATGGGGTATCAAATTGACTGCAGCACCCCCATCCACTAGAACCTTGTTCACACCATGGACACCAACTTTTGCCCGAATAAAAAGTGGCTTAAGATGGTTCTTCATAGCAGGTTCTGGACGTTCGAAGAACGCATTTTGCTCCTCAACAGCCCCATTGTCCATCACATAGTAGCACACAGGCTTATGCTTCATCAAATCTGTGGTATCTTCTTCCTCATATTCATCAATTTCGGTTTCCTGCCCAAACTTGCAGGGAAGCACAGACACCACGTTACAGTTTAGGTTGAATGAAGACTCCCCCTCCGTTTCGAAGTTATCTGTTATCATATCTTCGTCCTATTCTGGGCCTGGAGTGTATTCCTTTGGTTCATCCCGTTGTACTTCAGAGAAAAGCCTCCTATTGACTGGAGGTTTGTCTTCAGTTTGATTTTTTGGTTTGTTGGTGCTAGATTCACCTTGGTTCTTTGTTGAAGTGACCCCTTTGTTTGCCACAGCTTCCCTCTCAGCCTTTCGAATCCTTTGTTGTCTGCGCCACTGGGATCTTGACATGGGGTTCCTTCCTTTGTAATTTTATAATCTTACCTCCTCCCTTTTTGCTGTGTTGAATTGCCTTCTGTATGTCACAGCATGGCGTGCATTTCGTTCAGTGTTTCTCCATCTATCTTTGCCTTTGTCATTTCTGACTTGTAACCATCTGTCGGTTGGCACTTCAGCAGGGAGTTTGAAAGTCACTCTTCGAGCAGCCTTGGGGTGAGGGCTATCAGGCCTTCGTTGTTTGTGTCTGCTGTCGAAACGTGGGCCCATCTGGACAGTTTCTTGATGGTTCCAGCAAGGGGCGAAGGGAATCGTTTCGAAGGCTCTGGCCATGCTCTGGTCATACACAGCAGAACACCTTGGGCAAATCAAGCACTTGGTTGCCCCTTTGTAGCAACGAAACACAAATTCCAGCAAACTTTCCCCAGCCTTAGGATAACACCTGAACAACTGGTTATCCTGGCGCCAATTGTTGCCAGTTCGAGTCCTCTGTACCCTTTCGAAATTCGCAGCGATTCTCTGATTGCAGAGGATGCTGCACCTAGGGCACAATATCATGCCTGAATCTCCTTTGTGGCATGTCATGAGGTAATCCTTGAGACTAGCATCTCCAGCGTGATTATCCTCCATTCTATACTTCTCTTTTTCTAAGTATTTTTCTACGTCCTCCATCTCAGAGCGAGGCCTCTCCATATCCACCATATTTATCTCAACATCTTCCCCCTTAGCTTCATCATCGCCCCATCCTGTGGGTTTTATATCCTCAATCTGAACCTTCGAACTCTCTGGGGCAGAATATTTGACCAAATAGTCAAATTTTCCACTGGGTTCCCCTAGAGTGTCCCATATTTCCTTCTGAGGGGAAGTTGGCTTCGTGATTTGGACTTTCTCCAATTCCAGCCTCAAGCCTTCAGTGACCTGTGTTAGTTCTTGGTTTTGATTTCCCTGGCTTTCAATAGCCTGGGTTTCTTTTGCAACAGCTATAGGTGCTGCTTCAATCGAAGTCTCTGGTATCTTCTGGATGTCTTCAGTGACCTCCTTATCGACTTCGACCATCACCCAGTTTTCAGTTTCAGTACCTTTCTCCCCTGTTAGGGCATCGCTTTGGTCAGCTTCCACCATGTTAATCTCTCCAATGCATGCAGGCTCGGAGTAGTTGGTGTCTGCGACGTCCAAGGGATCTTCGTCCACTTTCATCTTTGCCTTATCAGCGAACTTTAGTCTGCCATCTTTGATTGCATTTTGAATTAGGTCCCTGAAAAGAAAAAATTGTGAGGTTTTGTGGCCTAGGAAACTATGATATTTGCAAAACCCTCTCTTCTTTCTCTGATCTAAAGGAGGTATTTTGACATTTGATGGCACAATGAGTTGGCCATCTTTGACAAGTAAGTCAAAAATCTCGTCACATTTAGTGACATCGAAGGTATAAACCTTCTTTGGGAATTTGTCACTTTTCTCATTTTCAACAATCTCTTTCCCTTTTGTGGGAACCAATAATTTGCAGGAGTAAGGTGGAGCCTGTTTTAATTCAGCGAGGTCGATTTCGACCTCTTCGAATTCGAATTCAGGATATTCTTCTGCTTCCTCAGTTCCAACATATGAGATCCTTTCTTTCTTGCTATTCTTAAAGACTCTGGCTTTTTCGGCCTTTAGCCTTTCGACCTGTCGAACCCTATCGGCTAACTGAGCCATATCCCTCAAATATTGAGTGTCTAGTTTCTTTCGAATAGAGTAATCTAAGCCACCAGCGGCCATTTCGACTAACTCATGTTCAGGAACTACTGTGTAACATCTGGATTTCAAAAGCCTAAATCTATTCAGATAATCATCTATGGGTTCGGTGAACTTTCTCTTGACACTGGCTAATTCCTTCAAGCTTATTTTCGACTGTCCCATGTAAAATTGTTCATGGAATAATCTCTCCAAGAGAGCCCAAGTGTCAATGGACCCAGGAGGCAAAGTGGTAAACCATGTGAAGGCGTTTTTAGTTAAGGAACTTGGGAAGTATTTGATCCTGAGATCTTCATTATTGGCTATATCTCCCGCTTTGGTTAAATATCTCGCTATGTGTTCGACTGTTGACTCATTGGTATCCCCAGCGAACTTTGTAAATTTAGGGACTTTATATCCCATTGGTAAATCAGTATGCATTATGCAATCTAAAATAGGAGAAGCATAATTTGGCCTTCTCATTCCTGTGTTGAGGCCATTCTGGGCCATGACTCTCTCTATCATGGTGGTTAGATTGTTTTCTGCCAAGATGTTATCGTTTCGAATTCTATGAACGACAGCATCAGCATCTTGATTTCGACCAACCAGGACAACTCCCCTTGGTTGTTCTTCTCGAAACTCTGGGGCTTCTAGCCTTTCGACCCTTGCCCCTGGTTCCATAATTTCTCTTTGTGGGCCTGGGATTATTGGGGCTTCCAACCTTGGTGCCCTGGCCCCCAAGTTAACTTCTTCTCTAGGTGGTCTATAAATTGGGTTGTTAGCAATTTGTTCTATAACAGGCATGTTTGCTCGAAATCCCGCCTGATTCTGCCTACGCCTTTCTGGGGGAGCAAAGAAATCTGCTATTCGACTCATGTTGTCAGCGTTTTCCCTGTTTGTCACAGTCACATTTTGAACTATTGGGGCAAATATTTCTTGCATAGTTTGTGCTAACACCCCTATCATATTATGGTTACTGTCATCCATCAATTGCCTAAAAGCCAACTGGTTTTCTGTGGTTAAAATAGGCATTGTGCTATAACCCACTGACCCTTGGTTATTTGTCATAAACTGATTCGCCCCAGACCCAGACCCTAATTGAGGTGATAAATTCGATGTGGAATTGTGTAAACCTGCCATAAAGGAAGTTGGCATTCCATAAGAGGAATTTCTGGTTCTATTACCATCGAAACCGGGTGGTCTAGTTAGTGGAGTGGAGAAATGGGACTGTGTCCCTGATGGTGGAACAAATCCCCCAGGGTAACCAATGGTTCCAGTATTTCCTAAGATCGAACTATTAGTTGATATGCCACTTACTCCATTGGTGGCTATATTACTGGTTAAAGATGCAACAGACTGTGCATTCGAAGGGATCACATTAGATGTTCCCATCGAAGTGGACACATTAGTGCCTGTTGTCTGTGGGGTATTTTGTTCCCCTTGTTGATTGTCAGAATTAGACATCTTGGTCAAACGTTTTCTTCTGGATAAGGGTTGGTTGCTGTTGGTTATTTTACCACTTCTTAGGTTCATAAAACAACAAACTTCTTAGGTTCCAACGTTTTTATAACGGTTATGTCTCAACAATCTTTATTTCTAATGTCCAATTATTGGTCCCATCAGGTGTGCCAATTTGTCTCCAGTGATTTCTGGTAAACAACCGCTAGTCTTCCAAACTATCGAATAAACTTACTGACTGTTATTCAATTTCTCTGGTAACTCACAGGATCGACTAGATTGATCCTAGGATTCCTTGGTCATTAGGGTAACTCTCATGATCGAACAGATATTCATGGTTGATATTTGAGTGTTGTATAGGTGTTTGGCTTATTTCGATTTCTCTCTTAAAGATCTAAAGGTATAATCAAAATGTATGTGCGCGAAACTAACTTGCATGAATAAATGTTAATTGTAAAGACATGTAAAATTGCATAAAAGGCAAGTAAATGGCTTCGAATTATAAAAACAGTTAATGTAAAAGATGCTTTGGAACGTAAAAGATTTGAAATATGAAGAAAGCGTTTAATGCAAGAAATCTGTAAATGACTTTAAGTAAAAATAGACTTTCGAAAGACAAAACTTGAAGATAAAGGCATGAAAAGTATGACAGTTTTCTGAAATGTAAAGTGCTTGAAACGTAAAGAAAGCATTGAAATGTAAAGCTTTAATGAAGAGATTTCGAAATAAAAAGACTTTGAATGAGAAAACTTGTAAATGTTATTTGGCAGAAAGATGAAGGAAAGTGCTGGAAATGACAAAAGGTTTTCATTAAATCATAAATATGTGGTGCTATCATATGTACATTGCTCTTGCATTCGTTTCCCTTGCCATGTGGTAATTTGAATGTTACTGAGTATTTAGTACAATAGATATGACACACGAAATCCTAATACTAAGACTTCTATTTATACTAATTCGACCATAACGGTCTTGCTATAGGATTATGCCACGTTCAGAATATGCAGAACAATGCCTCTCTCTTCTTTCCACGTGTCTCCAAATGCTCCAGCACATAAATTTCAAACTTCGAATGTCCCGCTTCCATTTGAATTTCAAATGTTTTGGTACTTCTCTGTTTCGAACGCACTTCTCAGACACAACCTTGTTATTATTTCGAGACTTCTTTAGATATGTTCCCATAATTGCCACTCGAAGCTTCAAGCTTTGATATGCTTATTCAAAACACTGCTTCTGCTACTTCGAAACATGACGCTTTGTTTCATTTCGATCGAAAAGTTCAATTCGCTTGGCTTCTAATAATATTATCAAAATCTTCAGCCAACAGAAATATGAGAGGGAAAATTTTGAGGTACAACAGTTGCCTTTTGAGATATTGTCTTCAATATCGTCTTATCAATACTGCTAAACAGATAATTCTTGGCCTTGAATTCCTTTAGCCTCATTTCTTCATGGGTCTTCTTTGCATTAGCAGACAATGCCACACCAGAAGCAGTTTCTGTAAACCCTATGTCCACCATAATCCAATATTCCTTTGACCGTAATAGATTCTCCATCAGAAGACTCCAATGATCATAGTCACCGTCGAACTTGGAAATGCATGCCTTCTTTCATCACCCATGATCACACTAAATTAATCCTCACACACTCTTGTGTTTTTGCACTCACCAGAGAGAACTCTCACTCTCACTATGTGTTTCCCAAACCCAGATTCACTCAATGATCGAAAGTTTTGCTAAAGCTCTGATACCAAAATGTTAACTGAGCAAAACGAGATAATGTTTATTGAATTGAAACAACCGTTAAATACATAAAATGTAATAACTGCAAGCTATAGAAACTGCTATTCCTAACAAATAGGCATGACTCAATCAAAGCCATGACTTTCACAACTAAAGCTTAAAACTAGAAGCCCACTAACAATATTTATTATTCTACTAATTATTAATTCAATGCAAATAATGACATATTAATCCAACAAAGAGTTGCATCATAGGTTTAAATGTATGCCACAGTTGGATTCAAGAAGTGACTGACATTTTGAACTGCAAAGTTGGAGGATCTCCCTTCAACTATCTTGGAATCCATATAGATTACTAAATACGTGGCAAACGGTGATCGAAACAGTGATATCTAGATTTTCCAAATGGAAACATAAGAACTTTTCCATTTGTGGTCGTGTGGTAATAGTCGACCAAGCAGTGCAGTATTCGGTCAAAGAAAGATACAAAATTTTGTTACTTGAAAATAGGACTAATTACTCAGAGGTTGGCGGATGCCTCATCTTAAGCTTCAATTGTTTCAATCTGTAGTCGTTTATGGACTAATTAGACAAGTAGTATCGTGATCTCGACAGGTATATGGGTAGTGGGGGTAAATGCAGACTTTTTGCTGGTGAATAACTCTGATTAAGCGCAATATATTTGGTCCGGAACTACTCAGTTGAAGTGTTTTATGTAGGTATAGTCAGCTAAAATCAAAGTTTGTTTAGAGTGGTTTGCGGTGGATTGTCTGTCACAGTGGATTTATATTAGCAGTTCGCGATAGAAAGGATTTCAGGTGTTCCAATTCGTGTCTTGTAGCAGGATGTCAATGGGTGTTTAGTCCGTCAAGGTTCTCGTTATTGGTCAGTATGGTTGGTTCTGTCAAGCAAGTTATTGGTGTATGTGTTGAGGAAGGATTCGATCATGGACTTTTCCAGAAAACTCATGAGTCAAATAGCGGGAGTTTCTTTGATTGTTCTTTGCATTATATAATCATGTATTGGAAATTAGAGGTTTTGGCAGTTCAATTTGGGTCGGTTTTAAGATAAAAATTCTTCTGATCCAAAGATAAATTTATTTGCGGTTCGGTTCGATTTTGGATGATATATTAAAAAAATCTGATTCGATCCGATCTAATTTAATGCGGTTTAATTTAGATTGATTTTTGAATATCCAAATTACAAATTATATTCTTTATTAATATTATAAAAATACTAATAAATCATAGGTTTAATATAATATATAATATATAGTATATTAAAAGTTAAGACTACAAAATGATAATGGTCAATTATGGTTGCAATAATAAAAATAAATAGATTACACCAATCTAATAAGCATTATTTAAAAAATAATTACCATATAATAATAAATTCGCGTAACATATAGGGGTTACAAACGAACATGTCCGCTCCATTTAGGCCTGCCCCGCAAAAACCTGTAAACAATAGGGCGGAGCGAGATGGACATAATTGAGGATGAGAGTCTAAAACCTAGGTTCACCTTACAAAAAAGTGAGTACGAGGCGGGGAAAGCCCACATGCACTGCATATTTTAAACCTAAAAATGCAAAATTTTATATTAATATTCATGCCCACAAAAGTCGACATAGAAAATAAGGCGGGATGGGACAATCATATTAGATGGTGAGAGCCTAAATTCTTTGTCCACCTCGCACTAAAGTGCAGACAAAACGGACATGCCCAACGGATCAGACCCGTTTTGACACCCTTAATAACATATCATACTAATAAAAAAATAAATAAGCATAAAAGATATACATGTGATTCAGTTTGGTTTGAATCGGTTTTGAATAATCAATCTGAAATTTAATCTGAACCGAGCGATTTTCACAAAATAACATTCAAACACATCGGTTTTTTGTGGTTTTCGATTTTTTTAGATCGGTGTGTAATTTTTATTTAGATTGATTTTGATTTGAACATCCCTATTGAAAATGATGAAAGTTTAATTAATTAGAAGATAAAATTAAAAAAGTGTATTGAAAATTAAAAAAAATCATTTATTTTAGAATATTATTTTATTTCAAATGAATCACTTATTATGGAATGAAGGAAGTAGAATGATAAAAGTTAAAGTGAAAAAATAAAAAATAAAAAAATAAAACGTAAAAATGAAGGGAGAGTTGAATGAAGTTATTAGATAATGAAAATGACAATTAAAAACATGAAAACGCGTGTTTAATTAGTTTTGATTTGAATTAACTTGTAAATATGATAGTAGTGGATTTTCTTATATTTTATTATAGTAGAAGCTTTGTAATGAATCTTCTATAAAAGGAAGGGTCTTGCATATGTGTGCCATTATATACCCATTTGTATCTAATGAACTTCTTACTACGAGATAGAGGGGTGATGATCCATGTATTATGTTTTAATGTGTAAAGTTCTTGGGTCATGATTTTTTATCTAAACATCATGTTTCATCGCCTGTTTATAAAGATATGGTTCAATGTTACTAATATCGGTATTTACATACTTAAAATGATTGGAGGATGATTTGGAATAAGAAAGAACACAGGATGAGAGATATAAAGTCTTTGAAGAGTGTTTTTAAAAAACAATTTAGCATTTCAAATATTTCAAATTGTTGGGAGGATGCTTAGTTTTAGTGGGCCTTTTTAAAACCCTTATTTTTAAGTGCCAGTATAACTAACCACAATTCAATAATTTGTTTGAGCCAATTGAATAATATCGTTTCTAGTTTATCAAACAAACAGAACATGAAAATTCAATTGATGCGCAAGTTAAAAATCAAAACAGTGGTGAAATAGAGGAAGCAATTGTAATGTAAATCAAAATGACAGAAAACTCTATTGATCTTCTTCTTGTTACAATTAATTTAGATTTTATAATTAATTAAATATTAATTTATATTTAGGAATATCTTTTAGATTGTTTATATCTTTGTTAGAAGATATATATCTTAGATCTTCTTATACTTTTTAGAAGATATATTTTAGATTTTATTTTACGTATAAATAACCTAGTGGAATAAGTTATTGTAATTCATTGTAAATCCTTACTTTTGAAGCTATCAGTAAATATTCCTTTTGCCTTTTATCTTTCTTGTGCACCAACAATTGATATCTAGAGCTTCTGGTTAGAAACTCTGGAATTGCTCCTGGTAGAAATTCTGGGATTTGGGAAACATTGTTTTCATTGAGTTTCTGCTTATTGCACAAGGTAGAAGATGAACGGGAACGACAGTAATATTCATTCCAAACTTCCAGTATTTGATGGCAAAATCTGGAATCGTTGGAAGATCCAGATGCGCGTGTTATTTGGTTCTCAAGATGTGTTAGATCGTGTCATTGATGGCTATGATCTGTTAGCAGCAGACGCAACAGAGACTCAGAAGATAGCACATAAGGCATTGAGGAAGAAAGATTAGAAGGCGTTGTTCTACATCCATCAATGTGTGGATACAAATGTGTTTGGGAAGATTGTTGATTCCGAAACAACAAAGACTGCGTGGGACACACTGATCAGATGTTACGGTGGTGACGCGTCAGTGAAAAAGGTGAAACTTTAGTCTCTCAGAAAGCAATATGAGAATCTCAACATGAAGGACAATGAGAAGGTTTTTGAATACATCTATAGAGTGATTTTGAGCACTAATGAGATGAAAGCTTGTGGAGAAACTCTGTCTGAACAAGTAATTATTGAGAAGATCTTGAGATCTTTAACTTCTCAGTTTGATTACATTGTAGTAGCAATTGAACATTCCAACGATCTGAGAACCATGAGAGTTGAAGAGCTGCAAAGTAGTCTAAAGGCACATGAGTTGTGTATGACTGCAAGAACTTCTGAGAGAGAAGTAGAGTAGCAGGCTCTGAAGGTAACTTTTGGTAAGAAGCATCAGAAGCCAACTTGGTCAGAAGCCAGGAAGAAAACTAATGGTGGTCAAAGGCCAGAAGCTTCAAACTCTAATAGGCAGAAGAATGTCCAGAAGGGAAAGAAGAAGTCTGACATGAAGAATGTTCAGTGTTACTGTTGCAAGAATTTTGGTCACTATGTCAGAGATTGCTGGTCCAACAAAGAAAGGAAGTAAGAAGAAGCAAATATAGCAAGAGGAGAGTCTGATGATGAACCTGTGCTATTATTGGCTTCTGAACCTGATGATCTGAATTCATCAGAATGGTGGTATATGGACACAGGGTGTTCAAACCATCTTACTGGAAACAAGAAGTGGTTGGTTGACTTTGACTCTGGGAAGAGTACAAAGATCAGATGTGCTGATGATAAATACCTTAATGCAAAAGGTATGGAAAAATGTCAGAATCATTCTAAACAATGGAAAAGCAGCAGTGATCCAGAATGTTTGGTATGCACCTGGCATGAAAAGTAATCTGATGAGTATGGGGCAACTGGTTGAGAAAGATTTTTCAGTTACCATGAAGGACAATCTTCTGAAGTTGTATGACTGTAATCAGAAGCTGATTATGGAGTCAGAACGGGGAAGGAACAGAACATTCAAGGTAAATGTTAGAACTGTAGACTCTGAATGTCTTAGTGCAACAAGTGTTGTCAAGGAGAGTAAGTTGTGGCACAAAAGATTTGGTCATCTGAATTTTAGAAGTTTAGGGCATCTGAAATCAAAGAATCTGGTACATGGAATTCCTACAATCAAGAAGCCTGAAAAGTCATGCAAGGTGTGCATGGAAGGGAAGCAACCAAGATTACCCTTTGCATCAGAAATAGCTCCAAGAGCAAAACATGCCTTGGGAGTAGTACATTCTAATGTGTGTGGTCCGTTTCCAGTAGCATCGACTGGAGGGAATAAATATTTTGTGTCATTTGTTGATGAGTTCACTATAATGACATGGATATCTCTCATAAAGTTCAAACACGAGGTGTTTGCTGAATTAAAAAAGTTCAGACTGAAGGATGAGAATCAGAGTGGCCAGACTTTAAAGATTCTTAGAACTGATGGTGATGGTGAGTATAACTCTACAGAATTCAGAAGTTTCTATGAAGAGAATGGAATTGAGCATGAGGTTACTGCTTCCTATACTTCTCAACACAATGGTCTTGCTGAAAGAAGAAATCGTACTTTGCTAGATATGGTGAGAAGCATGCTGAAAGAGAAGAAGCTTCCTCATACTCTGTGAGGAGAAGCTGTTGCAACTGCATGTTATATGCTCAACAGATGTCCAACGAAGAAATTAAAGGAAATATTTCCTATTAGGAAGTGGACTGGAGATAAGCAAAGTGTTAGTCATCTGAAGGTGTTTGGTTCTGTATGTTACAAACATGTCCCAGAAGCCAGAAGACAGAAGTTGGATGATAGAAGTAAAGTGATGTTGCTGGTGGGGTATCATAGTACAGGTCCATACAAACTTTATTGTCCAGAAACTTACAAAGTTGAGTTCAGCAACGACGTCATTGTAGAGGAATCAGAAGTTTGGAATTGGGAAAAGTCTCATCCTGACTCTGATGACAGAACTTCTGAAGAAAGGTCAGAAATACATGTTTCTGAAGCTGGTAAAGACTCTGACTCTGAAGAAGATACATAAGGAGAAAATGATTCTGACTCTGACTCTGATGGTGATCCAGACTCTGAAGACAATCAAGGTTCTGGAGAAAGTCCAATTTCTAAAGCAAGTGCTTCTGAAGGGGAAAGTTCTGGTGTCCAAAGTTCTGAAGGTGCAGTTCAAAGGCAACAAAGAGTCAGAAGCATCCCAAGAAGATTTGCAGAGTTTGACATGTTGCAAGACACTGAAGTAGACTCTGAAGGAGAAGTTATTCAGTGTGAAATGTTAGTAGACTCTGAACCCGTGAGTACAGAGGAGGCTCTTAAGAAACAAGTTTGGTTATAACCATTAAAGAAGAACTTGATGCTATAGAGAGAAACAAGACTTGGAAGCTGACAGAACTTCCAAAAGGCAAGAAAGCCATCAACGTCAGATGGGTTTTCAAGCAGAAGCTAAAGCCATATGGATCAATTGGAAAACACAAAGCGATATTAGTAGCAAGAGGCTTTCTACAGAAGCCTGGGCTGGATTACTTTGAAGTGTTTGCACCTGTAGCGAGACATAAAACAATCAGACTAGTGATTGCAATAGCTGTTAACAGGAATTGGCCTCTGATGTATGGTCCATTACAAGAAGAGGTGTACGTTTCACAACCTCCTGGATTTGAGAAAAAGAATCAGGAAGGGATGGTATTCAAATTACACAAAGCATTGTATGGATTGAAGCAAGCGCCCAGAGCTTGGAATTTGAAGATTGATTCGTTTTTCAAGGAACAAGGGTTTCAGAAGTGTGAGATGGAGTATGGTGTTTATGTTCAGCATACTTCAGAAGATAATATGATTCTGGTCTGTTTGTACGTTGATGGCATATTACTCACAAGAAGTTCTGAACAAGAGATAGTTGAGTTCAAGAAAGTTCTGATGAATGCATTTGAGATGACAAATCTTGGAAAAATGAGTTTCTTTCTAGGGATGGAATTTATGTACTCTGAAAAAGGAATCATTTTACATCAGATGAAGTATGAACTAGAGCTTCTGAAGAGATTTGAGCTAGAAAATTTAAAGGTTGTTATCACACCCGCTGATACGAATCAGAAGTTGGACTCTGATTCTGATAGAGAGGATGTGAATGCTACAACCTTCAAACAAATGGTTGGTTCTATAAGGTATTTGTGTAATACCAGACCTGATATTTGCTATGTAGTTGAAATGGTTAGAAGATTTATGAGCAAACCAAAGTGGTCTCATTACCAAACTGCAGTCAGGATTCTGAGGTATGTGAAGGGAACTCTGAAATATGGAATGTTATTTCCGTCTGGAAGAAATATCGAATCAGAACTTTTGAGTTATTCTGATTTTGATTGGTGCAGAGATAGAGTTGACAGAAGAAGTACTTCTGGGTACTTATTCAAATTTTTGGGAGGTCCTATTTCTTGGTGTTCCAAGAAGCAACTTGTTGTTGCTCTGTCAACTTGTGAAGCTGAATATATTGCAGGTGCTCTGACTGCATGTCAAGACTGCATGTCAAGCTGTGTGGATTCTAAACTTGCTGAAAGATCTGAAGATTGAGGTAAATAAACCTCTGAAGCTGATGATTGATAATAAGTCTGCAATCAATCTTGTCAAGAATCCAGTGTTGCATAGGAGAAGCAAACATATTGAGACCAAGTATCATTTTCTAAGGAATCAAGTTCAGAATGGAATTTTAGAAGTTGTGCACTGTAGTACCCAGAAGCACCTGACAGATGTTCTGACAAAGGCTATCAAAACTGATCAATTTCTCGGTTTAAGGGATGAAATTGGTGTTGTCATTTTTGGGTAAATATAAATTAAAGGATGGTGTTAGAATTAATTTATATTTTATAATTAATTAGATATTAATTTATATTTAGGAATATCTTTTAGATTGTTTATATCTTTGAGAAGATATATATCTTAGATCTTCTTATATCCTTTTAGAAGATATATTTTAGATTTAATTTTGTGTATAAATAGCCTAGTGGAGTAGGTTATTGTAATTCATTATAAATCCTTATTTTTGAAGCTATCAGTGAATATTCCTTTTGCCTTTTATCTTCCTTGTGCACCAACACTTCTAACCCATATTCATCATCTTCTTCAACAACTCAAACAAACCAAAATTGAAAAGGAAGCTACTGATTTAGGTTGGAAAAGTTATTTCGATCTGGGTTTCGAAACACATAAGCCATTTTTTTAAAATATTATTTCGATATGGGTTTCGACATGGAAGTAGTTTTCGATCTGGGTTTTGACATGGAAGTAATTTTCGATTTGGGTTTCAACATGAAAGCAATTTTCGATATGGGTTTCGACATGGAAGCAATTTTCGAACATTATTTTGATCTGGGTTTAGAAACACATAAGCTATTTTTGCACACAGAGAGGAACTAGGTTTGGAAAAGTTTTGATTTAGGTTGAAGAGTAACTGGGTTCTGAAAAAATCATTTATTACTGTCAAATATGTGTTAAATGAGGGAAGTTTTTTGGGTTCGATTCCTAAGGAAGTGAGTTTTTTTAGATTAATTTTCATATTTTCTTATGAAAGCCACATAAACCTGCCACATAAGCATATCTAAAGATTTTGTGTGCAAGGGGGGAATCACAATTTTTTCTTCTTAAGGGAGGTAAATTAAAACTCGCTACAGTGGCAGAGATAATATATATTTAACCCTTGTTTTTATTATCTAATACCAGAAACATAATTGCAAATTACAGATGAGAATTGAACCTATTTTCAGTGAATACCTACAAAATTTACCAACAACGAGTAGGAAAAAATCTACAAAATAGGTATGACACATGCAATCTATAATATAAGAAAACAAATATACTTAGAAATCACAGTTTTGCCCTTTTCTTAAAATCTTACACATTTTTTTGTGGGGTTAAAATGTGTCTTAAAAATGTCTTTTCTAACTAATTTATTATTTGGTCCAAGTGTAACTACTACTTTCTTTGCCTACTTGGATTTTGTTTGACATTAAGCCTTCCTTTAGTAAAAAAAAACAATTCATATGAAATCAAAGATCAACTTTTCATTTTTCAAGGCTGAGTTTTTGACTCTGCAATTTCAAAAAGCAAACATCGCTTCTATGCTCTTCCAACTAGTTTTTGCAAGTACTTTCTTTTTTCAATGTATTCTTTTTAAAACTAAAATTTTCACTAGTTTCACACTACCTAACCTCAATATACTCTTTCCCTCTCTTTTTAAAATTTGAATATCAAATTTCAAATATCAAACTTCTTCCATACACTTTGATTTTTTTATAAAAGTAGTCTTCCCCTTCATTTCATCTCATTCACTTTCATTCTTGCATTTTTCTTTTAATTATCTTTCTCATTTTCTCTCATTCTCATCTAACTCTACCTCTTTAACATGTATATTTGGTTTGTAAAAATATTCTTCTCTCTAACAAACAAAATATAAAAATCAATGATAAGTAATTCAAGTGTTTTTCTTATTCTTTTATTTTTAAATTCTATTAGTTTATAGAATTATTTGATGATGTTATTGAAAAAAAATATATTATCTTATTATATCATATGGTATTAAAAATATAGTTTTTATTCTATTCTTTCTTAAATCAAAATTTGTTTATAAAAAAATAGTCATACAGAATAATCATAAAAAAATAGATATATAAAATATGATATCGGTAAGAAAATAAGATAGAAAAAATAATACTCACTTATAATAATTTAAATAAGTGATTGAAATCTTTTAAATATATTGAGTTTGATTTTAAAAGACCATGTTAGAATTTTCAATATAAAACCACTTTTAAGATGAAAGAAATTTTTTACAGAATTAAAAAAAAAAGGAGGAAAGAAAATAAAATATGATAATATTGTAAAATATATATATATATATATATATATATATATATATATATATATATATATATATATATATATATATATATATATAGGCTATGGATAGTTTATATACAACAATCATACACTTCAACTCCGTGAGGTGCATTTTTAAAGGACAAAGTTGTGAGGGTTCTGTTTTGTTCTAGAATCAGAAATAAATGCTCTAGTTTCGTTCGGGAAACAAAAATAGATTGGATGCAGTTGGAAAACTGGTGGTCTTGAGCCGTGGCACTGATCTCCTTTAAGGTGGCACAAAATGGATCTGTATGGTAGCACTACAACCCCCCAAATTAGTTCAAAATTCAAGAAGAATACAATAAAATTAGAGATCTAATATCGTACCTTGTTCTTGGCATGTGAACAATTTTTATACTTTGGGTCAAATGCAGTGAATTTGATATGGATTGTGCCTTAGTCAATTAGGCCTTTGTCCGGTACAAAACAGTTGCCCCCAATACTTTTTCGGGAACAAAAGAAGTCGAGGGAAGACTTAAGTATCATTGATCGATCTCCATGTCGTGATCCACTGTAAATTAGAACTAAAACGCTTGGGATCAATTTTTTAAAGTAATGGGGAACATGCGCATTTAATGGGGTTCCATCACTGAAACACTTCGTCGCCCTTTTCTTACACGTGTATTTACGTGACCAGGTAGGGTATGACACGATTTATAGAGTACTTAAGTGAACTTGAGTTGGCGTGTATCTATGAGTAGAAATCTAGTAATTGATCTTGTGATTTATTTATGTAGTTGGTCTTGTCCTTCAGTTGTCGTTGTTTATAAATAGGGCGAGTTGAGTATTTGAAAACTTTTTCAACCTTTAGCATTCAGACTCACAATTACTTTTCAGAAAAACTTCTCCATTTCTTCTTCCTTGAGAATATTACTAGAAGAGATTTCAGTGTTTTATTAAAGCTTTCTCATTTCTTCCATACCTCATGCTTTTTCACTCTCACATAACCAATACCCTTCTAACTCAAGCCTTTATCTTTGGCATTTCACTTTTCCTAGTTAGGATGATCGATAACATGGTTGATTTAGTGAGCGACTATGAAGTTAAAACTTTATCTGCTTCTGCAATGGGGACATCCCATGATTTTAATCTTCCTTCTCTTAGTAGTGATCATATAGGACCAACTTTTATACCTATATATGTTGATTTTGAATCATAAATTGTATATGGGAATTCCTTAGAGGAAAAAACTTCTTCTTCTGGATCGTAGACGTCCTTATATCAAATGTTGGTGGAGGAATAAGTCGTGCTGAGGTCCCTATACCCCTCAAATCTTATCGGAAGAAGAGGTACAAATCAATTTACAAAGGAGAGAATGTGATAAAGATTACATTCTGCTTCTGCTTCTATACACGAATAGGATCAACTTGTGGAAAATGCAGCCATTTTGATTGTGGAAGAGTGAAATCTGCTTCCAGTTTCAACAAAGAGAGCTCGAGACGAGGAAAAACAATCCCTTCAAGACAAGAGTTCTCCAAATCGGCCTCACATTGTTGAGGGCGATGATTTCGGGGAGGTATCTCTCTTTATAAAGATACCTGACATCTTCTATTCCTGGCGTCCCCTCACTCTTAAGGAGGTTGCTACTATTTTTTCATTGTCATATTTATCCTTTGTCCAGAATCTCTCTAAGGATGATAAGATGGAAATGCCTTCTTAGCTTGCTCACAACATGTTCAAAGTTGGTATCGTTTTCTCTCCCGTCTCTGTTGGATGAGAAGATGTCTTGGCCTTAGTAGTCCCTTCAAGGAAATGGATATTTGGAAAGAGAATATTGAGGATATGGAATTAACATGCACTAATATCTAGAAAGAGCTTGGTATGATGTATGATGAGGTTAAAGCTGCCAACTCTTTACAAGAGGCAACGAGAATACATGGATCTCCTTCTGCTCTGGCAGCTTGTGTGACCAATTTGGATAATTTCCTCGAGGATACGAAGAAGTGGTATAAGGTTGCCTCTGATTTTGTTGAGGAGAATAGTTTCTAGATGAAGGAGCACCGAAAAGCCTTTCTCCAAGAAACCGAGGCACATACAAAGGCCTTGAAAGCTCTTCAAGACTATGTGGCTGGTATGAATTGGGAACTTTATTATTCTCTTCGACAGACTATGTCAGATATTCTCAGAGTCTGTGAGCGAGTTGTGGAATAGGTTAGGACGTTATGCCATGATGCCCTAATTTTTGTTGAGACGCTGGATTCGTTTAAGTCTGTTCCATGGGTGACTCAGGGAGGCGTCCGATGCCTCGACTTCATATGCTCCGACTTGGTTTTCTTTTTTCTTTGTTTTATTTCCTTCAATGTTTTCTAGGATTTTGTGTCTTAGGTGTAATAATATTTAATTTTTAATGTAAATATTTTTCCTTGATGATTCAAGTGTCATTTACTTTAGAGATTTAGTATGTCTTTGCTTTGTCATTATCATGGTTTACGAATTATTGAAACTCTAGGGCTTGCTCTGTTATCCTGTGAAGTCTTTATTCACTTCAACATTTAGGTCGGACCATCGGTGATTATTGGCTATAGAGAGATATCTGTTTCGGGCATGAAAGCCTTAACCCCGTGATGTATAAAGGAAACAACACATTTGATTATAACAAAATGGAAAACGTGCCTCTGAAAGTTTCCCGCTTTTTACAACTTGATGCATTGAATGATGTAAGCTATTGTTTTTGGTTGTTATACTAAGCTCTTCATATCCAAAGTTTGTTGTAGTGGTGTAATAATTTGTATGTCGCGTTTGGCGATTTGTTTGCTTTATAGTAATAATGAATATAATTTTTTACAAACAAAATTGAAATGATTGGGTATATAAACCTTCAACAACGACTCTGGGGTGGTCGAATAGTGTCAGTGTTCGTTGTCCTTCCCTGGGACTATATGTTAAGTTCTTTTCCCGCTTCAAAGTGTCTTGTTTGGCTGGACGAGTCGTCGAAAACCCCCACTTTGTATTTGCCACTGATATATAGTTAAGTGGCCGATTTTTCTAGGGATGTAGCTTGGAGGTGATCGTTGATCTTTAAGCCCGTTGAATTTCCCTGTCCAATGTTTCAGCGGGGTGGTTTTTGCTCCCCAGGGACATGTGTAATTCCTTGGGATGAGAACTCTATGATCTTAGTCTTCCATTTGAGAAGGTGATGTCGAGCAACGATCGTAGGGGGTTGTCGAGATCTTGGATGCCCTCGTCTAGAGCCTATGGCCGGTGTATCCATTTCACTTTTTCTGATCCGACTAAAGGGACTAGCTCGTCAGCTTATCCAAGCCCTGAGTGATGTCACCTTAGGAATGTTGTTTTGTGCTCGGACACCCCCGTTCTCTATTCGATGTCCATGGGCTGGTCTTAAGTGATAGGTCTGGGCCAAATGATAAGAAGAACACCAAATTTAACATGAGGTACTATAGACGATTGGATGAAGATCTTTCGATTTCTATAGAAGGTGCTTTAAACTTGATATGTTCCTGACGTTAACTATGAACTTGTAGTATCTTCTAGGTCGCTCTGATGGATACCCCGGTTGCAATTGAAAGCACGAACAATGTTAAATCAGAAAAATGGACTGCAAATTTCTGGTGTGGCCTTCCATGGAAATAGTCTTCTCGCTCTGGAGCATTTCTATGTCTGAATCTCAGATCCTTACCTTGCTATTTTACGGATTTTCCAAGAGAATCATCGATTTTGATTTTGGAGAATCGTATCTGAGAAGATGATTCGTCGAAGCGGCTGCGATGGATCTCTATGTGCGCTTCTGAGCACTTCTCGATTTTGAGATTCAAAGAAGCTGCAAACACTAAAGTTGAAAAGCGACTATTGATTCGTCAAAAGCGTAGAAGTTGAAAGTTGAATGTGTTTCCAATTTGTTAACCTAAGGAGGTTATGAAATGGTAAATCAGAAATTGGATCTAAAATTGTGAAAATTAGGAATTGAAAGTCTTTTCACACAAACGACAACATTATTCCGTTTTGGAACCAAAATAGATGTTGCATCATAACTGGCGGTCTTGAATGATGGCTTTGATCTCCCTTATGTGATACAAGGTGGACTTGCATGATTAACACTCCAACATTCTTTTCAGTTCAAGATTCAATACGAGTATAATAAAATTGAAGATTAGAGATTGTACCTTGTTCTTGACATGCAAAATGTTTTAACACTTTAGATCAAGTGGAATAGATTTGAGATAGATTAGACCTTGATCAGTTAAGTCTTTAACCGATCCAAAACAAATTTTCGCTCCACTTTCAATCTTATTATTAAATTTAAGTCAAACATTAATTAAAGTTATAGATATTCAAACTCCTTAAATTTTCCTTCTTTAGAATGAGAATTTATTATTTGATCCTTTCAAAACTTTTTTTCATCAGAAAAATTCTGTCAAGAACAAAAAAAAAAATCATCTTTCAACACATTTCAAAATTTCATATAGTTTTAAAAAGTTTAATAGTTCTAAAAATTTTAAAAAACAATATAATGGACAAAGATCAATTGTCTTTCTTCCATTTTTCTTTCGTTCTAGTCACTAGTTTCTCCCTCAAGTCTAACTTGTTGACGTCATCAATTTTTCTAATTTTGTCCGTTACTAGAAATAATGTGAACTTAAAAATTTACAATACTCACAACACATTAACCACTTGCATTATTAGATCATAGTGATACCTATAAATTGAATATGATGTAAAATAAATTGATTTTATTATTGTAAACTATGCCTCAATTTGGCCCTAGGTTCACTTTTTCCTCCTCCACGAGATACACGACTGTAGGACATCCATGAAATGAAATCTAAACTAATGTTATTTGTTATATCATAATCTGACCTTCTTTATATAATGTGTCCATTAAGTTAACTATCCATTTTAGTTCATAAGTCAGAAAACTTCACCTACGTTTCCCCACAACTCATTCTCTTTACTTTTTCTCTTTTGGTGGAGATTTACCAACCTTACCTCACCAATCAACACCTTTGCTATGGCTATAAATTATTTGATATGATTAAATATATTAAGCAGTGGATGCATGATTAGTATCACTAATCATTCTTAATTTATAATTTAACTAAAAAAGCTTCATCCTAAAACCAAGGTTGCTGGTCCACCAAGATTCGATTCTAACGCATAAAAACAGCTAACAATCATTGGAGAATCCTTGCATTCAAATAAAGGTGGGTGGAAATCACTAACGACCCAAAGCAATGCTAAATGGGAAGATTTGGTTAATGATTGTGGCTAATAGAAAATAGCTATAATATCTAGGGCTTGAAAACATGAGTTGCGTTTATATGTAGGGGACAAATCATGGAGAAACAAACTTTTTTTGGTATAGTTAAGGTCTAGTTGAGGAAGTATTTTGGTTTTTTGTCTCATTAATTAAGCATTTTTATGAGGATAAACTCTAGGACAATGTAACACTTTTATTTATAAATTATATTTAGGAATTTTGTTAGTGCACATACATTAAAGATGGAAATAAAATGGAAGAAGAGAGAGAAAGACGACTACAATAAATTTATTGAGAAAGAAATTTTATACACAATTACTTTACAAAATCTTAGTTACAAACTTGTTTAAATAGACAAAATAAACTGTCACGTAGGCCCTAACAAAAGTATGTTTAATAGTTAAGCAAACACAACAAACTAAGACCCCAGAAGCTAAACATACTTCTGAGACGCAACCTCATAAACTACTACGTCTGACTAACACAAATACTTTTAAATATGAATTACTTCTAACATCATCTCTTAATTCATATTCAACTAACTAAATTCTACAACACCAATTCCATCCCTCAAACCTATAAAGTGTTAAGTCTTGACAGTCTTCATCATAACATCTGCAAGTTGCTTCTGAGTGCTACCTTGTGCAATTTCTAGCACTTTATTCTGGACTTGAGTTTTCAGAAAATGAAACTCCGTGTCAATGTGCTTGCTTCTCCCATGCAACACCAGATTCTTGGCAAGACTCATAGCTAATTTGTTGTCAATCATCAACTTCACATGTTTAATAACCTTGATCTTAAGATCCTGCAACAAATTCATTAGCCAAATAGTTTGACACGCAGCCAAAGCACTTGCAATGTATTTAGCTTCACAAGTTGACAACGCAACCACACGTTGCTTCTTGGAGCACTAAGAAATGAGACTTCCTATATACTTAAAAAATATCTAGAAGTACTTCTTCTATAAACTCTGTCTCCACACCAATTAAAGTCTGAATAATATATCAACTCTGCATCTCATTTAGCACCAGAAGGGAACAACACTCCATACCTCAGAGCTCATTTAATGTACCTCAGAATCCTGACAACAGCTCGGTAATGTGACCACTTTGGTTTATTCATAAATCTACTCACCATTCCAACCGCATAACAAATGACAGGTTTTGTGTTACACATATAATTTAATGAGCCAACCAACTATTTGAAAGTTGTAGCATCTTCATCCTCACCCTCAACATTAAAATCCAGCTTCATATTTGTCTCAGCAGGTGTGATTATAGTCTTGCAATTTGTTAGCTCAAACCTCTCAAGAAGCTCAAGTTCATACTTCAGTTGATGCAAAATTATACTCTTCTCAGAGTATATAATCTCCATCCCTAGAAAATATACCATATTTCCCAAATCAGTCATCTCGAACTCATTCATCAACACCTTCTTGAACTTGACTATCTCTTATGGACAACTTTCTATTAGCAACATGTCATCAACATAGAGACACACCAAAATCATATTGCCTCTAGAAGTATGTTGAACATAAATGCCATACTCCATCTCACACTTTCTTAATCCTTGCAACTTGAAAAAAGAATCAATTTTCAGATTCCAAACTCTAGGAGCTTGTTTCAGTCCATACAACTCTTTATGTAATATGTAGATAATCCCTTCTCGATTCTTTTTCATAAACCTAGGAGGTTGAGACACGTATACCTTATCTTGTAATGGAAGGTTCAAAAATTCAGATTTCACATCCAGATGTATCAGAGGCCAATTCCTATTTGCAAATATAACAATCACCAATTTGATTGTTTCATCTCTAGCTACAGGCACAAACACTTCAAAGAAATCTAGTCCAGATTTCTTTAAAAATCCTCTAGCTACTAGCCTTGCTTTATGTTTGCCTATTGATCCATTTGGCTTCAATTTTATCTTGAAAACCCATTTAACGATGATGGCATTCTTCTACTTTAGAAGTTTAGTCAACTCTTGAGTCTTGATTCTTTCTATAGTCTCAATTTATTCTTCCATGGCTTTCAGCCACACTTTCTTCTTGAGAGCTTCTCTAGTACTAACTGGTCCAAAATCTACTAACATGGCACATTGAACGACCTCTCCCCATAGTCTACTTCAGTATCTTGTAACATGTCAAACTCTATAAATCTTCTTATTTTTCGTCTGATTCTCTATGGCCTCTGGACTTATTTAGTATCCCCTTCTAATTCTGGAACCATATCACCTTCTGGACTTCCTTCAGAAGCTCCACCTTTAGAAGGTTCACCTTCAGAAGCATGATCACCAGAGTTTTACCACTAGATTATGGTTCATCATCAGAATCTGGATCAGAATTAGATTCACCTTCAGAATCAGAATCATCTTCTGATTCTAACTCGTTTTAGAGTCTTCTTCTGGCTCTGACTTAACTTCAGAATCTTCAGATTTTAAACTATCTTCAGAAGTTACCTCAGGTGTTAACACTACACCAGAGTTAGATTAAGACTCATCCAATCCCGTTCTTATGACTCCTTCACAATGACATCTCTGCTGACTTCAATTTTATTAGTGAGTAGATAATAAAACTTGTACTCACTTGTATGTGGTACCCAATTAGCGACATTGCTTTGCTTCTATCATCCAACTTCTTTCTCCTCGCATCTGGAACATGTTTGTAATAAATTGAACCAAATACCTTTAAATGACTCACACTTTGCTTATCTCGAGTCCACTTCTCTAAATGAATAGTTTCCTTTAACTTCTTCGTTGGACACCTATTGAGGCTGAAGTGGCAACAACTTCTCCTCACAAGGTGTGAGGTAGCTTCTTCTTTTTCAGCATACTCCTTATCATATCAAGAAAAGTTCTATTTCTTCTTTCAGCAAGACCATTATTCCGAGGAGTCTATAGAGCAGTAATCTCATGATCAATTCCATTCTTCTCGCAGAACTTCTGGAACTCTGTAGATTTATACTCACCTCCACCGTTAGGTCTAAGAACATTCAACTTCTGACCACTCTATTTCTCAGCCTTCACCTTGAACTTCTGGAACTCAGTAAACACCTCGTGCTTAAACTTGATGAATGATACCCGTGCCATTCTTGTGAACTCATCCATAAACAACACAAAATACTTGTTTCCTCCAAGCGAAGGTTCTGGAAATTGTCCACATACATCATAATATACTACTCTCAAAGCATGTTTTTCTCTTGGGGCTACTTCTGACCCAAATGGTAACCTAGGTTGCTTGCCTTTCATGCATACCTCACGTGACTTCTTAGGCTTCACAATCTTCAGAATGCCATGTACCATCTTCTTTTCAAATGCCCTAAGCTTCTGAAGTTCAGATGCCCCAATATCTTGTGTCACAACTTACTATCACCTTCAATGCCTTCTGCACTAAGGCATTTAGTTTCAGTTGCCTCCACATTCACCTTGAATGCTCTGTTACTTCCCTGCTTAGATTACATAATCAATTTTTTATTGCAGTCATACAACTTCAAGAGATTGTTCTTTATAGTAACTGAGAAACCTTTTTCAATGAGCTTACCCATACTCATCAGATTTCTCTTCATTCAAGGAACATACAAAACATCTGGGATTTCTAGAAAGTTGACAGCTTGATTTACGTGGGGGACAAAATCGTACAACGCGTCCGTCCTGCATGGTAGTGGAATGAAATGTTTATTTGTATCATGTATTGTTGTACCATGTAATCCTTATCTTCTTTAATTCTTGACGTCATAGGCTTCTGATTGCGCACGCGTTAGAAGAAAGAAAATAACACTTCGGTCATCAGAACTTCAAGTCTTCAGAGTCTTTAGAACTTCATCTTCAGAGTCTTCTGCACTTGGTCTTTATAACACTTTGTCTTTCATAAACATAAGTCTTCAACATCTGGACTTGTTCATCAGAACTTCTGTGTTCAGATCTTCAAATCTTGATTTCTTGACCGTGTATCAGAGTCACACTTCAGAGCCTACTGAAGCGTTTTGCTACTGTTCATCAGAACTTGTGTAGTGTAGAAGCAATACTTGGTCTCTTCTAATGTCTTGGTAGTTCCTTTCATCAGAAGAAGAACCTATTTGTTAAATCTTAAAAATAGCAAACATTAGAGTAACAAAATTGTTCATACAAACATACTCATTGTATCATCAAAACACTTATCCTTTATATGAAACTCCCCCCTGAATTTAAGACTTGGTAAATATCACATATCCTGATTATGAACCATCTGAGTAAAACTCCCATGGTTGCAATACATCAGATATTGGGATCTTGAGAGTCTCGATTCTCGATGCCAATTATGCCAATTGAGATCTTGAACCCTTTTGTGTCACGAACGCCAGATTTCAAATTTCAATCCAGAGTCTGATTATGAACTTAACCTTCTCAGAGTCTGATTCCAAAAGTTAGACAAAATCTTGTTTAACACTTTTAGATCTTGATTCCAATCAGAGTTCATGATTCCTGAAAAAGAAAACAATTATAACAGAAACAGAAGTTTATCTTGGTTAGAATTTAAGCATCTCTCCTTTTAGAGAAGTTTTTCAGAGAATTTGATTATCATATTCAAAATATTACTTTCAGTTATGTACTCCCCCTTTTTGTCATAATAAACAAAGGTAATTATGTGTGAAAAACTTAAACAAAAAGAAGTAAAAGATGAAAATAGAACTTCATTGAATTCAAAAGGAAAAACATTAGAAGGAAAAAATAAAAAAACAAAAGAAACAACCAAAGTCCTAAGGTTCAGAGCAAAAGGAAAAATAAAAGCCTAAGAGCCTAGGTTCCAGAAGAGGATGGAGTTGGAGCAGATATCTTTGCTAGAATCAACTAAAGTATGTTTTGAACATTCTCATTAACAACCTTTTATTGATTGATGCTCTCTCTGAAGTCATGGTGTCGTTTCTGATTTCACAAATTGCTTGTTCCATACACAAAATGGCAGGATCATAAGATGAGATAACCAAAGCTTCTTGCATTTCTTTATCTTCTTGTTTAGCCTCTTGAGCCAATTTGGCTTCTTCAGTAGCTCTAGCATCTTCCTCAGATTTTAGCCTAGCTTCTTCAAGCGCTCTGGCTTTAGCTTCTCTTTGTTTTTCATCAAAGAGTTCGAAGACTCTGATTCTTTCTTAGGCTTCTTCTCTTTCTGTCACCATCTGAACTCCAGCAGTTCTGGATGCTTAAGAAAAACTATACAGCCTCTTAAATTCAGAAGACATCCACTTTTGAAAATTCTTCCAGAAATCATCCAGATCTTGAGGCTTAGTACTTGTACTAGCTTCTTCATGTAACTTTGCAACCTTCTTCCCGGCCTTGTTTCTAAACATATTAATGCATTCATCCAAGGTTTTAGGGATGGGTTTTTCATAAATTGTTAAAGAAAGTTCTAGCGAAGAAGAGTTTGGTTCAAATGGTTGTTGTTCAACAAGATCAAAAGGACCAGAAAAGGTGAATTGTTCGAAAGTGGGGATTTCAAGAGTGTCAGAAATAGTCCTTTCAGACATTTCAAGGTCCGATGGTGAGTGTGGATCAAAGTGGTGAGTGGGTGAGTCAAGATGGATTGTTTCTGGGTTAGAGAAAGCAAATTGAAGTAAAGTTTTGGATATTTGTGAATAAATGGTTTGAGAATCTGGTGGGGGTGTAGTAATTTCATATATATGAGTGGTTATGGTGGAGGGGAAAGTTTGGACTGGTTCAAATGAAATTGGAGTAGTGGGAGATGGAATGGTGATTGAAGCAGAAGCTTGTGTTGTTGAAGGGATTGTGGTAGTAGCAAGTTCAGATACAAAAGTAGTGATGGTATATGGTGGAATAGAAAAGGATGCAAAAGAAGATGTTTGTGTAATGGAAGTAAGGGTGGATGATAATGCCTCAACAATATTAGAAACAACTGCAAAAACAGGTACAAAAGCAGTATACTTGCTTTTCGTTTCTAGATAGGTGGCCAAAGATATATTCCTAGAAACTTCATACTTACTTTTCTTCTTCTTTCCAGGTTCAGAAGCTTCTGAACTCTTTTTCCTCTTTCCTCTTGAAGGATCAACTGGAATCAGAGGGTCAGCCAAGTCTATCTGAAGCTGGACATATCATGCCCTTCTTCTACCATTATCACTATATAAGAAGCAATGACATATGGACTATCTTTCTTGGTGAACAGAGGGAAGTTCTTCATAGGAAGTCTTTGTGCATAAATGGTAGTAGAAGGAACCAACAGAGGATTAGCGTTGATTTTCTTTATCATCCCCATATTCTTATGATTCGGTGCATTGAACGATTATCCAATGCCAAAGGCCAGATCTTCCGTATAGTGAGCTTCTTCAACCAGAAACTTTGCCAAACCACTCTCCATAAAGATATCAGTCATAAGACGTCTAAATGGAATATAATTTGGAATCTTCTTGTTAGGATCATCTGTGGTTCCGGTCTTTCTTATTGTATCCCTATAATAGTATAATATAAATGAAGGAAGACATATATTCTGCTTAGCCATCAGATAATACAAAATGTACTTCTAACAAGCATTAAAGAAATCATATGAGATTGAAGGAGGTCTAGCGTTGATACATCCCATAATGATTTTATGCCTAACCCTAAGCTTATCAGGTAAATCCTTACTCTTGTATTCATTTCTCTCAGGAGAGTAATTCTTGAAGATGAATTTGTTGATAGTTTCCTTCAGAAACCTAGACTTACTATCAACTCCATGGACTATTTTTCCTTCCAGATGCTTCATTCCCAGAAGATCTGATATAGACTTTTCAGTTATGATGATTTTCTGACCTAACACATGAGAAACAATATGCAGGTTATCACAGTCAGCTTGTTTCCATAAATCCTTCACCAGAACTTCATACACGGGACCATGAAGCCTCATAAAATAGTGTTCCCAACCTTGAGCGTGCAATTATTCCCTTAGGTCCCAACCGCTGGAATAAAGATTATTGAAATCAACCATATACTCACGAAGAACAAGTAACTCTTGTGGAGGAGTAATGCAAGAAACATGAGCATGCATCTTTGTAATGTGAGTTTCATCAATGATTGGTATGGAGGATGAAACACTTACCATGGGAGTAGACGAACTAGGTGGAACAGTTGAATATGACGACCCAGAAGTATTCAAACATTGTTCCTACTCATTAGAAAACTTAACATCCTCTTGTTGTTGTGCATTCATCATTGTTGAAGTGTTGAAGATGATGGAGTTATTGACGAAAGTGATGAACTTTTATGAAGAACGTTGGTGAAGATGATGAACACGAAGAACAATTGAGAAAAAGAGGGGTTTTAGGGTTTCTAAAAAGTGTGGGAGTGAAGTGGAGTATGTGTGTTATAATGTTTTTAGTAGAGAGAAAAAAATAAATAAAAATAAATAAAAACAAACATAATTATTAGGAGTAATAAACGAGAGTAATAATTATGAATTTAATCAATTCCAAGAAAAATTCACATTGCTCATCGCATAGCTTAAGTAGAGTGTAATGATTAACAATAAGTAAGGGTTACACGCGTCAGAAAGAGTATGTCTCCAGCGTAATAAACATCACAGAAACCAGAAAGAGTATACTCTGATGTTTTCTCATACATCAAGCCAAGGTTAGTTGTTCCTTTCAGATACCTCAGAGTACTCTTAACAACAATTATGTGATATTCCCTGGGATCAGATTGGAATCTAGCACATAAATAGATGCTAAATAAAATATCAGGTCTGGAAGCAGTTATATACAGAAGAGAGCCTATCATACCACGATACAACTTCTGACATACATTTCCACTTACCTCATCTTTCTCTAGAATGCATGTTGGATGCATCAGAGTCTTTGTTGGTGTGTTGTCCATCATGTCGAACTTATTCAGAAGTTCTTTGGTATACTTACTCTGATGAATGTAATTAGCTTCTGATTGTTGATCAATTCGAATTCCCAGAAATAACTTCAGTTCTCACATCAAACTCATCTCAAACTCATCCTGCATCATCTTAGAAAATTCCTCGCAAAGAGAAGGTTTAGTAGAACCAAAAATATTATCATCAACATAAATTTGAACTATCAGAATATCATTTTTGAATGATTTACAGAAGTGTGTAGTATCAACCTTCCCTCAGGTGAATTTATTTTCTAAAATAAAACTACTTAATCTGTCATACCAACCTCTAGGAGCTTGCTTTAGACCATAAAGAGATTTCTTAAGTTTAAAAACAAAATTTGATTTCTCAGAGTTTTCAAATACATGAGGTTGTTTAACGTACACTTCTTCTGAAATATAACCATTCAGAAATGCACTCTTAACATCCATATGATAAAGGATGATGTTATAATTAACAGAAAAAGAAATTAATAAACGAATTGCTTCTAACGCGGTGAATGGTGCAAAGGTTTATGTATAGTCTATTCCTTCTTGCTGATAATAACCTTGTGCAACCAATCATTCCTTGTTTATGACAACTTCACCCTTCTCTTGAGCTTGTTTCTTAACACCCACCTGGTTCTGATGACGTGGACACCTTTATATTTTTGAACAACACCCCATACATCATTCTTTAGGAATTGGTTTATTTCTTCTTCCATTTCTAGAATTCATTCTTTGTCTAGAAGAGCTTCATCAATAGATGTTGGCTTAAACAGAGACACCAAACCCAGAAGCACCTCTTCAGAAGGTTTAAAGGATGATCTGATTCTGACAGAAGCATCTTTGTCTCCCAGAATTAATTCTTCAGAGTGAGAGATTGCAGTTCTGCTTCTCCTTTGTTATGGAGGATCAGAATGGGTAGCAACACTATCAGAAGTAGGAACTTATGATTTTTGGCTTCTTGTTCCTTCTCCTTAGGTTTCAAGAACGTTATCTCCACATTTTCAAGCTTTTCAACTAGCTTTTACTTTTCAAAGTCAGGCTTATCATTGAATCTGACATGAATTGATTGCTCCATAAATTCATGATTCTGTGTTGTAGACTCTATAGGCTTTTAAGCGTTCATAATATCCTAACAACATACACTTTTGTGCTTTGGAATCAAACTTGCCCAGATTCTCTTTAGTGTTTGTTGTACCCCAAAATTTTCCCTCCCATATTTCTCAATACATTTCAAGTGAGGTCCTCAAATTGCTCAAGGAAGTCCAAGAGTTGACCAGACAAACTCTCTCCTAAAGGCAGTCTACCTCAAATTAGGGTTTCAGTTTGCATCAAGATGTTTGAATCAAAAGGATACCAAATTCTCACCATTGTCATAATATGTTCTCAAGATCATCCATGTCAAGTTTCAAGCCTTGCAGAGAAAATTTGCTCAGTAATTGCTCAAAGGCCCGAATATCGACTGTGCTAGGGCAAAAGTCAATTGTGTCCCACATACAGTCAAACTTCAATATTTTTGGTCAAAATTCTCATTTTGAAGTATTATTCATCATTTTATCAAGGGTTGATCATGATTCCTCAAGGATTGCTCACAATTCATCAAAACCCAAAAGTTGCTAAATTAGGGTTTTGTAGGAAAAGTCAACTCATCTTTTGACCAAACATAACTTTCTCATACTTTATCAAGAATGACCCATCCAAAGCTCATTTTGAGGAGGATGAAATTACCTACAATTCATCTTCAGCTCCCAAGTTCAAAATATGCACTCACAAGAAGATACAAATTTGGACATTATAGGTTATTTTGAAAAGTCAACAAAAACACCTTTTTTATCAAAGCTTCATACATGAACATGGAAGACTCAATTGAGATGAGACCAAAAGGGTTGCTTATAGGACATCTCAATCTTTCTAAAAAGTCTAAGAACACATCTCTTGGGTCAAAATTGAAGGAGTTATGCATTGGCAAAGTTGACCTTTTTTGCAAAATTGCCAAAAGTCAAAAGTGGCCAAAATTGCAATTTTTGTCAAATGGGCCCAACTTTTTGTGCTTGCATTGAGTTTGTAACATGATCCACGACCCATGATCCTTCCCACTTGGATTTATTTTGTTTTTGTCATTTATTTTAATTTTATTTCAATTAAATCAAATAAAATCAAAATAAAATCATGAAAAATATTAAAACTAATCAAAGCTTGAGATTTTGTGCATGTTTAGGTCTCTTATACAGCTGGAAGGAGAATCAAATCGTCCAAGCTTCAAATGTACAAAAAAAGATTGGATTTGGCTTGATTTGTAAAGATTTACATAAGAATCAAATCATGATTCAATCATCTTAATTGAGAAAGATTTGAAGCAAGTTTGTGACCTAATTTATTCTAGAGTACATATAGAGCATTTGCATATAAAAAACAAGGGCATTAGAGGCGTGAGAAACAGTAGGAAAGCTTGCAAAAACTCAAGAAAAGTGGTGAATCAAATTCCAATTTCTAGGCTTCTTCAAGCCATTCCAAGCACACCATTCGCTTGCTGGACATCTAAGGACTCTATCCCAATCATTAGCAAGCATTTTCATGCCCAGATACGCATTGTAAGTATCCCACGAAATCCATGTTTTCTTGAAATCGAATCTCATAAATTTGGCATTGTTAGCATGATTTGTTCATATATTCTGAATCCTTGAAACATTTGCAAGCTAATGATAATAATTAATTTCATTTTGGTTAACCATACAGAAAGTTGCCATGATTAGGGTTTAGGTTTCGTTTTTAGGGATTTTTCTTGCAGGAACAATTAGCCATGGAGAGTGGTACCATGATGCTCGTGAGGTTGTCACGAGTTGATTGGTACCATTGTTATGCATTTACCATGCTTGCAGTGAATTTTGGAAGATCACAGGGCTGTACCTACGCCCTTTTTTCCGTAGGTAAAAGTTTCCAAACTTTTAGCAACGAAAGGAGGTAGAAGATGATAGCGTGACACCACCTGACTAGCCCATTCAAACTTCACGCGTTTTAATATATTATTTTGCCTTTTTCCAATATAATGTTTGTTTGCTATCTTTTGTACAACAAAGCACGCTAGCTCAGTTGGTCAGGAGGCGCTTAGAAAAGCCAAAGGGCATGGGTTCGATTCCCAGGTCCCCCATATTTATTCAATGCTATTTTATTTTACATGATCAGGTGTACAAGCTTCCAGGACATCCACCATACACCCTCAATATTCAACAACCAGATCTCCAACAAGCTGGATCCAAGGGCCATCCTCTGAAAGTCCACAATGCACCATAGTCAAGCCAGCATACAGAATCTGGAAAGTCAACATGGGCTAAGGCTTATTGGGCCCAAAACTGCTATTGACACTCCATTCTTGCCACTAACACCAGGACCATTTCTTTATTTTTCTTTTTTCCTTTATTTAATTTATTTTGATTAATTATTTTCTAACATAAAAGTAATTCCTTTTTTTTACAAAAAAACTCATAAAATCAATTTTCAACAATTTGGATTTAGGTTTATTTTTATCAAATTTAATTTAATAATTAGTTTAATTTAATTTTAGGGTAATTTTAACCTTTTTGTAAATAACTTAAAATAAATTAGAAAATTAGGGTTTGTTTGATTTAATTTTTATTTTCCTTTCTTAAAATAACTAAAATACAAAAATAGGTCAAATTAATTATTTTTCTTAGTTTAAATTAATTAGTAATTAGGTTTGTACTTATTTAATTTAAACCTTATTTTCACAAAATAATCAAAAGCAACAAAAAGTGATTTTTCTTTTAATTAGGTTTAGACGGGGTCAAAACCCTAATTTTTTCTCGTTCTCGATTCATCGCGCGCATTTATTATTTTTTACGATATTAATGTAACTGCTCACGATATGTAATAGATTAATTAGGATTTTTCTTTTATTTATCGTTTTACGGGTTTTTTGGCTATGTAATTAATCCCCCCTCCCCGAAGCCTTGTAATAGCGTAGTTTTATTTCTCGCATTTTAATTTTCACAAATATTAACTGTTAGATGTATGATAATAGGATTGCATGACAAGACTGTATGTTAATTTTAAAATGGTTATCAAACCCTAAATGTGCAAAGATAATAACTTAAAATCAAATCACTCGCACATGCGCACTCCTAGGGTATACTCTCACTTCGGTTGCCTTCGGTAAACGATCATTAAGTATAGGGTGCCTTAATGGTTGCCCTCTTGTCTAAACAAAGATCAAATGTCCCGTTCGGAAATTTTGCCTCGGAATTATTGCCTCGAATATGATCTTAAGACAATAGGGTATTACTAAGACGTCCTAACATTGCTTTAGTGGTCGTACGTCCCTTTCGAATTGACCCTTAAAAACTACAACGACGGTTCTACTTACTCTTTAATAGTGGGATAACGTTGTCTAAAGGAAACAAGAACAGAAACATTCTTTTTTCGAGTAGATAGATGCTAGTAGGTACTTGCTCAAAATCAAACTTTTCACACCATACACTTTCAAACACTTTTCAAACAAAGTTTTCAAAAACACTTCGTAACACTCTTGAAGATAGAAGCAAGGGTTAAAACGAAGTAAAACAAAACTTTTCAAAACAAACACACATAAGCAATTTTAAAATGATGAGCAAGTACCTAAGAGCCCATGGAAAACCATGGATAGAAAGGGTGCTAATACCTTCCCTTTCTATAATCTACCCTCCGTACTCAAAATCTCAAAAAAGGAATTTTTTTGTGCTTTTTTTCCTTTCTAGTTGGATAAAATAAAAGTAGATGGCGACTCTTGCTTACCGCGACATTTTGCGAACACAAATGCAAAATACAAACCAACATTCTCCTAAAAACAATCCGGTTTTACCACCGTATCACAATGTTCAACATAAAACATACACATCTGAAAGGATGAAAATAAGAAATGTTGGGCTTTCTATTCCGCCACAATTCATAAGGAGTCTTACCCAAAATAGACCTTATAGAGATTCTATTTTGAATGTAGTAGGCTGTATTTACTGCTTCTACCCAAAAGTTCTTAGCCATTTCAGTCTCTTGGATCATGGAGCGAGCCATTTATTGTAATGTCTTATTCTTCCTCTCTACAACCCCATTTTTTATGGAGTTCTAGGGCGAGAGAAATCATGGGATATACCATAGGAACCAAAAGATTTTCAAAATCTTTGTTTTCAAATTCTCCACCATGATCACTTCCGACTCTGACTATTTTGCAACTATTTTCATTTTGCACTTGAGAGCAAAAAGAAGCAAACACAAGATATGACTCATCCTTATGTCTTAATATTTTTACCCATGTCCATCTGATGTAATCATCAATGGTGACTAGTCCACATTTCTTTCCATTGACAATAGTAGTTTTCACTAGTCCAAACAAATCAATGTGAAGAAGTTCTAATGACCTAGCGGTAGAAACAAACTTTTTAGATTTAAAAGAAGTTTTTGAAAACTTGCCTTTATAACATGCTTCACAAAGAGAATAAGACGAATACTTCAGATTGGGAAAGCCTCTGGCTAATCCAAGCTTATTTAGTTGAGATATCTTTCTCAAGCTAACATGGCCCAAACGTCTATGCATGACCCATTGATCTTCTTGAACAGTCAGAAGACATTCTACATTATGGTTTTTCAAATATGATAACCTGATTTTGTAAATGTTGTTCTTCCTCTTACCATTAAACAAAACTGAGCTATCCTTCTGACTTACAGCTTTACAAGACGTTTGATTAAAGATGATGTCATAAATTGTCACTATGTTGGCTAATTGACAATAAGGTATGCATCAGACCCTCAACTAAAAGAACATTGTTAATATAAGGAAGTTTACCATTACCAACAGTTCCAGAGCCAATGGTCTTTCCGTTCTGATTGCCTTCGAAATCAACAAAGCCTCCAGACTTAAAGTTCCAAATCTTGGAAAATATGCCTTTCGCCCTTCATGTGTCACGAGCATCCACTGTCTAGATACCATGACTGGTATCTGTATGGAGCTATCAAGGATATTTGCAACATAGATTATCTCATCCTTAGGTACTTATTTTCTGGGTCATTTCTTGTTAGCATTTCCATAAGTTCTTACACCTTTGGATTCTTGTGAAACAGGATAATCAAGTGGAATTTGTGCATGATATTTAGGCTTATAAGTTTCCTTATGTGTCTGTGGTTGTGTTCTAATAGAATCAGAACCTTCTTGTTCAGGACATTTTAGTTTAGTTCCAGCAAACACAAAATATTCAGAAAGAGGTTTTGGTTTGACAATCAGAGTCTCATCAATTATTTTTGATGGTCCTGAGTATCCCAAGCCTCTCCTTCCATTTCTCCTAACACCATAGATCATCAAAGCCATCTTACTTCTATCTATGCCTTTAACTAAGAAATGATGAAAAGCTCTATCATATCTGATTATTTCATCAGTAACAAACGTGCTAAAGATGATCTCTTCTTCCAACTTTGAAACTTTACTTTTAAGAGCAAGATTTGATTTTTCTAAAGAAAATATCTTTTCATTTAAATCAGAAATGTTTTGCTCACTCTTAGTACAGTTCTCAGAAGTAACTACAAAAGTCTTTTTCAGAGTTTTGTGTTTGCTTAGAAGAAGTTGATATCTTTCCATCATTTTTGATAAATAAGACTCAATTTCAGTACGAAAAAGGGAAGAAAATACCTCTGCTTCATCGTCAAAGTATGACTCATCATCGATTGTTAGCTCACACTGAGATAACTTCATTTGTACTTGTTTTGTCCATGAGTGCTACGTTAGCATGTTCTTCATCAGAATCTTCATCTTCTGACTCTGAAGCATCCCATGTGGCCATAAGACCTTTATGTGCTTTGAAAACCTTCTTAGGTTTCTTTTCTTTTCTGAGCTTTGGACATTCATTCTTGTAGTGTCCAGGATCCTTGAACTCATAACACATAACTTCTTTTCCATAAGCTTTCTTTTGACTAGATTTAGATTCATATGTATCTTATGTTCTTCTTGGTCTTCTAAACTTGCTCTATCTATGTTTCCATAGCTAGTTTATCCTTCTGGATATTAGAGAAAGTTCATCTTCATCTGAATCTTCCTCAGATACTTCTGATTCTTTTTCAGCTTGAAAAGCCTTTGTCTTTTCAGACTTAGACTTCATAGCCAAAAAATTACCTTTTCTCGGAGGCTCGTCTTCTTGAAGTTTAATCTCATGACATCTTAAAGAATTAATTAGTTCCTCAAGACTAGTATTGTTCTTATCCTTGGGCAACTTCAAGGGAGTTACCATTGGTGTCCATTTCATAGGTAGACTTCTGATAATTTTCTTGACATGATCTGTTGTAGAATATCCTTTGTTCAAAACCTTGAGTCTTTCAATAAGCGTCTGGAATCTTGGAAACATAGTTTCCACATATTCATCATCTTCCGTTTTGAAGGCTTCATATTTATGGATTAAGGCCAGAGCCTTTGTCTCCTTAACTTGAGTGTTGCCTTCATGAGTCATCTGAAGAGAATCAAAAATAGAATTTGCAGTCTCTCTGTCTATGATCTTCTCATACGCATTTTAAGAAATAGAACTCAGAAGAATTTTTCTAGCTTTGTAGTGGTTCTTGTAAATCTTTATCTGAGCCTCTGACATTGCACTTCTTGCAATTTTTATACCTTTATCATCTACTGAATAACTATAGTCACCAACTACTAGATCCCATAGATCTAGGTCAAGTCCCCGAAAATAACTTTCCATTTTGTCCTTCCAATAGTCAAACTTTTCTCCATCAAAGATAGGAGGTTTTACACTATATTGGTCTTTATCGTTATCGTTATTATCAATAGTGACAAGAACATTGTTAGCATTGTTTGCCATTATTTTTCACACAGTCTGGATCAGTACTGAACACTGTTAAGTGCTTGATAAAAATTCAAACTTTTTATCACTCCTTAGAACCGGATCTCTGATGCCAACTGAAGGTGTGAAAAATACAAGAAGGGGGGGGGGGGGGGGGGGGTTGAATTGGGTTTTAAATAAAAAACTTTTCATTAAAAAACCCCCTTTAACTGAAAGAGATTTTCTTCACTTATTTATAATAAAGATAAGATACAAGAAGGAAAGAACAAGTTATATTTATATTAGTTCACTTGAAAACTATCAAGCTAGTCTAGTCTATCCGCCAACGATTTCTCCTTTCTCAACAAGATCTTAATCCAATAATCACATTAATTATTACAATGAATAAGCTAAATGCAAGTGACTCATCTTACAATCTCTAAGACACAATAATCTTAGACTTATCAAGGATTCTGACCAATTGGTCCCTTAAGACACAATCAAACAACAATTTCAAAAAGGTTTGATTACAATAGATTTTCTTCTACACAAGTTGATAAGTAAACAGTATTTTAAGAACAATAGACTTAAGTAAAATAGGAAGCTTATGAATAGTCTCGAGAGAACATGAATTAACAACCTTTCATCTTAGTCTTTCAAGCATATTTATAGCCAGTAAAATATTATAACTATTGGAGGGTATTTCTGAAGTTTCCAATAAGTTGGCAGCTTGATTTACATGGGGGACAAGATCCTACAATGCGTCTGTCTTTCATGGTATTGGAATGAAATGTTTGTTTGTACCATGTATTGCTGTACCATGTAATCATTATCTTATTTTATTCTTGACGTTAGAGGCTTCTGATTATGCATGCGTTAGAAGAAAGAAAAAAACACTTGGGTCATAAGAACTTCAAGTCTTCAGAGTCTTCAGAACTTCGTCTTCAGAGTCTTTAGCACTTGGTCTTCAGAACCCTTTGTCTTTCAAAAACATAAGTCTTCAGCATCTGGACTTATTCATCATAACTTCTATCTTCAGATCTTCAGAGCTTGATTTCTTGACCGTGTATTAGAGTCCACACTTCAGAGCCTTCTGAATCATTTTTCTACTGTTCATCAGAACTTATGTAGCGCAGAAGTGAAACTTGGTCTCTTATAATGTCTTGGCAGTGCCTTTCATCAGAAGCAGAACCCATTTGTTAAATCTTAAAAATAACAAACATTAGAGTACCAAAATTATTCATACAAACATACTCATTGTTATCATCAAAATTCAGAGATATAAATGCAGAACCAAATCTTGTTCTAACATATAGGACTATCAAAAGTTTGAGTTTATTAGAAGTCATTTTGTGGACTTCGACCTATTTTCAAGTGACATTCGTCCAAATTTTGAGGATCAAAATGTTTGAGTAATCCCTAATAGTCCATCAATATTGGCTTAATATGCTTTTGTATCATGACCTTGATATATGTTATTTGTTAATATATATACTTATCAAGCATTGTATTTATTGTGTCATTTGTATATGACATGATAAAGTCCTTAGAATAATTAGTCTATTAATGACATATTAAGTGTGACTTGATTGTGAGAGCTCATTAAACATAATGACGTTATTCTTAAAGTATATGTAGTCAAGTTTAATGTCAAATAGGACAACAATGATGCATAAAGACTATTATGTGAGTAGATTGATGACTGTATCTCATAAGTCATGGATATGAGATATCAAATTTTCTCATAGGTATAAATATTAGGAGTAATATTTATACTATATTGACCCTTCATGAGAATACTACATAGTTGGTTATGTAAGTGTCATAAGTTATTCTCATAGTGATAATGGTGTATACCACCCTTCGACCTGAAACCACTATGGATCCTAGATGTGGAGTCGGGTACTTTATTGTCAATCAAACATTGTTTATAATAGGATAACCATAAAGATGGTTGATAGGTACTTTACAAATCATGTTGAGGGACCTGAGTGACCTAGATGAGATTTACCCCTCTGTGATACGGTGGCAAAATTGATTTTTATACTGGTTTTGCATTTTGCATTCGTGAATGTCGCGATAAGCAAGAGTCGCCATCGAATTTTCTTTTATCCAACAAAGGAAAGGGTGAAAATAACAGAAAAAGACCTTTTGAGAGTTTTCTGAGTAAGGGGGGTATATTATGGAAAGGGAAGGTGTTAGCATCCTTTCCATCCATAGTTTTCTACAGGCTCTTAGATGCTAGGTCATTTTGAATTACTTTGTGCTTTGTGTATTTTTGAAAAGTATTTTTGAAAATGCCTTTGTGTGAAAAACTTTGTAATATTTCTCGTGTCGTAGAGAACGTATACAAAGTGTCTTTGAAAATATTTTTTAGAAAAGAGTGTATGTGTGGAAAATTGTTTAATTTGAGCAAGCATCTAAGAACTATCTACCTACTCGAAAAGGTTTGTTCTTTTCCTCTTTTCCTTTAGACAATGTTATCCTACTATTAATGAGTAGGTAGCCCTATCGTTGGATATTTAAGGGACATGCGTAGGATCGTCGTTATGGTCATTGAAGGCAACCTGTAGGGATACCTTTAGCAATTTGAAGGGACGTCATCATATATTCATAGGCAACATCGAAGGATAAGATCATATACCATAGGCAACTTCGAGGGACATCGAGGGACTATGATCTTTTATGATGATTTATACAGAGGGTCTTTGCTAATGGTATCCCTACGTTTGAGGGACATGACCATTGTTTTCTGAGGCAACGAGAGAGGTTACCCTAGAGGTGCAAGTATGAGAAGTGTGTTCAATTCAATTATATTTATCTTGAAATTAGGGTTTTCTACTGTTTCTTTTTAGATCTTGCCATACATGCCTAATTACTAGCAGTTAAATATATACAAGTTTACAAGAAATATAAAGGCGGGAAATAAAGTTCATACGTTATTACAGGGCTTTGGTGTAGTTACATAAATAATGAAACTGCGAGAATTTAAACTACGGCTATTACAATTATTATGTGACCTATACAATTTGTCTAATAAATATAAATAGCAAATGAATAGAAATAAAAATAAGAAAAATGTTCAGAAAATAATTAAAACCTAAGATTCTAAGTGTTAGAAAATATATTTTTGGTATTTTTTGTTTGGAAAATAATAAAAGTGTGAATTAATAATTAAAAATTTAACTCTGATTAATTTACAAGTTAATTATGAAATAAAATCAATATTGATTAAATCAAAACAACTTTAATGTCAAAAATTATTTTGATTTATTAAAAGCCTAAAACTAATATTTAATGATTCTTTTGTGATTTTATATGTCAATTAAATTAATGATAGAAAACAAATTAAGTGAAAAATAAATAAATGAAAAGGGTTAGAAAAGAAAATAGTCAAAAAAGTGAAAAATGCATGGGGTGGGTGTTGAACCCATGCCCCTTGGGTCACAGTCAGGCGCCTCATCCACCAAGCCAAGCTATTGTTTGTGATTCAAACCTGTTCTACATAATAACCAGAACTCATTCGGGCAGTTAATAAACATTAGCAATGCATGAAATTAGTTATATGAATGTTTGGAAGAAAAGCAAATAGGAGAAGATGAGTATGCTGTTTCAAGCATCAATGGCCATAACTTTCGACCTATTCTTACCCATAGATACCTCAGGAATGATTTGTAATTGATGGCTTGGACTGAAAGTGGCGGGATATTTGGTATTGACTTTTCCCTAGTTTTGACAAAATTTGAGGTTTTAGAGAATGTTCTTGGGCAGCCAATTCCGTGCTCTCTAGTGTATGGGGGTGTTGTGTTTATATAGAGGAGGAATTTAAGTAAAAAATAATGGAAGAAATCTCATGGCATCAATTGTATGATTTATTTCCAAAATTCATTTGAAAAACTTTCCAAACTTGTGAAAATCTTGTCTTAATGATATTTGCTTGTGTCACGATTTTGACCCCAAGAAATTCAAATCTTAAGCCTTACATGCCTTGTGCATTAATCTTGCATTTTATTTGATTTAATTTGAGTTTAAATGAATAAAATCAAAAATAAATGAAGTTAAAATTAAAATAATGCATGGATCGGTTTAGGGGTTCTTAATCATGTTGTAAACACGTTCAAACCTTAAAACCTAGGCCCATTAGTCCACAAGTTCAATATTTCTCAATTTGCACTTCATGCACTTTCTCAAAACTTGCCCAACTAGTGCAAGCCATAACTTGCTCAATTTTTATCTTTTGGAGATGATCTTGGACTTTTTAAAAATCTCAAGATGTCCCCTACAACCTCTATTTTGACCCCTTTTGCATTTGGAGAAATTATCTTGATGTAAATGGTCTTGGAAAAAGGTGTCTTTTGTTGACTTTTTGAAAGTGACCTGTAACGTATGAGCTTGTATCTTTCCAATGGTGCATTTATTGGACTTGAGGGAAAAATTTAAGTTGTATGGAATTATATTCTCTTCAAAATGATCTTTTGTTGGGGGAAAATGGATGAAGTATGTGAAAGTTATGCCTGGTCAAAGTTCAGTTGACTTTTCATATAGAAACCCTAATTTAGCAATTCTTATCTTTTGATAGATTAGGAGTATTTCTTGAGGAATCATGATAAGCCCTTGATCAAATGATGGATATAACTTCAAAATGTTTATGTTGACCAAAAACCTTGAAGTTTGACTGTATATGGCCACATTTGACTTTTGACCTAGTACAGTTGATTTTCAAACATTTGAGCAATTGACTGAGAAAACTTGTAGTGTAAGGCATGAAATTTGTCATGAACAATCTTTAAGGCATATTAGGACAATGTAAAATATTTGAGACCTTTGGAGCTTAAACATCTTGGTGAAAAGTGAAACCCTAGTTGGAAGTCCATTGCTTAGGAGGAGAATTTGTCTGATCAATTCTTGGTCAACCTTGAGCAATTGAGAATCTTAATGAGCACGTATTGAGTAAAAATGGGAGGGGAAATTTTGGGGTACAACAGCTGCCCCTGTTCAATCTTCTTAAACCTGAGGATTTTGATTGGCTTGTCTGCCTTTCGTGAAATGAATGTGGAAGAGGATTGAACACTAGAGTGCCCAAAAATTTGCATTCGCATGAAGTAACACTGTTGGTTGATGCTAATCGGGAATGGGATTACAAATGCCATTTGAAGTAGATGACTGAGAGTCGTTGGAGATGGGCTTAAAGATTCCATCAGAAGTAGATGACTGAGATTCATAAATGGTCCCTTTATGGGGATTCCTGTTCCTATTGTTCGAGGAGGAGTCCACTGGGGGATGTTGATTTCTGTTGTTTTCTTGTTTGGGGAAAACTTTGTGGGGAATAAAGTCTAGGAACTTCAGTTGTCCATGACTCTACTGAGGGGTTATCTCTGGATTGGAGAGATGAAATTTTGTTGTTTTCTGGTTGAAATTCAGGCTTCACAGTAATTTGCTAGGGAGAATGAAATTAACTGCTATCTGGAAATATATCAGAAGAAACCTGTGTAGTGCTGTTTCAGGATGAGTCCAGGTAAGAGTTCATCTGGAAGTGTATGAGAAGGAACCTGGGTAGGGATGTTTTATGAGATATATGAGAGGGAGCCTGGGTAGGGCAGCTTCAGGATGAGTCTGGGTAAAACTGCATCTGGAAATTGTAAGAAGGAACCTGAGTAGGGTTGCCTCAAGATGAGTTCGTGTAAAACTGCATCTGGAAATTGTGAGAAGGAACCTTGGTAGGGTTGCCTCAGGATGAGTCAATGTAAAACTGCATCTGGAGATTGTGAGAAGGAACCTGGGTAGGGTTGCTTCAGGATGAGTCAGTGTAAAACTGCATCTGGAAATTTAAGAGAAGGAACCTGGGTAGGGTTGCCTCAGGATGAGTCTGTGTAAAATTGCATCTGGAAATTCAAGAGAAGGAACCTGGGTACGGTTGCCTTAGGATGAGTCCGTGTAAAACTGCATCTGGAAATTCAAGAGAGGGAACCCGGGTAGGGTTGCCTCAGGATGAGTTTGTGTAAAACTGCATCTGGAAATAGTTAGGAGGAACCTGGGTAGGGTTGCCTCCGGATGAGTCCGTGTAAAACTGCATCTGGAAATTGTGAGAAGGAACCTGGGTAGGGTTGCTTCAGGATGAGTTCGTGTAAAATTGCATCTGGAAATTCAATAGAAGGAACCTGGGTAGGTTTGCCTCAGGATGAGTCTGTGTAAAACTGCATCTGGAGATTGTGAGAAGGAACCTGGGTAGGGTTTCCTCAGGATGAGTCTGTGTAAAACTGCATCTGGAAATTGTGAGAAGGAACCTGGGTAGGGTTGCCTCAGGATGAGTCCGTGTAAAACTGCATCTGGAAATTGTGAGAAGGAACCTGGGTAGGGTTGCTTCATGATGAGTCTGTGTAAAACTATATTTGGAAGTCAGAAGAAACCCGTGCAAGATTGCTTCATGATGAGTCAGTGTAAATCTGTATTTGGAAGTAAGAAGAAACTCGTGTAAGATTGCTTCATGTTGAGCCCGTGTAAAGCTGTATTTGGAAGTCAGAAGAAACCGGTGTAAGATTGCTTCATGATGAGCCCGTGTAAAGTTGTATTTGGAAGTCAGAAGAAAATTGTGTAAGATTGCTTCATGATGAGCCCGTGTAAAGCTGTGTAAGATTGCTTCATGATGAGCCCGTGTAAACCTATATTTGGTCGCACAGATAATTACTCTGTTTTGTTTCAGGAGCTAATCCTAGACCTGTTGAAAATTGTTAATGATAAATATCTGTTGATTGATCTTTCCTGAAAAGGTAAAGCGTTAGCTGTATGCAATGTCATGATGTATGAAATGCATTGTGTAATGGTGTTCTCAAAATAAATGAGATTGGGATGTATGCATTTGTACTGCAGATGCTATGACGTTTGTAGAATGATGTATGAATGAAATATGTGAATGCATTTGTTGTTCTATTACATTGCTGTTGAATTAGGGAAAATAAATCCCTGATTGCAACTCGCGATGAAGAATGTAGTCTTCAGATTTTGTTGAAGCAGAACTGCTGGGAGATGATCTTCCGTTGTTAGAGAAATAAACTCTGTTGGGGAAGGAAAGCTCTGTGCACTGCCTGAGGATTTTATGAAATCCTATTGGGGAATCCTGAGAAGTTTGACGACTTTACTGGAGAAAACCTGATGTCAGAGCAATAGCTAGAAATTCCTGTTCTGCCGGGGATACAAGAACACCTGGCATCACTAGGTTGTAAGCTGAGGATATGATAACGACTTTTTAGTAAGACGCCCCTGCCTCTGTACCTGCTGGAGAAAGTACATGTGGAGAAAGTACATGCAGAGACTTTGTGGATGGTTTGAGTGTCATCCCAACTCCATGGGTGCTTCGTAAATGCTGATCAGGATGATAAGTCTTCTACTGATAAACAAATGACAAGATGACGGGACATAGTCGTACGTTTTTAATCCCTAACTTTTGCCCGAACCGCCCTTTTGGGTTTTCAGTCCACCGAGATACCCTTTTTTGCTCAAACCGCCTTTTCAGGTTTTCGACTTGCCGGGTGTACAATATTTTTGTATATATCCCTAATTTTTTCCCGAAATCTTTTGGTTCCCCGAGATGCCCTTAACTTTGCCTAGGCCTGTCAACCTATCAGGTCTTTTTCATGCATTGTAGTTTCTGACTATGTCCGCACTCATAGGATGTGGAGAGTTGTCACTGTCTATGACAACAAGTGTTGTAGAAATGCCAGAAAATGTTTATGTGATTGCATGTGCCCTTTCATACGTGGGAGCCTGTTTGGGGAGGCTTTAGGACGAATCTGGTGCACCTGATGTTTGATCAAGTTTCTGATAGTCTTGAATTTCCTAAGTATCTTTTCTAAGAACTATCATGGAAGGATTTGAAGACATGATACTAACACCATCTGATACTACTGGCAGAGACAAGCAATTTGGTGGTACCAAAGATTCAAATTTCACAGTGATTTTCTGCTCGAATTCCGGATCAATGTAACAGCCCCCGAGTGATTCATATGGAGATCTTCCCCTGGCTATTCAGCATTTTAGAGAGATTCTTTGCATATTGGCTTGACTGCCCTAGATTAATTAGACATCATGTCATTCCCCTTGATTAAAGGCTTGTTATTGGGAATGTTTTTTTCGTCTGAGGTGATTCTGTCCATTGAGGGGGTCTTCGTTCACTGAATATTCGTTGTGTGAATTTCTATGCCATTTGAACAATTAACCATATGCAAACAACGTCATTTAAAGAATGCAAAGCTTATGTCTGTCTTGAATTTTTTTTAAATGCGTTTTTTGTAGTAAAACAAAATTTGCAAGAATTTGATATCAACTCATGATTTATAGCAAACCTTACAGGAGTCAGGATACCTTTGTAACAATATGTAATCGAACTAACCCATGCTTCAGCTAGGAATTTTAAAGGTTGTAGCGTGGCCTGGTTCACAGTTTAAGAAAGAAAGGATAAAGGCTCAAAATTTGTACCCACCCTTTCTTCGTGATGTTCTTCAGTCCTATGCTCAGTTAATTATGCATTTCGAATCCCAGTTAAGTTTTGGAATGTTGGCCCCGGTATTCCGGTGATGGTTCAGAAATTGAACGTTTGTTTGAGAAGGCAGTCATTTTTGTGGCCTTTTCTTTTTGTTGAGGATTTGTAGGACCTCTTTCTTTTTTGATTTTTCTATCCATGTCTTTTGCCTGAACCATTTCATTTGTGATTATAGTAAGCGGGATACCCCCGTTTTTTTCCCTTAAGTCCCCTTCATAGGTTTTGACTTAATGGGCTTTTATTTTGAGAGATAATGACTGCCTGTTCTTAATGATTATGTGGAACCATCACCATCTTTTGGATAGCATCTTCTACACTATTTGTCGTGTATGAAGGAAAAGCTTGTGACTTAATGCACATCTGAATTAACTGAGAAAATTACCCAGCCCTAAGTTATGATTAAGAGTTTTAATTTGTGTGAAAAGAAAACTCCTACTTCTTAGGCTCAAAGGGGTTGACTAGGGATTATCTTCCTTATAAATCCACTATTTAGGATTTGAAACAACGCCTGTACATCTTCAGCGGGGTCTGTTCAAAAGCATACTGTAGAGATTGTGGTATCGTTCTCGTCATCCTTCCTCTAAAGGCTTAGAGCTTTTAATCAAGAGTTGAATATCATAAAAAGGAAGTAAGAAAGCAGTTTAAGCATAATGAAAACAAATTAATTCTAGACAAACTTGTGCAATGCATTAATGAAATAACAAAGTTTGACATGACCATAACTATTTAAATAAACAAAGAAAATATAACTTGAAAATTCAAATGAACAAAAATGACTTCAATCTTGGCCATGATTTGGCATGGGAGCAGTAATCACGCTGCGAGTCTCAGGAGGGTCGAACTCAATCTCCTTGGCATCAATCATATTTTAAATCTTGTATTTCAGTGCCCAACAATCGTTATTATCGTGCCCAGGACTGCCAGAATGATAGGCACACCTTGCATCAGGGTTGTAGTTAGGAGAAGAAGTCTTAGGGTTTGAATAAGGTCCTATCAACGTAATCAAATTCATCCTCAACATATGTTGTAATGCTTGAGACATCGGCATGTTGATCTTAGTAAACTGTCTCTTAGGCTCGTCTTGCCTTAGCTGATTATCCTGTTGTTATGGTCGTTGCACGCGTGCCGAATTAGAGACCAGCACTGCCCATACGGATTGGTGGTAGTCTGCCTTATTACGACCCTTCTGGCCATACACAACATTGGCTTCCCTCTTACCAACAAATGGCTTCTTCTCAGTATTAGAAGATGCAACCATCGGGATCTTCTGACTCATGATACCACCTTTGATCTTTTCTCCAGTTAGAACCATCTCTGTGAACCCGGATGAGGAACTCCCAATCAGCAGATTAAAGAATGGGCCTGTCAGAGTTCCCATGAACATGTCTACCATTTCTCGATCATTCAGAGGAGGTTGTACCCTGCCAGCTAGATCCCTCTATTTCTGGGCATATTCCTTGAAGCCTTCTCTTGAACTCATGGACATTTTTTGAAGTTGTGTACGAGTTGGAGTGAGGTCAGCATTGTATTGGTACTGCTTGTAGAAAGAAGCAGCCAAGTCTTCCCAGGTATGGATGTTGGCTCTTTCCAACTGATAAAACCAATCCAGTTGAGTGTTGGCCTAACTTTCTTGGAAGAAATGGATCCATAATTTCCGGTCAGCAGTGTGAGGCTGGATCTTCATGACATAGGACCTTAAGTGCAACTTAGGGCAGGAGACACTGTCATACTTAGAAAATGTGGGAACCTTGAAATTTGGTGGGATGACCACTCCAAGAACCAACCCTAACTCTTCAAAGTCCAAGACAGGTACCTGCTGAATCTCCATAGCATTGAGATGATCCTCCATCTGTTTGTATTTATCATCAGCAAGAGGATATTGCTCCTCAGAATAATCAGCTTTGTCTTCATCAACCTTGGGGTTGTTGACTTCTTCATGATTATCCCCTTCGTTTGATGGAGTTGTGAGATCTAGAGCTCGTTTAACTGGTCCTCTGAGTTTTTTTTCCATATTCAAGATGCCAGCCGGTTTCTTTGCCTTCTTCTTCTTCTCTTTGATGACGAGAGCTTTCAGTTCTTCCTGCCCCTGGGCCAAAGCCATGACCATTTGTTGGAACTGAGCATTTTGAGATTGAAGGTCTTTTACTGTTTGTTCACGGGCCATTTCTTTTGATGAAATAAATAGCGATAAGATGAGAAACTTGTATTCGAAGACCTGTTATGAAATGGCATGCATGCAATGTTTTCAAGGATCTCGCGGGGTAAACAAGAAAATTTTAGAAGTTGAAAAATGTAGCTTTGATTAAAGAACTTCGTATCGTTGAGTGTCATTCTACAAGATTCAAACTCACCATATCAAATGGGTCATAGCCCCTGACTCAAGTTATTAAGTTTTAATATTTTGACGGCATTGGCTAGAGGAAAATAAATCCCCTTGCCCCTTGCTAGACGTCTGATTTATCATAACCTGCACCACAAACCCTTGATATCCTTGAAATAGTTAAGGAAATGCTGTGGCATGATGTTATGATATGTATGCTATGCGTTAAGCAAAAGTGTAAGGTGATGAACACAAGTGAGTCTAAGAAGTCCAGATTACTGGATAATGACTATAAAAAAATACTGCAAGGAGATCATGTTGTTAGATAAAAAACCTTGCAAGTAGCTCAAGTTGAAAGCAAACAAATCACACAAGCAACCTTAGGTTTAGGCTTGCATGAGGTTTATAGGTAAGTACCCTCTTGAAATTTAGTTGGCTCAACCTGTCCTAGTAATAGTAACCGGGTTCTAAGGGATCTCAATATCACTGATCTTTTCCACAAGTTTTGTTCCGATCGACAACTGACTTGCCACCAAACAAAGTTCGAGAGTCAAATCTCAATGAGTATAGTATCGAGAATCAACCGACTTAGGACTACACCCAAGACGGCTATCTCACTACTTCCTAATGGCCAAGTTAGTCAATTAAAGGTTCTAAGGTCAGTTGATGCTTTATGGCACCACGCAGCGGCCCCGTATTCTCTTTGATTACTCAAGGGCTACCGATACCAACTAAAGTGTCACATCAACATATCTATCACTTCAACTGTGTAGGTATACCCTGCACAGTTTCCATGATCTATTGCTACTTACCTAAAAGGTTCCCCAGATCCGGGTGTATGATCTATAGTAACCCAAACAAAGCCCTCAAAAGTAAAGCAATCAAAGCACACAAATAAGTTAAATAATGAACAAGCTCTAAGGTAACCCCACTTTTTGTATTCCCCAACAGAGTCGCCAGTTCTGTGATACGTTGGCAGAATCGACTTTTATACTGGTTTTTCATTTTGCATTCGCAAATGTCGTGGTAAGAAAGAGCCGCCACCGACTTTTCTTTTATCCAACAAAGGAAAGGGTGAAAAGAATATAAAAACACCTTTCGAGAGTTTTCTGAGTAAGGGGGTATATTATGGAAAGGGAAGGTGTTAGCACCCTTTCCATCCGTAGTTTTCTACGGGCTCTTAGATGCTAGCTCATTTTGAAATACCTTGTGCTTTGTGTGTTTTTGAAAATTATTTTTGAAAATGCCTTTGTGTGACAAACTTTGTAATGTTTCTCGTGTCGTAGAGAACGTATACAAAGTGTCTTTGAAAATAATTTTTAGAAAATAGTGTATGTGTGGAAATTTTTTTTATTTGAGCAAGCATCTAAGAACTATCTACCTACTCGAAAAGGTTTATTCTTTTCCTCTTTTCCTTTAGACAATGTTATCCTACTATTAGTGAGTAGGTATCCCTATCGTTGGATGTTTGAGGGACATGCGTAGGATTGTCGTTATGGTCATTGAAGGCAACATGTAGGGATACCTTTAGCAACAAGTAGGCACAATGGTCTTTGGTTTTGACTTTGCCCTAGTTTTGAAAAAATTTGAGGTTTTTAGAGAGTGTCCTTGGGAAGCCAATTTCGTGTTCTCTAGTGTATGAGGGTGTTGTGTTTATATAGAGGAGGAATTTAAGTAAAAAATAATGGAAGAAATCTCATGGCATCAATTGCATGATTTGTTTCTAAAATTCATTTGAAAAACTTTCCAAACTTGTGAAAATCTTGTCTTAATAATATTTTCTTGGTTGTCACGATTTTGACAGATTTCTATGAGCTATTTGGACCCCAAGAAATTCAAATCTTAAGCCTTACATGCCTTGTGCATTAATCTTGCATTTTATTTGATTTAATTTGAGTTTAAATGAATAAAATCGAAAATAAATGAAATAAAAATTAAAATAATGCATGGATCGGTTTAGGGGTTCTTAATAATGTTGTAAACACGTTCAAACCCTAAAACCTAGGCCCATTAGTCCACAAGTTCAATATTTCTCAATTTGCACTTCATGCACTTTCTCAAAAATTGCCCAACTTGTACAAGTCATAACTTGCTCAATTTTTATCTTTTGGAGATGATCTTGGACTTTTTAGAAATCTCAAGATGTTACCTACAACCTATAGGTTGACCACTTTTGCATTTTGAGAAATTATCTTGATGTAAATGGTCTTGGCAAAAAGTGTCTTTTGTTGACTTTCTGAAAGTGACCTGTAACGTATGAGCTTGTATCCTTCCAATGGTGCATTTCTTGAACTTGAGGGAAAAAGAGAAGTTGTATGGAATTATATTATATTTAAAATGAGCTTTTGTTTGGGGAAAATGGATGAAGTATGTGAAAGTTATGCCTGGTCAAAATTCTGTTGACTTTTCATATAGAAACCCTAATTTAGCAATTCTTAACTTTTGATAGATTAGGAGTATTTCTTGAGGAATCATGATCAACCCTTGATCAAACGATGGATATAACTTCAAAATGTTTAAGTTGACCAAAAACCTTGAAGTTTGACTGTATATGGCCACATTTGACTTTTGACCTAATACAATTGATTTTCAAACATTTGAGCAATTGACTGAGAAAACTTGTAGTGTAAGACATGAAATTTGTCATGAACAATCTTTAAGGAATATTAGGACAATGTAAAACATTTGAGACCTTTGGAGCTCAAACATCTTGGTGAAAAGTGAAACCTTAGTTGGAAGTCCATTGCTTAGGAGGAGAATTTATCTGATCAATTCTTGGTCAACCTTGAGAAATTGTGAATCTTAATGAGCATGTCTTGAGTAAAAATGGGAGGGAAAATTTTGGGGTACAACACCCTCCTACATATACGGGAGTAATATCTATGGGTCCTTTGATATAGTATGGCTGTAAAATGCATGGCCATGCTTAAATAAGTCAATATGAGATGTTGGGATTATTTGTTATTATCAGGTTTACTCGGGGATCAAGGAATAAAATGTTAAACTATACGAGGGTGACACATTATATGACTTGTGTTCGATATAGGTATAAGGGTAAAAGGGTAATTTTACACATGATCATTATCACAGAAAGGTTTTGTCAGATCACACGATATTCTCGTCACTCTGGTAGCAGTGATGTGTTGCTAGATAACACTCACTGTTTATAATATTAAATAGGTGATCTAATATTATTGCCAATCTTACGAGAACCTACAAGGTCACACACATAGAATACTTATAGTGGAATGGATAATTAAGTTAAATAAGATTTAATTTAATTATGTGTTAATGATATTTAAATTGTTTAATACATTAACACATATATAATTTATTTGATTAAATATGATTTAATTAAATAAATGAGAATTTACAATTGATTAAATTAAATATGATTTAATTTAATTAATATTTTATTTTGTTAAAAGAGTTTAATCAAATATAAATATTATTTATTTAATTAAAATAGTTTAATTAAATAAGATTGGACTTATTTTGGAAAAGTTAAAAATAAGAGCATTGGGGTTTTAGAAGCTCTCTTAAATAGATGAGCTCTTTCCCTTACAAATGCTAATTGTCAATTTTCAAGAGAGCAAGAAACGACTAGCATTGCCTTCCACTTTGCACTCACGTGGACTACGTAGAGACGCCGATAATTTCTGCCGTTCGTGATCAAAGATAAAGCACGTTTCAAGAGGTAATTCTTGAATCTTCATTTTGGTTCGTTTGATTTGTGATTGATAATTTAATCAATATCTGTTCATATGGATTGTTCCGCTAAGAGGATAAAAAAGTTTAAAAGACCCTCTTAAATCCCAACACATAACAGTTTCGATTTTCATCAATTCAGGTTGATTCTTTTGCAACACATCATAAATGGCGTTATCTACAAGATCACTTCAAGGAGCGAGAGAAAATTATGCTTAGAAGGTCATGAAATTTAATGGAATGTTTTAGGTCATTTTTTTGGCCTATAATGTTCTTAACCTCTAAATTCCAACTTATGTTACCAATTTTATAATGCCATGATTTTTGCCTCAAAGCCTTATTTGTTATGTTGAGATTATTTACCATCATCAAGTCAAGAGCCATGACACAAATTTTGAGTTTAAGAATTCATAGATTGTTTGTTGCTTATAATACAAATCATTTGTGTTCGAGCATTGACAATTATTGAATAAAAAATTAGTTTGATCATCAAGATTCCAATTCAAATAGAGAGGAAAGTACAAAGATGATGATCACAAAAGTTGTTGAAGACTTAAATTCCAATTTGAGCTAATATGGAATACATTCAAAATTCTAAAGTTGCGTGATCTATTTGGAACAAGTTTGATTCAAATGCCATTCAAGTTTTTTTAGCTATGAATTTCACTTGGTACAAGTTGAACTCCAATGTCATTCTAGTTATCTTTTGCCTATGTTCCAAGTCACATAATGCAAGGAACTAGTTCAATTGCCTTAAACCTATACTTCAAGCATGTTTTAAAAAAAATAACAATCCAAATCTAGGGCTTAAGATTCAAAATAGGATTTGACACCCAAACTTTCAAAACTCGAGGAAATGCAATATTACAAGAGAAACCATGTCAAGACTTCTTTGTTTAAGTCTCAAGTTGCATTCAACACATACAAAATTCAAGTTCTATGGTCTAGGTTCCAAGTTATATCATAAAATAATACAAGAACATTACATTTTTCTATACCTAAAACTTCAAGAGTGCATCAATGCTACAAATTATATGGCATAAGTTACAAGCATTTGTGACAATTCTTCCTAAGAGCTAGGGCCGAGCTCTTCATGGTCTCTTGAGTTCACACGTGGCTTCAATTCCTTTATCTTCAAAGGCCTCACCCTTGTTAGCCATCCATCACAATATTACATGAAAGAGAACAAAGAACAAGAGGTTTGCTTTAACCACAAATCGAACCTGTAAGAATGCCCAAAAAATTCAATAGAAGAATCGTTGCTTAACGAGACTACAACATGGTTCGAAACGGCCAAATAGATCAAGTTGTCAATAACACACCATGAACAAGATGTTTTACATTTGAGCTTGAACCAAGTATCTCAAAATACCACAAGTTTTTTCAACTTACCAATAACATCACATGTCAAGATAACAAGAAAAGCATTAAATCAGAATTTTTAATTAAAGGGTCGAGATGAAATAAAAGAGAGTGCAACAAAATACAAAAAAATTATCTCAGGCCCAATCAGTACAACAACAAAGAGGGAAATCATTTTATCTCAGCCCAATGTCAAATAAGTGATTCATCACAGAAACCCTAAACTATCAGTATAAAGGCATTTATTTCACAATGATTCAGAGAGAGTTGTTTTGGATTCATTCACTGACAAATTCAGAAAACCAAAAGAAGAAATAAAACTCAACTCACCTAAATAACCCGTTGCCGAAATCTACCCTTCCCGAAATTTACACCATCCTTCATCAGAAATTTCTCTATCTCGCTAGAACTTCCCCTTTCTCGTCAGAACCACCCCTAACTACACCAGAACTATGTCAATCACCATCGTTCTCCTTTCTTCTTCCAATAGAAGGTTGCTCGCCTTTCTTCTAACACTGAATCCTCTTTTTTAATTATGTTTTGATTTGAACTTGTTTTTGAACAAAAAAGGTTTTGAACTTTGGTTGTAGATCATGTAAAATTGGTTGGTTTTCTAAAAATTTGGACACTGGATTTGAAACAAGGGAGGAAAATTGAGTGAGACTGTAAAAAACAATTTAAAAAAAAATCACTCACACGGCAGCGCCGCCGTGAAAGCCACCAACCGTCGTCGTGTTTTCCGTCCCTCTGCCCTCTTTTTCTTCTCTCTCTTATTTTCCGCTTCGGTTTCTTTTTTTAAATAGAGAGAAAACGATGTTGGTTATTAATAAGAGATAGAGTGTTCTTGTTTTAAAAATTGAAAAAAAAACAACAACGAATGTTATGTTGTGGATTTGTGAATTGTTACAGCATAGTGGTGCAATAGGTTCTTCTTTTTATTTATTAGTGTGATACGGTGAGAGAACTGACTTGAGGTTTTGCGTTTGTGTTCGTAAATGTTTCGGTTTAGCAAGAGTCGCCACCGACTTTTTATTTTATCCAAAGGAAAGGTCAAAAAGCACAGGAAAGACCTTTGAGATATTTTCTTGGGTTCGGGGGGTAGATTATGAAAAGGGAAGGTGCAAGAACCCTTTTCATCCATGGTTATCCATGGGCTCTTAGTTACTTGTTTAGATCACTTGCTTTTGCTTTTCGATTGTTTGAAATGGTGCTTTGTGTATGGTTTTGAAAATGTTTTGAAAAGAGGCCTTGTCTAGGAAACCTTTGTAATGATTCTTATTTGAATGTATACAAAGGTGTATTGTCTTTTGAAAAGATGTTTCAATGTTTGAATGTTTGAAAGTTTGTTTTGAGAATTGTGTTGTGAGGTGTGTTTGAAAATAGCAAGGATGTTTTTGCAAGTTTTGATCAAGCAACTAAGAGTTGTCTACCCTATCTACTCAAGAGTCTTTCCTACACATTTTTAACCCTTTTGACAGTGTTGTTTTACCATTGCATTTGGTAAACAACCTTGTATTAGGATGTTAAACGGGACAGGCGCGGGTCATCGTATTGACCATGATAGCAATTGTGCTAAGTATCTTTAGAAATTTTTTGAGGGACTAGATCACTTTGTATAGGCAATCAAGATAGCGTCATCGAGGGACTATGATCTTTTTGTTTTGATTTTGTTTTTTCAAGATACTTAACATGCATACCATGGCCATTTTAAAGGCAACAAGTGGATGAAACCCTAGGGGTGCATGTGTGCATTGTGTTGTCATTTTCATGCATCTTTTGTCTTTTTTAGGTCTAGCTATTTGTTTTGATTTTGGATATTGCATACAAACCCTAATCTCTATCATGACATATTTGAAAGCTATAAATGCGTAAAATAAATCTACGACTATTACAACATTGATATGGGGAGGGGGATACAATTTGAATGGGGAGTATTTGCAAGAAAATAAAACCCTAAAGTTAACAATTACATCCAAATTGAATTAATTGTGCAAATAAATAAATAGGCAAATATTTAAATAAGTAAATAAATATAAGTATGCAAAATATTATAAATATGCAAAAAATGTTTGTTTTGTATTATTTTTATGTATGTAAAAATATAATATTTAATGTATTAAAAACGAAAATAAAAAGTTATTTTTGTTAAGGGTAAAACCCTAATTTATTTTAAGAAAGTATATATATATTAATTATATTATTTATGTACAATAAAATAAAATAATAAAATATATACAAATGTCAAAAAATAAAAATATATTAGAAAAAAAATATTATTTAAGTATGTAAATAATAAAAAATAAAAAAATAATATTTATGTATTATTTTCAAGTTTTTATTAAAGAAAATAAAAGTATGTTATTTAATAATTATTTTTATGTTAGAAAAAATAATAAAAAAATACAAAATAAAATGTGAAAATTTATTGAAATATTTTTGGTAATTTTTAAGTTTAGAAAAAATAAAATAAAGTCAGAAATGAAAAAGAAATAGAAAAATTAAAAAAAAATAATGAAATGGGCCAGGGGGTGTAGTCAGCAAGCTGGGGGTTGCCAAAAGTGAGAAGTAGCCAGGCCCCGCTCAGCTACTTCATCTTCAACCTTCGTCCAAACAAAATACGCCCGTTTCCTGTACAAATGTCCAACTCCTGCATACGTGCTCTGAAGCAAAAACTCACAACATGAAAGTTATAGCATTTTTCAACACGATTCCAACCATATAAAGAACTTAATCTAACTCTCAAAGACCAGAGAGAATTTCTCTGGCCCTAATTTCTAACCTAACTTTTTCAGAATGTTCATCAATCAAATTCTCTCAACACACTTAACTTAAATGAAACTATGCATATGTACAACTTAAGGGCTATGAGTAGTACATTTTTTATTCACAAACCTAAGCCTAATGATTCATAAATAGAGAGATAGAAAGTTAGAAAATACATGTTTTAGTTGAACTCGTGTATGGCAATGTGGAGGTTTTCAATGAGGCCTGAGATGTTTGTGAGCTTGCCTGAACTTCCTCTGACCTTCCCCAATGCTTTGTTTGCTTTGAGCTTGCTTGAATAAGCCTGTAGAAGTCAACCTGCACAAGCTGAAATCAGAAATGGTGAAGCTTGCAAATGGGGTTATAGTAAATGGCCAATGGTTGGGATAGCTTAGGTGGGTTATATGGAAGGTATTGGAACTAATTTGGGACAAAACGCACGAGTGGTTTGTGAGATGGAAGTGAAACTGCAGAGAGTGCCCTATTTTGCAAGAAGATGGTGTTTTTGTGTTTTAGAAGGCTTGAGTTTTGGATAGATCGTGCTTCTGGCTCAAGGCAATATGCAAAAGTTGTTTGGAATGCTTACAAACTTTGTTCTTATCAGATTTTTAAGATATGGCTCTTTTGCAAGTTTACTTGGTTTTGAAGTAAAAGTGTGAAGTGATACAAGACAGGCCTGTACAAGCTATCTCCAAGCATGCACAAGATGGATGTAACTTTGCCTAAGTTTATGGAACTTGTTTGCTGCAAAGAGAGGGGTTCAAGGCTCAAGGTAAGCAAGTTGACATAAAGTTGCCTTTATCAAAATGGCATAGTTTGCTTTTTGCCAAAAATAGATTAAACCCTTGTGTAAAATTCCAATAATCAGAATAATGCCTTAGACCATTGAGTTTGCATTCAATTTTTGAGTGTGGAAGGGTTTAGAGACCTGTATTCAAGTACAAGCAAAGTTGGACAATTTTGCAACTTGTAGCCAACATGAAAATGCCATGGATCAAAGTGAGTTTTTGCCAAATTCAAACCTTCGATTCTCCCTAACCATAAATGATTTTGGAGAGTTCTTGGACATTTTGGAAAGCTTGTAACATTCTATACAATCCATATTTGAAATGAATTTTGAGATTCTAAGTGGAACTATGTGAAAAATGGCCATGAAGATAGGTCAAAATCCTGCCTAAACTAGGGCAAAATTTCACTAAGTTAAAAGTTTCATGAACCCTTATTCAAAAAATCATAACTTGAGATACAAGCATCGTTTGGGAAAACTTTATGAATCAAAGTTGTAGATTTTGTGGGTGACTACAAATTTCATGTTTGAAGTTTTGTTTGAATCCAATTGCATCATGGTGAAAATGTTGGGCAAAGTTGGGGAAAAAAAAAGAAAATTTCATAACTTAGAAAAATTCTAAGTTATGAAAATTTTCAATCTTAAACCCTAATTTGCAAAATTAGGTTTCTTGATGAACAAGTTTCATGTTTTAACTCATCTTGATGAAAAATGACCCTTGGCACTTGATTTTGACCAAAAAGTCAAAGTTTGACTTTTCAGTGTACAATTGATTTTTGATCAGTTGACTGGAAAATTCATCTGTCAATCCAATGCTTTTGAGATCTTTTGAACCTTGTGATTAGGTCAAGATGATGCCATTGAGTCCTTGAATCCATAATTGAACCCAATTTGCCATTGGCTAGGTGAAAAATCAGAAATTGCCCTTATATAGTCAAAACCCAAAAATGACCATTTTGCCCTTTTGATGATTTGATCAAATTTCTTGAGGAGTTGTGGTCCAAACTTAATAAAATGGTTCATGTGAGTCTATAATGTTGATGTGGATAAAAAATTATGAGGTTTGACTGTAAATTGGCCACAGTTGACTTTTTCCCCAATACAACTGATTTCTAGGTCAACTGTCCAATTGACTGGGCAAAAATTTGACTCAAGGCTTGAAACTTGGTAGAGGCAATCTTATAAGTCCAACATGAAGTATGAAAGTCACTTTGAGCATTGAAAGTCCAAAAATCCCTGTGCAAACTCAAACCCTAATTTCAGGTCATTAGTGCAAGGAGGTGTCTTGAGCAGAGCAAACCCTAGCTTGGTCTTGAGTCCAAAGAGTCTTGTGAGGGGAAATATTGATAAAATGAGAGGGAAAATTTTTGGGTACAACAATTAGTTATTTAAATTTTATGGGGATCAGAACGGTTAATCACTGGGTGACAAGTGGTCTCTAGAGCCACTCTTCCCCATCTGAGAAGATGACCGGAAATTAAATTCTATACATGCTGTCCAATTTTCTTACCGTACGCTTACAGATTCTGTTCAATGGATACAATTACTTCATCTGAGTTGATCAAATCTAAAGGCTGGCATTTTCCTGTTTTAATTTCTTTTACAATCTTTTATTTTAATTAACTTTTAACTTTAAAAATTCATTTTAAATTCAATTTTTGTCCAAAAATTCTAAAAAAAATCACAAAATTCATTTATCTCAATTCCGACTTAGTGTAATTTTTTAGGAATTTAATTTTGTTTTTTTCTTCTTATATTTTTAATCATTTTTCACTTATTTGAGTGGTTTTATCTGATTTAAAAATACTTTTAATACTTTTAAAATTCTGAAAAAATTATAGAATGATTCAATGATAAATTGATGACTTATGGTGACCTTGTTTGATTTTTATTTCTGACTTTACTATTTTTTTATAGATATTTTTGGTTTATTTCATTTAATTTCTGAGTTTTTAAAATTAGTTTCTTTATTCAAAAATTATTAAATTTTTTGTCAATACTTCTTGACTTGTATTAACCTTTGGTAATTTTTTGAAGTTTTTATTTGATGTTTTGATACACTTTGTGTATTTCATCAATTAATTAACCATTTCTTTATTTTTTTTATTGTTTTAATTACAATTTTTTTATTTTATTTGGACCATGTGAAGAAAATTCATAAGTTTCATTAACATCATTGAATCTTGGGTGTTGAGTTAAACTCCATCAAAATAGATGAATGATTTTAATGATAACTTGATTAATTCTTTGGTTCAGGTGTGAGATTTATTTCTTGTTTATCTCTACTTCACATCCTTCTTTTTTCCTTTAAGTGATCATTAGTGGCCCAAAATTTATGTTTGAAAGTCCAAGTATGATTAATTATTGTACTTTGGTTCAAAAACTTTGAAGCTTGTTGTTAAGAGGCTTTGATTTTATTAACCCACTAATAAGTCTTCATCAACTTTGACCTAAGTTCAATCCTCAATCATCATTGATCATTTATTATAGAATTCATCTTTTTCTTCTTATTTTTCTTTTTATAATGACTTAGGTCTTGATCCTTAGTTTTAACTTGTGCTACATGTTTTAGGAGTATGGTTTTTACCATGCCTCTAACATGTATGGTACATACATTTCTATTTACTGGCCTCAAAATAGGTGTGACTTCTACATAAGTCGACTTACGATTGCTTAACATAGCACTAAATTTGTCCCAGTTCAAAAAATGATTATTCGTGGCTCAAACTTTATGTTTAAATGCCCAAGTCTGATTGATTGGTTATCTTGGATCCAATATCTTTGAAACTTGTTGTTAGGATGTTTTTATTTTATCAATCTTCTATGAGTTTTCATTATTCTTGGTCCAATATCATCATTCAATCATCATTGATCATATTTGTGACTATTAACTTCTAACTCGTTAGCACTTAACTTTATGCTTTACTTTATATCTTTATTTTATGTCTTTACTTTTTATGCACTTTTATCTTTAGCATTTACATCTCATGTTATTTGGTTTTGCTCACTTGAGCATTTTTTTATATCATTTTATCTTTGCTCACTTGAGCTTTTATTTTCTTTGAAGACACTTAATAACCATTTTGAACATTAAAAGACTTAAGCCTCTCTTTATGGACTATTGGTTACTATCCTTGGCATATTGGAGTTGTGGACCTCTTGGACTTAGGATTAGAAGCCTTGATACTTGGAAACCTTGATGCCCTGTTGTTATTTTGTCTGAAGCCCTCGGAGTTTACTCCAAGGCATTGGTTTTAATTTTCTCTCCGTGAAGGTTATTTTGGTTTCTATGCTTTGTCTGAAGTCCTTGGAGTAAAAGGCATTGTGATTGAGAATTCTTCTGTATACAGCTGTGTAATACGGTGGCAGAACCGACTGTTATACTGGTTTTACGTTTGTGTTCGCAAATGTTGCGGTAAGCAAGAGTCACCACCGACTTTTCTTTTATCCAACAAAGGAAAGGGTGAAAAGAACAGAAAAGACCTTTCGAGAGTTTTTTGAGTAATGGGGGTTGATTATGGCAAGGTAAGGTGTTAGAACCCTTTCCATCCCTAGTTATCTACGGGCTCTTAGATGCTTAGCTCATTTTAAAATACCTTGTGCTTTGTGTGTTTTGAAAAGTATTTTTGAAAGTGCCTTAGTGCGACGAGCTTTGTAATGTTTCTCAGAATGGTAGAGAACATATACAAAGTGTTTGAAAATGTTTTTGAAAGAAGTTTTGTGTAAGTGTAAAAATTGTTTGAGCAAGCATCTAACATCTATCTACTTTACTCTAAAGGTTGTTCTTTTCATCTTTTCCTTTAGACAGTGCTATCCTACCATTAGTGAGTAGGTAGCCCTAGTCGTTTGATGTATGGGGGACATTCGTGGGTCATTGTACAGTCATAAAGGGAACATATAAAGACGATTTAGCAATTTTGTTTAAGGGACTAGATCATTTACCGAAAGGCAACACCGAAGGGTCATCGAGGGACTATGATCTTTAGATCCGAGGGTCTTTGCTAAAGCGTCCCCACTTTCGAGGGACACGACTATTTTATTTCCGAAAGGCAACCAAAGTGGGCGTACCCTAGAGGTGTATATGTGAAAATATGTTGTATTCAGTTACTTTTGTATTTTTGTTAGGTTTGCTAGCGTTTTGATTTTAATCTTTATCATACAATCCTATTAGTGATACATCTAGTAGTTAATATGAAAGCAATAAAAATGAGGAAAATAAGGGTCCTACACTATTACAACCAAATCGAAAGGCAAGAAAATGTAAAACAAAGAACAAAATAAAGAGGGGAAGTGAGCCCTTCGATCCAGGCAATAGACTCCTTCGATTCACCCTTCTTTTGCTTTCTTTCGATTGAGGCTGAGAGTTGGCGTGAGCAACCTTCGATTGCACCATTTCCCGCTTCTTTCGATTGAGCTTGGGAGTTGGTATGAGCAACCTTCAGTTGCACTCTTTCCTGCTTCTTTCGATTGAGCTTAGGAGTTGGTATGGGCAACCTTCAATTGAAACCTTCTCTGCTTCTTTCGATTAGACTATGAAGCAATATGGACCTGCAGAGCAGCATGAGTGTATATCCTTCGTTCACACCCTTTTGGTCTTTCATTTGAGTCTGTACAGGTTAGTTCCAACATATATGTGGACAAGAAAAGCAAACAAACAAAAAGGACAGAAACGAAGAATATAACTAAAAGGCTATTTACATGTTATGCTGAAACGAAAAACAAGTGAAAGGGTATTTATATGTTATGCTAAAACAAAAAATGCAAGGTCAAGAGGACTTACCTTGCTTGAAACTGGAACTTGTGTATGGACTGGAGTTGTTGGATTCTCTTGGATTCGAAAAGAGAGAGAGAGAGAGAGAGAGAGAGAGAGAGAGAGAGAGAGAGAGAGAGAGAGAGAGAGAGAGAGAGAGAGAGAGAGAGAGAGAGAGAGAGAGAGAGAGAGAGAGAGAGAGAGAGAGAGAGAGAAAGTGTGGTGTGATCTTGTTGAATTTTGAGAATTTTTGGTATGCTTCCCTTAGGTTGTGTATGGGTGTAGGGCAATATATGTGTAGTTCCTGGGCTTCTGTCTCTAGTCTCCTTGCAAATGTCCCTATTGTGTATGTGTCTGGATTTGTATTTATAGGGATGTGAAGATGCATGGAAATGGAAAGGGACAACCATTAACTAGGCTTTGAAGACCATGAGACAAGAATCCAACACATTGAAAGTTGGCCATTTTTGGATAATTCTTGCCATTTTGAAATCTTGAGTGAACCTGGACGCATTTGACTCTTTCTAATACTTTCCATCCTTGCCCTTCGATTGGCTCTGAGTTGCCTCCTTCAAATGTCTCTGGTTTTGTTCTTATAGCTCCTTCGATTGAGTCCATCCTCATCAATTCCAATTACTCAGATCTTTGATGACACTGAATTCCAATTGTTCAGAGTTTTCCCTTGTCAGAGTTTCTTCAATTAATTCACCATCTGCATCAATTCGAATTTCCCAGAATTCTCTTCTTCAGAGCATTGTTCTTTTTAATGATTCTGAATTCCAATTCGAACCTGTTCAAAGTTTCCCTTATCAGGGATTCTTCGAAATCCCTTCAGATCTTTACTTTTCGATTGACTCTGGATCTTGATTAGAATTGTATAAGGCCTCAACATCCTGGCTTCTTTGATTAACCCCTAAATTCCCTCTCTTCGATTGCTCTGACACTACTTAACTAGCCCAATCGAAAGACTTCATTCTGGCCAGTCGAAGCTTCCTTTGGTAGGAATGTACTTGTGACGGGGGCTTGGGCTTGGCAGCATGCAGGACTTTGGCCAGCAAGCATCTTGGACCAAGAATCAACACAAAGCAAACTTGTTTTCAATAATCACGTGTCCTTCGAATGGACCAATGAATGCTTCTTGGGAGGGACCACATGAATGCACCTTCAAAGGGACTATCATGCGTATCGAAGTGTGGGAAAATGTGCGTCTTTTGATTCACTGAATCGAACTGTTTCAAAGGGGACCATTGCCCAGTCGAAGCTAGCACAAAGGCAACCAATGCCTTGTGGACGCTAGCATGAGGGAGGGCCAAAGAAAGCATAAAAGAGGTCATTCCCTAGTGAATCGAATCAGGCACGAAGGAGGTATTTGCCTTGTGGGTCGAAGGAAGTTTTCTGCCTAGTGGGTTAAAGGAAAATCTGAAGAAGTCTTGGCCTTGTGTACCTTGCAAACTGAACTTGGTCGAAGGGGGCCCAACGCTTAATCGAAGCTGATGGACCAAAGCTTGAACGAAGGGTTTTAAATGCCCAATTGAAGCTTATGAGACACATATTGCTTGAAGGGTCCCAGACTCCCAATCAAAGCTCTTTGTCCTGATGCCAATCGAAGGACATCATATTCAGATGCCAATCGAAGACACCTTTGTTCATATTTAAAAAAAATTATTTTCTTCCATCAAGTGTTTGTAACCATCTATGTAAGAGACAGTCTTGGGGAACATGAGAGGGAAAATTTTGGGGTACAACAAGTTGTTACTCTGGAAAATTTTTATTAATGAAGACTTTTTTTATTCTTAAATCATTTTAGGCTCGATGTTTATTTGAGGTTTGGTATTATGCTTGCTTGGTTTTTAATTTAAAGGATGAGAATTCTATATTGACTTCTTTATGTCAAGTGTTGACTTCTTATTGGTTAGAAATTTCCTTACCTTAGCTTTTACTTTGTATGTTAGGATAGTCTCTTCATCTCCTCTCATCTTCTTTAATTTCAAAATCTTCCCCCATCCCTTTCAAAACTCTTCTTGTTTTTCAAACTTGAACTACTTTCATAATAAACTTAGACTCAGGTCCATGCATTTTCAAAACCCTTTTTCTTAATTAAATCTTTAATAAATTTAATGTTTGACATCTTTTTGAAAGACTAAAAGTTATTAACCTCATTTAAACCATTTTCCACTTTGGATTTTTACTTTAAAACCTTTTTCAAAGATTAGACTCTTGTTGATTCTTGTAGTGATGTAAGCTACTATACTTCTATAATATATAATGAAGTAAGTTATTTTCCACTTGGGTGTTGAGTTATGTCTTGTTGATTTTAAATCAAAGTTATGTCCTCCATTTTGAGATGATGCAAATGCTCTTTTCTCATAATTGTGGGTAGTAAGTATGTTTTTCACTCGAATTCTACTATATGTCTCTTCTCTTAAAAATTACCAACACACAAAACTTTCAAGACATTTTGGTGAACTACGAGTGCCCTGATCCTATATTACACAATGAGGGTACATAGGCACAAAGGTTCGCAACCGCGGCGGATGCAAAAATTGTAAAAACTACTTCTCTTCTCACCTCCACCATCTATTTTATAAAATATTTCTTTTATAGCCAAATACACATATTTTTCAAAGAGGTTCTTGAGGAGTACCGTAGATGTTTAGGATGCTAATACCTTCCCTTTTCATAACCAACCCCCTTACCTTGATCTCTTTCTCATTTGGGTTTTATTCACTCTTTTCCCATTTCCTTTGAATAAAATAAAGTGCGGTGGCGACTTTCACTTTGTGAGTTAAGTCAATCAATGACTTAGTCTCAAATTTTTTCCGCTACAGAAAAAATTGGCGACTTCACTAGGGATAAATATCTAAGTGGGTTGAGCCTATCTTTGTTTATCTATCTATGTGCTATTGTTTGTTGTATATGCGCTTGTATGTCTAGATTTTTCATGTTTTCAGGGTGCTTGGTGATCTTTTATAAGTCCTATACCTAGACTTGGGCAAACTTAAGATTAGGATGAGCAATATAGTCATGTTGACTTTGAAAGAGTAATCCTAAAAAAGTTGGCATGAAATTTCCCACTCAGTGGAGGCCCCCTTGACTGTAGTATTTGTTTACCGAGTAATCTGGAAGACATTGCAGCTTTCGACCTGCGAGCTAGAGAAGCTGAGAGATGTAGAACCCTTAACCCATTTTGGACTTTTTAGGTGTAGTGCCGAAACTATGACAGAGTAATGCTGAAGTAGTTGTCACGCGATACTGCACTCAGACGAGTTTCTCTTGAGAATATTACTAATTACTGAGTAAATTGGGATGTTGATAATATCTAAAAGAGGATCGAGGACTCTGGATTTCCTTAGAACCTTGTTTTATAGGTGATATAAACCATTAGTCCATGCCTTGTAGGTAGTACCTTTGCCTTCATGCTCGTAACGTCAAACCTATGAACCCCTATGCTTGTGATCTTGTGTGTGATTGTTGCATCATCATGCATTCATGCACCCGTGAGCATTCTTTAACCAAAATTTTCAAGAGACATAAAGAATCTCTTTGCAAACATCACAAATTTTGTAATTCTGGATTTTGGAAGGAATACTAAAAAAGAACAGTTTCAAAAGTCCTGATTTAAAGGAATTGAGAAAGCCTAAATCCTTGGTATCTAGTCCTTGGGATTTCAAATTTTCCTGTCAATATCGCAGATGGATTTCTCCAAATCGTTGATCTGGTTCCTTGATCCTTTGTGCAATACGTTGGTAGAACCGACTGTTATACTGGTTTTGCATTTGTATTCGCAAATATTGCGGTAAGCAAGAGTCGCCACCTACTTTTCTTTTATCCAACAAAGGAAGGGGTGAAAAGAACAGAAAAAGACCTTTCGAGAGTTTTCTGAGTAAGGGGGTAGATTATGGAAAGGGAAGGTGTTAGCACCCTTTCCATCCATAGTTTTCTACGTGCTCTTAGATGCTTAGCTCTTTTGAAAAATACCTTGTCCTTTTTGTGTGTTTTGAAAAGTATTTTGAAATGCCATAGTGAGGCAGTTTGATTTATGATAACTCTTGTATCAGTCCTCAAGAGTTTTGATAAAGCATTTTTGAAATGGTTTTTGAAAATTGTTTTGAGCATAGCATCTAGGAACTATCTAATCTACTCGAAAGGGTCATTCTTTTCCTCCTTTCTTTTAGACAGTGCTATCCTACTATTAGTGAGTAGGTAGCCCTAGTCGTTTGGATGTATGAGGGACACACGTGGGTCATCGTACAGTCATAAAGGCAACATATAGAGATTCTATAGAAATTTTATTTAAGGGACTAGATCGTTTACCGTAAGGCAACACCGAAGGGTCATCGAGGGACTATGATCTTGTCGTAACCCAAATTTGTCCTACCTCGATGATTTCATTTTTCAAGATTAAAATAGAAGAAATATTTGATTAAAGATGATACAACAATATTTGATGACCCATCTTAATATTTAAGTCAATCAGGGGTGCATTTTAATTCAAGAAGGTGAGGATATTTGAATCAGGAAGACCCATAAGCTTATTCGCGAAGCATGTTGGCCTATGGCCCATGAGATTCGAAAATGGAAATTCGTTGCAAAATTAATAATTACTAAGTTATTAAACTATTAAGTCCTTAGTTCGCAAAGTCAACTTAAGTTTAAGTTGTTTGAAGTTAAATTAAAGTCATCCAGAAATTACTGCTGTTAGTAAATAAAGGAGGGGGTGGAGTTTCATTAAGGCCCATCAAAGTTCTTTTTTAGCCTATTTTCTATTTAGAGGAAATTGATAATAAAAAAGAAAACATTTTTGTTATAGTGAATTTACTAAAATGAAGAATCCTTTATAAAAACAAAAATATACTTGGTTATTAAAAGTTTTATTAAGAGTCTTATTTTAAAGAAAATTTGGTTAGATTGATTTGTTAAAACGCCAATTTATTAGGCTTAACCAACGTCTGTTTGTCAAAATAAAATATTGTTGAAACAATTTTTCTTTTTTACTAAATATTTAGTTTTAAAGATCATTTCTTTAAAAAAAACTATTTAAAAAAAAACCTGGTTGAAAGGGAATTGGGCCGGATGATTAAAAAAAGAAATATTATTGCTGTTATAATGTTTGCTGGACAAAATAATGATAATTAAATACTGGGCCCAAGGGGATTAAAAAAGGGGTACTGTTTGGTAATTGCCAATGTAGTGTTTTTTGTTACAGTAGTGGTTAGGCGTAAAAAATACATACAAATACAACTAAGGCCTAAGTCCTCTACTAACAATTACCGTGGTGATTAAAACAAATTTTCACATATTAACATGTACTGTATAGATCTAACAGCGACTCAAATCTCATCAGATCCGGAAATAAATCATAACTTAATCACATCTTCAGCAAAATCTGGATACCAATTCAAATCCAAAGCAATTACAATTACTAAATCATATCTCAAAATCTTTATATAAGCTAAATCCAGAAAATTAACAAATCCAATCTTCACCAAATCTTTACAAAATACAGAAATAAACTATACAAACTTGCTACAGAGCTAATATCAAATCTCAGGGTCCAAATCAAATCATAAAATCTAAAAATAACATTACAAATCAGAGATTATATACAAAAAAAACCCTAATTTCTTCCTAATCCCTAAAATCAAGTCTAAGATTGTAACAACAATTAAAAACCCTAAATAAAACTAACTATTATAAATACGAAGAAGAAAAATAGAGAGGGGAGGTTTTTTCACAGAAGCAGAGAGGCGAGCTCTTGACAAAAAGGAGGAAGGACGAAAGCTGAAGAAAAGCCAGAGACGGAAAGAAGAAAGCTTGAAAAAAACCCCTTACCATCGAAGACGAAAAGAATAGGCGATTAGAGTTTCCGGATCGGAAACCCTAATCGCTAGCCTTTGAACCACCGTTCACCACCCTCCCGCAACCCCGAAACACCGTCACGCCAGATCTTGCAGAATTGACCGCGCCTCTGTACATCACCGGCGAGCTTCTAAATGGAGCTGGGGATTTATTTGGTCACGATTTATTTGGTTGTAAGGTGAAAGAAAACAAGGACTGTGTTGGGCGTGTTTTCTGAGAATGAGAGAAAGACGTGAGTTCTGCAGTCAAAAAGTGAAAATGAACAAAATGGAAATATATTATCCGTAGGGATCCCATGCAGCACACCCATCTGGGTTATCATACTCCCTCACTTGTTATCTACTTAATTTGCATCAAACGGCCGTTAGGCCAAGTTTCGTAATAACTACCATGCGCCTCACTATACTCAATCAATCCGCCCCTTTAACTTCCATAGTGGGCCTAAGCCCAATACTAGGCACACCCCTCTTCCAGCGGATTGCTAACTTGCCAAATAATTCACACCCTCCCCGTCCAGCCTGTGTATTGGGCTTATTTTAGATTATTTTCGACACCCCCTTGTTTTACTTAACAGCTAAAGAACGCACCCCCCAGGTTAAATCTATTATTTCTTTTGTTAGTTTCAATATATTATATTTTTATCTATTTTTTAATTCTTATATTTGTAATATTTTTTTATATAATAATTATTATTTATATTTGCAATAATTATTATTATCAATTTTTATACTAATTATTATTATTATATATTATTATTTATTATGTCATGAAGATAAATTATTTTTATATCAAAATAACATATGTTATTTTATATATTATTGCATTAAGTCTTTTTTATCATGCATTAATCAAGCATTTTCGCAATTAATACAGTAAAAAACACAAACCAAGCACCAAACTATTTTCGCGAATAAATTAAGCTAATCAACAGTCTTTTTGCAAATGAGTTTCAAACTAATTTTGGCTAATCAACAGTCTCAATCAAAATCTCCGCAATCACTACTCCCGACCGAGTGCGAAGTGGTTCAATATATGCTTGCAAACCCCTAAAAGACACCAACTCATACGAACTATGAATTGGGACTCTGATTTCTCATAAGAGGATACGTAGGCACGCGATCCAAAATTGTGGCGAGTCTTGCTAATTAAAACTTAAAATACTGTTTACCCCAAACCTAAACCTAGGGCTAATATCCTTGTGAACAAGGTGGATGAAAGGTGCCTAACACCTTCCTTTCGTCTAATTGAGTCTGAAACCTAGAATCCCTGTCTGCGACTTAGGGTTTTATGTTAGATTTCCTTTTGTAGGATAAAAACTAATAGTGGCGACTCTTGATTAAAAAACCGGTCGCTACAGCTGGCGACTCTGCTAGGGACTCACCTTAACCCTAGGTTTTAGGTCTCTTTTGGGTTTTTATTTTTATTTATTTATTTCATTTTTTTTTCTATTTTTCTTTATTATTATATATTTACTATGTGGCGGGTTTTTATTTCAAAAAAAATATTTTTGATAACCCTTAGAAAGAAGGTTCGTCTATTAGCTTAGGGGGTACATCATTCCTGCGAGTTTATGTGACGACTTTGCCTAGAGTCGGTGAACTTCTGAAAAAGGAATACTTATAGAGAGATATCCTCTTGACCAATAGGACTTTGGAAGGTCACCCATGACTCTTTGTAACGACCTTAACCTAAAATCTCATGACGAGACCTTTCACCACTTTGAGACGGACGTCTCGGTCCGTAAAGAGGCTCCACCTAAGGGAGGCCCTTGCGCCTTTTCCCTCTGGTGTTATTCATGATACCCTTAAGGAAGCCACCTTTTGGGAGGGTAGATCAATCATAGGTCAAAACTAAAGAGCCTGCCTTATGAGGGTACTTACAACAAAAAACCCCGTCACTAAACCATACATCCCTACCTTACAGGGGTATTTATTACAAAAATCCTGTCACTCGAACCTACACCTATGCATCCATACATTTCATGTATTCATCATGCATTTCATATATTCGTCACCCTACATTTGTCTTATTCATAGGGGGGTATAAAAGATAAAAATAAAATCAAGATCTCGGTGACTATCTTTAAAAATGGATACCGAAGGAAATAACTTGCCCGCATCAACATGCCAAACATGCCTGAAATCAAGGCCACAAAAGGGAAATAACATGCTGGAGACTTTCTCAAGTTTTGTCCAGTAACAGTAGATGGTTTCAAAAGCAGATATCTGCAGGCGCGCCTAGAAGACTTATTTCCTTGTTGCCTGATTCCACGCAAATAAAGTTTTGGCTAAAAGATTGTAATATTTTTCAACATATGAATTACGTTACCTTCAATAAAGGAGTTTTGTTTCTACACACTGTTGTACCCCAAAATTTTCCCTCTCACTTATCAAGAATTTTTACAAGATCTCCTTTGGATCAAGACTGCATTTGGGTTGGTCAGCTCAAGACACCTCCTCAAGCACTAATGACTGAAAATTAGGGTTTGAGATTGCATAAGTATTTTTGGACTATCAATGCTTCATATGACTTTCATGGACTATTATGGACCTCCACGATCACCCATGTCAAGCTTCAAGCTTTGGATCACATTTTGATCAGTCAATTGAACAGTTGACCTAGAAATCAACTGTATTGGGGAAAAGTGAACCATGGCCAATTTACAGTCAAACTTCATAATTTTTGATCCACACTAACATTTTAAACTCATATGTATCATTTGATCAAGTTTGGACCATATTCCTCAAGAAATTTGATCAAATCATCAAAAGGGAAAAATGGTCAAAATTAGGGTTTTGACGGGGAAAGGGCAATTTCTGGTTTTTGACCTAGCAAATGATCAATTGGGTTAAGGCATGCTCTCAAGAGTCCAATTGAATCACTTTGACCTAATGACATGGTTCAAAATACTACAAGTCCATTGGATTGACAAATGAATTTTTCAATCAACTGATCAAAAGTCAACTGTATACTGAAAAGTCAAACTTTGACTTTTTTGTCAAAATCAAATGCCAAAGATCATAATTCATCAAAACATGTCAAAATATGAAACTTGTTCACCAAGAAATCAAGAATTCAAGATTTTATTTTGAAAAGTTGAAATTTCTTAACTTAAAATTTTTTCTAAGTATAGAAGATTTCTTATTTTTTCACAACTTTGAGCCAACTTTTCACCATGATGAAAAGTGATTCAAGAGAAACTTCCAACATAAAAGTTGCAGATCTCCATAAAATATACAACTTTTATTCACACAACTTCTCCTAAAAATGCTTGGATCTCAAGTTATAATTTTGTGAATACATGCTCATGAACTAAAAATGACTTAGTGAAATTTTGCCCTAGTTAGGCAGATTTTTGACCTAACTTCATGGCAATTTTTCACATAGTTCCATGGGGAATCTTCAAGAGAAATTCAAAGATGAGTTGTAGAGAACATTGCAAGCTTTCCAAAATTTCAAAGAACTCCTTGAGATCATTCTTGAGTAGGTAGAATTGAAGAGATGAAGTTGGTGTTTTGTCACTTGGATTACAAGCCATTTTGTGAAGAACATTGGATCCAATCCTCAAGCATGATGTACAAATATCACTTTGCAGGCTTCTAACTTGAATTTCACTCCATAATTAAATGTTTTAACAGCTGTTGGAAGCTTTAATCTAAGCATTCAATACATTGTACAAATTTAATTCCATTTTGGGAAGAAAGGCAACATTGCCATTTTAGAAAAGCAAGCTTTTATGCAAAGTCAGCTTGCATTGAGCCTTGCATTTGTTCTTTCTGCACAAACACACTCTACACAATCAGAACAAGTGTGTTTAAAGGTCTCAGCCCCCCTACAAGTTTTGTACTTCACCTTGAAACCATGCTTGCTAGCTTTGCTTCAAAAACAAGTAACCGAGCAAAACATGTGAGTTTTGAAATCTGAGTTGTTACAAGTCTTAAAACCTCTTGTTATAAGTAGACACACTATTTGCAAGTTGACACACGAATGCTATTGCCCTGAAACTTCCTCAAACATTCAAAAACCAAAAACCTGTTCAAGAACACCATTAACATACAGTTCTGAACCAAAACTCATGATCTTCATTTCCACTCGTGCGTTTTGAAAACTAATCACTCAAACACCTTCAATACATCATACAAAAGCAATCCAAGCCCCTGTTTCAAGAATGTAGCTCCTCCATCACTATCCACCATTTTCAAATATCAAGCTTGCAGGTTGACTTGAGTAGATATATTCAGGGACTTTCAAGGCAAAGTAAGAGTTGGAATACACTCAAGGAAGTCCAGGAAAGCTAAACAGATCCTCAGGCCATCTCAAAAGTTGCTCAAACTCCATTCACGACTGCAGTTGCAAGAGGTAAAAACTCAAACTTCTATCTCTTCATATAAGCATCATTTGATCCTGATTTGTGAAAACAAAATGTAGATATCCTTGCTCTAAAGCTAACCATGTATATAGTTTCCATTTATATTGACTGTGTAATAAGAATTTTGGATTTGAAATTTCTGAGAAAATTAGGTTCCAATTTAGGGCCAGTAAAATTAGATTTTATCTTTGACTTTTAGTTTACATAAGTTATATGGTTGAGTTCGTGGGAAGAAACACCACAACTTTCATGTTTGAACTTTCCATTTTTATGGAGAAATGAGGAAGATACAGGTGGTCCAGCCATGACTCAAGGTTGAAGATGAAGTTGCCTTCAGAAAGCAGTTTATAATATATATTTATGCTTTGATTATATAACCGGATGAAACAGCCACCCCAGTGGCAAGCGCGCGCGTACTAAGGCATATGTTACCCAAAGGGTGAGGGTTCGAACCAATGTGAACCCCCCTTTTGCATTTTTCCATTTTTTCTGATTTTTCTAACATCTTTTTGCAGGCGCTGGGCCCTTTGGGCCTTGCATTTTTTTTTTGTTTTTTGCTAGCATACTTCCCTTTTTATTTGTGACATGTAACACCCCTTCTAATAAACCCCAAATTAAACGATATAATTAAAATCAGAGAAAATAAAATTTGCACGGAAGGAGTGTCACAACATCAATTCACATATTCAAGAAAAACGAACATTACATATTCGTCACTTTAATCATTTAATCACATAATACTTTCATGGCATGTACTTTCTTTTTCATGCAAGCGCAACAGAATCATAATAACTTCATCTCCAAAGGAGGAATCAAGATATAAAATTCGAGGCATTAAGCCAGACGATTCATACACCAAACATGTTATCAAGTCATAATATACATACAACAACATATAATCAAAACAATGGATTATATACAAGTATAATCCATATATAAAATATACGAGTTCGAATGCGGACACCTAACCCCAAGTGTTACAACCAGAGCATCGAATTGATAAACCAAAATAAAACGGATTATAATCCAAATGCATCCGCTAAGCTAGTGCCTCGCACTACCGTCTTCGGTACCTGAACAATGCCAAAACAAACATTTCCAACAGAAGGGTAATAATTCCAACAAACATAAAGTATGTAATTTAAAGCAAATGAAAGGCATTAAATAAAAGAATCTTACTCTTTTTCCAACTCTTACATAAACTACATAATATATTCATTTAATCAAATTCTCATATTCAACAACTCAAAGAAAACAAACACAATCAATTTCATTTACCAATTAGCACATAATGCATAATATTCAACAACACATAAACTCAATAAAATGTATATGTGCGACTCGACACAACGACACGACTCATGCATGTGGTACCAATCGTCTATTATCCTTCGGACTTGCCGATGTCTATCCCTCAGACGAATACTCACAAAAGCCCATTGCCCAAGCTTTCAAACCCCCACTCTGAGTTTGGAACGAGCCACTAGCCTCCACGAGACTAACAGACATCGTCTCTTGACACGACTTATCATGCGGTGTGCAATTCAATCATCAACAATATGCAAATCAAGACATCCCTCTATCTCAATTACAAGCATACATCATCATAATTCAACCCTATGAATTAATCTCACAACATTGCACAACAAACATCATTTATTTCATTTGAACAATTATCACACAACACCAAAATATTCATAAACCAAACACATCGTTTCCGGAATCGGAAATTAACAAAATATCTCGAATATTTAACACATCTACAATTTAATTCATCTCCGGTCGTACTCAAAATATTAAGTTTTACCAATTAATCATAACCGGTTATTTTAATTAATTACACTGTTAATTATAATATATATTAATATATTAATTAAATTATTAATATAACATAATATTTATAAACTAAACAATATTATTTCCGGAATCGATATTTCACAACACATTTCAAATCTACCACACATCTACGATTTAATTAATCTCCGGTCGAAACCAAAATATCAAGTTTCATCGATAAACCGTAACCAGTTATATAATTAATCACACTATTAATTATAATATATATATATATATATATATATATATATATATATATATATATATATATATATATATATATATATATATATATATATATATATATATATATATATATATATATAAACTATTTATATATATTACAAGTTATATATATTATATATGTTACAGTTACGTAAAAAAGAAATTTAACGTAGCCCCCCCCACCCCCCACCCCCACGTGCCCCCCCGCCCCTTCTTCTCCATTGTCATTTTCACATAACAGGGAAATTATATTTTTCTAACAGTCAACAATAATTTAATTTTCTAAATCGAAAAACCGAAATCAAATGCAATAAAAATACACTAGATGTTTAGAGGAAGTCTAACCCTTATCGATTAGTCTTCGGAACGAGCTTTTTCGGTTGATTTTCCAGAACTTTTCCTCTTTTATTCAACCCTAGCTTTTCTTCTATTTTCTTCTTCTGCTACTCCACTTTCTTTCTTTTCTCTCTTTCTGTTTTTTTTTTAATTTTTTATATCTCTCTAACTACTACACTACTTATATTATATAATAAATAATACTAACTTATCTTAATATATATATCATACTTACTTTATAAAACTAACCTATTATTATATAACATTAACTTATATAAATATATATATATATATATATATATATATATATATATATATATATATATATATATATATATATATATATATATATATATATATATATATATATGAAACTAACGTATTGATACATATATAACATTATTATATAAACTAACTTAATATAATTCAATAAATACTAATATAATTCAATTATCACCAATTAATCAATTAACACACATATTAATATATACTCACTAAAATACGTTATTATCTTATAAAGATAATTATTTTCCGGTAAACCGAATAAACCCAATTAATCACATACCAGACCGAATTACCGACTAAATAATTATCGATTTACCAAAATAAATATCAACCGGTCATTTTTAAAAAATAATAATTTAAATAATATTAATTAAAACGGGGTGTTACATGACACCCCTTGGCCCATTTTATTTTTATTTATTTATTTATTTATTTATTTATTTTTTCTTTTAAATATATTTTCTAAAATGCCAAAAAAATCATAAAAAGTATAAAAAATATAGATTCATATTTTGACATAATTTAATTATTTTTCCACATAAAAATTATTTTATTTATCATACTTTATTTACTTTTATTAATTTCCTTGTAAAGTTTTAATTAAAACTAAAATATTATTTATTTTATACTAATGAAAATATATTTTTGATATCAAAAAGACTAAAGAATATTTTATAACACTATAATTTATTTTATAAGACAAAATATTAAAATATAAAAAATACATTTTTTATAAACTTCATTTCTTTTTAGGTAGAATTAGGGTTTTATTCAAGAATCTTTTTCTTAATGAATTTAAACTTGACTAATTATTTTCTTTATTTAATTAGTTTAAAATCAAAATCCTTTTCTTTAGGAAACCAAACAATTTTTTTTTTCTTTGCATTTACATTTCTTGCATATTTAATTCATCTTGTATATTGTTTATTTCAATTATTTGTACAATATTCAATTTGGTTGTAATAGATTAATTAGGTTTATATTATTGCAATCCCCATTCATAAAGTTTATACCCCCTCCCACAAATGTTGTAATAGCGTAGTAACTTTAAATTTCACAATTTATCGCTTTTACATAATATGCTAGTAATTAGGGTTTGTATGGAAAGATAAAATCAATCAAATAGAAAACTCTAATCCAAGACAAAAAACAAGCATGAAAATAACACACTTGCACACAAGCACCCCTTGGGTTATCCCACATGGTTGCCTTACAAAAATGGCCATATTACGCATGTAAGGTATCTTTGAAAAAAACAAACAAATATAAGATCATAGTCCCTCGATGACGCTATTCAAAGTTGCCTTACAAAATGATCTTAGTCCCCCAAAAAAGAATGCTAAGATACCTTGCAACATTGCTGTGATCGGTGGATCTGGAACTGACTGTTTTAAAGCTGGTTCGCGAAATGTCGCGGAAGCAAGAGTCGCCACCGTCTTTTATTTTCTCCAAATGGAAAGGACAAAAGCACAGAAAAATTCCTTAAAGAGATTGCTCTCGGTTCGGGAGGTAGGTTATAGAAAGGGAAGGTGTTAGCACCCTTTCTATCCATGGTTATCCATGGGCTCTTAGATACTTGCTCAATGTGTTTTCAAAATTGTTTGCTTGCTTTTCAATGTGGGTTTAAAAAGTTTCTTTGAAAAATTTCAGTTCGACTCGTACGTCAGAGTGTTGGAAAATTTTGCTTTTGAAAGCTTTTGAAAATGTGTTGGTGAAAAGATGTTTTGATTTGTTTGAAATTAGAGCAAGTATCCTTGAGAACCTACCTACCCTAAGGAATTCGTCTGTGTAAATGTCCTTTAAAGTAGTGCCATCCCACCATTGAGAGGTAGGTAGCACCACCGTTGGAGGTGTTCGGGTCAATTCGAGTTTGTAGGGACATGGTGATCACCAGAGCAATAGGAAGACACCTTAGAAGCTACCCTTATGCCATTGATCTTTTATTCCGAGGCAACTTATTCGAGGCAACTTTGTTTTAGGCAACTAGATCAATGGACACAAGGACTCACTAAAATATCCTCTACTCGATGATCACTTTTCGAAAGGCAACAGTGAGGCGTACCCTAGGGGTGGTGTGTGCGAATTGTGTGTCATTTTCAGTTTATTGTTTGTCTTGTCATGCATTGGTGATCTAACGATTTGATTTTATTTTTGGGCATTCATTCTTTCATGTTATTGTTTAACAGTTAAAAGTGCGGGAATTTAAAGTGCGGAAAAGATAAAAGTCCTACGCTATTACAAAGGGCGAGGGTCTACAACGCCAAATTAATCCAGACCCGTTTTAAAATAAATTGCAGAAAAGAAATGTCTAATAGCTATTACATGGCCTTGGTACAAGTACATTATATTCACAAAAGAAATAAATGAAACGCGCGAAGAAAAGAAAGTAATCAAATGCGAGGGCGTTGAACCCTTTAAAGGAATTAAAATAATTAAGTTATCTAAAATTAAAATTAAATGAAAAATGGTATTTTTGTGTTTTTTTAGATTTAAAAGAAAAAAGACAAATTAATTAAAACTAAAATGCTAAACCTTAGTTCTAATGTTTTTTAAGTTATTAAGAAAAAGATTTAATTTCTAACCTAATCCAATTCTAAATTAATTTATGTACAATTTTTAATTTATGAAAATAAATAAATAATATTATTATTCTGAAAAAAAGGGAAAATTAAAAAGAAAATAAAAAGTTATTAAACCTAAACTCTATTTTTTTGGATTTTTAATCTAACCTAAAATGCAACCCTAGTTTAATTATGAAAAATACTAATACTATGGCAAAAAACAAGGAAAGTTAAAAGGAAAAAGTCATTAACCTAATTCTATGTTTTTGTTTTGATTTTTATTAAAAGGAATTAAAGTTGAAAACCTAATTAAAACTAAATATTTACATGTTATTATTTATGAAAATAATTATAATATAAATTATATATTTTGGCATTTTTTGATTTTATGATGTTTTTATTATATTTATGTAAAAATAATTAATTAAATAAATAGCAAATAAAAGAAATAAAAAAAGAAAAGTTAAAGAAAGAATAAAAATTAATAAGGCAAACCATGGTGGGGTGTAGCCCAGATTAGGAGGTTCAGATTTGAAAAGCCTGGCCCATTTGCTTGAATCCATTGACTTTTTGGAATTCTGTATCAACGCATTGACTTTTGATCATGGTACACCTTGATTCTGAGCCCTTGGATGATTGTCTGGGACACGTATGCGTTTGGATCAGGATGGCATATGGTGCACCTGGATATTGACAAAGCATAGAATTCTATTTTGAAAACTAATATGGAATTGTGTAGACCTGGGACTTGAACCCAGGTCTTGAAGGCCACATGCGCGTACCCCTGGCCACTGAGCCATTTGTGCTTCATTTAATATATTATGGCCAACAAATAATAAAAAAACAAAACCAATGCATAATCATCAAAACGCGCGCAATTCAAATTCCTCCAATCCGCTTGTGCCATGCCATCATCCCTTCCATTTTCCTGAAACACAAACAAAGAAGGCAACGGTTTTTGAAATGTAGCATTAGGCTAGCTACCAGAAAATAGCGACTAGCGCTATGGCTTATATAAATTCATCGCGAGTAGGTCAATTCCTTCGTCTTGGTATACTGAATCCAACCATGGTACTCCTAAGTCCTAATTTTTCCTTTGTGCCAAAGCCCCAATTCAAGAAAACTGTAACCCTAGCTTTTGGTCATGGTGAAATCCCATACGTGATGCAAAAATCAAATTGAATATAAGGGTTAGCTTGGAAACTTTGTAAGGAACATAAATATGTAATTAAAATGCAATGATCATGCTTAGAATTGAAAACACGATTTCAAAAAATGTTCTGTACAGTTTGAGTTGTCGTGACTGCTTCTTCGCGTTTTGATTGAAGTTAGGGGTTGGGATTTGTTCAGGAGTGCCTCAGGAAGCTATTGGTATATGAATCAAGCCTTGAAAAATCCTCCCACTTTGATTTCAGTTTTAAGCTTTTATGGAAAAATTTCAAAATGCCAAAGCTTGTTTGGGCGCATCTTATGATCTCTTAGGCCTAGGGTTTGACTCAGTGATGATCATGGAATGGAATTGGCTTACTCTTTGGCCTTAATTCATGCTTGTGAGAGAATTGGTCTTAGGGTTTTCACTCTTAACCATTTTTCCTCCTTTTTAGCCAAAACCTAGACCTAGTGTGCAAATGAACCCTAGCCTGATTTCTTGAGTTGGTTCATGATACATAGAAATTGTCCAAGTTCACATGACACTATTCCATTGGTTTTTAAATTTTATTTGAATTTTCAAAGAATTAAAATGAATTAAATCATCAAAAATTAAATAAAATAAAAAAATCAATATTTGGTCTTGAAATTAACCATGGGACACGTGTGTGGCATGACAAGGATGGAACAAGTGGAAAAAATGGGACCCTTTTGTCAAAAATTGGACTTTCAAGGATAGTTGACTTTTGCCATTTCACAAAAATTTCCCAACTTCCACAAGGCATAACTTGCTCAATTTTTAAGATTTTCACATGTTCTTGGACATTTTGGAAAGGTCTTTGAGTCCTTTAACCAATTCCTTTGGTCCCATGTCATTTTGATTTACCAATCTCAAGTTATGGTCTTTGACTTAAAGTCCCTTTTTGTTGACTTTTGAAAATGACCTATAATGTTGAAATTGATAACTTTTTGTGAGAGCATTTCTTGGACTTGAAGTATGAAGATGAGTTGTAGGAAATGTCTTTCTCTTCAAAATGAGCTTTGGATGGGATTTTTCTGATAATCCATGTGAAAGTTATGCCCTGGTCAATTTCAGTTGACTTTTTCAGCTGTCCAAATATAGCAACTTTTGCATCTTTGATGATTTCTGAGCCAAATTTTGAGAATCATGATCAAGCATTGATCAAATGATGTTTGTGGCTTCAAAATGATATGTTGACCAAACATTTGAACTTTTGACTGTCAAATGACCATTTTGCCCCTACAGTTGACTGTAGTGCAATTTAGGGTTTTGACTGTGCAATTTTGAGCTGAATGCCTTGAAACCTGATATGAGGATACTTGACCATCTTTGTAGGCATGTGAGACTTGATTTAGCCCTTTGAAAACTTTCAATTCTTGATCAGAACACAAACCCTAGTTTTGACTGTATAGGAAACAGTTGCACTGCACAACCCTTGGGAAATTTTGTAGCTTGGCTTGGCAATCTCTTGAAGAATATGGGAGGGCAAATTTTGGGGTACAACAATTGCTAATAACGGTTATACGATGACCCACGCCTGTCCCGTTAACATCCAAAGATAGGGTTGCTCACCAAATCAATGGTAAGACAACAATGTCAAAGGAAAAGAAAATGAACAAGAAAGACATTTGAGTAGGTAGATTGCTCCTAAATTACTTGCTCCATTTTAAAACAAACATCCTTGCTATTTTCAAAACAATCACATACACTATCAAAACATCTTACAAAATTGAAAACATTTTCAAAAGATCAACATCTTTGTATACATTCTTACGAACGAGAATCATTACAAAGATTGCCTAAACAAAGGCCTCTTTACAAAATAATTTCAAAAAACCACACAAAGCATAATTTCAAACAAAAGCAAGTGATCTAACAAGTAACTAAGAGCCCATGGAAAACCATGAATGAAAAGGGTGCTAATACCTTTCTATTTCATAATCTACCCCCCGAACTCAAGATACAATCTCAAAGGTCTTTCCTGTGCTTTTTCACCTTTCATTTTGGATAAAAGAAAAGTCGGTGGCGACTCTTGCTAACCGCAACATTTGCAATAAAATGCAAAACCCTCAAGTCAGTTCTCCCGCCGTATCACAGAACTGGAGACTCTGCTGGGGAAAATTCTAAATGTGGGGTTTCCTTAGGGATTAGATCACATTTATTTGCTTACATTGTTTGACTTGTATGCTTTATATTATGGTTCTTTGTTTGGGTTTGGATCCTCTACCCAGATTTGGGATACATTATAGGTAAGTAGCAATATATTGTGGAAACTGTATGGGGTATACCGACATGGTCTAAGCAATAGCTATGTTAGTGCGACATATTTGTAGGTACCGGTAGCCTTTGAGTTAATCAAAGAGAATACGGGGCCGCTGAGTGATGTCATGAAGCACTAATGAACTTTTAGAACCTTTACTTGACCAACTTGGCCTTTAGGATGTAGTGAGATGACCGAAGTTGATAGATACTCGATACTACACTCATTGAGGTTTGGTTTCTTGGGATATTTCGGTCGCCATTAAAGAGGATTATGCTGAAACAATGACCAAGGAAACAAACCAGTGATATTGAGCTCCTTAGAATCCGGTTACTATTACTAAGACATGTTTAAGCCAACTAAACTTCAAGAGGGTACTTACCTATAAAACTTCATGCAAGCCTAAACCTAAGGATTTGGTTGCTTTGTTTGTATATGCATATTTGTACATAACATCATGAACATCATGAACATCATGAACATCATATACATCCACTAACCATTTCAAGGATTTTGGGATTCATCTTTGTTCTTGTAGGATATGGATTCACTTTGCAGAAAAACTATTCAAGTCAACCTTGTGAGAATCCGTCCACAACTTAAGGAGCTAGCTTCAAGGATTCCTGAAAACTCTCCATTCACCGAGAGACATGGTCGCCTACTCAACTTGGTCACCTCCAACAGAGATGAGGACATGATGAAAGTGCTTTTTCAGTTCTTTGATCCTTTACACCATTGCTTCACCTTTCTCGACTCTCAACTTGTGCCTACTTTGGAAGAATTCTCCCAACTCTTGAGGATTCCCATTCTCAATCATCTACCTTTCAACGGTACGGAAAGAGATCCAAAGCCAGTAGAGATTGCTGGAGCTCTACACTTGCACTCATCTGATATCACAACTCATTGGGAAACAAGGAATGGTGTCAAAGGTTTCCTAGCAAAGTTCCTGTTTGAGAAAGCCCAGAGTTGTCAGAATTCTTTAGACTTGCAAGCCTTTGAGGAAATTGTGGCTCTCCTCATCTATGGGAAGGTTTTATTTCCAAATCCTGACCAACTCTAGATATCTACACCGTTAAAATCTTCATATCCCGCAACCCGATGCCTACATTGCTAGGAGATATCCTACACTATTTTCACACTCGCATAATGAGGAAAAGAGGTGTTATTATGTGTTGCACTCCTCTCTTGGCAAGATGGTTTATTTCTCATCTTCCCCAATCTATAGTAAATAATGAGCAAGGTTCAAGGTGGTCACAAAGGTTGATGACGCTCAAACATTCAGACATTCATTGGTGCTCTCGATCCAAAGAGAATGTTATCATTATCGACCGTTATGGAGAATTCCCTAATGTACCTTTATTTGGAATTAGGGGAGGAATCACCTACAACCCTTGCTTAGCCTTAAGATAGTCTGGTTATGCCCGAAGGGATGGCCCGCACGAGATGCTGATTCAGGGTTTGGTATTTGACTACGACAACGACGATCAAGGTCTTCGCTAGAGATTTATCCGAGCTTGGAGAATGTTAAACAATGTGGATAGCAAGACTTTGGGGCATAAAAATTCCATCCCTCTTGAGCCTTACCTCAAATGGGTACGAACTCGTGCTCAGAGTCTTATGATGCCTTACCCCTCTATCCTTCCGGTAACCATTGAGCCTGTCATAGAGGGAGATGTTCCATACACTATCCTACATCCTGACATGCCCACATCTCTTGAATACCTACAAAGGGATTGGATACAACTCAAGGGGGAGCGATATACGTTCGAAGCCCAATTCTACGCAAGCGAGAAGAAGGTTTTGGAACTTACTAGGCTACTTCATGAGGAGCAGACTCTGAATGCCTACATTGCACCAAAGAGGATGCGCACTACCTTTCTATCTTAGAGTTTTTGTATTATTTTGCCCAAGGAGCATTGATGTACTCAAGCTTTATCTTATTAATATAACGTGTGTTTCCTTTTTGTCTAAAACAAATTTGAATCTTTGAAATTCTTGAAAACATTTCATATGCATATACCATTCATCATAACATAAGCAGGTTTTTGCAACAAGTCTCCTCATCTCTCTACTGTTTATTTCAGTAAGATGGATCTCGAGCAAACAGTGAAAGACCTCTAAGCTCAGAATACACAGTTTCAACAGTTGCTCTTGACCCTAGCCAATGGACAAGAAGAATTGAAGACTCTGTTGGCTGAAGAGAGGAAAAAGACAACAAAGAAGGTAACCGAAGTCTTAAACATGGGAAGAAGATTTCATGGGCAGACAAGAAGGACTTTAGAATTTGCAACAACATCCGGTGAAAGAGACAACCAAGATGGTAAACGCAAGGAAACAGTTGTCCCGACAGAATCAGAGGAGGAAGAGGAAGAAAAGGACTAATCTGAAGAACAATACCCTCTAGCTGATGACAAGTATAAACATCTCGAAGAGCGTTTGAGCGCGATGGAAATCCAAAAGGTGCCTGGCTTGGACTTTGAGGAATTGGGTTTGGTGTCGGGGATTGTGATTCCTCCGAAATTTAAGGCACCTATGTTCGCCAAATATGACAGAGTTTCATGCCCTAAAATGCATCTCCGGTCATATGTGAGGAAAATTCAACCCCATACCGCTGATAAGGACTTATGGGTGCACTTCTTCCAAGACAGTCTGTCTGGAACTCAACTTGACTGGTTTTACCAACTAGAAAGAGTCAACGTTCATAATTGGGAAGATCTTGCTGCAGCTTTCTACAAACAATATCAGTACAATGCTGATCTGGCGCCTACCCGTACTCAACTCCAGAGTATGGTCATGGTGTCCAATGAAGGTTTCAAGGACTAAGCGTAAAAATGGAGAGATTTGGCTGGAAGAGTTCAACCCCCTCTATCTGAGAGAGAATTGGTGGACATGTTCTTGGGTACCTTGTCTGCTCCCTTCTTCAATCATTTAATCAGAAGTTCATCTGCAAGCTTTACTAAACTAATATTGACCAGAGAGAGGATAGAAGCCGGTATAAAGAATGGAAAGATTCAGAAAGACACATCTTCTTCTACAGCTGTAAGGAAGCCCTTTATCAGAAAGAAAGAGGTGGCTGCCGTATACCCACAGAGAAACCAAGATAGGGTCGAACGCCGACCAATGGTGGGGGTTGTTATGATCCCAAAGCCTGCATCTGATCAGCAAAGAAATAATCAACCAAGGATGGAAAGGCCAGTTAGGAAGTTCACCAGAATCAACATGACCCCGTCTCAAGTATTATCGCATCTACTAAGATCCAACTTGGTGACCTTGAAAGAAGCTCTGAAAAACTCCAATACAACATCTCCTCATTATCATCCCAATGCCCGTTGCGCATATCACTTTGAAAGTCCTGGTCACGATACTAATAACTGTTGGGCTCTAAAGAACAAAATACAAGACCTCATTGAAGCTAAAGAAATTGAGTTCGATGCGCCTGAAAAGCCAAATGTCATTTCTGCCCCTATGCCTAGACATGGCAACAATACCAATGCCATTGAAGAAGGATTTTCGTTACTTCAATTGATGAACTCATGACCCCACTTCTGACCATTAAAATGAATTTGTTGAATGCCGGTGTGTTCCCGAGCTGGGGTGAAGTTTTCCATCTCTATTTGTCCTCCCCAACCGGCTGTCCTTTGTTGAAAATAGGCGTTCAGTGCCTAATAGATAACAAAGAAATTTTGATTAAAAAGACTTCTGTTCCACCTGTTCCTTTTGAAGATGTTTCTATCATTACCATTTCCGTCAATTCTTCCAGGGTCTCCACCAAAAGACCCATTAGAATTACATCAGTTCCGAAAGCAACTCCTTTAATAATTACAATGCCTGGACCAGTCCCATATACATCAGACAAAACCATACCATGGAATTATGGTGGGGATGTCTATTACCATGGTATCAAGCAGGACTGGCCAGCCGCCGAATATTCAAGCTCCAAGAAAGTCAACTCCGACATCAGTAACATTGCAGGAACTAGCAAAATTACCTGAAGTGGTAGGATCCTTTCTCCAGAAATTGCTCCCCCAAAAGCAGTTTCTGGACCCGTAATCATCCCCGTGGCTGCTCCAAAGGTTACTCCCACACCCATAATCATCTATGAAAATAATCCAATTGACAAAGCCGTTACAACCCCTGTAATTATTCCTACTAACACTCATGCTGCCGAATTAACCGAGACTCGAGGAAAAGGTGTTATGGTTGAGCCTGTCCGAACGAAGGCTCAGTCATTGACTATCCCTAAGACCTCCAAGAAAGAAATGGAGGAGATCTTGAAAATTATAAAGAGAAGTGACTACGATGTAGTTGAACAACTGGGAAAAACTCCCTCTAAAATCTCCATGCTGGAATTACTACTATGTTCCGAGGCACATGCGAAAGCCTTGGTGAAGTTCTTAAAAACCGCCCATGTACCTCAAGAGACATCTGCCGATCAATTTCAAGACTGCGTAGCCAGCCTAACTGCGGACAATGGTTTAGGTTTTTCAGATGCTGATCTGACGCCGAGGGGAAGGAAGCATAATAAGGCATTGCATGTCTCAATAGAATGTAGGGGCACAACTCTGGCTCATGTTTTGGTGGACACTGGCTCATCTCTAAATGTATTACCCAAAAAAGCTCTTGATAGACTTGACTGTGAGGGGTTGACTTTGAAGCCAAGCAACATAATAGTAAGGGCTTTTGACGGCTCGAAAAGGATGGTGCACGGGGAAGTGGATATCCCCATAAAGGTTGGAACCCAAACTTTCAATTTAACTTTTTATGTAATGGACATCCGCCCTTCATACTCCTGCTTGCTAGGTCGGCCATGGATCCACAATGCTAGCGCTGTTACTTCTACGCTACACCAAATGTTGAAGTATCCAGTTCAAGGGAAGATTATCACCGTTCATGGAGAGGAAGAATACATGATCAACCATCTCAATTCATTCAGATATGTGGAATTAGATGGTGAATTCATTGAAACTCCATTTCAACACTTTGAAGAGGTCCCTCAAGATGTGGCAGTGACCAAGGCTGTTCCCAAGCTTACAAGGCCTCCACTCCGGATGTCGTCGCTGAAGGATACCAAAGCACTGGTAGAAGAAGGTGGATGCACTATCTGGGGACAACTCCCAAATATCCCATATAAGTCTGACAAGTTTGGCCTAGGTTTCACTTCAAATGCTCAAAAGGCTGTACGCCATGCCCGTGCTGGAGGGCCACCCTTGAAGATCAGAAATCGTAAAGTCAACACAGTAGAAGATGGTGAAGATGGCTGCAACCTGGAGGATTGGATCTTCCCAAATGTCAATGGAGGGCTCAGCAATTGGGAGGCTAGAGACTTTGTCCCGATCACTTTTATCCCTCAGTAATTTGTCTTTACATTTTGTTGGATCTGTAATATTCAAAACAATTCGCACTCTTAAAACATTGTGTCTTACCCGAAGCACAATGGTCCATCTGTAAGGGTTATTATCTCATTTTCATATGACATCAATGAATCATGGACGTTTTCGCATACAAACTTTTATGCTCATTGTTTTTTCTTTTACATTTTACTTTCTTTCAAAGATAGCTATACCCTTACACACACCCACAATGCAGGTATACATCCATTCGGGATCCCATGGGTAACGATACTGCTATGGCCTTTTGTGACTCTGAGAACCTAATCTACCAAGCCGAAGACGAAGGTGAGGAAGATTGTGAAGTACCAGGGGAACTTGCCAGATTGCTACAACAAGAAGAGAGAACCATTCAGCCTCACGAGGAACCCGTGATACAATCAACCTAGGTACCGAAGAAGATTAAAAAAAGGTCAAGGTGGGTGCCAATTTGGAACCCAGTGTCAAGGAGCGTCTGATTCAGTTGTTACACGATTATGTTGAAGTCTTTTCCTGGTCATATGAAGACATGCCGGGACTTGATGCAGACATTGTAGTACATCGTTTGCCTACAAGAGAAGATTGTCCGCCCATAAAGCAAAAGGTTCGCCGCATGAGGCCTGATATGTCAGAAAAGATTAAAGTAGAGGTCATGAAGCAATTCAATGCTGGGTTCTTGGCCGTCACCTCCTATCCTCAATGGGTTATCAATGTTGTTCCAGTGCCCAAAAATGACGGCAAGGTGCAAATGTGTGTGGACTACAGAGATTTGAATAGGGCAAGCCCTGAGGATGATTTTCCATTCCCCCACATTGATATCCTAGTTGACAATACGGCAAAACACAAAGTGTTTTCCTTCGTGGACGGATTCTCAGGTTACAACCAAATCAAAATAGCGCCTGAGGACATGGTGAAAAAAACCTTTGTCACAAAGTGGGGCACTTTTTGCTATAAGGTGATGCCATTCAGACTAAAGAACGCTGGGGTAACCTATCAGCGTGCCATGGTAGCTCTATTTCACGACATGATACATCATGAAATATAGGTCTACATGGACGATATGATATCCAGATCTCAAACAAAGGAAGAGCATCTTGATCACTTACAAAAACTGTTTGAGAGACTGAAGAAGTACAAGCTAAGGTTAAATCCAAACAAATGCACATTTGGGGTACGATCTGGTAAACTCATAGGCTTTATCGTCAGTAACAAAGGTATTGAAGTAGATCCTGCCAAGGTAAAAGTAATACAAGAGATGCCTGCTCCCCGTACTGAGAAGGAAGTCAGAGGTTTCTTGGGACGTTTGAACTACATTTCTAGATTCATCTCTCACCTAACAGCTGATTTTGAACCAATGTTCAAATTGTTGAAGAAAGATAAAGTAGTCAAATGGAATGATGAGTTCCAATTTGCTTTTGACAAAATCAAAGAATACATACAAGAGCCTCCTCTATTGATGCCACCAGTCGAGTGGAGACCATTGATCATGTATCTGACTGTTTTAGAAAACTCAATGGGGTGTGTATTGGGGCATCATGACGAGTCTGGTCGAAAAGAGCATGCTATTTACTACCTAAGAAAAAAGTTTACCAACTGTGAAACAAGATACTCACTGCTCGAGAAAACTTGCTGCGCTCTGGCATGGGCTGCTCGCCGGCTAAGACAATATATGCTGACTCATACTACTTTGTTGATATCTAAAATGAATCCGATAAAATACATCTTCGAGAAGCCTGCTCTTTCTGGGAGAATAGCGAGATGGAAAATGATTCTGACGGAATATGACATACAGTATACTACCCAGAAATCAATAAAGGGCAGTATATTAGCCGATCACCTTGCTCACCAAGCTGTAGAAGACTACCAGTCCATGAAATTCGAATTTCCGGATGAAGACATCATGACGTTAGACAACTGTGAGGAATTCAGGATATTTGACGGACCTGAACAAGGATCCCGATGGACCCTGTTCTTTGATGGAGAGTCCAATGCACTCAACAATGGTATTGGTGCAATACTCATATCTCCGGAAGGGTGTCATACTCCCTTTACTTCCAGAATTTGCTTCAATTGTACAAACAACATGGCAGAATACGAAGCGTGCATCTTTGGTCTCAAAGCTGCCATAGACTTGGGGATCAAATCCTTGGATGTATTCAGAGACTCAACTTTGGTTATCATCCAGATCAAAGGGGAATGGGACACCAAACACCCAAACCTTATCCCTTACAAAGAACATGTTTTGACATTGCTACCACATTTTGAGAAGATTACCTTCGAGCATTTACCGCGAGAAGAAAATCTGCTAGCAGACGCTCTAGCCACAATGTCATCTATGTTTAAACTTAATTGGGATAACGAGGCTCCTCAAATCATCATCGAACGAATGGAGGAACCAGCGCACTATCACGAGATTAATACTGAAGAAGTAGTGGACCAGCCTTGGTTTCACGAAGTCAAGAAGTATCTCGAGGCTCAAGAATACCTAAAAGGAGCTTCAATCAATGATAAGAATTTCTTAAGGAGATTCTCTGCTAAAATTTTCCTTAGTAATGGCATCCTATACAAACGCAATCATGACTCTGTGTTACTTCAGTGCGTAGATAAGGTTGAAGCTGAAGGATCATGGCTGAATTGTATGAAGGCACTTTTGGCACCCATTCCAGTGGGCATACAATGGCAAAGAAAATCCTACGGGCAGGCTATTACTGGTCTACCATGGAAGAAGATTTCTATCAACACTCTCGAACCTGCCACAAATGCCAGATTTATGCTGACAAGGTGCACATACCTCTGATTCCTCTGAATGTCTTGACGGCTCCTTGGCACTTTGCTATGTGGGGAATTGATATGATAGGGGAAATCAAGCCGACAACCTCCAATGGACACCGCTTCATCCTAGTGGCCATTGATTATTTTACAAAGTGGGTGGAGGCAGCTTCCTTCGCTTCCGTTACCAAGAATGTTGTTGCCCGTTTCATCAAGCAAAATCTCATTTGCCGGTACGATATCCCGGAAAGGATCATCACTGAAAATGGTATAAATCTTAACAACACTATGATCACCGCATTGTGCGAGCAATTCAAGATTCAGCATCACAATTCTTCTCCCTATCGGCCAAAGATGAATGGTGCTGTCGAAGCTACAAATAAAAACATTAAAAAGATCATACAGAAAATGACAGTCACATACAAAAAATGGCATGAGATTTTACCATTCGCTCTCCACGGGTATCGTACCAAGGCTCACACATCAACCGGGGCAACACCCTATTCTCTGGTTTACAGCATGGAAGCTATCTTGCCTATCGAGGTCCAGATCCCCTCTCTGAGGATTATGAAGGATGCAGGGCTGAACGAATACGATTGGATCCAGACTCGACTTGATCAACTAAACTTGATTGATGAGAAGAGACTTACTTCTGTTTACCATGGTCAAATGTATCAAAAACGGATGATCATAGCTTTCAACAAAAAGGTCAGACGCCAAGTGTTTCAAGTTGGAGATCTGGTGATCAAACGCATCGTACTGCCACAAGGTGATCCTAGGGGCAAGTGGACTCTTACCTATGAAGGACCATTTGTAATCAAAAGCATTTTATCTAGTGGAGCAATGATCTTGACCACCATGGATGGTGACGACCTGCCGCACGTAACGCCAGTAATTTAATTAATTATTTAATTAAATTAATTTTAAAATATTTGTGAAGAAGTGTTATTAAATTGGATTTATTTTATTAAGTGGAGAAATAATAATATATTAGAGATATTATATTATTATTTGGTGAAATAATGTTAAGAGCTAATATTATTTAATGTGGGCCTATATGGTGTGAGTGAAAGTAATAAGGGGGTGTAAGTTTGGAGCCCAATAAGAGTAATATAATAATATTAGGTTATTTTATTATTTGTGTGAAGGAATAGAAGAAAGAGCAGTAGAAGAGAAAATAAGGATTGTGAAGAACATGAAGCTGCTGGAAAAAGTGGAAAACGACAAGAACAAAGATTCAACCCGGAAATTATAGAGCGACCTTCGATCTAAGGTAAGGGTGGGGTTCTGGCTTTATAATTGGGTTCATGATGTTTGATATGTGGGGTTAGAGGATTGCTGTTTTGTTATTGAATTGAATGATGTATGGTGAATATTGATGAATTCTCGATGGATAAATGATGTTATGATGTTGTGTAATCGATGTTGTATTATAAGTTAATGTTAAGTGATGAATTATCATGGTTAGGATGAGGTTTGTAGGACTGTAATTAGATTCCAGTAGTGAAATTATAGTATAAATGCATAAAATTATGCAGAAAATCGCAGGATGCATCAACCTCAAACCAGATGAGTCGATGCAAGGAGTCTGTTGGACCCAGGATGAGTCGATGCATGCAGGGTTTGCGTCGATACATGATGAGTACAAGACTCAGGATGAGTCGACCGGTGCGATGCATGTGTCGATACATGTTGTACTGAAAACCAGAATGAGACTATCCATAAGGAGGATGTATCGACTCATAGTATGCAGATGAAGCAGGATGTATCGATCCAAGGAGTTTCGTGTCGATACATAATGCTGGATTTTTGACAGAATTGACTTCTAATTGCTGTAACTTGAGTTTTAGGATGCTGTTTGAGATGCCGTTCAAAGCGTTGATTAGCTAATGCGAAGAACTCTATTCTAGATGATTTAAATGATGAATAAGTAGTGTAATCCCAGTAACTAATTTAGGATTTAGAATTAATTCCCGTAGATGACAGTTATGCTGGATTTTGGATAGAATGATAAATATGAGATGTTAGAGACTGCTGTTAGAATATGACAGTAGGATTAATGACAAAAACAAAGTAGAACTGCAGAATAACAGTATGGTTTACTGTATTAATAATATACAGCTGAGTTATTAGATAGATGTGGTTATTAAAGTGGTGTTTGATAATTTATGATGAACAAATGACATTTGATAAATAAATGATGTTTAATAAATTATTCTGAGATGTTTATGAGATGTTGTTGTTTGAGATGACTGAAATGTTATCGTTTTGAGATGATTGAGATGTTGTTTGAGATGACTGGAATGTTGTCGTTTTGAGATGATTGAGATGTTGTTGTTTTGAGATGTGTTTTGAGGTGTTGTTAACAGAGTGTGTTATTACATTCATGTTGAGTCGCATGCATTGCATTTTTTTTGAGATGGAGCTTATGCTCGTTGAGATGGCCTGGATTGGAAAATTTTGAGATGAAGGCTATGCCTTGTTGATGCCTCTATTAATTGGAAGATTAGATTTTTGAGATGGGAGTTCTGCTCCAATGGTACCACATGCATTTGCATAGTTTTGAGTCGCATTATATGATTGAATCATGAAATGTATTTGATGTTGATGAATGAATATATATGCTGTAATTGTTGTTGATTATGAGATGAGAAGTGGTGATATTATATATCTAATTTAATATAATAATTATCATGCGCTTTATTATATTGTTAGATATCTCACCCCTTCTGTTTGAATGTTGCCCCTATGTTGGTAACGTGCAGGTAATCGCGAGTGAAGGTTGTATACCTTCAATAGATCGAGTCGGTGTTATTGCTCTGATATGTAACACTCAGGGGGATGAACGCTTGCTGATTTTTGATTGCTGATTTTTAGTTGTTGAACTTTAAATTGTTTATTTACTAAATATGAGATGTTTCGAAGTTACTGTTTTATTTAAAGATGTTATTGAAGAATTCCGATGCGTGGTTGTTGAATATTTTATGAAAGATGTTATGTTGTTGGTTCATCCGATGTTTTGAAAAAGTGTTATATATCCATGATGAATGCAATGAATTTATTAGAAGAATTTGTGACGTCCCGATTCGTTTGTATGAATGAAATTTTATAACTCTGATTTATTTTGCATAATTTGCTTGGGGTAGAATTGGGGTGTTACAAAGTTGGTATCAGAGTAAAAGGTTGGTCCGACCTTGTCGTCGAGTCTTAGTTATTTAACAATCGAGTATTGTTATTTGAGTTCTAACAGTTGTTTATGTTGTAGTAAGAAGTTGTGATGGCTGGAAGGAATGATGCTGCTCTTGTTGCTGCTCTGCAAGCAATGGCTCATGCGATGGCAAATCAATCGAATATTGAGGGTAATGCTGGATCTCGTAGCTTGGCGACTTTACAGAGAGAGAATCCACCTACGTTCAAGGGAAAATATGATCCTGATGGAGCATTGGAATGGTTGAAAGAGATTGAGAGGATCTTTCACGTGATGGACTGCACTCCAACACAGAAGGTTCGTTATGGGACTCAAATGCTAGCAGTCGAGGCTGATGACTGGTGGCTAGAGACTTGCCAGAAGTTGGAAGCTGCAGGTGAGGATGTCACTTGGGCTGTGTTCCGTAGGGAGTTTTTGAGAAAGTATTTTCCTGAAGATGTTCGTGGAAAGAAGGAAATTGAATTCCTTGAGCTAAAGCAAGGAAATCTGTTTGTTGTTGAGTATGCTGCCAAGTTTGCTGAGTTCGCCAAGTTTTATCCGCATTACACTGAGGAAAATGTTGAGTTTTCAAAGTGTATTAAGTTTGAGAATGGGTTACGCCCGGAAATTAAGAAGGCAGTTGGATACCAGAAGATCCGTGTCTTTGCTGATTTGGTTGATAGCTGTAGGATTTTTGAGGAAGATAATAATGCACATTACAAGATTATTAGTGAGAAGAGGGGTAAGCACCCACAGAGTCGTGGTAAACCTTATGATGCCCCAGCTGGTAAGGGTAAGCAGAGAGTTGCTCATGGTCAGAGGACTAGTGGGGGAGATGCTCCTGCTGGTGTAATTTGCTTTAAGTGTGGGAAACCTGGACACAAGAGTAATGTGTGCACTGCTGAAGTGAAGAGATGTCACCATTGTGGTAAGATCATACATATTATATCTGAGTGCAAGCACAAGAATGTGGTTTATTTCAATTGTAAGGAAGAAGGGCACATTGGTAGCCAGTGTCCGAAACCGAAGAAGGCTCAGTCTAGTGGTAAAGTGTTTGCTTTGGTGGAGGATCAGACATCATCCGAGGACATACTTATTAGAGGTACATGTTTCATTAATAGTACTCCTTTAATTACTATTATTGATACTGGTGCTACGCATTGTTTTATTGCTGCTGATTGTGTTGAAATATTGGGTCTTGTGTTATCTTCTTTGAATGGAGAAATGGTCGTCGATACTCCAGCCAAGGGATCGATGACTACTTCTTTTATGTGTGCTAAGTGTCCCTTGTCGATCTTCGACAAAGACTTTATTGTTGATTTGGTTTGTTTGCCGTTAAGAGGTTTGGATGTGATTCTTGGTATGAATTGGTTAGAGCATAACTGCGTTCATATTAATTGTTATGACAAGTTGGTGAAGTTTTCTACTCCAGAAGAAGAGGAATATGGTCTGTTGTCTACTAGACAGTTGAGAAATTTGATGCAAGAGGAAGCACATATGTTTTCATTGATGGCGTCGCTATCTATAGAGACCCAGGCTATAATTGAGGAATTGCAGGTGGTATGTGAATTTCCTGAAGTTTTCCCTTATGAGATTCCCGATGTACCGCCAGAGAGGGAAGTTGAATTTGCAATTGATCTTGTACCTGGTATCAAACCTGTGTCTATGGCACCATACAGGATGTCTGCGTCTGAATTGTCAGAGTTGAAGAAGCAACTGGAAGAGTTACTTGAGAAGAGGTTTGTAAGACCAAGTGTATCGCCGTGGGGAGCTCCAATGTTGTTAGTGAAGAAGAAAGATGGAAGCATGAGGCTTTGTGTTGATTATAGACAGTTGAATAAGGTGACGATTAAGAACAAGTATATGCTTCTAAGAATAGATGACTTGATGGACCAATTGGTGGATGCTCGTGTGTTTAGTAAGATTGATTTGAGGTCGGGTTACCATCAGGTTAAAGTGAAGGATGAAGATATTCAGAAGACGGATTTCAGAATGCGTTATGGAAATTACGAGTATTCGGTGATGCCTTTCGGTGTTACTAATGCGCCGGGAGTATTCATGGAATATATGAATCGTATCTTTCATACTTATTTGGATCAGTTTGTAGTGGTGTTCATTGATGATATTTTGATTTACTCTAAGTCAGAAGAAGAGCATGCTGAACATTTAAGAGTAGTATTGCAGATTCTGAAAGAGAAGAAGTTGTATGCAAAGCTGTCCAAGTGTGAATTCTGGCTGAAAGAGGTTAGTTTTCTTGGTCATATAATTTCAGGTAGTGGCATTGCTGTAGATCCATCGAAGGTTGATGCTGTGTTGTAATGGGAAACTCCAAAGTCAGCTACTGAGATTAGAAGCTTCTTGGGATTAGCTGGTTATTATAGAAGGTTTATCGAAGGGTTTTCTAAGTTGTAACTTCCGTTGACTAAGTTGACTTGTAAAGGTAGATCTTTTGTTTGGGATGTTCAGTGCAAAGAAAGTTTTATGGAATTGAAGAAGAGGTTGACGTCGGCTCCGATTTTGACGTTGCCTAATTCAGGAGAGCCTTTTGTGGTGTATTGTGATGCTTCCAAGATGGGTTTAGGAGGTGTGCTTATGCATAATGGTAAGGTAGTTGCTTATGCGTCGAGGAAGTTGAGGACTCATGAGAAGAACTATCCTACGCATGATTTAGAGCTTGCTGCAGTTGTTTTTGTATTGAAGATTTGGAGGCATTATATTTATGGTTCTAGATTTGAAGTGTTTAGTGACCATAAGAGTTTGAATTATTTGTTTGACCGGAAATAATTGAATATGAGGCAACGAAGATGGTTGGAATTGTTAAAGGATTATGATTTTGGTTTGAATTATCATCCAGGAAAGGCGAATGTGGGAGCTGATGCGTTGAGTCGAAAGACTTTACATATGTCAGCAATGATGATTAAAGAGTTGGAATTGATCAAGCAATTCAGAGATATGAGCTTAGTTTGCGAGGTTACTCCATAGAGTGTTATGTTGGGTATGTTGAAGATTAATAATGAATTTTTAGACAGTATAAGAGAAGCTCAGAAGTTGGATGTGAAACTGGTAGGTTCGATGGTTGGGACCGATCAATCTGAGAATAATGATTTTAAGTTAGATGAGCAAGGTATGTTGAGGTTTCGTAATCGGATTTGTATTCCTGGTGATGTTGAGATGAAGAAAGTGATACTTAAAGAGAGTCATAGAAGTAAGTTGAGTATTCATCCAGGAGCTACGAAGATGTATCAAGATTTGAAAGGTTTGTGTTGGTGGCCTGGGATGAAGAGTGATATGGCTCGTTTTGTGTATGCATGTTTGACTTGTCAGAAGTCGAAAGTGGAACATCAGAAGCCTGCAGGATTGATGCAACCGTTGGAAGTTCCAGAATGGAAATGGGATAGCATTTCAATGGACTTTGTGACGAGGTTGCCTAGTACTTCAAGAGGACATGATTTAATTTGGGTGATTGTTGATAGGCTTACGAAGTCAGCTCATTTTATTCCTATTAACATCAGTTTTCTAGTGTCGAAGTTGGCTGAGATTTATGTTAGTGTGATTGTGAAACTGCATCGTGTTCCTTTGTGCATTGTGTCAGATAGAGATCCAAGATTTACTTCTGATTTTTGGAAGAGTTTGCAAGAAGCGTTGGGTTCTAAGTTGAGGTTGAGTTTAGCGTATCATCCTCATACAGATGGTCAGACTGAACGGACGATTCAATTGTTAGAAGACTTGTTAAGGGCATGTGTTCTCGAGCAGGGAGGTTCGTGGGATACTTATCTTCCGCTGATAGAGTTCACTTATAATAACAGTTACCATTCTAGTATTGGGATGACACCTTTTGAAGCGTTGTATGGTCGAAGATGTAGAACTCTGTTATGTTGGCATGAATCTGGTGAAAGTGTAGTACTTGGACCTGAACTTGTTCGTGAGACTACTGAGAAGGTGAAGTTGATTCGAGAAAAGATGAAAGCTTCACAAAGTAGACAAAAGAGTTATCATGACAAGCGAAGGAAGGATTTAGAATTTCAAGCCGGTGATCATGTGTTTTTGAGAGTTACACCTGTGACTGGTGTTGGGCGAGCGTTGAAGTCTAAGAAGCTCACTTCTCGTTTTATTGGACTGTATCAGATTTCAGAGAGAGTGGGGAATGTTGCTTACAGAGTGGCTTTACCGCCTAATCTTTCGAATTTGCATGATGTGTTTCATGTTTCGCAACTTCGGAAGTATATTTCAGATCCATCTCATGTGATTCATATGGACGATGTGCAAGTACGGGATAATCTTACGGTGGAGACGATGCCTGTACGGATCACAGATCGTGAAATGAAGACTCTGAGGGGCAAGGATATTCCCTTCGTTAAAGTGGTTTGGCTAGGAGATGCTGGTGAAAGCATGACTTGGGAATTGGAGAGCAAGATGCGAGACTCCTATCCAGAATTGTTTGATTGAGGTAAATTTTCGAGGACAAAAATATTCTAAGTGGGGGAGAGTTGTAACGCCCGTAATAAAATTAGTTATTTAATTAAATTGTTTTTAGAATATTTGTGAAGAAGTGTTATTAAATTGGATTTATTTTATTAAGTGAAGAAATAATAATATATTAGAGATATTATATTATTATTTGGTGAAATAATGTTAGAAGCTAATATTATTTAATGTGGGCCTATATGGTGTGAGTGGAAGTAATAAAGGGGTGTAAGTTTGGAGCCCAATAAGAGTAATATAATAATATTAGGTTATTTTATTATTTGTGTGAAGGAATAGAAAAAAAGAGCAGTAGAAGAGAAAATAAGGATTGTGAAGAACGTGAAGCTGCTGGAAAAAGTGGAAAACGGCAAGAACAAAGATTCAACCCAGAAATTATAGAGCAACCTTCGATCCAAGGTAAGGGTGGGGTTCTGGCTTTATAATTGGGTTCATGATGTTTGATATGTGGGGTTAGAGGATTGCTGTTTTGTTATTGAATTGAATAATGTATGGTGAATATTGATGAATTCTCGATGGATAAATGATGTTATGATGTTGTGTAATCGATGTTGTATTATAAGTTAATGTTAAGTGATGAATTATCATGGTTAGGATGAGGTTTGTAGGACTGTAATTAGATTCCAGTAGTGAAATTATAGTAGAAACGCAGAAAATTATGCAGAAAATCATAGGATGCGCCGACCTCAAACCGGATGAGTCGATGCAAGGAGTCTGTTGGACTCAAGATGAGTCGATGCATGCAGGGTTTGCGTCGATGCATGATGAGTACAAGACTCAGGATGAGTCGACCGGTGTGATGCATGTGTCGATACATGCTGTACTGAAAACCAGAATGAGTCGATCCATAAGGAGGATGTGTCGACTCATAGTATGCAGATGAAGCAGGATGTGTCGATCCAAGGAGTTTTAGTCGATACATAATGCTGGATTTTTGACAGAATTGACTTCTAATTGTTGTAATTTGAGTTTTAGGATGCTGTTTGAGATTCCGTTCGAAGCGTTGATTAGCTAACGCGGTGAACTCTATTCTAGATGATTTAAATGATGAACAAGTAACTAATTTAGGATTTAGAATTGATTCCCGTAGATGACAGTTATGCTGAATTTTGGACAAAATGATAAATATGAGATGTTAGAGACTGGTGTTAGAATATGACAATAGGATTAATGACAGAAACAAAGTAGAACTGCAGAATAACAGTATGGTTTACTGTATTAATAATATACAACTGAGTTATTAGCAAGATGTGGTTATTAAAGTGGTGTTTGATAATTTATGATGAACAAATGACATTTGAGAAATAAATGATGTTTAATAAATTATTCTGAGATGTTTATGAGATGTTGTTGTTTGAGATGACTGAAATGTTGTCGTTTTGAGATGATTGAGATGTTGTTGTTTGAGATGACTGAAATGTTGTCGTTTTGAGATGATTGAGATGTTGTTGTTTGAGATGACTAAAATGTTGTCGTTTTGAGATGATTGAGATGTTGTTGTTTTGAGATGTGTTTTGAGATGTTGTTAACTGAGTGTGTTATTACATTCATGTTGAGTCGCATACATTGCATTTTTTTGAGATGGAGCTTATGCTCGTTGAGATGGTCTGGATTGGCAAAATTTGAGATGAAGGCTATGCCTTGTTGATGCCTCTATTAATTGGCAGATTAGATTTTTGAGATAGGAGTTCTGCTCCAATGGTACCACATGCATTTGCATAGTTTTGAGTCGCATTATATGATTGAATCATGAAATGTATTTGATGTTGATGAATGAATATATATGCTGTAATTGTTGTTGATTATGAGATGAGAAGTGGTGATATTACTGATCTAATTTAATATATTAATTATCATGCGCTTTATTATATTGTTAGATATCTCACCCCTTCAGTTTGAATGTTGCCCCTATGTTGGTAACGTGCAAGTAATCGCGAGTGAAGGCTGTATACCTTTAATAGATCGAGTCGGTGTCATTGCTCTTATATGTAACACTCGGGGGGATGAACGTTTGCTGATTTTTGATTGCTGATTTTTAGTTTTTGAACTTTAAATTGTTTATTTACTAAATATGAGATGTTTCGAAGTTGCTATTTTATTTAAAGATGTTATTGAAGAATTCCGCTGCGTGGTTGTTGAATATTTTATGAAAGATGTTATGTTGTTGGTTCATCCGATGTTTTTAAAAAGTGTTATATATCTATGATGAATGCAATGAATTTATTAGAAGAATTTGTGACGTCCCGATTCGTTTGTATGAATGAAATTTTATAACTCTGATTTATTTTGAATAATTTGCTTGGGGTAGAATTGGGGTGTTACACCGCATCCTGCGAACGCGGACATAGTCAAAAGATACTATGCATAAGAGACCCGCTAGGTTGACACACCTAGGAAAAACAAGGGCATTCCGGCGAACCAAAAGGGTTCGGGCAAAAATCAGGGATAAAACAAAAAAATCCATGCACCCGGAAAGTTGAAAACCCGAAAGGGCGACTTGGGCAAAAAGGGGTTTCCTGGTGGACTGAAAACCCGAAAGGGCGGTCCAGGCAAAAGTTAGGGAATTAAAGCGTAGGACTATGTCCCATTGGATCACTTTACGGACAACCCTTTGGCTTCCACTAACAAACTCAGAGTTTCTGATCAATTCAATTATCTTCGGACAAGGCAACAAATAGACAAGATGCTCAGAGATACGAAGACTATAGCAGAATGGAAACCCCATGGGATTTTTACACATAGCTATCTTTTCTTTGTATCAAAATTTTCATTTTTTTTACGACAACATTCTCTTACTAGAATGTTTTGTCTCCTTGTACAAAAAATCTTACTCAAAGTCAATACAAAGATATCTCTTTGAAACTGCAAAAACTATCCTTTTTTTCTTTACGCTTGTATTTTGTTTGCAAAAAAAAACGTCCAATGATTCATTGTTGAACATATGCATTTGAACATAATTACTGTTTACAAATAAACAAAATGAAAAAAGGCAATTACTGATGGGTAGAATGGATAGGGAAATACCTCTAGGATATTCCATAAGAAATCCCCGCAGTACGTCGTTTAAATCCCCAGCGGAACAAAGTTTCAAATTGTCAATTCCCAGTAGAAATCGTCAAATTTCTCTGGATTCCCCAATAGGATTTTTCAAGCAGTATACGACATTTCCCTTACGACAGAGTTTATTTTTCTAAACGGAAATTCATCAACATTTTGAGTTCAAAACATGAAGAATTACATATCCTCAACAATAGTCAGGGGTTTATTTTCCCTAGTCCAACAATAGCGCAACAAACTAGCTCACATACGCATACATTGCATCCATATATCATAAACATTGATAACACTACATTTTAGTTAACATTTTACCCTTTCAGGATAACCTTTCAGATACAGTTCAGATATGCTCCAGACGTGGATGCCATTCTGATACTCATTTAGATTCAACTTTTCAGACACAGTTCAGATACGCTCCAGATACGGATGCCATCCTGACACTCATTCAGATTCAACATTCAGATACATTTTAGATACGCTCCAGACGCGGATGCCATTTTGATACTCATTCAGATTCAACTTTTTAGACACAGTTCAGATACACTCCAGATACGGATGCCATCCTGACACTCATTCAGATTCATCATTCAGATACGCTCCAGACGCGGATTCCATTCTAATACTCATTCAGATTCAACTTTTCAGATACAGTTCAGATACGCTCCAGACGCGAATGCCATTCTGATACTCATTCAAAATTCAGTCTTCAGATACAGTTCAGATATGATCTAGATATGGATGCCATCCTGACACTCATTCAGATTCAGCATTTAGATACAGTTCAGATACGCTTAAGACGCAGATGCAATTCTGATACTCATTCAGATTCAACTTTTCAGATACAGTTCAAATACGCTCCAGACGCGAATGCCATTCTGATACTCATTCAAAATTCAGTCCAGATTCAGTTCAGATACGCTCCAGAGTCGGATGCCATTCCGATTCAACTTTCCATTTAGATACGCTCTAGACACAGATTCCATTATGATAATCATTCAAAATCAGCTCCCAGATACAGTTCAGATACGCTCTAGACATGGACACCATTCTGATACTCATTCTTTCAGCTTGCAAATTACAATGCCAAAAATCATTTTTGGATGGCATCTACAAGCCCATCTCCAACAACTTTCTAGCATCTCTCCAAATGGCATCTTTAAGCCTATTCCCTCGACTCTCACATCACCAAGTGCAAATTTCTGGGCACTCTAGTGTCCAATCATCTTCCACCTTCGAGTCACGAATGGCAAAACTCGCCAGTCTAACTCTCCAGGCTTAAGAAGATTGAACATGGGTAGTTGTTGTACCCAAAAATTTTCCCTCTCACTTATCAAGAATTTTCACAAGATCTCCTTTGGATCAAGACTGCATTTGGGTTGGTCAGCTCAAGACACCTCCTCAAGCACTGATGACTGAAAATTAGGGTTTGAGATTGCACAAGGATTTTTGGACTATGAATGCTTCATATGACTTTCATGGACTATTATGGACCTCCAAGATCACCCATGTCAAGCTTCAATCTTTGGATCACACTTTTGATTAATCAATTGAACAGATGACCTAAAAATCAACTGTATTGTGGAAAAAGTCAACCATGGCCAATTTACAGTCAAACTTCATAATTTTTGATCCACACTAACATTTTAAACTCATATGTATTATTTGATCAAGTTTGGACCATAATTCCTCAAGAAATTTGATCAAATCATCAAAAGGGCAAAATGGTCAAAATTAGGGTTTTGACTGGGAAAGGGCAATTTTTGGTTTTTGACCTAGAAAATGATCAATTGGGTTAAGGCATGATCTCAAGAGTCCAATTGCATCACTTTGACCTAATGACATGGTTCAAAACACTACAAGTCCATTGGATTGACAGATGAATTTTTTAGTCAACTGATCAAAAGTCAATTGTATACTTAAAAGTCAAACTTTGACTTTTTGGTCAAAATCAAATGCCAAAGATCATAATTCATCAAAACATGTTAAAACATGAAACTTGTTCACCAAGAAATCAATATTTCAAGATTTTATTTTGAAAAGTTGAAATTTCTTAACTTAGAACTTTTTCTAAGTATATAAGAGTTCTTATTTTTTCACAACTTTGAGCCAAATTTTCACCATGATGCAAAGTGATTCAAGAGAAACTTACAACATGAAAGTTGTAGATATCCATGAAATAAACACTTTTCTTCACACAACATCTCCTAAAAATTCTTGGATCTCAAGTTATAATTTTGTGAATACATGCTCATGAACTTAAAATGACAGTGAAATTTTGCCCTAGTTAGGTAGATTTTTGACCTAACTTCATGGCAATATTTCACATAGTTCCAAGGGGAATCTTCAAAAGCAATTCAAATATGAGTTGTAGAGCACATTATAAGACATTTTGTGAAGAACATTGGATCCAATCCTCAAGCATGCTGTACAAATCCCACTTTGTAGGCTTCTAAATTGACTTTCACTCCATAATTAAATGTTTTCACAGCTGTTGGAAGCTTTAATCCAAGCATTTAATACATTGTGTAAGTTTAAGATTGCGCCTAAGAGGGGGGGTGAATTAGGTGGTGGTCGATTTTTGACTTATTTTACACTTTCTGATTTTGATTTAGTGCTTTGGAAAATGGTAAAGTGCAGAAAGTAAAGAGACACGGAGATTTATCCTGGTTCCTTCCACACCTCGGAAGTACGTCCAGTCCCCTTGCAAACACGCAAGAGATTTCACTATTTTGTTATAACTTTTAAAAGACTCTTCCTAGTCTTATCAACTAAAGACACTAACAAATACCAAGAACACCCTCTTGGATTTCCAATAAGTCTCTTGAGAACAATCCTCTCAAAAGATACCTCTTGTTTCCAACAATGGAAAACAAGGTACAAAAGTATTCTAAATCTTAATTCCGACAATCCTGGAAATAAGTTACACTTTGTATAATTCTGTGAAATATGATTTCTTGAAAGATGTTGATTCACATAGAGTGACTTAAATGAAGTTTCTTCTTTCTTCTCTTGTAATCAATTCAAACTGTAACACAATGGTTAGACAATGCTCAAAGATTTATGTTCTTATATGTATGAAAGTGCAGAAAATCTTTGTTCTTTAAACTTAAGAAATATGAAGTTTGAATATTTTACAAAGTTCAGAATTATTGCATAAGAGAAGAGTTGTTTTATAATTTGAAAGATTTTGTATTTAAAGTAATCAAGATACCTTTCCAAAAGGATACTTTTCTGTTTGTAAAACTTGAGAAGATGCATTGTATGACCATGCATCTATTGGAGAAAAGGTGTGAAGGATATCTTGAAACCAGTTCAGATTTTTCAAAAATTACAACGTGTAAATCGATTAGCATTAGATGTAAATCGATTGCACGAGTTTGTAACGTTCTTGTTTTCAAAAAAATTGAAGTGTAAATCGATTAGCATGATGTGTAAATCGATTTACAAGTGTTAAAAATTTAATTCAGTTCAGTAATCAATCGATTTACACTCCATGTAAATCGATTGCTGCCAGGGGCAATCCGTTTTTAAAAAAACATGTGTAAATCGATTTACATGATATGTTAATCGATTTACATCAGTGAAAAACTTAGAATTTGTTTTAAACTTTAAGTGAAGTGTTGTTGCAAGTGTGTATATCATTTTTGAGCATTTCTAATCAATGTAGTTCAAAAGAGAATTGATATACTTGATTGCTTGCCATGATCCTTGAAGCTTTGAGTGAATGATGCTTTAAGCTAATTCCACTTCTTTATCTTCTTGCCATAGTGCTTGTTTGTCTTTCATCAAAACTAGCTTATTTGTCTTTCATCAAAACTAAAGTTGAGTTGAGGCTTGAGATTACATTCTCCCCCTTTTTGATGATGAAAAACCATCTTTCTTTATGAGTTGTTATGAATTGGAGCAAAAGAAGTTTTCTCCCCCTAAGATAGATTTCTCCCCCTATGGAGAAAAAGTTTTGAAAGCTTTCCCTGAAAAGAAAATTGAAACAAACAACCATAAAGTTCTATCACATCCTTCTCCCCCTTTGACATTATCAAAAAGAAGGGAAAGATGCAACATAGGATGATACTTATAACAAGTTGAAACATATATGAACATAAACGAAAATGCAAATTTCTAAAAACAGCGAACAAAGTTCAAATACATAATACAAAAACTAACACTTGAAATAATACATAACAAAAACATAATGATAAATAACAAGAATTTAATAATATAGGTATTAGAAGGGTCCTTGATATGGAAATTGTTGTTTTAGAGGTGGTTCGGTGTATTGAGGAGGCGGAGGTGCTGGATTGTTTGGATCGTATGGAGGAATATGGAGATGTGAGTAGAGGTATGAAAACTGTTGGTTCACATCGTTCTAAAAAGCATTGATGCGAGAGGAGGTAGAGTCATTTATCGCGGTCCATCGAGCATTGATGTTAGTGTTGAGAGATGCAAACTGTTGAGTCATATAATCCATAACTTCTTGGTTGGTTGGACCAGAAGGGGCAGCAGGAGGAGGAACTTCATTTTATTCTTCATCCGCATTATTGCCTTCATCACCTATAACGTCCTCTCCAATATATGTGATGGTTTTTGCTTCAGAATTAAAATGAACACCCATCCGAGAATCAACATTTTTGATGGAGATCCTATTGCTGATTGGATCCATTTCAACTCTCTCAAACCTAGTAAAATCTATATCAAATGCTTCCAAGATCCTTGTGATGAAGTATGCATATGGCAGAAAAGTATCCCTTGTGGCAACTCTTAACATATGCACCACAATCAGTTTAGCCCAGTTTACCGAAATGCCATTTTTCCTCGCATAAAGTATTTGCAATTCTAGGTCGGTCACAGTACAATGATTTCCTGCTCTAGGAAATAAAATGTATACCAGAAAATAATGGAATAATCTATCATCAATATGAAAATTACCAGCACTCCAAGTGTCCCGAGCCGGAATAACACCGCCAAGACTACGAATCCGCTTTGCACAGTATTCTGCTTCTGACAACCGACCAATGCTGTAGAAGAATTCTCGCTTCTTATAATTTTCCCAGTCAGCATCCTCTGGGTCATAGAGGGTACTTCCAGTATATGGGATGTTCAAAATTCTGCCCATTGTTTTTGAATGCAGAGGAATTCTTGTTCCGAGCACATAGGTATATCATTTGTTGTTATCATAATGCATGTTGCTGTAGAATACTCGAACTAGATCCGGATAATAGTAACCACGTGATGATATTAACGGTTCTAGCCCATAAGCAATCAAATCCTTTTGAAAAGTGAAGCATTCATCGGGAAAGGTAGATAACATACCAAATTTTGGAGCTGAGATAATTTTCTTTTGAAAATGCCTGATGAATCTTTCACGTTGTGTATCCGAGAGGGACTCGAGCTATGAGTTTTCAGAGGCTGCAACAATTTTCTTCTTTCCTTTTTCTGAGGCTGTTGCTTTTCTTTTGGGAGCCATGGAGATGGTTAGGGTTTTGAGTAAGGAAGATAGAGAATTTTTTGGTGTTGTTATGAGATAGTGACGGAGTTTTGGAGAGATTAAATAGTAGAGAGAGTAAGTGAGGTCTTTATGAGACTTAATTGAGTGGAGTTGGTCAAGATTCCATGATTGGTCAAAAAGAAGGTGGGAGGTTGAGGGGCAAGGTAAGGTTGACCAATATATTAAAGACTCATAAAAATATCACATGCTGAACAGGTGTAAATCGATTGAAGTGAAGGATCAATCGATTTGCACAGTGAAAAATTAAATAAAAACGCTTCAGTTTCAGTGGTAAATCGATTTACACAAGAAATTTTATTAAAATTGATTTTTGCTTCAGTGGTAAATCTATTTACACATTTAGTAAATCGATTTACTTAAAAGAAAAAAATTTAAAACAATATTTTTAACATTTGAAACATGTTCTAAGCCCATATATATGTACATTTATGTATAGTTAAGGATAAAGTGCACCTTATATATCTTGTTCATCTAGGATTCCGAGTTCACGACGAATTTTGAAGAATGCATCCTTTACAAGTGGTTTTGTGAAGATGTCCACGAGTTGGTTATGAGTATCCACAAAAGTAATCTCGACATCTCCTTTGAGTACGTGATCTCTGATGAAATGGTGTCTGATGTCAATGTGTTTTGTCCGGGAATGCATAACTGGATTTTTTGTAATATTGATCGCGCTTGTGTTATCACATCAAAGTGGAATGCATCCAAGGTTTACTCCATAGTCAAGTAATTGTTGTTTTAGCCAAAGAATTTGAGCGCATCCACTTCCATCCGCAATGTATTCTGCTTCGACAGTGCTGAGAGCGACGCTTGCTTGCTTTTTGCATGACCATGAAACCAAGGCATTTCCGAGAATGTGACATGTTCCACTTGTACTTTTGCGATCAGTCTTACAACCTGCATAGTCAGCATCAGAATAACCAACTAGATTGCACATACTACCTTTTGGATACCATAATCCGACGTTGGTCGTTCCTTTGAGATATTTTATTATGCGCTTGACTGCTGCAAGGTGAGACTCTTTAGGATTGGCTTGATATCTTGCACATAGGCAAACGCTGAACATGATGTTAGGTCTACTTGCTGTTAAATAGAGAAGAGAGCCAATCATTCCATGATACTTAGTTATGTCAATAGAATTCCCTGAATCATCTGGATCAAGATAGGTGCCGGATCCCATAGGAATTGCATTTTCTTTGCTACTTTCCATCTCAAACTTCTTTATAAGGTCTTTGCAATATTTTGATTGGCTTATGAAGATACCGTGTTTGAGTTGTTTAATTTGAAGACCGAGAAAGAAATTCAATCTTCCCATCATAGACATCTCAAACTCTCCTTGCATCATAGATGAAAATTCCTTGCACATATTTTGGTTAGTTGAACCGAAAACAATATCATTTGCATAGATTTGTACAAGTAAAGTATGATGATTAACATTTTTTATGAAGAGAGTGGTATCAACTTTACCCTTTACAAACCCTTTTTCACATAAGAATGCGCTTAGTCTATCATACCATGCCCTTGGTGCTTGCTTCAGCCTATAGAGAGCTTTCTTCAATTTGAAGACACGATTAGGATGTTTGAAGTCTTCAAATCCGGGAGGTTGCTTTACATAGACTTCTTCATTTATGAATCCGTTGAGAAATGCGCTTTTTACATCCATTTGAAAACGTTCAAAGTCCAATGAGCATGCATATGCAAGTAATAGTCTTATTGCTTCTAAACGTGCTACCGGAGCAAAAGTTTCTTCAAAATCAATTCCTTCCTCTTGGTTGTATCCTTGAGAAACTAGTCTTGCCTTGTTTCAAGTGATTATACCATTTTCATCCATCTTGTTTTTGAATACCCATTTGGTTCCAATGATACGTTTATTTCCTGGATTAAGAACAAGTTCCCAAACTTCGTTCTGCTCGAATTGGTTTAGCTCCTCTTGCATGGCAAGGATCCATTGATCATCTTCTAGTGCTTGAGCCACTTTGGTAGGTTCAACTTGAGATACAAAATCCATATTCAAGCATGCATCCTTAAGATTTAGTCGAGTAGATACCCCTTTGCTAATATCTCCAATTATGTTGTCAATTGGATGATCACGATGAGTTCTCCATTCTTGAGGAAGACCATCATCATTTTCATTTTGATGTGAAAGTTCATGTGTTTGTTCCGGGTTGACAATTTTGCCACCTTCGCAAGAATTCTCATGAGGTAAATCTATAGAATCATTATCATCACAAATAACAACTTCCTCCTTGGAGGTGTTAGATTCATCAAAAGAAACATGCATTGATTCTTTTATAGTTAAAGTTCTTTTATTGTAAATTCTAAAAGCTTTACTAGAAAGGGAGTAGCCAAGAAAAATACCTTCATCCGATTTTTCATCGAACTTACCGAGATTGTCTTTGTCGTTGTTAAGGACAAAACATTTGCACCCGAAAATGTGAAAGTGAGAGATATTTGGTTTTCTTCCTTTGAAGATCTCATATGGAGTTTTCTTTAGTATATGTCTTATGATCACGCGATTGCTTACGTAACATGTCGTGCTTACCGCATCCGCCCAAAAATATTTAGGCAAACTTGAGTCACTTAGCATGGTTCTTGCAAGCTCTACCAAAGACCTATTTTTCCTTTCAACTACTCCATTTTGTTGTGGAGTCCTTGGTGCTGAAAAATTGTGGAAGATCCCATTTTCTTCACAAAAAACTTCAAACAGACTGTTTTGGAACTCTCCACCATGTTCACTTCGGATTGATGTTATCTTTAATGACTTCTCATTTTGAACTTTTTTTGCATATCTCTTGAATGCCTTGAATGCGTCATTTTTGTGCACTAAAAACAAAGTCCAAGTAAAACGGGAAAAATCATCTACAATAACTAAAGCATAAACGTTACCTCCGAAGCTTCTTGTTCTAGATGGACCAAAAAGATCCATGTGCAACAATTGAAGTGGTCTTGTTGTTGAAACCACATTCTTTGGTTTGAAAGTTGATTTTGTTTGTTTGCCCTTTTGGCATGCACTACATAATTTGTTTTTGATGAATTTCATCTTTGGTAGACCAATAACTAAATCATGCTTAACTAATTTGTGCAAGTGCTCCATGTGAATGTGAGCAATCCTCTTGTGCCATAACCAAGCGTCATTGTTGTTTACCATAAGACATTGTACTTTCATAGACAAATCATCTAGAGTAATCATAAAAATATTGTTAGATCTTATACCTTTGAGTTTTACCTCATTGGTTTCCTCATCCATAATTATGCATTCTTCTTTGTTGAATTTGATTTTGAACCCTCTATCACAAAGTTGACTTATGCTAAGAAGGTTGTGCTTTAATCCTTCAACATAGAGAACATCCTCAATTTGAATGGATGGAGGTGTGCCAACTATTCCAATGCCAAGAATCTTTCCTTTGGTGTTGTCTCCATAGGTGACATACCCTTTGGCTTTATGTACTAGATATGAAAATTGGTGTACATCTCCTGTCATATGCTTTGAACATCCACTGTCAAGATACCAAAGGTTTGATGTGTATTTCAAGCATACCTACAAAAACAAATTATTTCGTGTTAGGTACCCAAGTTGCCTTGGGTCCTTCATAGTTAGTTCCCTTTTTCACCCATGCATAGTGTCCACTAGCCATACTGAAATTTCTAATATAGCATGCATTAGGTGTGTGTCCAATAATACCACAGTAAAAACAGTTTGAGACAAATTTGCTCTTGTATCTAGGAATTTGTTTTCTTTTAGATACATTAGGCTTTTTCTTTTGATGATTATGAACAACTTGCTTCTTTTCTGCTCTCTTGGGATTGGAACTATTACTAGCCTTTACAAAAACAGTGGGATTGTTACTTGGTTTCTTAGTATTCACATAACCAAGACTTCTTTTATCATTTGGATAACGTTGTTGGCTTAGTAATCCTTCCAATCCTATTTTTCCTTTTTCATATCGTTCAATGACTCTTTTCAATTGAACAATTTGAAAGACATTTGATTCACACTTGGAGCATGCAAATTTTTCCTTTTTTTTATTTATAAAATTCTGTTTTTGAAGATCAAAATCTTTAGTCATGGTGTCAATTTTTTCGAGACAAATGAGAAGTTCTTTTTCTTGGTTTGACACCTTTTTGTATAAAATTTTGCATTCTTTCAAGAGTTCATCAATTGCACCTTCAACATCATCATCAAAAAGATTAAATTCATTACTAACCTCTTCTTCATTGTCGGAGTGATGCGATGCCATTAAGGCTAAATTTGCACATTCGTCGCTTTCCGATTCTGATGTACTACTCATATCATTATCTTCCCATGCTATGTAGGCTTTCTTGTGTTTTGAGTCCTTTCCTTTGAATCCGTTTTTCTTTGGGAGATTTGGACAGTTTGGCTTGATATGTCCTTGCTTTCCACATTCATAACATGAGACATCTTGTGTTGATGTGGAGGCTTCTCTTTTCTTGAAGTGCTTTCTCTTATTTGCATGAGATCCGCCCTTGTCATTTCTACCAAAAAATTTCCCAAGTCTTTTAACAAGAAGCATGAAATTTTTATCTTCTTCCGGATTGTCTTCTTTTACTACTTCCTTTGAATCAGTTTTTAAGGCAATGTTTTTGGATTTCTTTTCTAGATTCTCATGTTTTTCAAGTCTACCGAGTTCCGTTTCGTATTCTTGAAGTTTGCCAAATAATGTAGCGAAAGTCATTGCAGAGAGACTCTTCTTTTTCGAGATTGCCGTTACCTTTGGTTGCCATTCCCTAATCAATGATCTAAGGACTTTCAAGTTGAGTTCATCATTTGTCAAGGTTTTACCAAGAGCACTTAAGTGATTTGTCAAGTGCACAAATCTCTTTTGTAAGTCAAGAATGGATTCTCCGGGCTGCATTCGAAATAGTTCGTATTCTTGACTTAGGGTATTTAGCCTTGATCTTTTTACTTCATCCGTTCTTTCATGAGTTTGTACCAAAGTATCCCATATTTACTTTGTTGTTTTGCATGTCGAGACACGGAAAAATTCGTCCATACTAAGTGCACCTTGAAGAAGGTTTATTGCCTTTTTGTCATAGAGAACTTTCTTTTTATCATCGTCGTCCCATGCAGTTTTAGGATTTAAAGAGCCAACGCCATTGATTACCGTTACCGGGATAAATGGACCATTTTCAACGGCATCCCATATTTCCTCTCCTTGCGCTTCTAGATGCGCTTTCATGCGTATTTTCCAGAAGTCAAAATATTCATCACAGAATAGAGGAGGCTTGTTGTTACTACCACCATCTCTGAAAACGGGTTGATGATTTGCGGAAGCCATTCTGGATCTCTAGGAGCAGGTTACCTATAACCTGCTCTGATACCAATTGTAAGTTTAAGATTGCGCCTAAGAGGGGGGGGGGGTGAATTAGGTGGTGGTCGATTTTTGACTTATTTTACACTTTCTGATTTTGATTTAGTGCTTTGGAAAATGGTAAAGTGCAGAAAGTAAAGAGACACAGAGATTTATCCTGGTTCCTTCCACACCCCGGAAGTACGTCCAGTCCCCTTGCAAACACGCAAGAGATTTCACTATTTTGTTAGAACTTTTACAAGACTCTTCCTAGTCTTATCAACTAAAGACACTAACAAATACCAAGAACACCCTCTTGGATTTCCAATAAGTCTCTTGAGAACAATCCTCTCAAAAGATACCTCTTGTTTCCAACAATGGACAATAAGGTACAAAAGTATTCTAAATCTTAATTCCGACAATCCTGGAAATAAGTTACACTTTGTATAATTCTGTGAAATATGATTTCTTGAAAGATGTTGATTCACATAGAGTGACTTTAATGAAGTTTCTTCTTTCTTCTCTTGTAAGAAATTTAAACTGTAACACAATGGTTAGACAATGCTCAAAGATTTCTGTTCTTATATGTATGAAAGTGCAGAAAATCTTTGTTCTTAAAACTTAAGAAATATGAAGTTTGAATATTTTACAAAGTTCAGAATTATTGCATAAGAGAAGAGTTGTTTTATAATTTGAAAGATTTTGTATTTAAAGTAATCAATATACCTTTCCAAAAGGATACTTTTCTGTTTGTAAAACTTGAGAAGATGCATTGTATGACCATGCATCTATTGGAGAAAAGGTGTGAAGGATATTTTGAAACCAGTTCAGATTTTTCAAAAATTACAACGTGTAAATCGATTAGCATTAGATGTAAATCGATTGCACGAGTTTGTAACGTTCTTGTTTTCAAAAAATTTGAAGTGTAAATCGATTAGCATGATGTGTAAATCGATTTACAAGTGTTAAAAATTTAATTCAGTTCAGTAATCAATCGATTTACACTCCATGTAAATCAATTGCTGCCAGGGGCAATTAGTTTTTAAAAAAACATGTGTAAATCGATTTACATGATATGTTAATCGATTTACATCAGTGAAAAACTTAGAATTTGTTTTAAATTTTAAGTGAAGTGTTGTGGCACGTGTGTATATCATTTTTGAGAATTTCTAATCAATGTAGTTCAAAAGAGAATTGATATACTTGATTGCTTGCCATGATCCTTGAAGCTTTGAGTGAATGATGCTTTAAGCTAATTCCACTTATTTTCCTTCTTGCCATAGTGCTTGTTTGTCTTTCATTAAAACTAGCTTGTTTGTCTTTCATCAAAACCAAAGTTGAGTTGAGGCTTGAGATTACACATTGTACAAATTTAATTCCATTTTGGGAATAAAGGCAACATTGCCATTTTAGAAAAGCAAGCTTTATGCAAAGTCAGCTTGCATTGAGCCTTGCATTTGTTCTTTCTGCATAAACACACTCTACGCAATCAGAACAAGTGTGTTTAAAAGTCTCAGCCCCTCTACAAGCTTTGTACTTCACCTTGAAACCATGTTTGCTAGCTTTGCTTCAAAAACAAATAACCAAGCAAAACATGTGAGTTTTGAAATCTGAGTTGTTACAAGTCTTAAAACCTCTTGCTTATAAGTAGACACACTATTTGCAAGTTGACATACAAATGCTATTTCCATGAAACTGCCTCAAAGATTCAAAAACCAAAAACCTGTTCAAAAACACCATTAACATACAGTTCTGAACCAAAACTCATGATCTTCATTTCCACTCGTGCGTTTTGAAAACTAATCACTCAAACACCTTCTATACATCATACAAAAGTAATCCAGGTCCCTGTTTCAAGACTTTGGCTCCTCCATCACTACCCACCATTTTCAAATATCAAGCTTGCAGGTTGACTTGAGTAGAGATATTCAGGGACTTTCAAGGCAAAGTAAGATTTGGAATACACTCAAGGAAGTCCAAGAAAGCTAAACAGATCCTCAGGCCATCTCAAAAGTTGCTCAAACTCCATTCACGACTCAAGCTGCAAGAGGTAAAAACTCAAACTTCTATCTCTTCATATAAGCATCATTTGATCCTGATTTGTGAAAACAAAATGTAGATATCCTTGCTCTAAAGCTAACCATGTTCATAGTTTCCATTTATATTGACTGTGTATAGAGAATTTTGGATTTGAAATTTCTGAGAAAATTAGGTTTCAATTTAGGGCCAGTAAAATTAGGTTTTATCTTTGACTTTTAGTTTAGATAAGTTATATGGTTGAGTTTGTGGGAAGAAACACCACAACTTTCATGTTTGAACTTTCCATTTTTGTGGAGAAATGAGGAAGATACAGGTGGTCTGGCCATGGCTCAAAGTTGAAGATGAAGTTCCCTTCAGAAAGCAGTTTCTAATATATATTTATGCTTTGATTATATGACCGGATGAAACAGCCACCCCAGTGGCAAGCGCGCGCGTACTAAGGCATATGTTACCTAAAGGGCGAGGGTTCGAACCAACGTGAACCCCCCTTTTTGCAGTTTTCCATTTTTTCTGATTTTTCTAACACCTTTTTGCAGGCGCTGGGCCCTTTGGGCCTGGCATTTTTTTGTTTTTTGCTAGCATACTTCCCTTTTTATTTGTGACACCCCTTGGGAATTTTTTTTATTAATAACCAAGTATTAAAATAATATTTCGCAAATAGGTTTCGGAAAAAATTACGCAAATAACCATGTTTGAGATGGCTCCACAAAGGAGGAGCCATCTCAATTGGCGCATGCTCCTCTTTTTTTAAGGGAGGCGCCATCTCACTTGGCGCCTAAGTGCTTAGGGCAAGCCCTAAGCCAAGTGAGATGGCGCCTATGTACAAAATTAGGGCAAAAAATTTTTTATTTTATTTTCTTTCCTGCGCGTTGCCTATTAGACAGAGATCAACAAAATGGATTTTTTATTTAAAAAAAAATAATTACATTGAACTGTTTTACATTTAAAGAACAGTAAAAAAATGGATACAAAAAATACTGGGAAAAAAAAAGATACATCAGTGATCCCCAGGAACCCGGTAATGACCCCCAGTTCCGCATCCCCGTCCTCGCCTTTCTCATGCTGGGTGCCGTCTCGTTTCCTGCTGCGGCAAGGTCGATGGCCCAGCAAAGTCAATGCGATCCGAATCCATAAAATCAGTAAGATCTCCATATCTCGAAGATCCGCTCTGGTACAGTCGGTTACCCATACCCTCGAAGTTTGGTCGTGTTGGCGGTGGGTGGGGTTCCATGGTTGGTCGGTAGCATTGGTCGTCTGAGTATGGGGGGTAGAAAGGAAATGGATCTTGGGGTGTTTGGTATTGTGGATGTTGGGTTGTTTGGTGATATGGTGGTTGATGGTAGGTTTGGTCGGCTTGGTCATAATCTTCTGACATTCCCATATCAGAGCTAAGGCTGGATGTTGAGGGCGCCATATTGGGATATGTGGAAGACTGAAATTGTGTCTGGGGTATGTGGGTGTGCTGGTATTGGGGTTGGTAGTGTGGTTGGGTTTGAGGCATATCCGGGTATTGGTAGTTTGGCGGTGATTGTGGTTGGTAGTACGACATTTGATTGTAGTTGTGTTGTGGTGGGGAATGTGGTTGTGTGTTTGTTGGTCTGTTTCTTCTTGGGGGTTGGTTTGAGGTTGATGGATTTTGGGTTTGTTGATGGGGAATCGAGGGTTGTGCCCATTGTGTGCGTGGGTCAACCAAGTACCTCGGATGAGACACGTGCATATCTGGGTTACTAACCGACCTGTACCACGACATATATTGATCAGTGTGTCGCATGTTACCTTGAGTAAGGAAAACCGGGGATTGCAAGATGTAGCGGTGACGCCTTTGCCACATTTTACACCATTCTGGAGCAAAGTCTTTCCAGTTGGTAAGACCCCACTGGGCGTCGACCCTTTTTAGATGCCAGGGGGACAAATATGTTGGATCACTTAGTATCTCTTGGATCATTCCGAACTGCATCTTCACACGGTCGCTGTGGTGCATCTCCACAATGTTGAACCGAATGAGTGCAGTCTTTGCAGTCCAAGTTGCTGCATCCTCTGGATTTGGAGAATGGCCCAAACCCAAATATGGTCTCCAGACGAACTGCGATAAAATTTAAATCAGGTAAGCGCAAAAGTAATGTATAAATAATTAAAATGAACAAAAGTTAAAAGCTACGACGTACGTCATCTGGGCCTAAGTGCTCCAACAGATTCCGGTAGAGTGCGACATTGAATCTTGGATTCTTGCCGTAATCTATACCCCTCATGCAGTACCTAAAGGAAATGAGAAACATGTTATTTTTAGCATATATTTTGGAAAGAGAAGAATAGTTATAAATGCTATAACTTAATGACTTACTTTGTTGCGTACGGGAAACCAAAAGTGTTGTTGTTGATGGGGTTTAAGGACTCCATCCTCCACCAACCCCAGGCTTGTAGTAAAAATGCGCACCCATAAAATGTACATTTTTCCTTGACTGCGTTTTTGCACAAGGAACTGTACAGGTGGGCTAATACTGCAGAACCCCAACTATATTTTCTAGTTTTATCAAAATTTGTTAGTAAATGTAAGTACATGAAATTTACACTATTTCCCGTACTTTCGGGAAATAAAAATGTACCAAAAAGTATCATAATATACGTTCTGGCTTTTACTACTCGGTCATTCTCTGAGGAATTTTCATTTAATTCCATACTTGCATAATGCCGTTTCAGGTCAGTGAGTAGTATTCCCTGCCCTCTTGCTCCACCACCTTCTACCATGTCCCTACCCAACAGTTCTTCACACTGTGAGTTGGGTTGTTGAACCGACCCGTTCACCGCCTTACCGTCGATTGGGAGGCCCAGTAGCATGTACACATCTTTGAGAGTGATGGTACATTCACCTATTGGTAGGTGAAATGTATGGGTCTCCGGTCTCCACCTCTCCAACATTGCAAGAATGAATTTTGAGTCAATGGTGCAGTTGGAGATCTTTATCACATGTCCAAAACCTGCATATTCCAGATAAGGGACGATAAATGGGTCGGGAGCCAGGTATTTGTGCGAACGGATTCTGAATCTTTGTGTATCCTGAGATCATAATTAAATAAGAGCAAGATTAATTAAGATGAACAACACGTTATTTGAAGTATGAAAAATGTATAACCAAAGAAGAGACTTACAAATGCAGCAATGTTTTCCCTTGTGCCTCTGTGAGTATCTCCCATTATTAGAAGAGCCATTGTTCAGAATGCTTGAGAGAATGAAAGACTTAGGAAGAAATAGAGAGTATGATAGACTTAAGAAATATTTCGTAGCAGAGAGTGAGAGTTGTGTGGGTGTGAGAGATGTTTCATAAGGTATGTATTTATAGGAAAATAAGTTTGATGTAGTGGTTGCATGCCTGCGATGTGTCACATTTGCATGCTTAGGGTGTTACACATATGCATGCATGCATTTACAAAAAATGTAAGGTGTCACTCTTGCAGGCTAGGTGGCATCCCATGCATGTATCACGATTGGACAGTAAGGGAGGCGCCATCTCACTTGGCGAAAGAGTACAAAAATGAATGGTGTCGCCACCCCATTTGGCGAATAAGAGGTGTCACGTTTTACAGCATTGGCTCAGGCTACATGACAGCCTTTGGGATTCCTTTCTTTGTTGCATGCAAGGCCATTGGAGTTGATGGGTGGAGTCTTACACAAAACATTTATGTGTGCAGAATAGGGCCAGGCTAGGTGGCATGCTAGGTGGCTGCATAAGCCCATGCATGTATCATGATTGGACAGTAAGGGAGGCGCCATCTCACTTGGCGAAAGAGTACAAAAATGAATGGTGTCGCCACCCCATTTGGCGAATAAGAGGTGTCACGTTTTACAACATTGGCTCAGGCTACGTGACAGCCTTTGGGATTCCTTTCTTTGTTGCATGCAAGGCCATTGGAGTTGATGGGTGGAGTCTTACACAAAACATTTATGTGTGCAGAATAGGGCCATGCTAGGTGGCAGGCTAGGTGGCTGCATAAGCCCATGCATGTATCACGATTGGACAGTAAGGGAGGCGCCATCTCACTTGGCGAAAGAGTACAAAAATTAATGGTGTCGCCACCCCATTTGGCGAATAAGAGGTGTCACGTTTTACAACATTGGCTCAGGCTACATGACAGCCTTTGGGATTCCTTTCTTTGTTGCATGCAAGGCCATTGGAGTTGATGGGTGGAGTCTTACACAAAACATTTATGTGTGCAGAATAGGGCCAGGCTAGGTGGCAGGCTAGGTGGCTGCATAAGCCCATGCATGTATCACGATTGGACAGTAAGGGAGGCGCCATCTCACTTGGCGAAAGAGTACAAAAATTAATGGTGTCACCACCCCATTTGGCGAATAAGAGGTGTCACGTTTTACAGCATTGGCTCAGGCTACGTGACAGCCTTTGGGATTCCTTTCTTTGTTGCATGCAAGGCCATTGGAGTTGATGGGTGGAGTCTTACACAAAACATTTATGTGTGCAGAATAGGGCCAGGCTAGGTGGCAGGCTAGGTGGCTGCATAAGCCCATGCATGTATCACGATTGGACAGTAAGGGAGGCGCCATCTCACTTGGCGAAAGAGTACAAAAATTAATGGTGTCGCCACCCCATTTGGCGAATAAGAGGTGTCACGTTTTACAACATTGGCTCAGGCTACGTGACAGCCTTTGGGATTCCTTTCTTTGTTGCATTCAAGGCCATTGGAGTTGATGGGTGGAGTCTTACACAAAACATTTATGTGTGCAGAATAGGGCCAGGCTAGGTGGCAGGCTAGGTGGCTGCATAAGCCCATGCATGTATCACGATTGGACAGTAAGGGAGGCGCCATCTGACTTGGCGAAAGAGTACAAAAATTAATGGTGTCGCCACCCCATTTGGCGAATAAGAGGTGTCACGTTTTACAGCATTGGCTCAGGCTACGTGACAGCCTTTGGGATTCCTTTCTTTGTTGCATGCAAGGCCATTGGAGTTGATGGGTGGAGTCTTACACAAAACATTTATGTGTGCAGAATAGGGCCAGGCTAGGTGGCAGGCTAGGTGGCTGCATAACCCCATGCATGTATCACGATTGGACAGTAAGGGAGGCGCCATCTCACTTGGCGAAAGAGTACAAAAATTAATGGTGTCGCCACCCCATTTTGCGAATAAGAGGTGTCACTTTTTACAGCATTGGCTCAGGCTACGTGACAGCCTTTGGGATTCCTTTCTTTGTTGCATGCAAGGCCATTGGAGTTGATGGGTGGCAGGCTAGGTGGCTGCATAAGCCCATGCATGTAATATTATTGGCAGCCTTGGGGGGTTGCATCACTTACTTAATTGAAATTTTTTGCCTTACGTTGAACATAACATTCATTCACATAAACTGTAAAATTTTCCAACCTTCGAATCAGTCATCTAACCTTCAAACATTCCAACATTCATACCTTCATACAATCAATAAACCTAAAACATTCCAACCTTCATACCTTAAAACAATTCTACACAATGGCCTCTTCACCATAATTTGTTGTCAAAGCACATTTCAACGGTGAGACATACATGTGTCCCACAATTGGGTTTTTGTTTAGAAACACCGACAATGTTCGATTTCTCTTAAACGGGAAAGCAAATTTCTCGTACTTTAAGAAAAGATTGGAGGCCAAACTTGAACGAGGCCCGGTATCCCAGATATTTTATCAGAGTCCAGTCTTTTTTGGAAACAACCAAGTTATTTTTTATAAGGTTGAAATTCAAGATGACGAGGATTTCCAGAACATGATTTCCAACCATGTCTATTCTGGAAACGACTCTATTGAGTTGTACGTTTTGTTTCAAGAGCCTCCGGTGACACATGAGGTAGAGCCTCCGGTGACACAGGAGGTTGATCCTTTGGAGAATGAGCAAGATGAGGTGGATGCAGTTGATGATGAAGAAGAAGATAACGAGTTAGAGTTTGATGAAATGGTGAACGACGATTCTGACGATGATGGCATCCCAAGTATTCCTACCGACAAAATCTACACACCACCTACGCACATGACAAACTTCAACATGGGCGGAGATGAACCTTCTACGGACTTGTTTTTCCAACCGTATATGCAGTCGGATGAAAATTTAAAAGAGAAGGACAAGTTTCGTAATAGAGAGGAATGCATAAGGGCCATCAAAAAATTTCACATGCTCAACTCGGTTGATTATAAGGTGGATCGTGTAAACCCGGAAAGGTACAAGATCAAGTGTGTCCACCCTGACTGTATGTTCAAGCTGACCGCTTCATACAGACTAAGGGGTGACTGCTGGGTCATAGGTTCCATGACTACCCATACTTGTGTAAGTTCCACTCAATCACAAGACCACCGAAAACTCAACCATGATCTAATCTGTCAAGAAATCCTACCCCTGGTCAGCAACGACCCTTCTTTGAAGGTGAAAACAATCATCTCCCACATCACCACGGTTTTTAACTACACTCCGTCTTACCATAAGGCGTGGTTAGCAAAGACTAAGGCGATTGAAAGGGTGTACGGAAACTGGGAGGAGTCATACTGAGAACTTCCCCGCTACCTAAATGCACTCAAGACATATTCTCCAGGTAGTGTTTATGTTCTGGAAACATTGCCAGCGTACGCCCAAGATGGTAGTCTACTACATGGCAACGGAATATTCAGTCGCGTCTTTTGGGCATTTCAACCATGCATCACAGGGTTTGCATCATGCAAACCAATTCTACAAATAGACGGGACTTGGTTGTATGGGAAGTACAAAGGCACGCTTTTGATGGCAGTTGCACAAGATGGCAACAATAACATTTTCCCCGTTGCGTTTGCCCTTGTCGAGGGGGAGACCGGTGGTTCTTGGAGCTTTTTCCTGAAAAATCTTCGTACACACGTGGCTCCTCAACCAGATCTCTGTTTGATCTCGGACAGACATGCCTCCATTGAAAGTGCCTATAATAATCCGCAAATGGTTGGCATGACCCTCCTTCTACGCATGTCTATTGCGTCAGGCATATCGTCCAGAATTTCTCGAGGGAGGTCAAGGACAAAACATTGAGGAAAGCGGTGATGAATGCGGGATACGCACTGACACAGCCCATATTCAAATATTACCGCAACGAGATCCGTTTGTCTAACCCAGAAGCCGGTACGTGGATCGACAATATACCGGTCGAAAAGTGGACTAGGTCATACGACAATGGCCAAAGATGGGGGCATATGACAACAAATCTTATTGAATCAATGAATGGGGTATTCAAGGGCATACGAAACCTCCCCATCACTGCCTTGGTGAAATCCACGTATTTTAGGATGGCTGCGTTATTTGCCAAAAGAGGTGAAATGTGGTATGCGGTCTTGCAATCAGGACAACTATGGAGTGAAAGCTGTATGAAATACATTTAGGCTGAAAGTGCTAAAGCCAACACTCACATGGTTACACGGTTTGACCGCCATAGCCACAACTTCATTGTGAAAGAGACAATTGACCACAATGAAGGCCTGGCAAGACAAGAATACAGGGTCATTTTACCTTCTCAATGGTGCGATTGTGGCAGGTTTCAAGCTTTTCGTATGCCTTGCTCTCATGTCATTGCCGCTTGTGCTCATACCCATCAAGACGCGCTTCAACTGCTCTCAAACGTTTATAAATCTGAAACGTTGCTCACTGTTTACAACAACAACTTTCCTTTGGTGGCAAAACCGGACTATTGGCCTGAATACAACGGTGATATAGTTTGGCACAATGACCAAATGCGAAGGAACAAGAAGGGTCGTCCCAAAAGCAGGCGCATAACAACAGAAATGGACGATCTTGACAGGTTGGAAAGAAAGTGTGGTTTATGCCGTCAGGTCGGACACAATCGCAAAAACTGTCCAAATCGGGCGTCTGGCTCGACCATATAAATTTTGTAATACAATAAATCTTTTCAATATTTGTGTTGTAAACATTATGGGTTTTCCGTTAATAAAACTGTTAACACAATTTAAGAAATTCAATATAGGAAATTACATTAGGGTTTTCGCGTACAATAATGATTAACGATATTCAATCTAGGAAATTACAACTGTTAACACAATTTCATCTGACCCATGCATCATCAGCATTACATCACTGTCTGTTTTGACTTCCTCCAACCACACATTAGGTCTTCCTGTCGCATGCGAGGTTGTTGTTCGTTTTCGCTGGATCCTTTGAATTTTTCCCCCCTCGGCGATGTCTCCATCTAGCCACCGCATCAACTCCCGCTTCAGACGCTCCATGGAGTGAATGTGCCAGAATTTCATTTTCATCGCAGGTTTCGTGGCGGAGAATATAACGTAAACATCTCTGCTAAAAATCATAGGCGACGTCATTACGTAAATAAGGGAGTACAAAATAAAAATACAGCGCGAGAAAGTGTGAGAAATTTCAAAGAAACGGACGAATTATTTATAAAACAGCAAAAAACCCTAGTTTTGCCCTAGGCGCCAAGTGAGATGGCGCCTCCTCTCATTTTTAAGGAGCATGCGCCATCTCACTTGGCTAAAAGACAAGGGAGGCGCCAAGTGAGATGGCGCCTAGGGAAAAACCCTAGGTGCATGCGCCAATTGAGATGGCTCCTCCTTTGTGGAGCCATCTGAAACATGGTTATTTGCGTAATTTTTTCCGAAACCCGGTTATTTGCGAAATATTAATTTAATACATGGTTATTAATAAAAAAAATTCACCCCTTGGTCCATTTTATTTTTATTTATTTATTTATTTCTTTTTTCTTTTAAATATATTTTCTAAAATGCCAAAAAAATCATAAAAAGTATAAAAAATATAGATTTATATTTTGACATGATTTAATTATTTTTCCACATAAAAATTATTTTATTTATCATACTTTATTTACTTTTATTAATTTCCTTGTAAAGTTTTAATTAAAACTAAAATATTATTTATTTTATACTAATGAAAATATATTTTTGATATCAAAAAGACTAAAGAATATTTTATAACACTATAATTTATTTTTTAAGACAAAAAATTAAAAATATAAAAAATACTTTTTTTATAAACTTCATTTCTTTTTAGGTAGAATTAGGGTTTTATTCAAGAATCTTTTTCTTAATGAATTTAAAATTGACTAATTATTTTATTTGTTTAATTAGTTTAAAATCAAAATCCTTTTCTTTAGGAAACCAAACAAAAAAAAATCTTTTTCTTTGCATTTACATTTCTTGCATATTTAATTCATCTTGTATATTATTTATTTCAATTATTTGTACAATATTCAATTTGGTTGTAATAGATTAATTAGGTTTATATTATTGCAATCCCCATTCATAAATTGTATACCCCCCTTCCACAAATGTTGTAATAGCGTAGTAACTTTAAATTTTGCAATTTATCGCTTTTACATAATATGCTAGTAATTAGGGTTTGTATGGAAAGATAAAATCCATCAAATAGAAAACCCTAATCCAAGACAAAAAACAAGCATGAAAATAACACACTTGCACACAAGTACCTCTAGGGTTATCCCACATGGTTTCCTTACAAAAATGGTCATATTACGCATGTAAGGTATCTTAGCAAAAAAACAAACAAATACAAGATCATAGTCCCTCGATGACGCTATTCAAAGTTGCCTTACAAAATGATCTTAGTCCCCCAAAAAAGAATGCTAAGATACCTCGCAACATTGCTAATCATGGTTATACGATGACCCACACCCGTCCCGTTAACATCCAAAGATAGGGTTGCTCACCAAATCAATGGTAAGACAACAATGTCAAAGGAAAAGAAAATGAACAAGAAAGACATTTGAGTAGGTATATTGCTCCTAAATTACTTGCTCCATTTCAAAACAAACATCCTTGCTATTTTCAAAACAATCACATACACTTTCAAAACATCTTACAAAATTGAAAACATTTTCAAAAGATCAACATCTTTGTATACATTCTTACGAACGAGAATCATTACAAAGATTGCCTAAACAAAGGCCTCTTTACAAAATACTTTAAAAAAACCACACAAATCACAATTTCAAATAAAATCAAGTGATCTTGCAAGTAACTAAGAGCCCATGGAAAACCTTGGATTAAAAGGGTGCTAATACCTTCCCTTTTCATAATCTACCCCCCGAACTCAAGAAACAATCTCAAAGGTCTTTCCTTTGATTTTTCACCTTTCCTTTTGGATAAAAGAAAAGTCGATGGCGACTCTTGCTAACCGTAACATTTGCGATAAAATGCAAAACCCTCAAGTCAGTTCTCCCGCCGTATCACACACACCATTTGCGTATCTATTTTAAAGATAGTCACCAAGTAAAATAATAAAGGATAAGCATGTACCCAGATGAATAAGACATTTAAAACATTGACCATTTCATATTCATACACATTTATTCGCACGCATGCATTCACAAATGCCTGCATATCATATCAAAACTCATTTTTTTAAAAACATCTCTCCAATTGAACAATTGGTAGAAGAAGATCGCCACCTCCCTGGCCTTCATACCCAAACCATGGCTTAATAACAAAAATCAACAGAGAAAATCAAGAAAACTCAAGCTGCGTTCAAATAGGATCTCGACCAAGTAAAGAGCGACGTAAGATCAATGAAAGGAGATTTGAGTCAAGTTCTTCTGGCTTTGAAGAACATTGTTGACATGCTAGACCAGATTCCCAGGGTAGCTTTCAAAGAAGTAGCCCAGACTATTGGTGCATCAAACGGTCACCAACTAAGGAAAGAGTCATAGGCATGACTCCGAAAGTCTGTCATGGCCCAACAAGATGCTGAAATTGAAGGGTTCGTCCTACCTCTGCCAAAAGTAGGGGCATCTCATACCCTACAGATTCTACCCAATAATACGGATTCCCGCTAGGAGACAATGAAGCTTTCGAAAGAGCTCTATAAATGCTAAAGGACCGGGGGATAGTCCAGTTCGGGCAATACCCTGAAGGAAAATATAAAGCTATTCTTAAGGGAAAAGCACATTTTCCTCCAACCCAAGAGACTTTTATCAACAATGGAGTAGTGCATGGCGGACATGTGACAAAAATATTCAGCTAAGCCAACACCAAAGGGATAACTGAATTCATCCAAGGATGCACCCCAAGAGAAAAAACTCAAAGGATGGACGACCGTGGAGATTCCTGAGATATTTTTCTTGCTTAATTAATTTTTCTTGTTTTCAAAAGAACCTATGTCAAGCCCGAGGCATAGGGGTTTCTTATAAGGGTTCCCCCGTTTTGTTTTAGACAATATTTATGATTGATGAAAGTTATATCTTGTTTTCAATCAAGATCCCTTTTCTTTCTCTTGCATTTATATCGTAAATTTTAAAATGTCAATACATTCTCTGCATATGCATTTTCAAAGTATTCAAATACTAAAGCTGCACCAAAACATGTGCAAATTCATGCGCAAAACCACCGATAATGCTATTGCTGCGATCCAATATAATTTTGATGCTCCTATCAACCAAGCTAAAGAGGAAGATTATAAAGATCTTGAACTCTATGAGAAAATGGCGAGGGAAATAAAAAAAAGAGCTAACAATACACAATCGTATCTACAAGCTATCAAGACCATCAATTTGAGTACATGGAAAGACCTGGAAGAAACCAAGCTAAGGGGCAATGTTAGAGCGGAGCCACAAAGAAGCTGATCAAGTTATTGCGCATATCTATGAAAACAGGCCAAAGTCGAATACAGACAGTGCCGTAAAAATAAACAACTACGAAATACCAAGATCTGACGAAGAAACCGAGCCAGGGGCACGTTGGGTATCCACGTTCGACGAAGCTTCCAACACACTGGGGCATGACATAGGGGCAGTATTGACTCCCCCAAAAAACGCTCACAAGCCATATACCAATTCAAGGGTGAACGGGATACTAAAAATCCAAAACTGATTCCCTATCAAGATCATGTTTTAAAACCGACTGCGGAATTCACGAAGATTATTTTCAGTCACGTCATACAAAAAGGAGATCAAATGATAGACGCCCTGGCAGCTATATCGTCTACATTTAAAGTGACTTGGTCAAACCACGAATCACGCATCACAAACAGACGCTTCTAAGAGCCCGCGCTTTGCCTTGCTACTAAAAACAACGACAAGATAACAAGCTTTGGTTTCATGACATCCAGAAAATGCTTCCATCATCGACAAACAAACTCTACAGGAACTAGCCTCAGAATTCTTTCAGAGTAATGGTGTACTGTACAAGATGGACCACGACATGGTATAATACTCGAGAAGATTCTACTACTCCTCGTCGACCCACGTGGCATACAGACCCCTAATTACGAAAGTCTGTACGTAGTCAAAACAACATTCTCCGGTGGTGGTCTTATCTCCACAATAATGGATGGGGAAGGACTACCGCACCCGGCAAATTCAGACGCAGTCAAAAACACTATGTATAAAAAGCTCGCTAAGCTTGAATGTTAAACAGGCTACTTAGGCAAAAAGGAGCGCCCCGGTGGATCAAAAACCCTAAAGGGAGATCCAGGCAAAAATTAGGGGCATATAACAAAAAATATTATCCCGGTGGATTGAAAACCTGAAAGGGAAATCCAGGCAAAAATTAGGGATCATTCAAAAAAGAAATAAAGAACAAAGAAGACTGCGATCTATGAACTGCGACTATGAACCATGAAAGGAGAGATATATCTGAATCATTCAACTCAGAAACAAAGGATATAAGAGCCATTAAAAGGATATTGGGGAACAGCAGCAACAATTATCATTTTTCATTGCCATTTATAGTTTTAATTTTCTTTTTGCAATTACCCCTTTCTAGGAATTGCATCCTATACTCTCGCATATTCAGAGGCATATCAATAAAACATTTTCTTTCTTTGCACATTTCAAATTATGTTTTTTCTTTTCTCAGACTTGTTTACAAAATACTAGGATTATTACTTGTGAATATTGTCTTGAAAGCATTTCGGGGGATTAACAAAATAAAAGCATTTTACAAAACATAAAAAAACTATTTTGGTTAGAAAAATATCAAAAGAAAATCCACGTCTACGTCCACGCACATGGCTACTCCTACGTCTTACAAATTTATACACATGTCTACGCCTATATCTATGCATATCTACGCTCACAACGCAAAAAGTCAACGTCCATACACATGTTTGCGCCTATGCTTGCGCTCGATAATACACAGTCTATGCATATATCTACATGTTCGGGCAAAGTCTACATCCATGTCAGCACCTATGCCTACACTTGAAACGCAAGGTCTACGTCCGCACATTCATCCACACACATGTGTAATCCTTCCAATTCTATACCCGCGTCTATGCTTGCACCTACAACATACGAATCTACGTACGTCTACGCTTACGCCTGCGTCTACGACATATGAATCAACATACATCTACGCTTACGCCTGTGCCTACGACATACGAATCTACACTTACGCCTGCGACTACAACGTACAAATCTACTTACATCCATGCTTACGCCCGCGCTTACAGAAACCACATGCATACGTCTACACCGGCATACAAATTTACGCATAGGCCATTACCTATGTCTACGTCTGCGTCCACGCCTGCATACAAACTTATGCATACGCCATTATCTACGTCTACGTCTACGCCCGCAATACAAAATCAATGCTCAACTTTTGCTAACATTGTCCACTGTGTTCAAGTTCAATAATACAACGAAGAAACAATATACAATGCCAACAATGGGTAACTCTGGGCCAATGGTTTAAAGGAGAGAATGCCAGAAATAGTCTTCATAACATTTCAAGGCATACGCGCATCTTACACACATTTCATACATACACACATTTTGCGTATGTCAAGCATACATACACTATGCATTCCCGTGTACAATACACATATAGTCAGGGTTCCATATCAATGTCAAACATCTTACATTTCGCATACGTACAACATTCAATACACATGCATACACATGTATCTCCTAGCAAACAGACAAATAATTTCTCCCTCGATTCAACTATCCAAGGGTTAACCAACGCAATGCTTCTCCTACGATTCAACCTGTCACTTCAACCTTCATGCCGTGACACATTCAGCCCATCACCTAAGTCTTCCTGCAGTGATGAATTCCCTACAAACCCATTAAATTGCTTCTAAGCCGCAATGTATTCGCGAAACTCAGTATATTGCTTCTAAGCCGCAATATATCATCCAACTTATTACATTGCCTCTAAGCCGCAATGTATTTGCAAAACTCATTACATTGCTTCTAAGCCGCAACGTATTCGCGAAAACTCATTTCATTGCTTCTAAGCCGTAATGTATTCGCAAAACTCAGTACATTGCTTCTAAACTGCAATGTATTCGCGAAACTCAGTATATTGCTTCTAAGCTGCAATATATCATCCAATTCATTACATTTCCTCTAAGCCGTAATGTATTTGCAAAACCCAATACATTGCTTCTAAGCCGCAATGTATTCACGAAACTCAGTATATCGCTTCTAAGCCGCAATATATCATCCAACTCAAACACATTGCCTCTAAGCCGCAATGTATTCGCGAAACTCAGTATATTGCCGCTAAGCTGCAATATATTCCCCGAACTCAACACATTGCCTCTAAGCCGCAATGTATTCTCACATTGCCTCTAAGCCGCAATGTATTCGCAAAAATCACTATGTTTCCTCTAAGCCGCAACATATTCTTAAAACCTAAGCCATTGCCTCATACTTCATGCAGCAATGTGATCCAAAATCCAGACCATCGTCTCAAACTTCATGCAGCGATGTTCGAAACAACAAATTTAGCTTATCACTCCAGACTTCACGCAGTGATTTGCAAACCTAACCCATTTCCTCAGACTTCATGCAATAATGTGTTTCTTATTCTGCGACACAGATCATTGCCTCAAACTTCATGCAGCAATGTTCAAAACCAAATTTATCTTATCACATCAGACTTCACGCAGTGATTCGAGAACCTAACCCTTTGCCTCAAACTTCATGCAGCAATGTGTTCCAAACTCCAGACCGTTGTCTCAGGCTTCATGCAGCGATGTTCGAAACCAAATTAAGTTTATCACATCATACTTCACGTAGTGATTCGTGAACCGAACCCATTGCCTCAGACTTCATGCAGTAATGTGTTCCAAACTCCAGACCATCGTCTCAGACTTCATGCAACGATGCTCGAAAACCAAAATCTAACTTATCGCCTCAGACTTCATGCAGCGATTCGTAAACCTAACCCATTACCTCAGACTTCATGCAATAATGTGTTTCTTTATTCCAAGCTCCATACCATCGCCTCAGACTTCATGCGGTGATTTGCAAGAACGGTAACCCATTGCATCAGACTTCATGCAGCAATACATTTAGTTATTCCATGAACACCGATCATTGCCTCAGACTTCGTGCTGCGATACTCAAAAGAAATCAAAACTCAACACATTGCCTCTAATCCACAATGTATTTACAAACTCAACACATTTCCTCTAAGCTGCAATGTATTCGTAAATTCAATACATTGCCTCTAAGCCGCAATGCATCCTCAGAACTCAAAACATTGCCTCTAAGCCGCAATGTACCCTCAAAACTCAGCACATTGCCTCTAAGCCGAAATGTATTATCCAAACTCAACACATTGACTCTAAATTGCAATGTATTCGCAAGCTTAACACATTGCCTCTAAGCCGCAATGCGTTCTTCCAACGCAAACACATTGCCTCTAAGTAGCAATGCGTTCTTCAAACTCAAACATATTCCCTCTAAGCCACAATGCATTCTTAAAACTCAAACACATTGCGTCTAATCTGCAATGCATTCTTCCAACGCAAACACATTGCCTCTAATCCACAATGCGTTCTTCAGACTCAAATACATAGCCTCTGAGCCGCAATGTATTCATGCTCAGAACATCGCCTCAAACGTCATGCAGCGATTCACAAACGTAATTCATGGCCTCAGTCTTCAAGCAGCCATGCATCATCAATCATTTCTATACTCACCCTCCAAATGGGTGAATAAGACAAGACATACAGAATTGCGCTATCTGCCTCATTATCAAACCCGAGTAAGCGATATATCATCAGCTTTGCCTACTCCCTAGAGACTTATAAGGGTATGCTACATCAGTATAACCTTATGATTGTCAGACAAATTTTGGGATACTTCGAGTATTCAATGAACTTTCAATCAAAATGCGCAAGACTCGAGTTTTCTCACGCCATTCGATTGAAAGATAATTGAACAGGGGCAGGTGTCGTAACCCAAATTTGTCCTACCTCGATGATTTCATTTTCAATATTAAAATAGAAGAAATATTTGATTAAAGATGATACAACAATGTTTGATGACCCATCTTAATATTTAAGACAATCAGGGGTGCATTTTAATTCAGGAAGGTGGGGCTCATTGAATCAGGAAGACCCATAAGCTTATTCGCGAAGCATGTTGGCCTATGGCCCATGAGATTCGAAAATGGAAATTCATTGCAAAATTAATAATTACTAAGTTATTAAACTATTAAGTCCTTAACTCTCAACGGTTTATTCTGATTCTTCTCCAGATTTTTACTGGTTCAGATAAATATCTCAATGATTTATTCTGATTCTTCTCTAGATTTTTATTCGTTCAGTTTAAATCTCTCAACAATTTATTCTGATTCTTCTCCTGATTTTTACTGGTTCAGTTTAAATCTCTCAATGATTTATTCTGATTCTTCTCCAGATTTTTACTGGTTCAGATAAATCTCTCAACGATTTATTCTGATTCTTCTCTAGATTTTTACTAGTTCAGTTTAAATCTCTCAACGATTTATTCTGATTCTTCTCCAGATTTTTACTGGTTCAGTTTAAATCTCTCAACGATTTATTCTGATTCTTCTCCAAATTCTTGCTGGTTTAGATAAATCTCTCAACGATTTATTCTGATTCTTCTCCAGATTCTTGCTGGTTCAGATAAATCTCTCAATGATTTATTTTGATTCTTCTCCAGATTTTTATTGGTTCAGATAAATCTCTCAATGATTTGTTCTGATTCGTCTCCAGATTTTTACTGGTTCAGTTTAAATCTCTCAACGGTTTATTCTGATTCTTCTCCAGATTTTTGCTGGGTCAGTTTAAATCTCTCAACGATTTATTCTGATTCTTCTTCAGACTTTTACTGGTTCAGTTTAAATCTCTCAATGATTTATTCTGATTCTTCTCCAGATTCTTACTGGTCAGATAAATCTCTCAACAATTTATTCTGATTCTTCTCTAGATTCTTGCTGGTTCAGATAAATCTCTCAACGATTTATTCTGATTCTTCTCCAGATTTTTACTAGTTCAGATAAATCTCTCAATGATTTATTCTGATTCTTCTCCAGATTTTCTCTGGTTCAGATAAATCTCTCAATGATTTATTCTGATTCTTCTCCAGATTTTTACTGGTTCAGTTTAAATCTCTCAACGGTTTATTCTGATTCTTCTCCAGATTTTTACTGGTTCGGTTTAAATCTCTTAACGATTTGTTCTGATTTTTCTCCAAACCCGTGCCGGTTCAGTTTAAATCTCTCAACAGTTTATTCTGATTCTTCTCCAGATTTTTACTAGTTCAGATAAATCTCTCAATATTTTGTTCTGATTCTTCTCCAGATTCTTGCTGGTAGACAATTTTCTTTGGTTCAGATAAATTACACCAAGATTTATTCTGATGCTTCCCAGTCAAGATTAATCCAAGACCTCTCTTGGTTCAGTATTAAATCGCTCCAAGATTTATTCTGATTCTTTCTAGTCAAACAACATTCAATACTTCTACTAGTATCAGTATAAATCAACCAAAGGTTTATTCTGATTTTCTTTTCCGATTAAAGTCAAGATCATACTTAGTCCATTTCTGTCAACAATCACCTTTGGATGGCACCTATAAGCCCATCTCCGACAAATCTCCATCATTTCTCCAAATGGCATATTTAAGCCCATTCCCTACACAATCAACCAGCGCAGCATCAAGTGAAAATTTCTGGGCACTCTAGTGTTCAATCATCTTCCACTTTCAAGCTACGAATGACGAACATGTCGATCTTACTTTTCAAGTTTAAGAAGATTGAACAGGGGAAGCTGTCGTACCCTAAAATTTTCCCTCTCATTTTTCATACAAGATACAATCCTAGGGTTTCTCGAATATTCAATTTGGCTCAAAAATCGATGAGACAAATTCTCTTCCTAGACAGTAAATCAGCAATTAGGGTTTTGCATTTCTCAAAAGAAAATTGAGTTTTCAAGATTTCAAATGGTCTTCATAGGTCCTCATGTCTCCCCAAGATTTATTTAAGTTAGTTTTCAAACCTCGCATTGTAAGTTTGCTCAATCAATGGTTCAGATAACTGAAAACAACTACATCGACCCAAAAATTAACCTTTTGCGAGAACAAATTCAAACGATTGCAACTTCTTCATTATTCAATATTTTTTAGCGGTTTTTCTCGCGTATGATTCTCCTTAATGCCATCTCCTAATTCTCTTCACAAATTAGGAACTGATTATGCATAGAAGATCACTAAAATTCGAATGCATTGAAAGTCGCATCATGAATTTTGACCTAATTTCAGATAACAGTCGTCTGATTTCTAAGAATTGTGATTTCTTCAAATTACAGGGCGTTGAAACGATTATTTTTGTTCATGGTCATATGTGATGACGTTCACGGGTTTATTTTCAAAGAATCGAAGGAAAATTATGTTTGGAAGACTTTTAAATTATCGACTCGTCACAAGGCATTTGTTGATTTTGAATTTTCTTAACCACAGTTTACTGAAAGATTGACGATTATTCTCAGGGCATGTTTGTTTGGACAAGATTTGAAGATTAAGACGATCATTTAAAACAATCATGATTTTGAATTCAAATTGACCAGATGAATTACATTCTTAAACATTTATTTTGTTTAGGAATTAGAGTACAAGGTGAATGTTTGCTTGAAATACAAATCACAAGATCATTTATGATTACTTAGAATTCAAGTTACCGGACTAAAGTATTTCATTTCAAACCATTCCAACTGGGAATTTCAAAAATTCATTTAAGATACAAAGATCTGTACAAAAATCCCATCATACAAACTTGTTCAAGGCTTTGTATTGTTACATCGCAAATAAAGGTAAATTACAAAGTTCTGTCTTATTTATAAAGAGTTACAATTTCATGTTTTCAAAGAGGGAGTGTTGTTTCTTCGTGGCTTCATCTTCAAGTAAGCCATCCAACCATCATTTCCATCCAAGTCTCGCTTGCTGTTCATGAAACAAGAAAAGAAAAGTTTGCAAAAAAATTCAAAGTGAAATAATATGTGAAAAGAATAATTCATCATTAGGGTTTACAACTTGGAATTAGAATGTTTGTTTGCTTTATCACAATCCATTTTCCCCAATTGCAAATCACAAAAAAGGGTTTCCCTTCTTGGTTCACAAAAAAAGGGAAAGAGAAATTTGCAAGCATTACAAAGGCAAAGTCAAAAACTGCAAAACAAATGAGAAATAAGCTACTGCAATAGTCCAAACAAAACAGGGATGAATTACATTTGTAGCAAGCAAATCAACAAAGCAAGGTATCCATATAGCAAGCAAGCCTAAGGCTGTCAAAACAGCAACAAAATATCACAGCAGGGTCTAAGAAAAAGGCAGGCTGTCCAAAACCTGCAACAAATATATGTAGCAGCTGTTGTAAACATAGCAGCAAAAGCATGCTGCAAACCTGCAACCAATAGAACAGCAGGGAAAGCCTGCAAACAAGTATCACAGCAAAACAACATGGCAAGCTTGCTCAACAAACAAAATGCATCATCATTTTCTAATGCTGCAAACCCTTCAGAATTTTAAAAAATAAGCAAAAACCTGCTTTTGTTTCATAGAAAGACGAAAGAGGAAAGATGAAAGAGATATCACCACAAACCAATGCAGTTCAAAATCCTGCTTAATGCCAAAGTCAACTCTGCCCAAACTCAGCCCAAATGTTGCACAAAAGAGGCAACTTAAGGCCTGCACCTTAAGATTTCAAAGTCAGCATATCAGAAAATATTCAAACCCTAAGATTTTTCCCCCCACTTTTCACCCGGTTTTCATATAATACCAATTGTTGTTTCACAAAAAAAGAAGGTCAAGGCAATATAAAAAAACAAAACAGCAAAACCAGAAAAGATACGAACCAAGAGCAAAACCAGACCAGCAAGGCCAGGCAATATACAAAACCAAACCTCACTGTAAGATCAGAAGCCATCAAAAAACCAAAACAATGCAAAACCAAACCTCACTGTAAGATCAGAAGCCATCAAAAAACCAAAATAATGCAAAACCAAACCTCACTGTAAGATCAACAAGCCATCAAAAAACCAAAACAATGCAAAACCAAACCTCACGGTAAAATCAAGAAGACATCAAAAAACTAAAACAATACAAAACCGAACCTCACTGTAAGATCAGCAAACAGCAAAAACCAGCAAAGGCCAAGACAATATACAAACTAACCAAGCCATCTCTCAAACCCACAATCACTCAAACTGCAGAAACTGCAAGCCTACACCACGATTTTAGATCTGCAAAACACACACAATACGCCCTTAGAAGCAAAATAACATAAATGAAAAAGAAGAGGAAGAAGGAGATTCCGGAAGCGTGTTATTACCTTCTGTCAAATATCTTCAATTTTCTCATCTGTGAAACACTACCGAAGTGACTATGGCAGGTAAATTCCTTGTACTCGTCACTTTGATTCTATTTTCTGCTTGCAATTTTTCATTCGAAAACCAGAAAAAAGGGTTAGGGTTTTTTCTTTTATCGTGAAAGAGTGTATTGAGAGAGACGCAGGGAGCATGTCGCGAGAGAGATTGAGGGAGTGGAGAACGTGATCCAAGAGTGAGGCAGCAAATTTTTTTGTTGTTTCATTTTTGATGAAAATCATGAGAAACAAAACTGAAAGAAGAAGGAGATAATGTTCTAGCGGCGCACCCTTCCCTTTAGGGTTATAAGAAATTTTTCTTTGTTCTAAACCCCCAACCGGGTCAGCCCGTTGGGTTGCTGGCCCATTCAACTATCCATTTTTCTTTCTTATAGTAATGTTTTCATTAGAAATAATGAATGTATGGATGGTGTAGCGGTTAGGGTGTGTGTGTAATATGTGTGAAGTCCCGTGTTCGAGACCCCTTGGGGACGTTTTTTCCCATTTTTTCTGTTTGTTTGCCTCATTTTTATTTTTTTGTTAAAACAAAAACTCCTTGGGCTTAAACCTCTAAAGCCCATGCTTCAAAAAACAACATCACCCCCATTTCAATTTAACACTACCCTTCCATTTTGTTTTGTTTTAAATATTTAGTTTGGTTTTATTTGTTTTTACTAATTTAATAACTCATGAAACTTTGTTAATTAATTTTCTCAATTAGCTTAGTTCTAATTATAATTTAGGAAAACTTTGTAAATAATTTTTACTAATTATTCTGTGCTTAAGCTTTAATTTGCTCATTTAATTTCTAAATAACAAAAACCCTAAAAATACATGCATTTGATTTTAACTTTTAAGCTAATTAATAGAATAGATTTTTCTATCTTTCTTTCCATTACTTTCATAAACAAATAACAAGAATTTTTACTTCCATACTTTGTTAATTAATTCTTATTTTCTAGACTGTTATGACTTTAATTAACCGCTCAAAATTCGATTTGGTTGTATTGTTTGCTATTTATACTTTTAAACGTATTCGACTCATCCCCATTTGTAAAAATTGTACCCCCATTCCTGAAAACTCTGTAATAGCGTAGAATTTCAATTTCCGCAATTTACTGTTTTCCTTATACTGAATAGATAGTTAAATGGGCAAACATTATCAAAAGACAAAATAACTTGAATCAAACACACTTTTTCACACGCGCACCTCTAGGGTAACCCCGTTTGTTGCCTCAGAAATACAGTCATGTCCCTCGAATATGGGATGCTTTAGCAAAGACCCTTCGATAAAAGATCGTAGTCCCTTGATGACCCTCGACGTTGCCTTCGACAAAACAATCTAGCCCCTTACGAAAATTGCTAAAAGCGTCTCATAAGTTGCTTTCTATGATTGTACGATTGACCCGCGCATGTCCCTTCACATCCAACGATGGGGCTTCTTAACAAATGAATGGTAAGATAGCAACATCTAAAGGAGGAAGAAAATAACATTTAAGACCTTTCGAGTAGGTAGATTCTCTCCTAGTTACTTGCTTACTCACGATAAAAAACCATTTTTACACCGACAATTTCATCTAAAAAACATTTTCAAAAAAGACAAAACATTTTGTATACGTTCTTATAGAGACGAGAGCCATTGCAAAACATCTTTTCAAAACCACTTTCAAAAACACATTCCACAAACACATATTTGAACTATTTTTTGAAACAAAACTTTGTACGCGTTCTTATAGAAATGAGAACCATTACAAAGATATTTTCAAAATAATTTCAAAGCCCACACCACAAGAACATTGTCAAAGTAAAAGTAAGTGATCTAGCGAGTAACTAAGAGCCCGTAGATAACTACGTATGAAAAGGGTGCTAATACCTTCCCTCTTCATAATCTACCCCCCGAACCCGAGAAATAATCTCGAAAGGTCTTTCCTGTGCTTTTTTACCTTTCCTTTTGGTTAAAAGAAAAGTTGTTGGCGACTCTTGCTATCCGCATAATTGCGACCAAAATGCAAACACCCAAGTCAGTTATCCCACTGTATCACAGTATATCATGATGTATGTTCATGAAATGCTATCGGGGTATGCTCGCGTCTGGGAAAATAAATCCCTGACGGTCGCTGGAGATTTACAAATATTCTATCGGGAAGAGATGCTGGAGAATAACTTTGCAGGGACCGAACTTAGGGGGAAGAGATACTCTGTTGGTAGACCTGCTGATCTGGAGGAATAAACTCAGTTGGGGATGAAATTCCATTGCTGGAGATGTTCAGCTCTGTTGAAGATTGAGCTTCTGTATCTGGAGAAATAAACTTCGCTTGAGGGATGAAATTTACTGACTCGTCTGCGATTATGAACCTCGGCTGGGGATAGTTATGTCCTGTTTTGGGAAGCTGACATCAATGCCTTTAGATACTTTTACTTTGTGGGGGGATTGTATTTACCAATAATTACGTTCCCAAGCTGGCTCTATCCCGGTACCTGTTGGGCAGAGTAACTGTAGGGTTTGGCACTTCTTATTTTTTCCTGTTTCTGGAATTACGAGTAATTATCTTTTGTTTCTTATGTAAATATTTATGAGCAACAATCATTTTAAAATGCATATATCAAAAATAAATCATTGGACGTTCTTGCAAAACAAAACCGAAAAAGTAAAACAAATTGAAGTTTCTTGTGAAAATGATTTGTATTGATTTTTGAAGTTGGCCTGTAATAGGCGTTTTTGTAAAAGAGGCTGACGCGCTAGTAAGAGAACACCGCTGAAAGAAATTACAATTTGTGTAAAAGAAAAACAGCAAAGTGAAACAACCTCATTGGGTTCCAACTCTGCTATTGCTTTTATATCATCAAGTGTCTCATCACTTTGCTACTTGGTTGAAGGTTGATCAAATTGGTTGGAGCCATCCGAGCTTGATAGTCGATATCGAAGTCTGGTCGCAAGATGATCCAATGAGACATAGTGATATGTTTCAATCCCTAACTTTTGCCTGGATTTTCCTTTCGGGTTTTCAATCCACCGGGATACCCTTTTTTGCCCAAGCCTCCCTTTCGGGTTTTCGACTTGCCGGGTGTACAAATTTTTTCATTTTCATCTCTTACTTTTTCCCGAACCCTTTTAGTTTGCTGGGAAGCCCTTATTTTTTCCTAGGCCAGTCAACCTAGTAGGTCTTTGATTATGCGTAGTATCTTTTCACTATGTCTGCATTGACAGGGTGAGGAAGGTCGTCACCATCCATGGTGGTTAGAATCATAGCTCCTCCCGAGAAAATGTTCTTAACCATAAATGGCCCTTCGTACGTGGGGGTCCATTTTCCCCTAGGATCACCTTGCGGCAGTATGATGCGTTTGATCACTAGATCCCCAACTTGATATTCCTGACACATGACTTTCTTGTTAAAAGCCTTGATCATTCGCTTTTGATACGTCTGACCATGGCAGATAGCAGTAAGTCTCTTTTCATCGATTAGATTTAACTAATCAAGTCAGGTTCGGATCCAGTCGTCCTCGTTCAAACCCGCATCCTTCATAATCCTGAGAGAAGGTATCTGGACTTCGATGGGTAGGACTGCCTCCATGCCATATACCAGAGAGTAGGGTGTGGCCCCTATCGACGTCCGTGTTGAGGTACGGTACCCATGAAGAGAAAATGGCAACATCTCATGTCAGTCTTTATATGTCACCGTCATCTTTTGTACAATCTTCTTGATGTTCTTGTTAGCTGCTTCAACAACACCATTCATCTTTGGCCGGTAGGGAGAAGAGTTATGATGTTGTATCTTGAATTGTTTACAGAGCTCGGTGATCATTATGTTGTTGAGATTCGTACCATTATCGGTAATAATTCTCTCTGACACACCATATTGATAGATCATATTAGGTCAGATAAACCGCGCCACGACGTTCTTGGTCACTGTAGCAAAGGAAGCTTCCTCAACCCACTTCGTGAAGTAATCAATGGCTACTAGGATGAAACGATGTCCATTGGAAGCGGTGGGCCTGATTTCTCCAATCATGTCGATGCACCACATTGCAAAGAGCCAAGGATCCGTCAAGACATTCAATGGAACCGGAGGCACATGCACCTTATCTGTGTAGATTTGGCATTTATGACAGGTTCGAGAGTGCTGATAAAAATTGGCTTCCATAGTGGACCAGTAGTATCATGCCCGTAGGATCTTCTTAGCCATGGTATGTCCACTAGAATGGGTTCCGAAGGTTCCTTCATGTAGATCCGTCATGATCCTCTTTGCTTCGCTCTTTTCTACACACCGTAGTAGTGTGGAGTCATGGTTGCGTTTATAGAGGATTCCATTACTGAGGAAGAACTTTACAGCGAACCTTCTCAGAAACTTCTTATCATTGACAGATGCGTCTTCGCGATACTCTTGAGTCTCGAGATACCTTTTGACTTCGTGAAACCAGGGTTTGTCTTCCACTTCTTTGGTATCAATTTCACAGTAGTGTGCTAGTTCATCCAACCTCTCAATGGTAATTTGGGGAGCTTCATTGTCCCACCTAACTTTGAACATAGAATACATGGTAGCTAGCGCGTCCGCTAACTGGTTCTCCTCTTGTGGGAAATGTTCAAAGGTTGCCTCCTCAAAGTGTGGGAGCAATGTCAGTACATACTCTTTGTAAGGAATGAGATTTGGGTGCTTCGTATCCCACTCTCCTTTGATCTGACTTATCACCAGAGCAGAATCCCCTAATACACTTACGAACTTAATCCTTAGGTCGATAGCAGCCCTAAGACCCACGATGAACGCTTCATACTCCGCCATGTTGTTGGTACACTTGAAACATAATCGGGAAGTGAATGGAGTATGACAGCCCTCGGGAGATATGATTACAGCGCCAATGTCGTTACCCAGTGCGTTCGAGGCTCTATCAAAATACATAGACCATCGAGATCCTTCCTAAGGTCCTTCATCTGGTCCAGGTTCTTCGTAGTCAATTACCAACATAATATTCTCATCTGGGAACTCGAAATTCATGGACTGGTAATCATCCACGGCCTGATGAGCCAAATGATCAGCCAATACACTTCCCTTGATTGCTTTTTGGATTGTATATTGTATGTCGTACTCAGTTAAGATCATTTGCCACCTTTCTATCCTTTTGGAAAGAGCGGGCTTCTCAAAAATGTACTTGATCAGATCCATCTTGGATATCAACAAGGTAGTGTGAGTCATCATATGCTATCTCAGTCGGCGAGCAGCCCAGGCCAAAGCGCAGCAAGTTTTCTCGAGCAATGAGTATCATGTGTCACAGTCGGTAAACTTTTTTCTAAGGTAGTATATTGCGTGCTCTTTTCGACCAGACTCGTCGTGCTGCCCCAGCACACACCCCATTGAATTGTCTAGCACTGTTAAGTATAATATCAAAGGCCTTCCTTCAACTGGAGGCTTAGGAATTGGTGGTTCTTGAAGTTATTCTTTGATTCTTTCAAAAGCGGTCTGGCATTCATCATTCCACTTTACCACTTGATCTTTCTTCAGAAGCTTGAAGATTGGCTCACAAGTAGCAATCAGATGTGAAATGAACCTGGCGATGTAATTCAGATGTCCCAAGAAGCTTCTAACTTCCTTCTCTGTACGGGGAGCTGGCATCTCTTGTATGGCTTTTACCTTCGCATGGTCTACCTGAATATCCTTGTCAGTGACAATGAAACCCAGAAGCTTACCAGACCTTACCCCGAAGGTGCACTTGTTCGGATTCAACCTCAGCTTACATATCTTCAACCTGTCGAACAACTTTTGGAGAGGATCAAGGTGCTCTTCCTCAGTCTGATACCTGACTATCATGTAATTAACATAAAATTTGATCTCATGGTGAATCATATCATGGAATAAAGCAACCATAGCACGTTGATAGGTTGCCCCAGCGTTCTTCAAACCAAAAGGCATCACCTTGTAGCAGAAGATGCCCCATTGTGTAATGAAGGTTGTCTTCTCCATGTCCTCAAGAGCCATCTTGATCTGGTTGTAGCCAGAGAAACCATCCAAGAAGGAGAATATTTTGTGTTGCACGGTATTGTCGACCATAACATCAATGTAAGGAAGTGGGAAGTCATCCTTAGGGCTTGCCCTGTTCAGATCTCTGTAATCCATACACATCTGTACCTTATCGTCCTTCTTAGGTACCGGGACGTCATTGGCAACCCACTGTGGATATGAAGTGACAGCTAAGAACCCTGCGTCGAACTGTTTCATGACCTCTACCTTGATCTTCTCTGACATTTCAGGGCGCATACGACGAACCTTCTGTTTAACCGGAGGACATTCTTCTTTAGCCGACAGGCGATGTACCATAATATCAGAGTCCAAACCAGGCATGTCTTCATAGGACCAGGCGAAGATCTCAACGTGGTCGTGCAGCATCTGTACCAACCTCTGTTTGACGCTAAGCTCCAGATTTGCACCTATTTTAACTTCTTTTCTGTCTTCCTCAGTACCCAAATTCACCATCTCAACCGGCTCTTCATGAGGCTGTATGGCCCTTTTCTTCCGACTGTAATAGTCTAGCAAGTTCTCCAGGAACCTCACAATCATCCTTACCTTCGTCCTCGGCTTGGTTGATCGGATTTTTGAAGTCATAACTGGAAATAGCAGAGCTGTTATCAATGGGATCCAGAGTGGATATGGATCTGCATTATGATATGTGAGTTTGTGTAAGAGAATAGCTGTTTTGATAAAGTAAAAAAAATAGAAAAGAAAAATAGAGAGCGCAAAATTTGTATGAAAGAAATGTCCAATGCTTTATTAATGGTATATGAAATGATAAATAATAGCCCTCACAAGCAAAGCCAAGGTGTCTCGGGCAAGGCACCAGGCCGTAAAGTTTTAAATTGTTTATTACAACTCTTAAAACATATAAGTCAATTACTGCAGAATAAAAGAAATAGGTATAAAGTCCCTAGCCGTCCAGTTACTCGGTCCACGGTTGGTAGTTGGGTAGATCCAGCTGTCAATGTATGAGTCTTCCTCGCTATCTTCAATGACATTAATTCCACGGTTACTGATATGTAGGGGAGGTCTTCCAGCCCGAGCGCGTCTAATAGTCCTTTGAGCCCCTGTAGTAAAGCTCAAACCAAATTTGTCAGCTTTGTGAGTGAAATCAGGGAGCTGACCCCAATTGGCACACCCACCTTCTTCAACCACGGCCCTAGCGTCCTTGAGGGAAGCCATCTTCAAAGGAGGTTTGTTGTTGGTAGTAGCTTCAGTTGATGCCAAGATCTGAGGGACCTCTTCGAAATTATGACAAGGAGTTTCTATGAATTCCCCGTCCATCTCTATGTACCGGAAGGAATTGAGGTGGCTCACCATATATTCCTCTTCACCCCGCACAATGAAAATCTTCCCTTTCACTAGATACTTCAGCATTTGGTGGAGTGTGGAAGTAACTGCCCCAGCCTCGTGGATCCAAGGACGACCCAGCAAACAAGAATATGACGGCCTAATATCCATCACATAGAAAGTGGACCCAAAAGTCTGAGAACCCACCTTGACAGGGATGTCCACCTCCCTGTGCACCATTCTCTTCGATCCGTCAAAGGCCCGTACCACAATGTTACTAGGCTTTAAGGTTAAACCCTCACAATCCAACCGGTCCAATGCCTTCTTCGGTAGAACATTCAGTGAAGACCCAATATCTACCAACACATGAGCCATAGTGGTGCCCCTGCATTCAATCGAGACATGCAGAGCATCATTATGCTTCCTTCCCTTCGGTGTCAAGTCCGCATCTGAAAAACCCAGCCCATTGTCAGCAGTCAGGTTGGCCACACAATCTTTGAACTGATCAGCTGAAGTTTCCTGCGGCACATGCGCAGTCTTGAGGAATGCAATCAAAGCCTTTGCATAGGCCTCAAAGCACAACAGGAAAGACAACATGGATATCTTAGATGGGGACTGCCCCAGCTTCTCGACCACATTGTAGTCACTCTTGTTAATGATTTTCAGTATTTCCTCTATCTCATACTTAGAGGCTTCCACAACAATTTTCCTAGGAGCCTCCATCAGGGCTGGCTCACCTATAATTTCCTTGCCACGGGTATCAGACGATTCACCGACAGGGGTAATAACAAGAGTAAGAACAAGAACTGTAGTGGATGTACTAGCAAGAACAACAGATGGAATGACAATAGGCTTGTTGACAGTCTTAGGGGAAATCTCGGGAGAGAAGACCCTTCCACTTCGGGTAACTTTGTTGATTCCGACAATGTTATCAATGTCAGGATTAACCTCTTTATCTTTAAAATCTTGTTTGATGCCATGATAGTACACATCGGCACCATAATGCCATGGGACAGCTTTGTCCGAGACATACGGGACAGGGCCAGGAACATTGATTATCAACGGCGCAATTCTTGGAGCAGATGTAACCCTAACAGGTCTTCTCGAGGAAACCTTGGAAGGATTGGCGGAAATGGTTATAATGGAAATGTATTCAGATGGAACAACGGGAACCAAAGTTTTCTCAAACAAAATTTATTTGCTATCTATCAGGCATTAAACACTTAACTTCAGCAAACGACAACCAGAAGGTAGCAACGAACACATGTGGCAACCTTCTCCATATCCCAGAAATAAACCGGCCAACAACAAATTTTTCTTGATAGTCATAAGAGGAGTAGAAACTTCATCAATAGAGGTAACAAACAAATCAGTATCAACAACATTAACTCCACGACCGTGCTTGGGCATGGGAGCCGTTATGACATTTGGCTTCTCGGGAGCATCAAACTCTATTTCCTCGGCTTCAATCAAGTTTTTTACTTTGTTCCTCAGAGCCCAACAGTCATTTGTATCATGGCCAGGACTCTCGGAATGATAGGCACACCGGGCATTCAGATTATATCAGGGAGATATAGTATTTGGATTCTTGGGAGCCTCTTTCAAGGTTGCCAAGTTGGATCTCAGCAGGTGAGGTAGCACTTCAGCCAATGACATGTTGATGCGGGTAAACTGTCGTTGTGGTCTTTCCACCCTTTGTTGATTGTTGCATTATGGAGCAACTGCAGACCTAGGTATCATTACGACACTTACTGTCTGACGAAGTTCAGCCCTGTTTTGGCCCCTCGGGCTATAGATGGCACTGGATTTCTTCTTACCAGTGAAAGGCTTCTTTACTGAGCTCGAAGAGGCATCCTTCTGTATCTTACCGCTCCAGATCCCATCTTCTACTCTCTCTCCAGTGAAAATCAGCTCGGTAAAGCCAACTGACGAGCTGCCGATCAAATGATTGAAAAATGGACCAGATAGCGTCCTCAGAAACATATCAACCAACTCCCTATCATACAAAGGGGGTTGAACTCTCCCAGCCAAGTCTCTCCATTTATTTGCATAGTCTTTAAAGCCTTCACTTGCACCCATGGACATACTCTAGAGTTGAGTACGAGTAGGAACAAGGTCGGCGTTGTATTGATATTGCTTGTAGAAAGCAGCAGCCAGTTCTTCCCAGTTTCGGACATTGGCTCCCTCCAGCTGGTAGAACCATTCAAGCTAAGTCCTTGACAAACTATCTTGAAAGAAATGAACCCACAGATTTCTATCAACGGTGTGGGGCTGAATTTTCCTGATGTAGGAACGAATATGGAGCTTTGGGCAGGACACCCCATCATACTTAGCAAAAACTAGAGCTTTGAACTTCTACGGGATGACCACCCCGACACCAATCCCAATTCTTCAAAATCCAGTCCAGGTACCCTCTAAACTTCCATGGCACTCAGACGGTCTTCCAACTTTTTGTATCTATCCTCAGCAGGAGGATATTGCTCATCATTGTAATCGGTATCATTGTCAGAAACTGTAGGACTGGGGTCCTTCTCTTCTTTCTGATTCTCCCCTTCCTTAGATGAAGAGGTTAGATCGACTTGTCGCTTCAACCACTCTCAAAACCTTCTGCCCATATTCAGAATACCGACAACCTTCTTCTTTTTCTTCTTCTCTTTCAGGATGAGGGCTTTCAGATCCTCCTTCCCTTTTTCCAGACTTATGAACATTTTTTGGAACTGGGCGTTCTGTGCCTGAAGATCCTTGATGGTTTGTTCGGAAGACATTTCATGCTGAAATAAACAGCGAAGAAGATGAGAAACATGTAATGGTACCTGTAATGATGTGTATGATAATGGGATGCGTACGCAATGATTCCAAAGACTTCGGGAAATTTAAATTTGCAAACCAAAAATAAAAAAGATTTTATTAGCTGAATTCAAAGTTCGAATACCTTTTAGGCATTACAATAAAAAAAATCTAAAACTACAAAAGACATCAAAGTTCCCATGGATGCTTCCTCTTTGTGCCGAGATAGTCATTGAGTCCTCTTTCTTCATGCAGTTGTTTTGTGAGCTCTAAAACCTTCCTCTCCTGAGCATGGAACTGATCCCTGTAAGTATCTCGCTCCTTCGTCAACTGAATCCAAGACCTCTTTAATTCCCCAAGATCAGTGGGCATATAAGGATAGATAACCGTGTAAGGAATACCTTCTTCAGTAGTGGGTTCCATAATCACTGGTAAAACGGCCACATAGGGCATCATAAGCTTCTGGGCCCGAACTCGTACCCATTGGAGGTAAGGTTCCATAGGAATGGAAGTTTTTGGCCCCAAAGCCTTGACGCCAGATCTGTTTACCATGCCCTAAACTTGTATGAACCTCCAGTGATACTCGTGAGCGTCATCCTCATAGTTTAATACAATACCCTCAATAAGTAACTCATGGGGACCATCCCTTCGAGTGTAACCAAATTGTTTCAAAGCTAAACAAGGATTGTAGGTTATACCTCCTCTGTGTTTACCGTGGTTATTGGTAAACAACCGCTGATCCTCCAAATGGTTACTTATTTGGTTACTCGCAGGATCAATCAGATTGATCCTAGGACATAGGTTGATTTTGAGGTTTTGATTAAATTGGATATTGATTAAGTGGCAATAAAATAAAGAGGCTTTAAGTAAATTGCATGAAGAAGTGGGATTGGTAAAATAAACGAAGGCTTAAAGTAAAGGATTTCGACAGGAAAGTAAAGAAGAAAGCAAGTAAATTTCTGGAAAAGTAAATGACTTTGATTAATAAAGTTGGTGTTTCACACATACATTTCTCAACAATTCTTTCTCACACGCTGGGTACTCGAATCTATATGAGTGACTTTGTATATAATTGTGAACACACGCGAGAAACTGCGTGAACTACTACTATTTATACTAAAACATCCCAAGTAACCATCGGGCAGTTACACTACTTCGAGATGATTCCACTTGGCACGTTCTCAACGTTCGACGCCCCAGATCTTTGCACGTTGCACTTAGTAACCGCTGGAAACCGTTCTCCCTCCAAACGCTTGCATTTCAAACCGTTCCACTCTGAACCATCGAACACCTTCGTCGAGAAGCATCTTCGACGAGAAACACCTTCGACGTCGAAGGAAACCAACTTCTCTCTTGGAAGAAATCTTCTAAGTACATTGCCATCTTTCGATGGCATTTCGACAGACTCAGCTGATCGAAAATAACCTTCAGCTTTAATGGCTGACATTAATGAAACAAGGGTGTCGAATTTAAGAGCCAACAAATTGCCCCCCAAGAATGCCTTATTTCGACTCTGAAAGAAAAAGGCATTCTTTGAAATACCATTCGACACCTGTCTTTTCATTCTTAGTAACAAATTAAATTGTGCACTTTTTGTTGTCTTCTACCAACCACTGACAATCCCAAGAAAAACCATCATTTATCCGTACCAAAGACGTCACCTCAGTACGGCGTGCAGTGTGCCAAACGTCATTTCACAAATTGTCATCATGACAATTCCAAAAAACGAGGGTGCACGCTGCGCCCCTCAATTTCTGCAGAACGGCTAAAACAACAGGGAGACGCCACGTGTCCCACTACCTTCTGCAACATTAAATGGCATTTAATGTCCTCGATTTTGGGGATTTTCCCCCACTACTATAAATAGCAGTAAGTACCCATTGTGGGACTTTTTACGCTATCTAGCTTTCAGACTCCTCCATTTGCATACAAACTTGTCAACTTTGCAAACCTCTTTTCTTCACTTCGTCTTCATCCTCACCACTAACAATGGCATCTGGTTCTTCCAATGCTCCTAGCACCAACGCACCATCTGGAAACGTCAAACCTAGGGTTTTCGCCACCGCTCCAGTAGTAACTCCCACGGGCCAACGAAGGGTCCCTGAACCTTTGGATATCGCTGTACGTGATGCTTACTCACGCCACCTTATGATCCCGGTTGGATATTCCAACCAGATCTTTGCTATGTCTGGCCCATTGTACCCAAGCATTGCTGAGGCCATGAAGATCAAAAGTTATTTTCCGGTAGTTGAGAGACTCAAACCGGTTGCATGCGCCAAGAAAGATGCAGAGGATAATGAAGACCCTGCTAAAGAGAAAATCGACCTCCGTTTCTTCAACAAAGGTATTAGGGCTTTCAGGTCTGGCCCTAGCCTTACTCCTGATTACAGTGCTTGGCTGGAAAAAATGGAGAAACGCCAAGCTTCGATCTGGAAAGACATGGGGATTTTCGACCTGGTTATGCTGTCGAAGACAGGTCTTAACTATTCCCCAGAGATGTTGATAGCTTCTCTACTCTTCTGGGACTACTCCCACTTCACCTTCCATCTTCCCTGTGGAATGCTGACTCCCACACTCTTCGATGTGGCCGCCATCACTGGCCTTCGACCTACTGGGGATTACTTCGACCCGGAAGAAATGTCGGAGGATCAAATTGGATTCTCTGCCACAAAACCAACCTACACCACCTTCATCAATCACTACCACGACAGGTCGACAGATGTTGTGTCGGATGTCGAACACATTGCGTTTCTAGCTTTATGGCTGACACGTTTTGTGTTTTGCTCCAAGTCCTTGCAGGTGACCAAGAAGATGGTCACTCTCGCCACTCAACTCCATCATGGCCAAAATATCTGTTTGGCAGAATTGATTTTGGCTAGCCTGTATGAGTCGATTAGTAATGGAGCGACTCTTCTGAAGATTATCGAGAACAGGGCCAGTCTGCTGCTTGCTGGACCTTTTTGGCTGCTCCAACTGTGGCTCAATGCCACCTTCGAATCTTTCTTGCCTAAGAAGATTCAAATAAATGAGCAGGCTCCAGAGATAGTGAACAGACGTGTCGAAGGAACCAGACTGGCTCTGTTGACTCCAATGGAAGATGGACTGGAGCTTCAGCAAACTTTCACAAACTTCGTTCTGATGTTTGCTAGAAGGAAAGAGTTTGCTTTGACTATGGCTCCGTTTGCTCGACGGAAGGTAGGCCCAACGTGGTTCACAAGGCCACATCCTAGGACGTCGAGTGGTCCTCAGGTTGACGAACATACAACAATGTGGGAGGCGTTCCTCACACCAAGAATCATGCCTCTTCGATTCAGGAGCTCTAAGACTCACTTGAGTCTGATTGCATATCAACCAAACCTGGTGTCTCGCCAGTTTGGTATTATTCAAACACTACCTTCTCCAATTTTTCCAAGGGAGAAGTCTATGTTATACTTCTGCAACGACTACACCGAAGAAGCTGCCACTAAACATATCGGAAGATATGCTGGTCGAACAGTTCTTTCGTTGTTTGACTACCAGCTTAACTTTCTTTGCTCACCATCCTTCGAGGAGTGGTGGAAAAGTTATTACACTGAGGAGTTTTTCGACGAGAAGGACTTCGTGGATGAGCTTCAGAAATCTTTTGTCCTTGTCTTGGACAAAATAAAGAAATGTAAGTTTATCCTTTCAAATTACTTTGTCTTTCTCTTTCGACTGCTATCCTGTTAATTATTTTATCTGCTTTCAGTTGTTCGAAAGCCTGCAGCCAAGAAGGCTGCAGAAGGCCAACAGGGAGGAGGCCCCTCAACAAAACCTCCACCGCCGGCGAAGACTATAGCGCCGGCGAAGACCACAACAAACCAACAGGGGGAAGGCCCTTCGAAAAAGCCTTCTGTATCGGTAACCAGACTTTCATTATTTTCTTCTGGCTTTGACTTTTGACTTTCGATGTAACTGCTAAATCGAATTCCCATTGGTTTTTTAGGCACCTTTGCCCAAGAAACCGCCAGCACTGATGGTCGAATCCGGGAGCGACGAAGAAGATGATTCTCCCCCTGCTCCTCTAAAAAGGCGAAAGCTGACGAAGGACGTTCCTGCTCCTGAGGGTCGAACAATTAGAATAAAGGTTGCTGGGAGAAAGCCCAGGCCACCTCCAGTGATCATTGAGGAGCCAACGGAGGAGGAATTAAATGTTCTTCTCAATAAGCCTGTCGAAAGCGACAATTCCAGCCCTGGGGCTGAAGCTAATTTACAGGTAATCTCTTAGACCTCTTTGTAACTCAGGTGTAGATACCTACATTCGACTATGTCTCTTTCGAATTTTGAAGATTCTTCTTCTTCTTTTTCAGGACACCACTGAAAGCTCACCGCCAAGGACTTCTGAAACATTGGAGTCTGCCGAACTCAGCAGGCCACAAGAAAAAGGCTTGGAGAATGACGAAGCCCATACTGAAATAAATGAGGCCAATGCTGAGACGGCAGAAAAAACAGCAGAAGATCCTCAAACAGAAGAACAACAGCCAAAAGAGGTTCAGGTGGTGGATCTGTCGGAAGAGAATCGTGACGAAGGGGACCACGGCAACGCTGGCGAAGAGGATCAAGGTGACGCTGGCGAAGGGCACCATGATGACGCTGGTACTGTCGCAGTCCGAGTCGAAGGGAATCAAGTCGAGGCAACTGTCACTCAACAGCCTCAAACCCAAGACAATGCTGTTGCAAGGGCTGTTACCTCAACAAAGCACAGGTCAAAAGAGGACTTAGAACTCTTGAAGCAAACTGACCCTGTTAGCTATCTGAACGCCATCATCGAGAGCAAAAGTTCTTCTGACGCTAGCCAGGAGGTTCCTACTCTATCGGGGAAGTCCACTGAAACTTCTCCTCTCGATGAGGCTTTGACGAAGCTTAAGGCTCAGTTTTTCAAGAAGGACTTGATGAAAGCTTTGGATGGGGACCTTACTGCTCCATCATACTTGAGGGATGTTTTGAATGCTGTAGACTTGTTAGCTGTACCTCCAGAAGTTTCAGGCTTTATCATGGAGCTACACTCCATTATTGACCAAGTCTCAGCAGATTATCGGCGACAAAGGGGCTTTAATAGCCAGCTTGAAGTGTTATATGGCAAAAGCTCTTCTGCATGGACTGCTGTTTCGGAGACACCTTCTCGAATTGCGGAGTTGTCGAAGCAAAAAGCATCTAAACAAGAAGAAGTGGATGCCATCGATCGAGAGAACGCTTCCTTCAGGGTGCAAATCGAAGAAATAGAGGCTAAGATAAATGCCAATACTAAGCGCAAGGAGGAACTTCTCTCGACCGTCCCAGACACCGAAAGTCAAACTGAAATCAAACAAGGCCTAGAATTTGCTGAGAAAGCCCAAGGCTTCGACGATCAGATTGCCAAGCTTGTGCAGGCGAATGCCTGGTGCAACAAAAGATTGGAGCTGCAGCAAACCAAGTACCTTCGACGCAAGGACTCCATTCCCTTCTGATCGATTCAGCTTTTTAACCATATTTTGTAATATGTATTCGACAACATTGCCATCTTGGCTAAATTATAAAAATTTTCCATTTTGGCTTTTTTTTTATGGTTAATTTAGTCATTACTTTGTTATTTTATTTTTATCTCTTGGAGTGTAGGTTTGTATTTTTTCAAATATTTACCATTTACTCTCAAGAGCCTTTTATCTTCACCTAGCTCTTCGACTTCATAGGCTCCACCAGAAAAAGTCTGGATAACTCTAAATGGTCCTTCCCATTTGGGTGACCATTTCCCCATGCTTCGATCCCTTCGATCCATGGGAAGAATCACCTTCCAAACTAGTTCTTCAGGCGAAAATACCTTAGGTTTCACCTTTTTGTTATAAGAGTCTTCTACTCTTTTCTTCTGAAGCCTGAGTAGATCAAGAGCGCGCAATCTTTCTTCGTCTAAATCCACCAGTTCGTCTAACATCATATCCCAATAAATTTCAGAGGGAATATCATAATGTCTCTGAACCCTTGCAGATTGAAGACAAATTTCTGCTGGCAACACTGCATCATGACCAAAAGTTAGCCTGTATGGTGTTGTACCTATGGCTTCTTTTGGGGACGTTCGACAAGCCCACAAAATATGGTCTAACGTCTTATGCCAATTTTTTGGTTTCTTCCCAACATGCTTTTTTATCAAGCCAATCACTACTTTGTTCGCTGCTTCGACTTGACCATTTGCCTGTGCATAATAAGGCGTTGATGTTAGGAGTTTGAAACCTGTTTCCTGAGCGAATTCCTGCATCTTTCGACCAGTGAAAACTGATCCTTGATCAGTAGTTATAGTCTCAGGGATTCCATACCTAAAGATAATGTTCTTTTGAATAAATTCAATGACATTTTCTTGGTCTACATTGACTAAAGGGATAGCTTCGATCCACTTAGTAAAATAATCAATGCCTACCAGTATATACTTCTGACTCTTTGATGATGCTGGTCGAATCTCTCCAATGAGGTCCAACGCCCATCCTCTAAAGGGCCAAGGCTTCACTATCGAGTGAAGTTCGCTTGCTGGTACATGTTGGATGCCTGTATGGACTTGACATTCTTGGCAACCTTTGGCGAACTCAACACAATCTTTCAGCATAGTGGACCAGTATAGTCCTTGTCGAAACAACAACCATTTCATCTTATGGCCTACTTGGTGAGCCCCGCATGCCCCAGCGTGCGTAGTCGAAAGGGCTATGTATGCTTCAGTTTCACTTAAACATTTTAGCAATACCCCTTCAGGCGTCTTCTTGTATAACTCATTACCCATGAGTACATAACTCAATGCCCTGTACTTTGTTTTTCGTTCTGTCGAAGCTCCTGGATTTTGAAGATAATCCACAATGGGCTTCCTCCAATCTTGTTCTGACAGATTATCTATGAACGAAATTTCGAAGTTACTTTGATCAGCATATCCTAGTCTTGTCGATTCCAAGTCTGTTGGTGATAGACAAGTTGCTTTTATCTTTTCTCAAACTTCGATTGCTCTTTGTAATTTCGTTTTTGAAATCTTGTACCCAGATGCAATTTGTGCCAAGTCGTTGGCTATTTGATTTTCCAATCTGGGTATGTGTCGAATATTGACCATTTCAAATTTTTTCAATAAACGATTTGCTATCACAAAGTACATAATGAGATTTTCTCTTATGCATTTATATTCCTTTGTGACTTGCTTAATGACTAACTCTGAGTCTCCCATTATTTCGACTCGAGTTGCCCCCAATTCCAACAATATCTCAAGGCCAGTAATTAGAGCTTCATACTCAGCCTCATTGTTCGAACAAGAACCTGATATCTTGTACTTGAATGTTGTTGGAATTTTTTCTGGAGAAATGATCAAGACTCCAACCCCTGTTCCATCTTTATGGCTGGAACCATCGAAGTAGAATTTCCAAGGTTCGATCTCCACATAATTAATATCCTCAACTTGAGTTGAGTGGTCGACTATAAAGTCTGCAACCACTTGTCCTTTCACTGCCTTAAGAGGCATAAAGGTCAAGGAGTATTCAGTTAATGCTAATGCCCACTTGCCAATTCGACTGTGCAAGATAGGTTTCGACAACATATACTTCTAAACATTAAAATGAGACGAAACATACACATCAACTGGTTTTATATATTGCTTGAGTTTTGTACAAGAGAAATACAGACATAGACACAATTTTTCAACTTCACTATATCTAGTTTCTGCATCGTTCAAAACTCTACTAAGATAGTAAATGGGTCTTTCGACTCCATTCTCATCTTCTTGGGCTAACATGCTTCCCAAAGTTTTGTCGGATGCAGCTATGTACAATCTCATACTCCTATTGCTACAAGGAGGCACCAAAATAGGTGGCTTAGTGAGGTACCCTTTGATTTTGTCGAAGGCTTCTTGTTGCTCTTGCCCCCATTCGAACCCCTCTTTATTCAGTCGAAGTAAGGGTGAAAAGGCCTGAGCTTTCCCACTTAGGTTAGATATAAATCTCCTTAAGAAATTTATCTTGCCTAACAGAGATTGCAGTTCCTTCTTATTCGATGGCGCTTTTGCTTCCAGAATTGCCTTCGACTTGTTCTGGTTGATTTCGATTCCTTTCTTGTGGACAACGAAGCCCAAGAAATCTCCAGCTTTCACACAGAACGCACACTTCAAAGGGTTCATCTTCAGACCATGCTCTCTCATTCTTTCGAATGATTGTCGAAGGTGGTCAATATGATTCTTCCTGGAAACAGATTTTATAACAATGTCATCAATATATACTTGCATAAAAGTGTTAATAAAATCATGGAAGATAGTATTCATTGCTCGCTGGTATGTTGCCCCAGCGTTCTTTAGGCCAAAAGGCATCACTACCCATTCGTAAGTGCCTAGGGCCCCAGGGCATCAAAAAGCTATTTTCGACACATCCTCTTCAGCAATGAAAATTTGATTATATCCTGAATAACCATCGAGCATACTCAGGTATTCATAGCCAGCGGCAGAATCGACTAGCATTTCCGCCACAGGCATAGGATATTCATCTTTGGGTGTAGCAGCATTCAAATCTATGAAATCTATGCACACCCTTAATGTACCATTTTTCTTAATCACTGGCACAATGTTTGCAATCCATTCGACATACCTTGTAACGCGTATGAATTTGCTTTTCAGAAGCCTTTCGACTTCCGTTTTGATCTTCGACAGTATTTCTGAAGCGAAGCGTCTTGGACTTTTCTTGATTGGCTTCTTCCCAGGTTTGATTGGCAACTGAAGTTCTACCAATCCTCTGTCGAGACCAGGCATTTCGTCGTAATCCCATGCAAAATAGTCCTTGAACTCTTTCAACAATTGGATTACTTCCAACCTAAGTTCTGGGTCAATTTTGGCGCTGATGTAAGTTGGCCTTTTCTCTGACCCTTCGCCTAAGTTGATTTCTTCTAAAGGATCTTGCGCTAACATTTTAATGTTGTTCGCCAAGGGGTCCTTTTCGAAGCCCAAAGGCTCATCGTCATAGATGGCGTCGAGCCTCTGTTCCTGCATTTCTTCTTGCATGATATCAGGGGGTTCTGGATCGAAATCCTTTCCTGGACCTGCAGCAGATAACTGTTGATCATTGGCCTGTGTGGCCATGTACTTCACTTCGGCTTCGAGAGCCGTTATCATCTTAGTTTCGGCTACATAAGCCGAAATTCGCTTCAAAGATTGTGACTCAGTCATTATCACTGAATTCACTTCCCCAACTAGTTGGTTGGATATCAGTTAACCCACTGAAGTCTATGTGGGACAAGTCTTCTCTGTCCCATTGGAAACCATGCTCAGGATACAGGTATAGGGAACAAAAAGTATTTCGCGCTGGCGCCAAGTCGAAGTCAGGTGTTGGACATGGCCCTATGTGAGCCAAGTTCTTGTCGAAATCTGCCAACCCTAGGTGATTCACTTCGCCTAGGTAATAGCTTTGATCTGCCTCTATGTTTTCGACCATCCCATCTGGACGCCATAGGAGCAGCCTCTGGTGCATTGATGATGGCACAGCTCCAACACCATGAATCCATTCACGGCCCAACAAAAGATTGTAGTTAGGTTTGGCCGATATGACCATAAACATTGTTGGTCGAAGGATAGACCCTACTTTGATATCTAGTTGGATCACTCCCATAGTGGTCCCTATGCCGCCCTCATAGTTCGACAGGACCATGTTGTGAGGCTTAATGTCCTCATCCCTTTCGCCAATTTTCCTTAGCATAGAGTGAGGGATAATGTTGATGGTTGCCCCACAATCCACCAATATTTTATTCACTGTAGTTTCTTCGAGTTTAGCCCTTATAAATAAAGGCTTGAGGTGATTTTTCATCGCCTCTGTGGGTGGTTCGAAGAATCCATTTTGTTCCTCAGTGGTGCCATTGTCCATGACGAAATAGCACACTGGCCTATGTTTGGCCATTTCTTGCTCCACTTCCCAGTCACTTGCTTCGACCTCCACCTGTCGGTTGAATTCTCTAGGCAGCACTGAGACTATATTCACCATTATGTCCAAAGTGTCATCAGACTCAGAATCGTCTTCGTCCTCGACTTCACCTTGGTTAGGCCAAACTAGCCTGTTGGTTACTGGCTCTCTTTCTAGAGGTTTCCTTTGCTTCCTTAGAGGAACATTCGAACTGGTTTCTGCCTTTGGTTCATTGGCAGCCTCCCTCTCTGCTTTTCGTCTCCTTTGGTATCTCCTCCATTGAGATCGAGACATGGGATTTTTCCCTTTGTAGTTGCTTGACACTTGTGCAACTTTAGGTGCAGCAACTTGAGGCTCTTTCTTTTGAGTTAAAGATGAACCTCTTGGCACGTCGAAAGAGTGCCATCTCTCCTCACTTGGCCTTTTTCGACCAGAGGTTTTGTACCAGGTATCTACTGGCACATTTGTTGGAGGCCTGAAAGTCAATGGTCTCTTTTCTTGGTTTGAACCTCTTTGGGAGGCTCTTCTGGGGTCATGTCGAAGATCAACATTTTCCCTTCTCTTATTCGCTGCTCTTACGCCTTGAATGTGCTCAGCAGCTTTTTTGTCAAAGATCGAACTGCATCTTGGACACAGCATCACCTCTGATTTCTTTTTCTGGCATCTTTGCAGAAAATCTGCCAGATTTTCATTTTCCCGAGGGAAAGCAGTCTTATTAGCTTATTCTTGCCTCATGGCCTCTTCTGATGCTTTTGGGTCAGAGAGTTCGACCATGTTGATATTCATTGTATCTTTGTTGGCAAGGTTTAACTGCTTCATTTGAATCTCCAAATTCTCCGTCTGGCCTTGAACTGTGGCCAAGTGAGAACTGGGTTTTGGTCCAGTTTTTTGTGCTTCATCGGTCTCCAGCTTTGGGCCTTCGACCGCTTTCTGAACTGCTTCAATTGTCTTTCTGGATAGATTCCCAGAAAAACTGCCAAAGATTGGCATGTTGATATGGTCCTTTGAGACTTCGACCATTGTGATTCCTGGCCTCTTCGACTGGCTCCTGGTTGCCTCTATCATGTTCACCTCAGAAGGCTCATCATAGTGGGCTTCAGCTTGCAACGGATTTGAGTCGACAGCCATGAGGGTCTTGTCAGCAAACTTCAACCTCTCTTCTTCGATAGCGTCTTGCACAAGATTCCTGAAAAGAAAACATTGAGAAGTTTTATGGCCCAGAAAATTATGATATTTGCAAAAACCTCTCTTCTTTCTTTGATCAAGAGGAGGCACTTTTACCCCTGGGGGTACTATCATTTGGCCATCTTTTACAAGCAAGTCAAAGATCTCATCACATTTTGTGATGTCAAAACTATAAGTCTTTTTGGGGAACCTATCGTTGGTCCTTTCTGGACCAATGGGATTTTTCCCACTTGAGGGGACTAACAATTTACAAGAGTATGGTGGCCCTTGTTTTAGTTCCGCTAAATCGACTTCTCCTTCTTCGACAGTTATAGTATCGTCGAAGGATTCTGGATCTTCGTCATCCATATCAACATACGCTATCCTCTCTCTCTTGTGAGTTTTCGTTGCCTTTGCTTTTTCAGCTTTGAGGCGTTCTACCTGTTGAACTCTATCGGCCAGTTGGGCCATGTCTCTCAGGTATTGGGTGTCTAGCTTCTTCCTAATGGAATAATCCAAACCGCCTGCGGCTATTTCGACTAACTCATGTTCCGGCACTTGTGTAAAACATCTCGCCTTGAGCAACCTAAACCTATTTAGATATTCGTCTATAGGTTCAGTGAAACGCCTCTTTACATTGGCCAATTCTTTCAGGCTTATCTTGGTTTGCCCCATGTAGAATTGTTCATGGAACAATCTTTCCAACTGGGTCCAATGATGGATCGAATTGGGGGGGAGAGTTGTAAACCAAGTAAAAGCGTTCTTTGTTAAAGAACTTGGGAAGTACTTGATCCTCAGATTTTCGTTATTCGAAATATCTCCTGCTTCGATCAAGTATCTCGCCACATGTTCGACAGTAGATTCTGTCGTGTCCCCAGAGAACTTAGTGAATTTGGGGACTTTACACCTAGGAGGTAAGTCTGTTTGTAACACATATTCTGACAATGGAGACGTAAAGTTGGGCCTTCGAAAGCCCATTTCATCCGATTTTGAGTCATGATCCTTTCGATCATGGTTGCCAGATTATTTTCCAAACCCGTGTTTTGGTATTGGATATGCTGAACTACTTCGTCAGCGTTTTGGTTTCTGTTAACTAACCTTACCTCTGGGGTTATTACCCTAGGTTCCTCGACGGGTTGCTCCAATCGTGCCCTAAGGTTTTCTTCGACAGGCTGTTGAACCTGGTTGATGGTGGTTTCTTCCTCTAAGAATATACCCTGGTTTCCCCTTATTTGCGCCCTTTGGGGCTGTCGAATAGGTTGGGGTACTCCAAAGAAATCAGCCAAACGCGTCATTTGCGCTGTCATCTGCTGATTCGATTGAGTAGTGTTTTGTATTAGAGGGTTTAGCACTGTACTCAAAGTTTGTGCCAACATTTGCACCATATCATGGTTGCTTTCGTCCATTTGTTGCCTCAAGACTGTTGTCGAGGCATTTGTAAGGCCATGGGCTACTTGGGACGTTCCTCCTAGGAGTTGGATCCTATTTCTATTCGCCATGCCTACTCCAGAGCCTTGGAGTGGTGAAGAGGCACTCACTAAAGGGTCTGAAAAAGTGGACGCAGCATTCGTCAGGCTAGCCAAGTCAGAAGTTGGCATGCCATAGAGTGGCTCTCGATTATGACCGCCTGTCATAAATCCTGGGGGAACAAAAGGCCTTGTGCCTAAATTTCCCCTTGGTGGGGGAGTTCCCAAAGGCACTCTGGGGCCTGTGAACGGAGGTAATGGCCCTGTTGCTGTGACCGTTACTGCTGGTGTCGAACCAGCAGTTGTCGCTTCACTTACGGTCGAGATAACCGTTGCTCCCACATTCGTTTGTGGGATTTCGTTATTGTTTGGCGGATTCGCCATCTCTTCCCTTCTTCTAGCAGTATTGTTATCGTTAGTGTATATTCTACCACTTCTCAATAACATACAACACTCCTTGAAAAGGATGAGATTATTTTCAGAAATCAACACACAGTCCCACCGGGTGTGCCAATTTGTTTACCGTGGTTATTGGTAAACAACCGCTGATCCTCCAAATGGTTACTTATTTGGTTACTCGCAGGATCGATCAGATTGATCCTAGGACATAGGTTGATTTTGAGGTTTTGATTAAATTGGATATTGATTAAGTGGCAATAAAATAAAGAGGCTTTAAGTAAATTGCATGAAGAAGTGGGATTGGTAAAATAAACGAAGGCTTAAAGTAAAGGATTTCGACAGGAAAGTAAAGAAGAAAGCAAGTAAATTTCTGGAAAAGTAAATGACTTTGATTAATAAAGTTGGTGTTTCACACATACATTTCTCAACAATTCTTTCTCACACGCTGGGTACTCGAATCTATATGAGTGACTTTGTATATAATTGTGAACACACGCGAGAAACTGCGTGAACTACTACTATTTATACTAAAACATCCCAAGTAACCATCGGGCAGTTACACTACTTCGAGATGATTCCACTTGGCACGTTCTCAACGTTCGACGCCCCAGATCTTTGCACGTTGCACTTAGTAACCGCTGGAAACCGTTCTCCCTCCAAACGCTTGCATTTCAAACCGTTCCACTCTGAACCATCGAACACCTTCGTCGAGAAGCATCTTCGACGAGAAACACCTTCGACGTCGAAGGCAACCAACTTCTCTCTTGGAAGAAATCTTCTAAGTACATTGCCATCTTTCGATGGCATTTCGACAGACTCAGCTGATCGAAAACAACCTTCAGCTTTAATGGCTGACATTAATGAAACAAGGGTGTCGAATTTAAGAGCCAACACTCTGATACCAAGAAGCGGTACATTAGGGTACTCCCCACAGCGGCCAATAATATCAGTGTTTTCCATAGCTCGAGAACACTAAAGAATATCTGTATGAGCGAGTGACATTATCTTTGCGACCAACCCAAGCCTTCTTCATTCTTCAGTACATACTTAGGGAGGTGAGAAATAAACCACCTCGACAACAATGGCATGCAGCACATAAGAATCCCTCTTCTCTTCATGGTGCGAGTATGGAGAGTGTGCATAATATCTCCGAGTAAGATAGGCACAAGGTTGTGAGAGAGGAAGATCTTGATAGAATTCACATCTATGAATGAGTCGGGATTAGGGAATAGGACAAACCCATAGATTAGAAGAGCCAAGACCTCCTCAAAAGCCTGAAAATCCATTTCATCCCAAAACAGTTGGGCCTTGTCTATCAGAAACTTAGATAGAAAACCCTTGACTCCGCTTCTTGTTTCCCAATTGGATACCACATCGGCCCGTTTCAGATGCAAAGCTGAGGCAATGACTTCTGGCTTAGGAACTTCTTTTAGACCTGTGAAGGGTAACTGTTCAAGAATGGGTATATCCAACAGCTGAGAGAATTCTTCCAAAGTAGGTACCAACTGATAGTCTGGAAAGGTGAAGCAGTGGTGCTTGGGATCAAAGAACTAAAAGAGTACGCTCGTCATCTTTTCATAAAAGTTTGAAGTAACCAGGTTGAGAAGTCGACCATGTCTCTCAGTGAATGCAGAAGTTTCAGAAACCCTTGATACTAACTCTTTAAGTTGGGAAGGTATCTTCACAAAGCTGATTCAGATAGTGTTTCTACGAACGGAAGCCATGATCTGCGAAACAAAACAAAGATAAATTCCCTTGGTCTTTGAAATGGTTAGTGCAATAAGAATGGATTCCATTTTATGATGCATGATGTCATGAGAAAACACAGGTATAGCAAACACAGGTATAACAAACACAGTCAAATCACACAAAGTCCTTAGGTTTAAGGCTTGCATGAGGTTAAAGGTAGTACCCTCTTGAAGTTTAGTGTGTTTCAAACCTGTTTTAAAAAGTAATCAAGTTCTAGAGGATCTCAATATCACTGACCATCCTTTATCGGGCATTGTTTCAGCTCAAGCAATCTTTTCTTGCGGCTGAAATATCCCGAAAGTCTGATCTCAATGAGTTTAGCATCGAGTATCAACCAATCCTAAACTCTACACCGAGGTCGGCTATCTCACTACTTTCTAATGGCCAAGTTTGTTCAACTAAGGTTATAAGGTTCATAAGTGCTTCACGATACCACGCGGCGGACCCGTATTCTCCTCGTTTCCCCACGAAGGATATCGGTACCAACCAAAGTTCCACACCAACACAACCACCGCTTAAACCATATCAGTCTACACCGTACAGTCTCCACGATCTATTGCTGTTTACCTAAAAATGCCCCCAGATCTGGGTCGAGGATCTATAGTAACCCCAAACAAAACCCTTAAAAGTAAAGCAGTCAAGACAATCAAGAGAAGCAATTTAATTACCTAGATCCTAAGGTATACCCCACTTATTTCCGTCCCCAACAGAGTCTCCAGTTCTGTGATACGGTGGAAGAACCGACGGTTGATACTGGTTTGCGTTTTGCGTTTTTTGTTTGCAAATGTCGTGATAAGCAAGAGTCGCCACCGACTTTTATTTTATCCAATCATGGAAAAGGAAAAAGAATAGAAAAAACCTTTTTTTCGAGATTTCTGAGTACGGGGGATAGATTATAGAAAGGGAAGGTGTTAGCACCCTTTCTATCCATGGTTTTCCATGGGCTCTTAGGTACTTGCTCATTTTTCAAATTTCTTGTGTGTGTTTGTCTTGAAAATGTTTTACTTCGTGATAGCCCTTGTATCAATTCTCAAGGATGTGACGAAGTTTGTTTTGAAAATTGTTTTGAAAGGTGTTTCTGTGAAAAGTTTTTATTGTTTGAGCAAGTACCTAGGAACTAATCTACCTTCTCGAAAAAAAGATTGTTCGTTCTCGTTTCCTTTAGACAGCGCTATCCTATTATTAAGGAGTAGGTAGCCCCGTCGTTGGAGTTGTAAGGGACATTTGAAAGGGACAAGTACATTCACTAAAGCAATAGTTAGAAAACTTTAGTAGTAACCCTAGAGTCTTAAGATCTTTCTGAGGCAACATTTCCGAGGCAACGTTCGAATGGGATATTTTGATCTTTTAGACTGGAGGGCAACCACTAAAATCTCCTATGCTTAATGATTGTTTACCGAAGGCAACCAAAGTGGGGTAAACCCTAGGAGTGAATATGTGCATGTGAACTGTTTTAGTTATATAGTCTTTGCATATTAAGTGATCTACCGTTTTAATTTCAAATAATTTTCCCATATAATCCTATTAGCATACATCTAGACAGTTAAATGTTTGCAGGAATTTAAAGTGCGAAAAATAAACCTAGCTATTACAAGGCTTTGACAGTTACATAATTATCTTGACGGAAAATAAAAATGTGGAAGTTAAAAACCCTAGTTACTATTACATCCTCGAAACAGTTACAATAATAATATAAGAATTAAAATGTGCACGACAAATTAAATGCGAGAAAAATTGAGAACCCTAAAAATCTAAAAAAAAATACTTGAACTAATTCTTGAGAAAGACTTAATTAGGTTATGTACGACTAAAACCCTAATTCTAATCATTTTTCATTATAAAAAAGAAATTGAAATTAACCTAATTTAAATAATTCAAGAAAATAAAATATTTTGTAAAAGAGATTTTATGTGTTTTTGTGATTTTTATTTGAGAAAAGAAGAAATTTAATTACAAAATTTAAAACCTAGTTTCTATTTAATTTTAATTAAAACGAATAATCAAATAAACTAATTAGCCTAATTTATTTCCAAAAAATTAATTTGAATAAATAATATTTAATTCTGTATTTTTGTGATTTTTTAGTTTTATAAAAAATAATAATTTTTGTGTTAATTAATTGAAACAATTAAAGAAAATAATTAAAGAACTTAAAAAAAATAGAAAGAAACTACAAACTGGGCCTGTATAATGAGTAATCTGGGAGGTATGATTCTGAATTCCCCAAGCCCAATAGTCCTCCAAACCCAGTTAGCGCGTGGTTCCACGTGGCGTTGACCTGGGGGTGCATCATGGTCCCTCACTGCTTATGCGTTAGACCTGGAGAGGTTGTGATCCATTGGTGATGACTTGATGAGTATGGAAGGCACATGCAAGGTTGATGCACTAGATCTGTGAATAGAAATTGAGAAAATAAGAAAATTCTTGGACCTAGGGTGATACGGTGGGAGAACTGACTTGGGATTTTACGTTTGTGTTCACAAATGTTTCGGTTTAGCAAGAGTCGCCACCGTCTTTTTATTTTATCCTAAGGAAAGGTCAAAAAGCACAGGAATAACCTTTGAGATGTTTTCTTGGGTTCGAGGAGTAGATTATGAAAAGGGAAGGTGCAAGCACCCTTTTCATCCATGGTTATCCATGGGCTCTTAGTTACTTGTTTAGATCACTTGCTTTTGCTTTTCAATTGTTTGAAATGGTGCTTTGTGTGTGGTTATGAAAATGTTTTGAAAAGAGGCCATCGTTGTGGCAACCTTTGTAATGATTCTTGTTTGAATGTATACAAAGGTGTATTGTCTTTTGAAAAGATATTTCAATATTTGAAAGTTTGATTTGGGAAATATTTTGAAATTGTGTTGTGAAGTGTGTTTGAAAATAGCAAGGATGTTTTTGCAAGTCTTTGATCAAGTAACTAAGAGTTGTCTACCCTATTTTACTCAAGAGTCTTTTCTACACATTTTTAACCCTTTTGACAGTGTTGTTTTACCATTGTATTTGGTAAACAACCTTGTATTAGGATGTTAAACGGGACAGACGCGGGTCATCGTATAGACCATGATATCAATTGTGTCAAGTATTTTTGGTAAATTTTTGAGGGACTTGATCATTTTATTTAGGCAACCAAGATAGCGTCATCGAGGGACTATGATCTTTTGTTTAGCTTTTGTTTTGCCAAAGTACCCAACATGCATAACATGGCCCTTTTGTTTAGGCAACCATGTGGAGATACCTAAAGGGGTGTTTGTGTGCAAGTGTGTTTTATTGCATGCATGATTTTATCTTGAATTAGGATTTTCTATTTCATTGATTTTATCTTGCCATACTATCCTAATTACTAGCATTTACATTTTGAAATCAATAAAATGCGGAAATGTAAAATCCTACGCTATTACAATATTTAGGGGATGGGGGATACACATTTGTACATGGGGGTGGTTCAACGAGAACAATTGATAAGAAAAGAAAATAACAAGGGGAAGAAAAAGAGAAAGAGAGAGAGGGCTAGCGCGCTGCTGAGAGGAAGTCAGAAGTTATAACTCAGGCCTGCTGCAGGATTATCAACCTGTTGGTGAAAATGTATGAGTCAGAACTTCTGACTCTGGTGCCCTGCAAAACAGAAACCTGTTAGTGAGAAGGTCAGAAGTTCTGACCCCCATGCGCTGCAAGACAAAAGTTTATTAATGGGGAAGTCAAAAGTTCTGACCCTGCTGGAAACACAATAATTTTCAGAAGTTCTGATATTATTGACAGCAACACATGCCTTAGAAGTACTAACGTCAAAGTCAGAGCTTGATTTCCCCCTGTGCTAGCCATAACATCTGCAGTTTTATTATTTTTCCACAAAACAGAAGGCATGCCTAGGATGATCTCAGCAGGTGTCAAAGTGTTTCAGAAGGCAGAACCAACAAGGTCACAAACAGGTTCTACACTGATTCACTTCCTACTTAAGCATTCAAAGGTATGAAAATCCTCAGAACGCATACAGCAACAACATGATATTTACATTGTGTTTATTGAGCATGCAAAGCTGATGATGCTTAGCAGCATGATGAAAGTCAGCAGGTGCTTAGCTTGCTGTTGGAAGAAGATTTGTGAGTTAGAGCTAACTTTAGCTCTGATGGTGTTCTGGGCAGGTTCTTTTTAGAATGGGTGGCAGAGTTTCACAAGGTTTCCTTCACTAGAGTTTTCTGTTCCTCTTCTAGCAATTTTTTCTGGATGTTTCTTCCCCTCTTTGTGATGGACAATGGTGTCCTATTTATAGGAAAGGCTTTGTGGATTTTTGAACGTTAAATGGCGCCCATATTATGCAGTAGAGGTTAACTTGTTTTTGAAGTAAGTTCATGAAAAGTTGTGATGATGGACAGCTTTCCATCCTAGGTTGGAACAGTAAGCGAGGATTAAGGAGAAGTGACACCTATAGGAGAAAAGTGGCGCATATACCCATGCCTAAGCCTGCACAAAGGTGTTTAACAAGCCACACGTGGAGAGACCCCTTGGATGAATGCTCGGGAGTGGTTGTGAGCATTAATGAGCATTAAATGGTGATGAGATTTGTCAAAATCAAAAATCTTGTAATAGGAGATTTTGCATCATTACCTAAAACCTGAGCCAGCAGTTCTACTTCACCAAAAAGAACAATGTAAACCAAGTTCTGACCTTGGCCTCTTGCTACCTCAGAAAATTCTGAGAGTTTTCCAGACTTCCCAGCATGCTCCTTTGATCTACCTTTAAGACTCAGGACTTAGTGATCCTGCTTCAGTATTTTACCCAATCTGCTGATCTCATTACCTTCTGATCCTAGTACGTTATGAAGGAGTTTCAGGCTTTGTTGCCTTCTTTACACTTCTCTATCAAAATCTGGCTGAACTTTTGTGTAGTTGCTGAAAGAGCCATGTTCTGTTTAAAGATCACGTGCTGAACCACGTTTACAATGTCTGACTGAGCTGGTGTAGTTGCTGAAGGAGCCACCCTCTGACTAAATGTTATATGTTGAACCAAATTTGTAACTTCTGACCGTTTCTGCCTGGAGATTGGTTCAGAAGCTCTGAGGTGCCACTTTCTTCTTAAACTCTTTTCCCTCTTTTTTTAGAAAAATTCTAAGTATTTAGAATTTAACCTTTTCAAGGTAAAAGTTTTGACTTTTGAGCTTGCAAATGACCATTTTGCTCTTGTAAATTGTTTACTTGGAAAGGAATGATAATAAAGGGCTTGGATTTGTTTAAGAGAAAGTCTGAGAGTTCAGGATGAATTCCTGAAGGATGAGAGAGCAAATTTTGGGGTACAACAGTTGCCCCTGTTCAATCTTCTTGGACCTGAAGAGTTAGATTGGAGAATCTGCCTTTCGTGACTCGAAGGTAAAAGAGGATTGGACACTAGAGTACCCGTAAATTTGCACTCGTCAAAATGTAGCTGAGGGAATGGGCTTAAATATGCCATTTGGAGATGGTAGAATCTTGCTGGAGATGGGCTTAAAGATGCCATCCAAGATTTGTTTGTTGAAAATCAGGAAGATGAATGTCAGAATGGTATCCGTGTTTGGAATGTATTTGAATTGTATCCGAAGTATGAAGTCTGAATAGGCGACAGAAAGACATCCGTGTCTGGAGTATCTCTGGGCTGGGAAATAGGTTTGAATGAGTGACAAAATGGCAACTGTGTCTGGAGCGTATCTGGACTGTATCTGAAGTTGATAGTCTGAATGAGTAGTAGAATGACCGCCGTGTCTGGGGTGTATCCATACTGTATCTGAATGAGAAAGTTGAACCTGAATGAGAAATAGAATGGCCTCCGCGTCTGGAGCGTATCTAGTCTGTATCTGGTTGGGGAAGTCTGAATGAGTAATAGAATGACCGCCATGTCTGGGGTGTATCCATACTGTATATGATATCTTTGAACATTTGTTAAAGGTAGTTTTCAATCTTATCCTGAAAAGGGTAAAATGTTAGCTAAAACACAAAGTTATGTTGTATGACATGTATGACGCAATAAAATGTGTTCTATCAATGTTTATGATATATGAATGTAATGTATGCGCATGTAAGCTGAGTAGGCGTCTTGTTTGAGGGAAATAAATCCTTGATAGCTGGAGATAATGAAATCTTTGACTGCTGCTGGGGAAAATAAACCCTTGAGTGTTGTTGGAGATTCAAAACCTTTGATTGTTGAGACTGAGAATGTCCTTTGGACTACTTCTGAGGATTGAAGATCTTTGGTGACTTGTGGGGAATTGAGAATCCTTCATGACTTTCCTGGGGAAATAAGGACAAATCCAACGACCTCTATTGGGGAATTAAAACCTGGGAGGCTTCGAATGGAGAAACGGGAACAAGAATCTTCGTTCTTTTGGGAAATAACTCTGTGGGGAGAATGTTTATCCTGTTGGAGAATTCTTCGAAATCTTGGGTTGTATGCTAATCTACTGGGGAATCGGAGGAAGCTGGATAGTATTCCATCGGGGTTTAAGATTTGAAGTTTTGGACTCTGTTGGGGAAGAAAGTTTAAAGTATTCTGGCTCCGTTGGGGATTGGGAGTTTTAGAACCTTAGTCCTGAGGACGATATGTTTTTAACTCCGCTGGGGATGTTGAACTTTAACTCTGCTGGGGATGTGTATTTCAAGGTTTTAGCTCTGTTGAGGATCTGAATGACATACTGTAGGGGATTTCTTCTGGAATAGCCTAAAGACGTTTCCCTATACTTTCGACCTATCAGTAATTATCCTTTCTTATTTCATTTTATTTGTAAGCAGTGATGATATTCAAATGCATATGCTCATTCAACAAATCATTGGACGTTTTCAAATAAAACATAAGTGTAAAAAGAAAGAAAAGACAAGCAAATTTTTGCACTTTGAAGTATCTTTATATTAACTTTGTAAGTATTTTTGTACAAAGGAGACAGTCATCCTAGTAAGAGAATGTTGTCGTAAAAATGAGAAAAATTTATACAAAGGATGGCTATGTGTAACAATTCCATGGGATTCCCATTCTGCTTATAGCCTTCGTAACTCTGAGTATCTTGTCCATTCGTCGCTTCGTTCGCAGATGATTGGGTTGATCAGAAGCCTGGAGCTTGTCCGTGAAGAGGTTATCTTTAAAGTGATACGATGAGACATAATCATACGCTTTAATTCCCTAACTTTTGCCTAGACCGCCCTTTCGGGTTTTCGATCCACCGGGAAACCCTTTTTTGCCCAAGTCGCCCTTTCAGGTTTTCAACTTGCCGGGTGTACAGATTTTTCTTATTTATCCCTAATTTTTTCCTGAACCGCCCTTTCGAGTTTTCGATTCACTGGGATGCCCTTTTTTTCCCAAGTCGCCCTTTCGGGTTTTCAACTTATCGGTTCATTTATGCATAGTATCTTTTGACTATGTCTGCGTTCGCAGGGTACGGCAAGTCATCACCGTCCATGGTGGTCAAGATCATCGTCCCACCAGAAAAGATGTTTTTGATCACAAATGGTCCTTCGTAAGTAGGAGTCCACTTTCCCCTGGGATCATTTTGCAGCAAGATGATCCACTTGATTACAAGGTCCCCGACTTGATATACTTGTCTCCGAACTTTCTTGTTGAAGGCCTTGATCATATGTTTTTGATACGCCTGACCATGGCAGATAGAAGTAAGTCGCTTTTCGTCAACCAAGTTAAGCTGATCAAGCCGGGTCTGAATCCAATCGTCTTCACCCAAACCAGCATCCTTCATGATCCTTAATGAATGGATCTGAACTTCCATAGGTAAAACAACTTCCATGCCATATACCAAAGAAAAGGGGGTTGCCCCAGTTGAAGTGTGTGCCGTGGTACGGTACCCGTGCAGAGAAAACGGTAACATCTCATGCCAGTCCTTGTAGGTGAATGTCATCTTTTGAATGATCTTCTTGATATTTTTGTTTGCAGCTTCAACAACACCGTTCATCTTTGGCCGATAGGGAGATGAATTGTGATGTTGAATCTTGAACTGCTCGCACAGAGCGGTGATCACAGTGTTATTCAGGTTTGTACCGTTGTCCGTGATGATCCTGTCGGGGATACCATACCGGCATATGAGGTTCTGCTTAATGAAGCGGGCAACCACATTCTTTGTAACGGAGGCGAAGAAAGCCGCTTCAACCCACTTGGTAAAATAATCAATAGCCACCAAGATGAAGCGATGTCCATTGGATGTCGTAGGCTTGATCTCTCCAATCATGTCGATTCCCCACATCGCGAACGGCCAAGAAGCTGTTAAGACATTGAGAGGCACTGGGGGAATATGTACCTTGTCAACATAGATTTGGCATTTGTGACAAGTATGGGAATGTTGATGACAATCAGCTTCCATGGTAGACCAGTAGTAGCCTGCCCTTAGAATCTTCTTAGCCATCGTATGTCCGCTTAAGTGGGTACCAAATGTGCCACTATGTATTTCAGTCATGATCAACTCAGCTTCAACTTTGTCCACACAACGAAGTAGAACACAATCATGGTTGCGCTTATATAGGATACCATTTCTCAGAAAGAACTTGGCCGCAAACCTCCTTAAGAACTTTTTGTCGTTGACTGAAGCTCCTTCAGGATATTCTCGAGTCTTGAGATACCTTTTAATTTCATGAAACCAGGGTTGTTCCACTACTTCTTCGGTATTAGTCTCATGACAGTGCGCAGGTTCGTCCATTTGCTCGATGGTGATTTGGGGAGCCTCATTATCCCAGTTGAGTTTAAACATGGAAGACATTGTAGCCAGAGCATCTGCTAGCTGATTTTCTTCTCGCGGAAATTGTTCGAAGGTGATCTTCTAGAAATGAGGTAACAATGTCAGGACATGTTCTTTGTATGGGATAAGATTAGGATGTTTAGTGTCCCACTCTCCTTTGATTTGACTGATAACCGAAGCTGAGTCCCCGAATACAACCAAAGATTTGATTCCCAAGTCAATAGCAGCCTTGAGACCAAAGATACAAGCTTCATACTCAGCCATGTTGTTGGTGCAGCTAAAGCAGAGTCTAGAAGTGAAAGGTGTATGGCAACCTTCTGGAGAGATAAGTACCGCGCCGATACCATTGCCAAGTGCATTTGAAGCCCCATCAAAGTACATGGTCCATCGGGATCCTTGTTCAGGTCCGTCATACGGTCTGTTACCTTCAATGTTGTCCAATGTCATAATGTCCTCGTTTGGGAAGTCGAACCTCATAGATTGGTAATCTTCGACAGCTTGATGAGCCAAATGATCGGCTAGCACACTCCCCTTTATAGCTTTTTGGGTTGTGTATTGTATATCATATTCGGTGAGGATCATCTGCCATCTAGCGATTCTTCTGGATAGAGCAGGCTTCTCGAAGATGTACTTGATCGGATCCATTTTAGAAATCAGCAAAGTGGTATGTGTCAACATATACTGCCTTAGCCGGCGAGCATCCCATACCAAAGTGCAGCAAGTTTTCTCGAGCAGTGAGTAGCGAGTCTCATAGTCGGTAATCTTTTTTCTAAGGTAATAAATGGCATGCTCTTTTCGACCAGACTCGTCATGTTGGCCCAATACGCACCCCATTGAGTTATCCAAAACAGTCAGATACATAATTAAAGGTCTTCCTTTGATGGGTGGCATCAATATAGGAGGCTCCAGCAAATACTCCTTGATCTTTTCAAAAGAAACTTGACAATCATTGTTCCATTCAACCACCTGATATTTCTTCAACAGCTTGAAGATTGGCTCACAGGTAGATGTTAGGTGAGAGATGAACCTTGCAATATAGTTTAAGCGTCCCAAGAAACCTCTAACCTCCTTCTCAGTGCGGGGGGGAAATCATTTCTTGTATAGCTTTGACTTTGGCAGGATCAACCTGGATGCCTTTGTTACTGACGACGAATCCCAAAAGTTTACCGGACCTGACTCCGAAAGTGCACTTGCTAGGGTTCAGTCTGAGCTTATATTCCTTTAACCTGACAAACAACTTTTGCAGATGGTTGAGGTGTTCTTCTTCTGTCTGTGAACGGGCTATCATGTCGTCTATGTAGACTTCGATTTCATGATGTATCATGTCATGAAACAAAGCTACCATGGCTCGCTGATAGGTTGCCCCGACATTCTTCAGTCCGAATGGCATCACTTTATAGCAGAAGGTACCCCACTGCGTAACAAAAGTAGTCTTCTCCATGTCTTCGGGGGACATTTTGATCTGGTTGTATCTCGAGAATCCATCCATGAAAGAAAACACCTTATGTTGAGCTGTATTGTTAACCAAGACGTTAATGTGTGGTAGTGGAAAATCATCTTTAGGGCTAGCCCTGTTTAGGTCTCTGTAGTCCACACACATTCTGACTTTACCGTCCTTCTTAGGAACGGGCACAATGTTAGCAACCCATTGTGGATAGGAAGTAACAGCCAGAAAGCCAGCATTGAACTGCTTCATCACTTTAGCTTTGATCTTTTCGGACATGTCAGGCCTCATTCGGTGGATTTTCTGTTTGATTGGTGGACAATCTTCTCTTGTAGGGAGACGGTGAACCATAATATATGTATCCAGTCCCGACATATCTTCATAGGACTAGGCGAAGATCTCAACAAACTCAGTTAACAGCTGAATTAAGCGCTCTTTGACACTTGGCTCCAGGTTGGCACCCACTTTAACCTCTTTTCTGTCTTCGGCAGTACCCAAATTGATAGTCTCTAAAAACTCTTCATGGGGCAGAATAGCCCTTTCTTCTTGTTGCAAAAGTCTAGCTAACTCTCCAGGCACTTCACAATCTTCATCACCTTCGTACTCGACATGATTGACCAAATCTTTAGAGTTACTAAAGGCCAAAGCAGAATTGTTACCCATGGAATCCGGAGTGGATGGGTACCGGCATTTTATGAGTGTGGGTGTGTGTAAGGGATAGCCATCCTTAAACAAAAAATAAAATGTAAAAGGAAAGAAAATGAACACAAAAGTTTATAGATGAAAACGTCCATGATTCATTAAAAATGGCATATGAAAATGAAGAATCAAAACCCTTACAAATGGACCTATGTGCCCCGGGAAAGGCACAAGGCAAAAGAGTGTACGGATTGTTTAAAAGTTATTACAGACCAACATAAATGTTTCAAAAGATAAATTACTGATTGATGAAAGTAATGGGAACCCAATCCGAACTTATCTGTCTTGTGAGGAAAATCTGGCAGTTGCCCCCACACTGTACTTCCTCCTTCTTTGATTACAACCTCCGCATCTTTAAGGGATGACATCTGGGACACAGGCTTGGTAATGATAGGCACATCAGTCATTGTCTTTGCTACCGCGACTTCAGGAGAAACCTCTTCAAAGTGTTGGAAAGGTGTTTCTATGAATTCGCCATCTAACTCCACATAGCGGAAAGAGTTAAGGTGACTTATCATATACTCCTCCTCACCATGAACCGTTATGATCTTACCCTGGACTGGGTACTTTAGCATCTGGTGTATAGAAGAAGTGACTGCCCCAGCATTGTGGATCCATGGTCTTCCCAGCAAGCATGAATATAAAGGACGGATTTCCATCACATAAAACGTAGAGTTGAAAATTTCCGTACCCACTTTGATTGGTATGTCCACTTCTCCGTGAACCATTCGCTTAGAACCGTCGAAGGCTCTAACAATGATATTACTGGGCTTTAGGGTCAAGCCTTCACAGTCCAATTTGTCCAATGCTTTCTTTGGTAGAACATTTAAAGATGAACCGGTATCAACCAGAACATGAGCAAGTGTGGTCCCTCTACACTCTATCGAGACATGCAGCACATCATTATGCTTTCTTCCCTTAGCGGTTATATCGATGTTAGAGAAGCCAAGACCATTATTGGCTGTAAGGCTAGCCACGCATTCTTGAAACTGATCTGTAGAAGTTTCTTGAGGCAGGTGCGCCGTCTTCACGAATTTGATCAAGGCTTTGGCATGAGCCTCAGAGCAAAGCAACAGAGCCAGCATAGAGATTTTTGAAGGGGTTTGCCCCAACTGCTCTACGACATCATAGTCGCTCTTCTTAATTATCTTTAAGATTTCCTCCATCTCATTTTGGGTGGTCTCGGGGATAACCAAAGTCTAAGCCTTCGTCCTGACAGGCGCTTCTTGGATCCCCTTACCTTTATCGGTAGTAACAACAGAGGGTCTAGCTTCGGGAGCATCAATTTCTTCAATTACTGGACTTTGCACAGATGGCTTGACAGGCACAGAAGCTCTTGAGGGTCCGAAGACTGCCCGTGGAGGAGCAATCTCCGGAGAGAATATTTGTCCGCTATGATTGATCTTACTCGTCCCCGCAATGTTTCGTATATCAGGAATTTCTTCACCGAAATTCTCTTCGACTGATTCGATCTTCTTGACACCATGGTAGAAGATCTCTCCTCCATAATTCCATGGTATCATTTTGTTGGACTTATATGGGATAGGCCCCGGCATGGTAATCTTCAGCGGTACAAGCTTAGGATCAGGCGTAATCTTAACAGGCCTTTTGCAGGTCTTGGAAAGATTGTCGGAGATGGTGATTATAGAAATGTCATTGATTGGGGTAACAAAGGTAACATGAGTAACATGAGTGATAGTAGGAACATGAGTTTTCTGAAAGAGGATCTCTTGAGTATCCATCAGGCGTTGTATGCCTGACTACAACAGCGGACAATCGGATTGCAAGGTTGAACATAAGTAACAGTCTTTTTCACATCCCGGGAAAATCCTGACTTTCAAAAGATTCACTTTAATCATTGGCAGCAGAGTCATTAATTCATCAACAACGGTAACATGAAGATCTTCCACAATGGCATGGACATTATGACCATGTTTTGGCATAGGAGCGGATATCACATTAGGTTTTTCGGGAGCATCAAACTCTACTTCCTTGGAATCTATCAAATCTTGGATCTTGTTTTTAAGGGGCCAACAGTTGTTGGTGTCATGCCTTACATTGTCCGAATGGTACGCACATTTTGCATTTGAACGATAATAGGGAGAAGAGGTATTTGGGTTTTTCGGCGCTTCTTTCAAGTTGGTAAGGTTTAACTTCAACAGATGAGGGAGGACCTGAGCCAGTGTCATGTTGATCCGTGTGAATTGTCGTTGTGGCCTTTCTACCCTTTGTTGGTTAGCTCTTGGTTGATTTCTGCGAGGTTGATTGGCTGAGGAGTTCTGGATCATCACAGCCCCCATCGCAGGTCGGCGCTCCATTCTCCCTTGATTTCTCTGGGTGTGAACAACAGAAACTTCCTTCTTGGCTGGGAAGGTCTTCTTGATAGCAGTGGACGCGGAGGCATCCTTCTGAATTTTACCACTCTTAATGCCAGCTTCGACCCTTTCACCAGTCAGAATTAATTCGGTGAACCCTGCAGATGAGCTCTCGATCAAGTGATTGAGGAATGGACCTGACAGGGTCCTTGAAAACATGTCAACCAGCTCTCTATCCGACAATGGTGGCTGCACCCTTCCAGCCAGATCCCTCCACTTCTGGGCATACTCCTTAAATCCCTCATTAGAGGCCATACCCATACTCTGTAGTTGAGTACGAGTAGGCGCTAAATCTGCATTGTATTGGTATTGTCGGTAGAAAGTAGCAGCTAAATCTTCCTAGTTATGAACATCAGATCTCTCAAGTTGATAGAACCAGTCCAATTACGTACCCGACAAACTATCTTGAAAAAAGTGGACCCACAGATCCTTATCAGAAGAGTGAGGTTGGATCTTTCTGACGTAGGACCTCAGATGCATCTTCGGACAGGACAAACCGTCGTATTTAGCAAATGTAGGTACTTTGAACTTGGGAGGAATGACAACAACCAACCCTAGTTCTTCGAAATCTAGCCCAGGTACCCTTTGCACTTCCATGGCTGCCAATCGGTCCTCAAGATTCTTATACTTATCGTCCACCGGAGGGTACTACTGTTCGGAGTAATCTTCATCCTCTTCCTCTTCTTCTTCTTCAGCTTCACATTCGGAGGGCATTGCAACTCCCTTTCCTTTACCAACCCCTTCGACAGACGTCGAGGGGAATTCCAGAACTCTCCTAGCCTGATGCTCAAATCTTCTTCCCATAGTGGCCACACCGGCCCTTTTCTTCTTTTTCTCTTTATCTTTTCCCTTCTCTTTCTTTAACAATGCTTTAAGGTCCTCCTGGCCCTTTGCTAAGGTCATGAGGATTTGTTGGAATTGCGAATTCTATGCTTGCAGATCTTTAATGTCTGCTCTATATCCATCTTGCTGAAATAAACAACAGAAAGATAAGGAAACCTGGTGTGAAGACCTGTTTATGCATATGATGAATGATATGTTATTCATGTAATGCATACAAGGATTTTAGAAATTCAAATTTGTTGCAAACAAAAAGAACACACGTCATATTAATAAGAAGAAATTTGTTAGTACATAAATGCCCCATGGGCAAAATATTACAAAATTCTTAATGTAAAAAGACGTTGCGCATCCTCTTCGGCGCGATGTAAGTGTTAAGAGTCTCCTCTTCGTGAAGTTGGCGGGTAAGTTCCAAAACCTTCTTCTCACTGGAATAGAAGCTGGCTTCAAAAGTATTCCGCTCTTCCTTGAGTTGTATCCAACTCCTTTGCAATTCTTCCAATGATGTTGGCATGTCTGGATGTAGGAGGGTGTATGGAACCTCTCCTTCCATAACGGGCTCTTTGATCACGGGGAGAATGTGGGGGTATGGAATCATAAGACTCTGGGCACGGGTTCATACCCACTTGAGATAAGGCTCAAGGGGGATGGGATTCTTGTGCCCCAGTGTCTTACTATCCACTTTGTTGGGCATCCTCCAAGCTCGGATAAACCTTTGTCGAAGTCCTTGAGCGTCGTTGTCGACGTCAAAAACCAAGTCAGGAATCAGCATGTCGTGAGGGACATCCCTTTGGGCATACCCAAATTGCCTCAGAGCTAAACATGGGTTGTAGGTAATGCCTCCCCTAATTCCAAGTAGTGGGACATTATGGAATTCTCCACAACGATCAATGATGATGACGTTTTCTCTGGACCGAGAACACCAATGAACATCAGAATGTGTAAGAGTCATAAACCGTTGTGACCACCTTAAACCCTATTCATTCTTCAAAACTGACTGGGGAAGGTGAGAAATAAACCACCTTGCTAGAAGAGGAGTACATCACATGAGAACACCTCTTTTCCTCATTGTTCGTGTGTGAAATGAGTGTAGGATGTCCCCAAGCAATGTAGGCACATGATTCCGAGATATGAAAATCTTGACAGCATTCATATCTATAAGCTGATCAGGGTTTGGGAACAAGACCAACCCATAGATAAGAAGTGCCATAATCTATTCAAAAGCTTGTAGATCTAGAGAATTCCAGCATTCTTATGCCTTCTCAAACAGAAACTTTGCCAAGAAACCCTTGACACCACTTCTGGTTTCCCAATGACCTTTGATATCAGATGGTTGCAAGTGTAAGGCTTGAGCAACATATTCAGGCTTTGGTTCTCTTTCCGTACCGTTGTAGGGTAGCTGATGAAGAATAGGAATCCTCAGGAGTTGAGAAAATTCCTCCAAAGTAGGTACTAGTTGGTAATCAGGGAATGTGAAATAGTGGTGTAGGGGGTCAAAGAACTGGAAGAGAACTTTCATTGTGTCTTCTTCAATGTTGGAGTTGACCAAGTTGAGAAGTATACCATGTATTTCACTGAAGAGAGAATTCTCTGGAATCTTGGAAGTAAGCTCCTTGAGTTGAGGAGGGATTCTCACAAGGTTGACTTGAATTTTTTTCCTTCAGGAATTCATCCTGAACTCTCAGACTTTCTCTTAAACAAATCTAAGCCCTTTATTATCATTCCTTTCCAAGTAAACAATTTACAAGAGCAAAATGGTCATTGCAAGCTCAAAAGTCAAAACTTTTACCTTGAAAAGGTTAAATTCTAAATACTTAGAATTTTTCTAAAAAAAGGGGGAAAAGTGTTTAAGAAGAAAGTGGCACCTCAGAGCTTCTGAACCAATATCTAGGCAGAAACGGTCAGAAGTTGCAAATTTGGTTCAACACATAACATTTAGTCAGAGGGTGGCTCCTTTAGCCGCTACACCAGCTCAGTCAGAGATTGTAAACATGTTTCAGCACGTGATCTTTAAACAGAACATGGCTCTTTCAACAACTACGCAAAAGTTCAGCCAGAGTTTGATAGAGAAGTGAAAAGAAGGAAACAAAGCCTGAAACTCCTTCGGAACGTACTAGGATCAGAAGGTAATGAGATCAGCAGATTGGGTAAAATACTGAAGTAGGATCACTAAGTCCTGAGTCTTAAAGGTAGATCAAAGGAGCATGCTGGGAAGTCTGGAAAACTCTCAGAATTTGCTGAGGCAGCAAGAGGCCAAGGTCAGAACTTGGTTTACATTGTTCTTTTTGGTGAAGCAGAACTGCTGGCTCAGGTTTTAGGTAATGATGCAAAATCTCCTATTACAAGATTTTTGATTTTGACAAATATCATCACCATTTAATGCTTATTAATGATCACAACCACTCCTGAGCATTCATCCAAGGGGTCTCTCCACGTGTGGCTTGTTAAACACCTTTGTGCAGGCTTAGGCATGGGTCTATGCGCCAATTTTCGCCTATAGGTGTCACTTCTCCTTAATCCTCGCTTACTGTTCCAACATAGGTTGAAAAGCTGTCCATCATCACAACTTTTCATGAGCTTTCTTCAAAAACAAGTTAACCTCTACTGCATAATATGGGCGCCATTTAACGTTCAAAAATCCACAAAGCCTTGCCTATAAATAGGACACCATTGTCCATCACAAAGAGGGGAAGAAACATCCAGAAAAAATTGCTAGAAGAGGAACAGAAAACTCTAGTGAAGGAAACCTTGTGAAACTCTGCCAAAATCCCAGTGTTTTATAACTTTGAACTTCCTGCCTCCAAACTTCATTATTACTCAGTTTGCCTCCTGACTAGAGAACGCCCATACAGTTTCTGACCATACATACATATATCTTCTCCATCCACCCATTCTAAAAAGAACCTGTCCAGAACACCATCAGAGCTAATGTTAGCTCCAACTCACAAATCTTCTTCCAACAGCAAGGTAAGCACCTACTGACTTTCATCACGCTGCTAAGCATCATCAGCTTTGCATGCTCAATAAACACAATGTAAATATCATATTGCTGTTGTATGCGTTCTGAGGATTTTCATACCTCTGAATGCTTAAGTAGGAAGTGAATCAGTGTAGAACCTGTTTGTGACCTCGTTGGTTCTATCTTCTGAAACACTTTGACACCTGCTGAGATCATCCTAGGCATGCCTTCTGTTTTGTGGAAAAATAATAAAACTGCAGATGTTCTGGCTAGAACAGGGGGAAATCAAGCTCTGACTTTGACGTTAGTACTTCTAAGGCCTGTGTTGCTGTCAATAATATCAGAACTTCTGAAAATTATTGTGTTTCCAGCAGGGTCAGAACTTCTGACTTCCCCACTAACAAACTTTTGTCTTGCAGCGCATGGGGGTCAGAACTTCTGACCTTCCCACTATCAGGTTTCTGTTTTGCAGGGCACCAGAGTCAGAAGTTCTGACTCATACATTTTCACCAACAGGTTGACAATCCTGCAGCAGGCCTGGGTCAGAACTTCTGAGTTCCTCTCAGCAGCGCGCTAGCCCTCTCTCTCTTTCTCTTTTTCTTCCCCTTGTTATTTTCTTTTCTTATCTATTTTTCTCGTTGAACCACCCCCATGTACAAATGTGTATCCCCCATCCCCTAAATATTGTAATAGCGTAGGATTTTACATTTCCGCATTTTATTGCTTTCAAAATGTAAATGCTATTAATTAGGATATGTATGGCAAGATAAAATCAATGAAATAGAAAATCCTAATTCAAGATAAAATCATGCATGCAATAAAATACACTTGCACACAAACACCCCTTTAGGTATCTCCACTTGGTTTCCTAAACAAAAGGGCCATGTTATGCATGTTGGGTACTTTGGCAAAACAAAAGCTAAACAAAAGATCATAGTCCCTCGATGACGCTATCTTGGTTGCCTAAATAAAATGATCAAGTCCCTAAAAAATTTGCCAAAAATACTTGACACAATTGCTATCATGGTCTATACGATGTTCCGCGCCTGTCCTGTTTAACATCCTGAAATTCTGGCTGCAGATACTCAATGTCACGTTCAATGTTATGACACCGTATCTGACTTACTATATGACAGTAAATACAAAAGCAATAAAGAACACAGTCAATTGTTTACCCAGTTCAGTGTGCAACAACACCTACTCTGGGGGCTACCAAGCCAGGGAGAGAATCCACTATAAGAGATGTTAATTCAGGAATAAACCAACCAGTTTATCTCCTTCACTTAAGACCTACCCAATGCAATTCTAATCTAAGTACAACTTAAACCTGAGTTCCTACTCACTCCCCCTCAATCACAACAGTGATACATAAACCAATTTGACTTAAGAATTGATGAAGACACTCTTCAAAAAAACACACACTTGATTAAGCTTCACAGCTTTTTAATCAAGCAACACAATCACTCGTGCTTCACAGCTTTGAGTGATGTACACAACTAACTTGACTCTGCTTCACAGCTTTAGTCAAGAAACATTCAAACACTCTTGCTTCAAAGCTTTGAGTGCTACACAACCCTTACAAATAGAAACCTATTCCAAGGCACTTATCACAATGATAATTGCTTGGAGTACAATGAACAAATCTATACAGATTACAAATTGATCTTCTAATCAATCAGCAGAGATCCTTGAAAAACAGCAGCTCTGTTGAATATATAGCAGCTGCAACTTCAGTTAGGGTTTCCAAAAACCTAGGGTTAATTTCGTTTGACCTAAAGACCAGGTCATATGACTTTATTAACCAGGTTAGGGTTGAGCTAGGTTACCCCTCAGAAAACGCAGGATTCTGTTCAGGAAGGACTGAGTTATTTCCTGAAAAAACTCAGACTTATCCAATCCTGCAATCCTGTTAGTTCAGAACAGGATGTCATAACATCTGTTATGACATCTGAGAAAACCTGTCTACTGATTTAGCAAAATGTGATCATTTTGCAAAATGCTCAGATACACACTTATAAACATCAGTATTTGAATTACAATATTTTTCTGCACAGGTACCTAATGAGTCAGTACAAACTGAACTAGAATGTTATAACATCAGTCATGACATTCACACATACACTTGGGATTTACCAAAAATGCAAGCCAATACCTAAACACCTACAAACTCCCCCTTTGGCAGATTTTTGGCTAAAGACCCTAAACAATCAGAGATAGATAGCAGCAGAAATAAGTGACAACAGAAAAATAGAATGTCAAGTACTAATTAAGCAAGTACCAAAATATTCTCCCCCTCTTTAGCCACAAATGAGCCAAAGATACATGTTCAGAAAATTTTACAGTTATCCAAAACAAAATCAGCAGCAGACAGCAACCATCCTTCAAGCACTGTCATCAGATCCAGAGGATTCAGGCTTCTTTCTTTTCTTGTGAGCAATGTCAGCATTCTTCTCTTTGTTTGATGTCTCAACATTCTTAGAGACATCTGGATTTGTTTCAGCATTTGAGCTTTCTTGGTTCAGAGGAACAGAAATGCCAGGAACTGAGTGGTTCTCGTTTAGAATTCTTGAAACAATTTTTGCTATTGCTTGATTAACATAGGCTGTCCCTTCCCTATTTGCAATTTCAGGGGGAACTGAAGAGGAAGCATGAGATGGATTACCTGCATGTCTTGTTCTCAACTCTTTGACCTTGGTGGGGTTAGTTCCCACTTTTCTATGAGAAGAGATCTCCAGAACGTCAGAGTCCAGACAGGAAGAGATTGTCCCAGAATCTTGATCAGAGGAAGAGGTTGAGATGGTCGTATTGGATGATGATGGTGTTTGAGACATTTTGTCAGTTTTGAAGGACCAACAGCAAATGAGGAGAAATTTCTGATTGACAGACTGGCTTTTGATGAGGAGACGAGAGAGGAAGGAAGCAAAGGAGTGTCTATTCAACTTCTTAAAAAAATTGTAGGAAATGAGAAAATACAATTTTAAACCAATCAGAACAGGCATAAGTCCTTTGGTCCTTGTTTTAAGCAAAATTAATTGCTACAATTCCTCATGTAGGCAAATACCCAGCTTACCCCTTAGGTTTTCAAATTGACTTGCATCCAGAGCCTTGGTAAAGATGTCAGCCAGCTGTAGCTCAGTGGCAACATGTTCCAATTTGATTGTCTTCTCTTCTACAAGGTCTCTGATAAAGTGATGTCGTATGTCAATATGTTTGGTCCTGCTATGCTGAATGGGATTCTTCGATATGTTGATTGTACTCAGATTGTCACAGTACAATGTCATAACATCTTGTGTGACATTATACTCAGTGAGCATCTGTTTCATCCATATCATTTGAGAGCAACTACTACCAGCTGCAATGTATTCAGCTTCAGCAGTGGAAAGAGACACACAATTCTGTTTCTTGCTGAACCAGGAAACCAAATTACTTCCCAAGAAGAAACATCCTCCAGAGGTGCTTTTTCTATCATCAGCACTACCAGCCCAATCAGCATCACAGTAGCCAGTCAGAGCTGGTTCACAGCCATGAGTATACATCAATCCATAGTTGTAAGTACCACTTACATACTTCAAAATTCTCTTCACTTGATTGATATGACTGACTTTGGGATCAGCTTAGTATCTAGCACAAACTCCAACTGCAAAGGCAATATCAGGTCTACTGGCAGTTAAGTACAACAAGCTTCCTATCATGCTTCTGTACAGACTTTGATCCACCTTAACCCCACTTGAATCTTTGGAAAGCTTTAGATGAGTAGGAGCAGGAGTCCTTTTGTGACTTGCATTCTCCATACCAAACTTCTTTACAATATTCTTAGCATACTTGCTTTGAGATAAGAAGATTGAGTCCTCCATCTGTGAGATTTGTAGTCCAAGAAAATAAGTTAGTTCTCCCATGAGACTCATTTCAAATTCAGCCTGCATCTGGTCAGCAAAGTGTTTAACCATATGTTTTGACATTCCTCCAAACACTATGTCATCAACATATATTTGGGCAACCATCAACTTCCCTCCTTCAGTTTTGACAAAGAGAGTTTTGTCCAAGCCTCCTTTTCTGTAGCCTTTGTCTGAGAGAAACTTTGTTAACCTGTCATACCATGCTCTAGGAGCTTGTTTCAGGCCATATAGAGCTTTTCTCAACTTGTAGACATGATCAGGATGGGTTGGATCCACAAAACCTTTAGGTTGTTCCACATAAGCTTCCTCATTTAAGTACCCATTTAGAAAGGCACTTTTCACATCCATCTGAAATAACTTGAACTTCAGAAGACAAGCAATTGACAACAAGAGTCTGATCGATTCCAATCTGGCTACAGGTGCAAAGGTTTCATCAAAATCAACCCCTTCAACCTGGGTGTATCCTTGAGCAACAAGTCTTGCCTTATTTCTGGTGACAACTCCTTCAGCATCTGACTTGTTCTTGAATATCCATTTTGTCCCAATGATGTTAGTTCCTTCATGTCTAGGAACCAGTTCCCAAACTTCATGTTGCTTGAATTGGTTCAGTTCATCTTGGATTGCACCAATCCAATATTCATCAGTTAAGGCTTCCTTGACATTTCTTAGTTCCATTTTGGACACAAAACAAGAGTTTGAGATGATTTCTCTAGATCTTGTGATGACTCCACTATTGGGACCTCCTATGATGAGCTCTTTTGGATGATCCTTCTGAATTCTGATGGAAGGAGTCTTGCTAGCTTCCTTTGATTCAGATTCTGTTGTGGTGGAGTTGGGTAGATCATCCTGTTGGGTTGAAGTCTCAAAGAATGTCTCAACAATACAAGGAACATCTATTTCTTCATGATAGTCATCAATTACAACATTTATTGATTCCATCATGGTTTTGGTTATGGAGTTGAATACTCTATAAGCTCTGCTGTTTGAGGAGTATCCTAGAAATATGCCTTCATCACTTTTGGAGTCCAGTTTTCTTCTTTGTTCACGATCAGACAGGATATAACATTTGCTGCCAAACACATGGAAGTACTTCACAGTTGGTTTTCTTCCTTTCCAGAGTTCATATATGGTGGATGAGGTTCCCTTTCTCAAGGTGACCCTGTTATGAACATAGCAAGCTGTATTCATAGCTTCAGCCCAAAAATACATAGGAAGTCTTTTGGCATGTAACATTGCTCTGGCAGATTCTTGTATGGTCCTGTTTTTTCTTTCCACAACTCCATTTTGCTGAGGTGTTATGGGAGAAGAAAACTCATGACTGATTCCTTCTGAGGCACAGAAGTCATCAAACTTGCTGTTTTCAAATTCCTTGCCATGATCACTTCTGATTCTGACAATACATCCTTCCTTCTCTCTTTGAATTCTCTTGCACAGTTCTCTAAAAACTTCAAATGCATCTGATTTTTCCCTAATGAAATTAATCCAGGTGAATCTGGAAAAATCATCCACAACCACATAGGCATATCTTTTACCACCAAGACTCTCTACTTGCATTGGTCCCATCAGATCCATATGGAGGAGTTCTAGAACCTTAGAGGTGGTCAGATGTCTTGACTTTGGATGTGACATCCTAGTCTGCTTACCAACCTGACATTCACCACAAACTCTTCCTTCATCAATTTGCAGTTTTGGAATCCCTCTGACTGCCTCCAAGGAGATAATCCTCTTCATACCCCTTAGATGAAGATGGCCGAGTTTTTGGTGCCACAGTTTCACCTATTTTTCTTCTTTTGCAATGGAACACACAGATGAGAAATTAGTGTTCTCAGCCTCCCACAAGTAACAGTTGTCTTTGGATCTGACTCCTTTCATTACTATCTCTTGTTTGTCATTGATTACAAGGCATTCAGATCTTGAGAAATTGACCTTGAATCCTAGATCACACAGTTGACTGATACTAATGAGATTAGCATTCAGTCCTTTCACCAGCAGTACTTCATTCAGACTTGGAACTCCAGGGCAGTCCAAATCACCAACTCCTTTGATTTCACCTTTAGCCCCATCTCCAAAGGTCACAAAACTGGTGGTGTGAGGCTTAACATTATTGAGGAGGTTCTTGATTCCAGTCATATGTCTGGAACATCCACTGTCAAAGTACCAGTCTTCTTTTGCAGAGACCCTCAGGGAAGTGTGAGCTATCAGTGCAGTAGTCTTTTTCTTCCATTGAGGAGCATGTGGTACCTTTTTAGACTTAGGTTTGACACCTGAGTTCTGATTAGGGTATCCATGTAATCTGAAGCAGAAGGGCTTTATGTGGCCATATCTACCACAATGATGACATTTCCATCTTTGGTACCTTTTCCTCATATGTTTCTGTTCCTGATGTCGAGAGTTGTGTTGAGACATCTGTTTTAACATTTGCTTACCAGAACCAGATTTCGTTGCTTCCATAAATCCTAGACCAGATTTATTTCCCACATTTTGTCCAGCCTGTAGGATCTCTTCCAATTTGTCTGTTCCATTTGTCAACATCTTGACAGATTTGGTCATTTGACTTAGTTGTGAGTTCAGTAATTGAACTTCTCCTTCTAGCTGACTTATAGTTTCAAGGTTTGCCCTTTTTTCAGCCTCCATCTTTATGATGAGTTTTGATTGTTTCTCATTCTGCACACAGACTTCAGTACTTCTGATACACAATTCCTTGTAAGTATCAGCAAGTTCTTCAAAAGTCACCTCTTCATCACTGATGTCACTTTTAGAGGTACAAACACCAGTCAAAGCAGTAACTCGTTTGGCAGTCTCTTCTTCAGAATTACTTTCTGAATCGCAGTCAGACCAAGTAACTGTCATTCCTTTTTGTTTCTTAAGAAAGGTAGGACATTCAGCTCGAATATGCCCATATCCTTCACAACCATGGCATTGAATTCCTCTGCCTTGAACTCCCTTCTCTTCTGACCTTAGTCTTCTGCTGGAACTGTCAATGTTAGAGGAAATGTTATGGACATTAGACCTTGACTTTGGGTCTATTATTTTGATGAGTTTGTTGAACTGTCTTCCAAGCATGGCTACAGCTTCTGAAATGTTTTCTTCAACATCAGTGTTGGACACAAGTGCTATGCTCTTGTTCTTTTTGACACCATTATCAGTGATTCCCATCTCAAAATTCTGAAGAGACCCAATAAGTTCATCCACTTTCAACTTGCTAATGTCCTGGGCTTCCTCTATGGCAGTTACCTTCATTGCAAATCTTTTAGGCAAGGATCTGAGAATCTTCCTCACCAGTTTTTCTTCTGACATTTTTTCTCCCAGTGCTCCTGAGGTGTTGGCAATCTCCAAGATGTTCATGTGAAACTCATGAATGGTTTCATCTTCCATCATTTTTAGATTCTCAAATTTGGTGGTCAACATCTGAAGCCTTGACATTTTTACTTTGGAAGTTCCCTCATGAGTAGTTTTGAGAGTGTCCCAAACTTCCTTGGCCAGTTCATATTGATGTACTAGTCTGAAAATGTTTCTATCAATTCCATTGAACAAGGCATTTAAAGCTTTTGAATTTCCCAGAGCTAACTCATCTTCTTCTTTACTCCAATCTTCCTCAGGCTTCAGACTGATTGTCCCATCTATCTCAGTTATGGTGGGATGAATCCATCCTTTGTCAGCAGCTCTCCAAGCTTTTTTGTCCAGAGATTTTAGGAAGGCAATCATACGAGGTTTCTAGTAGTCATAATTAGTTCCATCCAGAATGGGTGGTCTATTTCCAAAAACTCCTTCTTTGTCCATAGTGCCAGAAAGTGATATCCCTAGATCTCACCCAGTAATACAGGTAGGGTGTCTGCTCTGATGCCAATTGAAATTCTGGCTGCAGATACTCAATGTCACATTCAATGTTATGACACCGTATCTGACTTACTATATGACAGTAAATACAAAAGCAATAAAGAACACAGTCAATTGTTTACCCAGTTCAGTGTGCAACAACACCTACTCTGGGGGCTACCAAGCCAGGGAGAGAATCCACTATAAGAGATGTTAATTCAGGAATAAACCAACCAGTTTATCTCCTTCACTTAAGACCTACCCAATGCAATTCTAATCTAAGTACAACTTAAACCTGAGTTCCTACTCACTCCCCCTCAATCACAACAGTGATACATAAACCAATTTGACTTAAGAATTGATGAAGACACTCTTCAAAAAAACACACACTTGATTAAGCTTCACAACTTTTTAATCAAGCAACACAATCACTCGTGCTTCACAGCTTTGAGTGATGTACACAACTAACTTGACTCTGCTTCACAGCTTTAGTCAAGGAACATTCAAACACTCTTGCTTCAAAGCTTTGAGTGCTACACAACCCTTACAAATAGAAACCTATTCCAAGGCACTTATCACAATGATAATTGCTTGGAGTACAATGAACAAATCTATACAGATTACAAATTGATCTTCTAATCAATCATCAGAGATCCTTGAAAAACAGCAGCTCTGTTGAATATATAGCAACTGCAACTTCAGTTAGGGTTTCCAAAAACCTAGGGTTAATTCCGTTTGACCTAAAGACCAGGTCACAGGACTTTATTAACCAGGTTAGGGTTGAGCTAGGTTACCCCTCAGAAAACGCAGGATTCTGTTCAGGAAGGACTGAGTTATTTCCTGAAAAAAACTCAGACTTATCCAATCCTGCAATCCTGTTAGTTCAGAACAGGATGTCATAACATCTGTTATGACATCTGAGAAAACCTGTCTACTGATTTAGCAAAATGTGATCATTTTGCAAAATTCTCAGATACACACTTATAAACATCAGTATTTGAATTACAATATTTTTCTGCACAGGTACCTAATGAGTCAGTACAAACTGAACTAGAATGTTATGACATCAGTCATGACATTCACACATACACTTGGGATTTACCAAAAATGCAAGCCAATACCTAAACACCTACACATCCTAATACAAGGTTGTTTACCAAATACAATGGTAAAACAACACTGTCAAAAGGGTTAAAAATGTGTAGGAAAGACTCTTGAGTAAAATAGGGTAGACAACTCTTAATTACTTGATCAAAGACTTGCAAAAACATCCTTGCTATTTTCAAACACACTTTACAACACAATTTCAAAATATTTCCCAAATCAAACTTTCAAATATTGAAATATCTTTTCAAAAGACAATACACCTTTGTATACATTCAAACAAGAATCATTACAAAGGTTGCCACAACGATGTCATCTTTTCAAAACATTTTCAAAACCACACCCAAAGCACCATTTCAAACAATTGAAAAGCAAAAGCAAGTGATCTAAACAAGTAACTAAGAGCCCATGGATAACCATGGATGAAAAGGGTGCTTGCACCTTCCCTTTTCATAATCTACTCCCCGAACCCAAGAAAACATCTCAAAGGTCTTTCCTGTGATTTTTGACCTTTCCTTAGGATAAAATAAAAAGTCGGTGGCGACTCTTGCTAAACCGAAACATTTGCGAACACAAACGCAAAATCCCAAGTCAGTTCTCCCACTGTATCACACTAGGTCCAAGCATTTTCTTATTTTCTCAATTTCTGTTCATAGATCTAGTGCATCAACCTTGCACGTGCCTTCCATACTCATCAAGTCATCACCAATGGATCACAACCTCTCCAGATCTAACACATAAGCAGTGAGGGACCATGATGCACCCCCAGGTCAACGCCACATGGAACCACGCGCTGACTGTGCTTGGAGGACTATTGGGCTTGGGGAATTCAGAATCATACCCCCCAGATTACTCATTATACAGACCCAGTTTGTAGTTTCTTTCTATTTTTTTTAATTTCTTTAATTATTTTCTTTAATTGTTTCAATTAATTAACACAAAATTATTATTTTTTATAAAACTAAAAAATCACAAAAATACTGAATTAAATATTATTTATTCAAATTAATTTTTTGGAAATAAATTAGGTTAATTAGTTTATTTGATTATTCATTTTAATTAAAATTAAATAGAAACTAGGTTTTAAATTTTGTAATTAAATTTCTTCTTTTCTCAAATAAAAATCACAAAAACACATAAAATCTCTTTTACAAAATATTTTATTTTCTTGAATTATTTAAATTAGGTTAATTTCAATTTCTTTTTTATAATGAAAAATGATTAGAATTAGGGTTTTAGTCGTACATAACCTAATTAAGTCTTTTCTCAAGAATTAGTTCAAGTATTTTTTTATAGATTTTTAGGGTTCTCAATTTTTCTCGCATTTAATTTTCCGCGCACATTTTAATTCTTATATTATTATTGTAACTGTTTCGAGGATGTAATAGTAACTAGGGTTTTTAACTTCCACATTTTTATTTTCCGTCAAGATAATTATGTAACTGTCAAAGCCTTGTAATAGCTAGGTTTATTTTTCGCACTTTAAATTCCTGCAAACATTTAACTGTCTAGATGTATGCTAATAGGATTGTATGGGAAGATTATTTGAAATTAAAACGGTAGATCACTTAATGTGCAAAGACTATATAACTGAAACAGTTCACATACACATATTCACTCCTAGGATTTACCCCACTTCGGTTGCCTTCGGTAAACAATCATTAAGCATAGGAGATTTTAGTGGTTGCCCTTCAGTCTAAAAGATCAAAATGTCCCATTCGAACGTTGCCTCGGAAATGTTACCTCAGAAAGATCTTAAGACTCTAGGGTTACTACTAAAGTTTTCTAACTATTGCTTTAGTGAATGTACTTGTCCCTTTCGAATGTCCCTTACAACTCCAACGACGGGGCTACCTACTCCTTAATAATAGGATAGCGTTGTCTAAAGGAAACGAGAACGAACAATCTTTTTTTCGAGAAGGTAGATTAGTTCCTAGGTACTTGCTCAAGCAATAAAAACTTTTCACAGAAACACCTTTCAAAACAATTTTCAAAACAAACTTCGTCACATCCTTGAGAATTGATACAAGGGTTATCACAAAGTAAAACATTTTCAAGACAAACATACACAAGCAATTTGAAAAATGAGCAAGTACCTAAGAGCCCATGGAAAACCATGGATAGAAAGGGTGCTAACACCTTCCCTTTCTATAATCTACCCCCCGTACTCAGAAATCTCGAAAAAAAGGTTTTTTTCTATTCTTATTCCTTTTCCATGATTGGATAAAATAAAATTCGATGGCGACTCTTACTTACCGCGACATTTTCAAACAAAAAACACAAAACGCAAACCAGTATCAACCGTCAGTTCTGCCACCGTATACAAGAACTGGAGACTCTGCTGGGGACGGAAATAAGTGGAGTATACCTTAGGATCCAGGTCATTAAATTGCTTCTCTTGATTGTCTTGACTGATTTACTGTTAAGGGTTTTGTTTGGGGTTACTATAGATCCTCGACCCGGATCTGGGGGCATTTTTAGGTAAACATCAATAGATCGTGGAGACTGTACGGCGTAGACTGATATGGTTTAAGCGGTGGCTGTGTTGGTGTGGAACTTTGGTTGGTACCGATATCCTTCGTAGGGAAACGAGGAGAATACGGGTCCGCCGCGTGGTGTCATGAAGCACTAACGGACCTTAGAACCTTAGTTGAACAAACTTGGCCATTAGAAAGTAGTGAGATAGCCGGCCTCGGTGTAGAGTAGAGGGCAAATTTTGGGGTACATCACCTAGGATCTAACCCAGGTCCTCACACTTACCACTAGTGCGCTCTTCCACTGGGTTGATCTGCTTTGTTGTATATGGAATAAAAACAAAATATAATATAACAAAATAACTGAGTTAGTGGGAAACGCGCACGAGATTCAAATGGTCCACTGACCGGATGACACCTAATCTTCTTCTACCTTTCTTCGTCGTCTAGCTGCATACCTTTACCTACAGACAAAAGTCTGTAGCTACAAACCTGTAAAACTCAAAAATCCAGCACAAGCATGAAAAATTAATTGTGATTGTACCAATCAACTCGTCTTGGCTTCACGAGTATCATGGTACCTTATTCGTGGCCTAATTTTTGTGTGTCAAGAAGCCCTAAAACGTGGCTTCAAACCCTAGCTATGGTATCCATCAGTATACGCGTTAAAACATAAATTAAACATAACCAATACGTTGCAAACATGATAACAAACACATATATGCCATTAAAACATGTTCATTATGCGTGAATCACAGTAATCAAATTTAGAAAACAGGGAAAACCGTGGGACTGCTACGTGATGATTCTGGACCTAGGGCGGCTTGCAATTGATTGGGACACATTCCTGGGATGTCCAACAAGCTATTGGTAATGTTAGAACGACTTGACTTGGCCTCTAGAATGGAAATCGAATCACCACTTTTCTTTGAAATTTTGAAGTTTTGTTCTGCCTCTTTTCACGACTGCAACCTTGTCTCATGCCTTGTACATGTCCAATATATATCTAAGAATAAATTAGGGTTACAAACTTGGATTCAATCTTTGCAATTATGAGAGATTTGATTTGATTTTCATGCTACATGTAAACTTGCTATTTTGAGCCAAATCATCCCTTTCTTGTACCAATTATGCTTGATGCGATTTTGTCTTGATATTTCAACATATTTTGATTTCCAACCTGTCCAAATACCAAATCAAAACACATATTTGCTATTATTCACCAATTATTTGATTTAATTCAATTTTTAATTAATAAAAAATCAAAATAAATTGAAAAATGAAGCAAATAATGTGTGGGTGAATATTTGGGTCGTAGACCATATTATAAGTGAGGTGCAAGCATAAAAAGTTAGGCCTATTTGGCAAAAAAATGTATTTTTGAGCACATTTGACTTTTGGCAATTTTGCAAAAAAAGTCAACTTTGACAAGGCATATCTCCTCCAATTTTAACCCTAGAGAGGTGTTCTTGGACTTTTTAGAAATCTTAGGATGTCCCCTAAGCAACATTTTTGGTCTCATCTCAATTGAGTCTTCCATGTTCATGTAAGAAGCTTTAACCCAAAAGGTGTTTTTGTTGACTTTTCAAAAGGACCCATAATGTAGAAATTCATATCTTTTTGTGGGTGTATATTTTGAACTTGTGGGATGAATATGAATTGTGGGTAATTGCATCCTCTTCAAAATGAGCTTTAGATGGAAAATTTCTGATAAAGCATGTGAAAGTTATGCTTGGTCAAAGTTTGGTTGACTTTTCCTAAGAAACCCTAATTTAGCAACTTTTGGGTTTTGATGAATTTGGAGTATTCCTTGAGGAATCATGATCAACCCTTGATAAAATGATGAAAGTCACTTTAAAATGTTAATGTTGACCAAAAATCTTGAAGTTTTACTGTATGTGGGTCACATTTGACTTTTGACCTAATATAGTCGATTCCCAAGCATCTGAGCAGTTGACTGATCAAACTTCTTGTGTAAGGCATGAAACTTGACATGTAGGGTCTTGAGAAGATATTAAGACCATGGAGAGCATATTAGGTCTTTATAGTCCACCTATCTTGATGAAAATGGAAACCCTAATTTGAGACAACCTGCCTTAGGAGAGAGTTTGTCTGGTCAACTTTTGGGAAAACTTTGAGCAAATTGAGGATCTCAAGGAGTATGTGTTGAGTAAAATGAGAGGGAAAATTTTGGGGTACAACACTATTAAATTAGGGTTAGGTTTTTATTAACAATTAAATTTTGACTTTTTATTAATAAATTTATTAAAGTAATTAAACCACTTTTTTAAAAAAATATTAAAATCAATTAGAATTTAGGTTATTAATTACTATCACTTAAATTATTTTCCACAAAAAATCTTACAATAAAACATTTTTACATTCTTCCTTTTTCTATTTTTCTATTTTTTTATTTCTTATTTAATTTTCCTAGATCAAATGTATATGTCGCAATCCCTATGTAATATCGTAGATTTACTTTCCGCATTTTTACCTATTATGTATATGCTCTGGGTTTGTAATAGTTATATGTTTAGTTGCTCGCACTTATTAAGTAACTGCTCCAAAGCCATGTAATAATGTAGGAATTTTACTTTCTGCACCTTTATTTATTGTATACTTTATAGTTACTAGTAATTAGGATTGTATGACAAGACAAATTATCAAACGTAGAAAAACCCTAATATAAGATAAATAACTGAGTTAAACACACTATTCACACTCGTACCTCTAGGGTAACCTCTCTTTGTTGCCTTCGGAAACATGGTCATGTCCCTCGAAAGTAGGGATACTTTAGCAAAGTCTCTTCGAATAAAGATCATATTCCTTCGATGTCCCTTCAATGTTGCCTACAAAAAAATGATCTAGTCCCTCCATAAATTGCTAAAGTAATTCTATATGTTGTCTTCGATGACCATACGATGACCCTTCGCATATCCATTTACATCCAATAGATAGGTGTTGTACCCCAAAATTTTCCCTCCCATTTCCTCAATATTTTCTCACCACAAGACCCTTGGAGCTCAAGATCTAGTTAGGGTTTGCTCTGCTCAAGACTTCTCCTTGCACTGTTGACCCAAATTAGGGTTTGAGTTTGCACAAAGATGTTTTGACATAAAAGGCCCAAAGTGACTTTCATGCTTCATGTTGGACTCACAAGTTTATCCATACCAAGTTTCAAGCCTTGATTCCAATCTTTGCCCAGTCAATTGGACAGTTGACCTAGAAATCAACTGTATTGGGGAAAAAGTCAACTGTGGTCAATTGACAGCCAAACTTCATGATTTTTGACCCACATCAACATTATGAACTCATATGAACCATTTGGTCAAGTTTGGATCACAATTCCACAAGAAATTTGATCAGATCACCAAAAGGGCAAAATGGTCATTTTTAGGGTTTTGACTGCACAAAGGCAATTTTTGACTGTTTGACCTAGCCAATGGCAAACCAAGCTCACATATGGACTCAAGGACTCAATGGCATTGTCTTGACATGTTCAACAAATTCAAAAGATCCCAAATGCACAAGACTGACAGATGAATTTTCCAGTCAACTGAGCCAAATTTGACTGTATACTGAAAAGTCAAACTTTGACTTTTTGGTCAAAATCAACTGTCAAGATTCATTTTTCATCAAGACATGCCAAATTATGAAACTTGTTCATCAAGAAATCAAAAATTACAAATTAGGGTTTTAAAATGAAGAATTTTCATAACTTAGAAATTTTCTAAGTTATGAAAATTCCTAATTTTTTCCTAACTTTGTCCCATCTTTTCATCAAGATACATTTGGATTCAAACAAAACTCAAAACATGAAAGTTATAGTCCATTGCAAAATCTACAACTTTGATTCACAAAGTTTCCTCAAAAGAAGCTTGTAGAGCAAGTTATGATTTTTGGAACAAGAGTGCAAAACATTTTTAACTTGGAAAATTTTTGACCTATTCTTGGCAGGATTTTTGCCTAACTTCATGGCCACTTTTCACATGCTTCCACTTGGAATTTCAACTTGCATTACAAAGATGGATTTAAGTACACATTCCAAGCTTTCCAAATTGTCCAAGAACTTCTCAAACACCCTTGTGGTTAGGGAGAATCGAATTTGTCAATATGGGCAAAAGTCACTTTGATTCATGGCCAAAGGCATGTTCATACACTTTGCATTTTTGAAATCAGCTTGCACAAGCTAGTTACAGGCCTCTAATCTCATTTACACTTAATAATTAAATGCCAATCCATTGTGTTCTAGTATTATTTTGTGCATTTGGACATTACATGAAGAATTAAGCCATATTTGGAAAAAGCAAGTTATCCATTCTTCTAAAGCATGACTTTATGTCAAACACAAATCCAAGAAGTACAATGCAAATATCTGAGGCACAAGTTATTGAACTAATCCCACTGATCAAGACTAACTTTGCAGCATGTTTAGGGGGTCTGCATAAGCTTGTAACTCAACTTGGCATTTTTGACTTAAGATAGAAGAAACTTTGCAAACACAACAACAACTCTCATTCCTGTCAACACAAGCCTAAGCAAACTTGTTGAACACATTCCAAACATCAAGCCTGACCTAAAACACGAGCCAACCACCTTCAATACCTCCTCATTCACAGAAACACCTCCTTGCTGCAAAAACAGAGTCCCTTCTGCAACTTGACTTCCACAAACACTTCCACTCGTGCGTTTTGGCTGAAACCTTTGCAAACACACTCCATAACATCCATACAAACTATTCCAAGCATTGAACTGGAACTGTAACAGCCATAGCCAAGTGTGCCATTTTCATTTTTCATATGTGCAGGTTAACTTCTGTAGCTCGATTCAGCAAGATTCAAAGCAAGCTAAGCATAGATGAAGCATCCCTGGACCTCAAGCAAGTTGTACAAGTCCTCACATTGCATTGAAAGTGCCTCCATTGCTGCACACGATTCAAGCTGAATAGGTAAAAGTTTGAACTTCTATCTCTCTATCCAGGCATAGTTAGGTTTAAGTTTGTGAAGAAAACATGTTCTAATCATAGCCCTGAAGCCATCCATATAGTTACTTTTCATTTATATTGTGTGTGCTAAGAGTATTTTGAATCTGAACATCTGAAAAAAAACTAGGTCAGGAATTGGGGGAGAAGAAATTCTCTCTCATTTCTGAGAGTTAGATTAACTTTTTTATATGTTTAGAATCGTGGCTTCAAGCTCTACAAGTTTCATGTTTTAAGATTTGTCAAAGGATCAAAGAATCAGGAGTTAGGGAGATGAACAAGAAGGCGCGCGTTTTTTGTTTGAATCTGGCCAGAGGTTGAAGACAAAGTTCTTCTGGGCTGGGCCTGTTTCATCTTTCTATTTGCACCACTTTTTCACACTTGCACCCCCTTGGCCCATTGTGTTTATTTTTATCATTTTTTGACTTTTTTTTTTGTTTCTGACTTATTATTATTTTCCAAAATATAAAAAATATTAAAAACATTTTTTTCAACCATTTTTGCATTTTATTTGGATTTTTATTTGTTTTATTTGAATTCATACATATAAATAACATATATATCCTTTTTTTTTAAATACTAAAAAATACAAAATACATTTGATTTTCTGATTTTATTTTATTTTATCTTTTGAACACATTTTATAAAAAATATACTTTTTTTTGTAAATAATAAATATTTTTATTTCTTGTATATATTTAACATATTTAATAAATAATAAATACTTATATATTTATTAGAATATTTAGGATAAAAATACAAAAATAATACATTTTTATTTTTATTAATATTTAACTTAAAAAATCACTTTTTTTACAATATACTTCCTTTTTATTTATTTTTTGTACATAATTAATAAATATTGCATATAATAAATAATAAATACTTCTTACTTAGAAAATTAGGGTTTTGCCCTAAAATGTAAAAATATCCAAAATTATTCATTTTTATTTTTGTTTATTTGTCACATGAAGAATACCTTTTTACATACATATGAAAATCATTTTTGCATCTTGCATCTTTATTTTATTTTATTTAATTATTGTGCAATTAAATAATTTGAATATTCAATTTGGATGTAATAGTTTAGATTTAATTTTTCTTGCTAAATATCCCCATTTGAACATTTGTACCCCCCATCCCGTAATTATGTTGTAATAGTTTAGGACTTTAAATTTCGCATTTAAAAGCTTTCTAAATATGCCATGATAGACTTAGGGTTTGTATGCAAAAATCAACCAAACAAATAGCTTGACCTAATTCAAAGATAACAAAGCATGAAAATGGACAACACCAATCACACTTGCACCCCTAGGATTACTCCACTTGTTGCCTTCAATAATGGGCCATATTGCATGTTAGGTGTCTTTGGCAAAAACAAAACAATTCAAATGATCATAGTCCCTCGATGACGCTTTCGAAAGTTGCCTAAAAATGATCAAGTCCCTTAAAGAAAAAATTGCCCAAAGACACTTGGCACCATTGCAATCATGGTCTAAACGATGATCCGCGCCTGTCCCGTTCACATCCTAACACAAGATTGTCCACCAAATACAATGGTGGAACAAAATTGTTAAAAGGGTTAAAAACATAGGAAGGATCTTTGGGAAATTTAGGGGTAGACAACTCTTGGTTACTTGCCAACTTGCAAAACAAAAACACTTGCCTATTTTTCAAAACCACATATCACAACCCACTTTCAAAACAACTTTCAAAAACATTGAAAACTTTTCAAAAGACATACACCTTTGTATACATTCAAACATGGATCATTACAAAGGTTGCCACCACATTGGCCTCTTTTCAAAACATTTTCAAACCCACACACAAAGCACCATTTCAAACAATTGAAAGCACCATTTCAAACAATTGAAAATGCAAGGCAAGTGATCTAAGCAAGTAACTAAGAGCCCATGGATAACCATGGATAGAAAGGGTGATAATACCTTCCCTTTCTATAATCTACTCCCCGAACCCAAGAAAACATCTCAAAGGTTTTTGCTGTGCTTTTTAACCTTTCCTTAGGATAAAATAAAAAGTCGGTGGCGACTCTTGCTCAACCGAAACATTTGCGAAAACAAACACAAAACTCAAGTCAGTTCTCCCACCGTATCACAGAACTGGCGACTCTGCTGGGGAAAATTTTAAAGTGGAGTAACCTTAGGGCTTAGATCACCCTCTTGCATGACTAATTGTTTGCTTTGATTGCTTTATATCTTGGCTCCCTTGTTTGGGCTTTAAATCCTACACCCGGATTTGGGGAAACATTCATAGATAACAATACATTGTGGAAACTGTGTGGGGTATACCGACACGGTTGAAGCAATAGCTATATTAGTGCGACATATTTGTAAGTACCGGTAACCCTTGAGTTCAATCAAGGAGAGTACGGGGCCGATGAGTGATGTCACTAAGCACTAATGACCTAGAATCTTACTTGACCATCTTGGCCTTTCATTAGGGGTAGTGAGATGACCGACTTTGGTGCAGTTCGAAGTTGGTAGATACTCGATACTACACTCATTGAGGGTTGTTTTCTTGGAATATTTTGGTCGCTAGTTAAGTGGCTAAACCAAAACAGTGAACATGGAAAATAATCCAATGATATTGAGCTCCTTAGAACCCGGTTACTATTTAGGACATGTTTTAAGCCAACTAAACTCAAGAGGGTACTTACCTATGAAACCTCATGCAAGCCTGAAACTAGGGTTTGGTGTGAATTGCTTGTACATATGTTTTGTGCATACATCATGAACATCATAAAGCATCATATGCATTCACTAACCATTTAAAGGGTTTGGATCTTCATATTTGTTCTTGTTTTGTAGGTCATGGAAATTCTTCGCAGGAAAACTATCCAAGTCAACCATGTGAGAATCCCTCCTCAACTCAAAGAGCTCACATCCAGAATTCCGGAAGTTCTCCCTTCAGTGAAAAACATGGTAGACTGCTCAACCTAGTCAACACCAGCATTGAAGAGGACATGGTAAAGGTGTTGTTCCAGTTCTTTGACCCTCTTCACCACTGTTTCACTTTCCCCGACTACCAATTGGTGCCCACTTTGGAGGAATTTTCTCAACTCCTGAGAATTCCTATTCTTAATCAACTACCCTACAACGGTACGGAAAAAGAACCAAAGCCTGAAGATGTTTCTCAAGCCCTACACTTGCAACCATCTGACATCAAGGGGCATTGGGAAACTAGAAGCGGCGTCAAAGGTTTCTTGGCGAAATTCTTGTTTGAGAAGGCACAAGAGTGTTGGAATTCATTGGATCTACAAGCCTTTGAAGAAATTGTGGCACTCCTCATTTATGGGTTGGTCTTGTTCCCAAATCCTGACCAGCTTATAGATGTCAACACCGTCAAAATCTTCTTATCTAGAAATCCAATACCAACATTGCTTGGGGACATTCTTCACTCATTTTACACACGAACAATGAGAAAGAGGGGTGTTCTCATGTGCTGTACTCCTCTCCTTGCAAGGTGGTTTATTTCGCACCTTCCACAATCTGTCTTGAAGAATGACCAAGGCTTAAGGTGGTCACAACGGTTGATGACCCTCACTCACTCTGATGTACATTGGTGTTCTCGGTCCAGAGAAAATGTCATCATCGTCGATCGTTGTGGAGAGTTCCCTAATGTTTCATTTCTTGGAATTAGAGGAGGCATTACCTACAACCCTTGTCTAACTTTGAGACAATTTGGATATGCACGGAGGGATGGCCCTCACGACATGTTGATTCCTGACCTAGTTTTTGACTTCGACAACGATGCGCAAGGACTTCGCCAAAGATTCATCAGAGCTTGGAGGATGCCTAACAAGGTAGACAACAAGACACTGGGGCACAAGAACTCCATCCCTCTTGAGCCTTATCTCAAGTGGGTACGAACCCGAGCCCAGAGTCTAATGATGCCTTACCCTCATGTTCTCCCTGTGATTAAAGAGCCCGTTAAGGAAGGAGAGGTTCCCTACACCATCCTATATCCTAACATGCCTACATCGTGGGAGGAGATGTAGAAGAGTTGGATCCAACTCAAGGAGGAACGGAACACTTTTGAAGCCAGCTTCTACGCCAGTGAGAAGAAGGTTTTGGAGCTTACCCGTCGACTCCACGAGGAAGAGACCCTCAACACCTACATCACACCAAAGAGGATGCGCAACGTCTTTTTACCTTGAGAAGTTTTTTTTTGTAATATTTGGCCCATGGGGAATTTATGTACTGACAAATTTCTTCTTATTAATATGACGTGCATTCTTTTTGTTTGCAACAATTTTGAATTTGATAAATCCTTGAATGCATTGCATACATAAGCATATCATTCATCATGTGCATAAGCAGGTCTCCACACCAGGTTTCCTTATCTTTCTGCTGTTTATTTCAGTAAGATAGATCTCGAACAGACGGTCAAGGACTTGCAATCTCAGAACTCACAATTTCAACATCTCCTGATGACCTTGGCTAAGGGTCAGGAGGATCTAAAGGACCTGCTGGGGAACAAAGAGCAAGTGAAAAAGAAGAAGAAAAGAATCGGGGTGGCTACCCTAGGAAGAAGGTTTGAGGGTGAAGCCAGAAGAGTTCTTGAATTTCCCCCTACTTCTGAAGAGGGAACCAGTAAAGGGAATGCGGCTGCGGTACCTTCCGAATCCGAAGCTGAAGAAGGAGAGGCCGAAGAAGACGAAGACTACTCTGAGCAACAATACCTGCCCGCTGATGAAAAGTACAAGGGGTTGGAAGACAGGTTGGCAGCTATGGAGCTGCAGAGAGTTCTCGGCTTAGATTTCGAAGATTTGGGATTAGTTGCTGGAATTGTGACCCCCCCGAAGTTCAAAGTGCCAGTTTTTGCAAGGTATGACGGGCTGTCCTGCCCGAAGATGCATCTCAGATCATATGTAAGGAAGATCCAACCTTACACTGCAGACAAAAACCTATGGATCCATTTCTTTCAGGATAGCCTTTCAGGTGCTCAACTCGAATGGTTCTATCAGCTGGATGGAGCCAGTATCCGAAACTGGAAGGACTTGGCTACCGCATTTTATAAACAGTATCAGTACAATTCTGACCTCGCTCCCACGCATACCCAACTTCAGGGTATGTCACTGGGAACAGGCGAAGGATTCAAGGAGTATGCACAAAAGTGGAGGGACCTGGCTGGTAGGGTGCAGCCACCTTTGACTGACCGTGAACTTGTTGACATGTTCCTGGAGACCCTGTCTGGTCCGTTCTTCAACCATCTGATTGGAAATTCTTCTGCTGGGTTTACAGATTTGATCTTGACTGGTGAGAGGATAGAAGCTAGTATCAAGTCGGGGAAGATACAAAAATGTGCCTCCGCGAGTACTGAAAAGAAGCCCTTCAAGAAGGAAGCCAGTGCTGTTTATGGTCCCAGAAGACAAATTAAACCGGAACGCCGCCAAGCTGTCAATGCGTTGGTAATTTCAAAGCCTGCTGCTTCTCCTCAGCAATACAACCAACCAAGGGGTGAGAGACCCAAAAGGCAGTACACTCTGCTCAACATGACCCTGTCTCAGATTTTGCCGCAACTACTGTCAACCAATCTGGTAACTGTCAAAGAAGCTCCGAAGGTAGTGAACACAGCTTCTCCAAAATACAACCCCAACGCCCGTTGCGCTTATCACTCTGATAGCCCGGGGCACACTACGGACGATTGCTGGGCTCTGAGGAATAAGGTTCAGGACCTTATTGATGCTAAAGAAATACAGTTTGAGGCGCCCGAAAGGCCCAATGTTGTGACTGCTCCCATGCCCCAACATGGAGTGAATGCTATGGAAGAAGACTGGTATGTGGCCTCCGTGGATGATATTGTTACTCCGTTGTTGACTGTCAAGAGGAACCTGTTGCTAGCCGGTTTATTTCCGGGATGTGGTAAAGGTTGCCTTCTATGTGCTGTTTCACCTGTTGGTTGTCCCTTGCTGAAGTCAAGTATCCAAAGCCTGATGGATAGCAAAGAAATCTTGTTCGAGAAGATTGTCGTTCCTGCTATCCCTGCTGAAGAAGTTTCTATTGTCACTATTTTCAACAAACCTCCTAAGGCTCCTTCAAAGAAGCCTGTCAAAATCATGTCCACTCAGAAGATTGCTCCTATCATCATCACTGTTCCGGGGCCTCTCCCCTATACATCCGACAAAGCTGTCCCATGGCACTATGGGGCAGATGTTTATGTGCTTGGAGTTAAGCAAGAGTTTGATACTAGTACCGGCGTCAGTAACATCACCGGGCCTGCTAAGGTTACTCGCAGTGATAGGCTGTTCTCACCAGATATTGCGCCACCAGCTATTCAGAAACCTCTTATCGTCACACCTGCAAGTGTGCCTGTTCCCCTTCCTAATCAAGTTCCTGTTTCTACCCCTGCTGCCGAGTCATCTGACGCTCGGGGCAAAGGGATTGCTACTTATTTGCCTGCCCTGACGAAGGCACCAAAGACAACCACTGTTGAGGCTTCCCAGCAAGAGATGGAAGAGATTCTCAAGATCATTAAGAAGAGTGATTTCAATGTAGTTGAGCAGTTAGGGCACACCTCATCAAAGATTTCTATGCTATCACTGTTGTTGTGTTCAGAGGCCCATGCCAAGGCCCTGATTTCCTTCCTGAAGACGGCCCATGTGCCACAAGAAATGTCTGCTGATCAATTTACCGATTGTGTGGCCAACTTGACTGCCGATAATGGTTTGGGCTTCTCTGACGCTGATCTGACTGCCAAAGGAAAGAACCATAACGATGCCCTGCATGTCTCCATTGAATGCAGGGGCACTACTCTTGCCCATGTGTTGGTAGACACCGGTTCTTCATTGAACGTATTGCCCAAGAAGGCCCTAGACAGGTTGGATTGTGAGGGTTTAGAGCTCAAGCCTAGTAACATTGTTGTCCGAGCCTTTGACGGTTCGAAAAGGATGGTACATGGTGAAGTTGACATCCCAATCAGGGTTGGTTCTCAAGTTTTTGATTCTACGTTCTATGTGATGGATATCCGACCATCCTATTCTTGTTTGCTGGGTCGTCCTTGGATCCACAAGGCTGAAGCTGTGACCTCCACACTACATCAGAAGCTGAAGTACCCGGTTAGAGGAAAGATTGTTACAGTTCAGGGGGAAGAAGAATATTTGGTCAGCCACCTCAACTCGTTCCGGTACATAGAAATGGATGGGGAATTCATTGAGACTCCATTCTAGCACTTTGAAGAGGTACCTCAGACACTAGCATCAGCTGAAGCTGTGATTGAAGACCCTCCTTTGAAGATGGCTTCCTTAAAGGATGCATGGGCTATTATTGAGAAGGGTGAGTGTGCAAACTGGGGCCGACTTCCTGATTTCACTCCAAAGACTGACAAGTTTGGTTTGGGCTTCACTGCAGAGGCTCAGAGGGCTGTTCGTAAGGCAAGGATTGGAAAACCTCCTGTGTTCATCACCAACCCGAGAGTGAATGCTATTGAAGACGACATGGAGGAATCGGAATTCGACAGCTGGATCTACCCAACAACTGACGGTGGACCAAGCAACTGGACTTCCAAAGACTTCACACCTATTACTTTTGTCACTCAGTAATGAACTCTTTTGTTTTAAATTTGTAATAAACAATATGTTGAAACTTTTATGGCTCGGTGTCCTACCCGGGGCACCGTGGCTTCATTTGTGAGGGCTTTTGTGTGTCATTTTCATATATCATCAATAAAAACATTGGACGTTTGTTGCATTTCAAAATCTTGCGCTCCTTTTCTTTCTTTATTATATATTGCAAAACAGCTATATTTACACATACTCACTTATACAGGTTCCAATCCACTCTGGATCTCACTGGTAACGACTCTGCTACTGCCAGTTATGACTTCGAAAATCCGATCAACTTAGCCGAAGACGAAGGTGAAGATGATTGCGAAGTGCCTGGTGAACTTGCAAGACTGCTACTCCAGGAAGAGAGGGCCATTCAGCCACATGAAGAGCCAGTGGAAACGGTAAATCTGGGTACGGAGACAGACAGAAAGGAAGTCAAGATTGGTGCCAATCTAGAGCTCAGTGTGAAACAACGGTTGATCCAGATGCTGCATGACTATGTGGAAATCTTTGCCTGGTCTTACGAAGACATGCCTGGGTTGGATACCGACATTGTGGTTCATCACCTGCCTACCAAGGAAGATTGCCCTCCGGTAAAACAGAAGGTCCGCCGTATGCATCCAGAAATGTCCGAGAAAATAAAAGCTGAGGTTATGAAACAATTTGATGCCGGGTTTCTAGTAGTGACTTCTTACCCTCAGTGGGTTGCCAACGTGGTTCCAGTGCCGAAGAAAGATGGTAAGGTCAGAATGTGTGTTGATTACAGGGATTTGAACAGGGCCAGCCCTAAGGATGATTTCCCTCTGCCTCATATCGACGTTCTGGTTGACAACACTGCTCAGCATAAAATATTCTCCTTCATGGACGGCTTCTCCGGTTATAACCAGATCAAGATGGCTCCTGAAGACATGGAGAATACCACTTTTGTTACTCAGTGGGGCACCTTTTGCTACAAGGTCATGCCTTCTGGGTTGAAAAATGCTGGGGCAACCTACCAACGTGCCATGGTTGCTTTATTTCATGATATGATCCATCACGAGATAGAAGTATACGTCGACGATATGATTGCAAGGTCCCAAACTGAGGAGGAACACCTTGACCACCTACGGAAGCTGTTTGACCGTCTGAAGTTGTAGAAGCTGAGGTTGAACCCAAACAAGTGCACCTTTGGGGTGAGATCTGGAAAATTGCTAGGCTTCATCATAAGCGACAAAGGCATTCAAGTGGACCCTGCCAAAGTGAAAGCCATACAAGAGATGCCAACTCCTAATACAGAGAAAGAAGTCAGAGGCTTTCTAGGACGGTTGAACTACATTGCCCGATTCATTTCACATCTAACTGCTACCTGTGAACCAATCTTCAAGCTGCTGAAGGAAGATCAAGTAGTACGTTGGAATGATGAATGTCAGGCCGCTTTCGAAAGAATCAAAGAGTATCTCCAAGAACCACCCATTCTTTTGCCACCGGTTGAAGGGAGACCTCTAATCTTATACTTGACAGTGCTTGAAAACTCAATGGGGTGTGTGATGGGGCGGCATGACGAGTTTGGCCGAAAAGAGCACGCTATTTATTACCTTAGCAAAAAGTTTACCGACTGTGAGACCTGATACTCACTGCTCGAGAAAACTTGCTGCGCTTTGGTATGGGCTGCTCGCCGGCTGAGACAGTATATGTTGACTCACGCTACTCTGTTGATTTCAAAAATGGATCCAATCAAGTACATATTCGAAAAGCCTGCCTTGTCCGGAAGAATAGCAAGATGTCAGATGATCTTGACAGAATACGACATCCAGTACACGACTCAGAAAGCAATCAAGGGAAGTGTATTGGCAGACCATTTGGCACACCAGGCAGTGGACGATTACCAGTCGATGAACTTTGAATTTCCAGACGAGGATATCATGGTAGTGACTGATTGTGAAGTACCTGGACCGGATGAAGGACCTGAGGAAGGATCCTGATGGTCTATGCACTTTGACGGAGCCTCGAACCCTTTGGGTAATGGAATCGGCACTGTGATCATATCTCCTAAAGGCACTCATACTCCACTCACCGCCCGGCTATGTTTGAACTGCACCAACAATATGGCGGAGTATGAAGCATGTATCATGGGCCTTCAAGCTGCAATGGACTTAAGGATCAAGTTTCTGAGTGTCTTCGGAGATTCCGCTCTCGTGATCAATCAGGTCAAAGGCGAGTGGGATACGAAACACCCAAATCTTATTCCTTACAAGGAGTATGTGCTGACATTGCTTTCCCACTTCGAGGAGATAACTTTTGAACACTTCCCAAGAGAGGAGAATCAGTTAGCGGACTCGTTGGCTACAATGTCTTCTATGTTCAAAGTCAAATGGGATAACGAGGCTCCCCGGATCATTATCTGGAAGTTGGATGAACCTGCACATTGCTGCAATCTCGAAACCGAAGAGGTAACAGAAAAACCCTGGTATCATGAAGTGAAGAGGTACCTCGAAGCTCAAAAATACCCCGAAGGCGCATCGGTTAATGACAAGAAGTTCCTGAGAAGGTTTGCGGCAAAATTCTTCCTCAGCAATGGCATTCTCTACAAGCGAAACCATGATTCAACCTTACTGCGTTGTGTGGATAAGACTGAAGCAGAAAAGATCATGGCAGAGCTACATGAAGGTACCTTCGGAACACATTCCAGTGGACATACCATGGCAAAGAAAATCCTCCAGGCAGGATATTTTTGGTCCATAATGGAAGTCGACTGTTATCAACACTCTCGGACATGTCACAAATTCCAGATCTATGCTGATAAGGTGCACATTCCTCCGGTTCCTCTGAACGTCTTGACAGCACCTTGGCCTTTTGCAATGTGGGGCATTGATATGATCGGCGAGATCAGACCGACGGCATCCAACGGGCATCGCTTCATCCTAGTAGCAATTGATTACTTCACGAAGTGGGTTAAAGCAACTTCCTACGCTACGGTAACCAAGAACGTCGTGGCACGGTTCATTCGGCACAACCTGATCTGCCGCTACGGTGTACCTGAGAGGATCATTACGGATAATGGTACCAATCTTAACAACAAGATGATCAATGAGCTCTACGAGCAATTCAAGATACAGCACCACAACTCTTCACCTTACCGGCCGAAGATGAATGGAGCTGTCGAAGCGGCTAATAAGAATATCAAGAAGATTGTGCAGAAGATGATAGTGACCTACAAAGATTGGCACGAAATGTTACCGTTTTCTCTTCATGGGTACTATACCTCAGCACGGACGTCAACAGGGGCAACTCCCTTTTCCTTGGTCTATGGCATGGAGGCAGTCTTGCCTATTGAAGTCCAGATACCCTCTCTCCGGATAATGAAGGATGCAGATTTGAGCGAAGATGACTGGATCCAGACTCGGCTTGATCAATTAAACCTAATTGACGAAAAGAGACTCACCGCTATTTGTCATGGTCAGACGTACCAAAAACGGATGATCAGAGCATTTAACAAGAAGGTCAGACGACAAGAGTATCAAGTCGGAGATCTGGTAATCAAGCGCATCATTCTTCCTCAAGGTGATCCCAGGGGCAAATGGACCCCTACGTACGAAGGGCCATTTGTGGTTAAACATATCTTCTCAGGAGGGGCTATGATTCTAACCACCATGGATGGTGACGACCTTCCTCACCCTGCCAATGCAAACATAGTAAAAAGATACTACGCATGATTAAAGACCCGCTAGGTTGACACACCTAGGCAAAAATAAGGGCTTCCTGGCGAACCAAAAGGGTTCGGGAAAAAATAAGGGATGAAAATGAAAAAATCTGTACACCCGACAAGTCGAAAACCTGAAAAGGCGGCTTGGGCAAAAATGGGTATCCCGGTGGACTGAAAACCCGAAAGGGCGGTCCAGGAAAAAGTTAGGGATAAAGCGTAATACTATGTCTCATTGGATCACCTTGCATCCAGAATTTGGCCTCAACTATCGGGCTCAGATGACTCCAATCAATCAGCTTCATCTTCAACTATGCAGCAGAGTGATGAGACGCTTGAAGACATAAAGGCAATAGCAGAGTCGGAACCCAGTGGGATTATTTTTCACATAGCTTGTTTTGTTTCCTTTTCAAAATTGTATAAACTCTATTTTGCTCGGCGACGTTCCCTTACTAGGACGTCAGCCTCCTGTACATAAAATGCCTATTTACAGGCAAATTTCGAAATCAATACAAGTTCAATTTTTCAGACAAATTATCCATTGTTTTTCCTTTTTCTGTTTTGTTTTGCGAAGAACATCCAATGTTCATTTTTGATATATGCATTTGACATTAATTTCTAATCATGAATAGTTGCATGCGAAACAAAGGACTAATTACAGGTGACATCAGAAACAGGGGCAATTTAGAATTGTCTAAGCGATCTAGTTGCTCTGTCCACCAAGGTACCAAGGTAAGTTCAGCTGAAGAATTTGACCAGAATACCTTCACTCCCCACAGAATAAGACAAGATTCAGCAATACTCTCCCCAGGCAGAGTTGGTCTCCCATCAGCCCTGAAAAGGAACATTGTTCCCCTAGCAAGTCAGCGGTACTCTCCTCAAGCCGAGTTAGTCTACTGCCAGCCTTCAGGAAGTTGGGTATTCCCATAAGATCTCAACATTCCCCAGCGGAGTATATACATTCCTCAACAAGCATCCCCGGCAGTCTTAATATAAGATTGTTCCCCGGCGGAATACAAGACACCCCAGTGGAGCCATTCCCCCAGTACAGCCTGAAAAGTTTCCCCAGGAAAGTTGAATCATCCTTCCCAGTAGATTCTGGAAGCTTATCCCCAGTAGATTCTGGAATCGTATCCCCTGTAGATTCTGGAAGCTTATCACCTGCAGAGTACAAACGCATCTCCCGGTTTCATTCAAAGGTTATTTCCCCACCAGGGTATAACTGGGTTATCCTCAGCTAATTACCACGGAAAATTCGTCCTCGGCGAAGTTCTTCCTATCCCCAACGGAGTTCATCAAGTTCCCCAACATAACTTATCAGTGGAATCCCCAGCGGAGTTCTCACCAAAACCTCAGCGAAGTATCTCTTCCCACAGAGTAATTCCCTGCAGAGTAATCTCTCCAACAAGTTTATTCCCCAACGGAGTCATCTTCTCCTACCGGTTTATTCTTACGACCATCATCCTCAGCGGAAACGAAGAACTCTACTCTTCAACATCAGCCCAGGATTCCACAAGTTCCCGGCACTCGTCAAGGATTTATTTTCCTAGACGAAAATACATTCATAAACATTTCACATTTCATACATCTTGCTTACATACATGATAAAGTGCATACAACACTATCTCATTTTGAGCATCATGACATAATGCATTTCAGTCATCATGACATTGCATACAACTAATGTCTTTCCTTTTCAGGAAAAGGTCAATCCAAAGATGATTACTATCGACTGTCACAATTCCAGATTCGATTCCTGTATCTAGCCAGGGCATATCTGTGAGTGATTTGATTGTAGATTCGATACCTGTATCTAGCCAGGGCATATCTGCATGAAGAGTTTGAAGATCAACCCCTGTAACAGGCCAGGAAATTATCTTTCATTCTCAGGTCAGAAGTTTACACCTGTATCCAGCTAGGAAAGCTATCTCTACCAACCTTTTGCAATTTCCAGATCCGATTCCTGTATCCAGCCAGGGCACATCTGTAGACGACAATTTCCAGATTCGACACCTGTATCTAGCCAGGGCATATCTGTGAGTGATTGATCATAGATTCGATACCTGTATCCAGCCAGGGCACGTCTACATGAACAATTTAGAGATTCAATACCTGTATCCAGCCAGGGCACGTCTGTAAACAACCTTTTGAAGTTCCAGATTCGATTCCTGTATCTAGCCAGGGCACATCTGTGAGAAACTAATTGTGGATTCGACTCCTGTATCTAGCCAGGGCATGTCTACATGAAGAGTTTGAAGATCAACACCTGTAACAGGCCAGGAAACCATCTTCCTTTCTCAAAATACGCAAGTTCTCGCTAAGGAATCTCTTACGCGATCAACACTTCCAAATGGCATCTATAAGCCCATTCCCGACAAGGTTCTGTCGCACTTCCTGATGGCATCTATAAGCCCATCCTCCTTTCCACCATCTTTCCAAATGGCATCTGTAAGCCCATTCCCGCCATCACATTGCTGATACTCCAGCATGCGAGTGCAAATTTCTGGGCACTCTAGTGTCCAATCTCCTTTTACCCTCGAGTCGAGAAGGGAAAACTTGCCAATCTAACTCTTCAGGTTCAAGAAGATTGAACAGGGGCAACTGTTGTACCCCAAAATTTGCCCTCCCATTTCCTCAATATTTTCTCACCACAAGACCCTTGGAGCTCAAGATCCAGTTAGGGTTTGCTCTGCTCAAGACTTCTCCTTGCACTGTTGACCCAAATTAGGGTTTGAGTTTGCACAAAGATGTTTTGACATAAAAGGCCCAAAGTGACTTTCAGGATTCATGTTGGACTCACAAGTTTATCCATACCAAGTTTCAAGCCTTGATTCCAATCTTTGCCCAGTCAATTGGACAGTTGACCTAGAAATCAACTGTATTGGGGAAAAAGTCAACTGTGGTCAATTGACAGCCAAACTTCATGATTTTTGACCCACATCAACATTATGAACTCATATGAACCATTTGGTCAAGTTTGGATCACAATTCCACAAGAAATTTGATCAGATCACCAAAAGGGCAAAATGGTCATTTTTAGGGTTTTGACTGCACAAAGGCAATTTTTGACTGTTTGACCTAGCCAATGGAAAACCAAGCTCACATATGGACTCAAGGACTCAATGGCATTGTCTTGACATGTTCAACAAATTCAAAAGATCCCAAATGCACAAGACTGACAGATGAATTTTCCAGTCAACTGAGCCAAATTTGACTGTATACTGAAAAGTCAAACTTTGACTTTTTGGTCAAAATCAAGTGTCAAGATTCATTTTTCATCAAGACATGCCAAATTATGAAACTTGTTCATCAAGAAATCAAAAATTACAAATTAGGGTTTTAAAATGAAGAATTTTCATAACTTAGAAATTTTCTAAGTTATGAAAATTCCTAATTTTTTCCTAACTTTGTCCCATCTTTTCATCAAGATACATTTGGATTCAAACAAAACTCAAAACATGAAAGTTATAGTCCATTGCAAAATCTACAACTTTGATTCACAAAGTTTCCTCAAGAGAAGCTTGTAGCTCAAGTTATGATTTTTGGAACAAGGATGCAAAACATTCTTAACTTAGAAAATGTTTGACCTATTATAGGCAGGATTTTTGCCTAACTTCATGGCCACTTTTCACATGCTTCCACTTGGAATTTCAACTTGCATTACGAAGATGGATTTAAGTACACATTCCAAGCTTTCCAAATTGTCCAAGAACTTCTCAAACACCCTTGTGGTTAGGGAGAATCGAATTTGTCAATATGGGCAAAAGTCACTTTGATTCATGGCCAAAGGCATGTTCATACACTTTGCATTTTTGAAATCAGCTTGCACAAGCTAGTTACAGGCCTCTAATCTCATTTACACTCAATAATTAAATGCCAATCCATTGTGTTCTAGCATTATTTTGTGCATTTGGACATTACATGAAGAATTAAGCCATATTTGGAAAAAGCAAGTTATCCATTCTTCTAAAGCATGACTTTATGTCAAACACAAATCCAAGAAGTACAATGCAAATCTCTGAGGCACAAGTTATTGAACTAATCCCACTGATCAAGACTAACTTTGCAGCATGTTTAGGGGGCCTGCAGAAGCTTGTAACTCAACTTGGCATTTTTGACTTAAGATAGAAGCAACTTTTCAAACACAACAACAACTCTCATTCCTGTCAACACAAGCCTAAGCAAACTTGTTGAACACATTCCAAACATCAAGCCTGACCTAAAACATGAGCCAACCACCTTCAATACCTCCTCATTCACAGAAACACCTCCTTGCTGCAAAAATAGAGTCCCTTCTGCAACTTGACTTCCACAAACACTTCCACTCGTGCGTTTTGGCTGAAACCTTTGCAAACACACTCTATAACATCCATACAAACTATTCCAAGCATTGAACTGGAACTGTAACAGCCATAGCCAAGTGTGCCATTTTCATTTTTCATCTGTGCAGGTTAACTTCTGTAGCTCGATTCAGCAAGATTCAAAGCAAGCTAAGCATAAAGGAAGCATCCCTGGACCTCAAGCAAGCTGTACAAGTCCTCACATTGCATTGAAAGTGCCTCCATTGCTGCGCACGATTCAAGCTGAATAGGTAAAAGTTTGAACTTCTATCTCTCTATCCAGGCATAGTTAGGTTTAAGTTTGTGAAGAAAACATGTTCTAATCATAGCCCTGAAGCCATCCATATAGTTACTTTTCATTTATATTGTGTGTGCTAAGAGTAATTTGAATTTAAACATCTGAAAAAAAACTAGGTCAGGAATTGGGGAAGAAGAAATTCTCTCTCATTTCTGAGAGTTAGATTAACTTTTTTATATGTTTAAAATCGTGGCTTCAAGCTCTACAATTTTCATGTTTTAAGATTTATCAAAGGATCAAAGAATCAGGAGTTAGGGAGATGAACAAGAAGGCGCGCGTTTTTTGTTTAAATCTGGCCAGAGGTTGAAGACAAAGTTCTTCTGGGCTGGGCCTGTTTCATCTTTCTATTTGCACCACTTTTCCACACTTGCACCCCCTTGGCCCATTGTGTTTATTTTTATCATTTATTGACTTTTTCTTTTTGTTTCTGACTTATTATTTTTTGCCAAAATATAAAAAATATTAAAAACATTTTTTTCAACCATTTTTGCATTTTATTTGGATTTTTATTTGTTTTATTTGAATTCATACATATAAATAACATATATATCCTTTTTAAAAAAAAATACTAAAAAATACAAAATACATTTGATTTTCTGATTTTATTTTATTTTATCTTTTGAACACATTTTATAAAAAATATACTTTTTTTGTAAATAATAAATATTTTTATTTCTTGTATATATTTAACATATTTAATAAATAATAAATACTTATATATTTATTAGAATATTTAGGATAAAAATACAAAAATAATATATTTTTATTTTTATTAATATTTAACTTAAAAAATCACTTTTTTTACAATATACTTCCTTTTTATTTATTTTTTGTACATAATTAATAATTATTGCATATAATAAATCATAAATACTTCTTACTTAGAAAATTAGGGTTTTGCCCTAAAATGTAAAAATATCCAAAATTATTCATTTTTCTTTTTGTTTATTTGTCACATGAAGAATATCTTTTTACATACATATGAAAATCATTTTTGCATCTTGCATATTTATTTTATTTTATTTAATTATTGTGCAATTAAATAATTTGAATATTCAATTTGGATGTAATAGTTTAGATTTAATTTTTCTTGCTAAATATCCCCATTTGAACATTTGTACCCCCCATCCCGTAATTATGTTGTAATAGTTTAGGACTTTAAATTTCGCATTTAAAAGCTTTCTAAATATGCCATGATAGACTTAGGGTTTGTATGCAAAAATCAACCAAACAAATAACTTGACCTAATTCAAAGATAACAAAGCATGAAAATGGACAACACCAATCACACTTGCACCCCTAGGGTTACTCCACTTGTTGCCTTCAATAATGGGCCATATTGCATGTTAGGTGTCTTTGGCAAAAACAAAACAATTCAAATGATCATAGTCCCTCGATGACGCTTTCGAAAGTTGCCTAAAAATGATCAAGTCCCTTAAAGAAAAAATTGCCCAAAGACACTTGGCACCATTGCAATCATGGTCTAAACGATGACCCGCGCCTGTCCCGTTCACATCCTAACACAAGATTGTCCACCAAATACAATGGTGGAACAAAATTTTTAAAAGGGTTAAAAACATAGGAAGGATCTTTGAGAAATTTAGGGGTAGACAACTCTTGGTTACTTGCCAACTTGCAAAACAAAAACACTTGCCTATTTTTCAAAACCACACATCACAACACACTTTCAAAACAACTTTCAAAAACATTGAAAACTTTTCAAAAGACATACACCTTTGTATACATTCAAACATGGATCATTACAAAGGTTGCCACCACATTGGCCTCTTTTCAAAACATTTTCAAACCCACACACAAAGCACCATTTCAAACAATTGAAAGCACCATTTCAAACAATTGAAAATGCAAGGCAAGTGATCTAAGCAAGTAACTAAGAGCCCATGGATAACCATGGATAGAAAGGGTGCTAATACCTTTCCTTTCTATAATCTACTCCCCGAACCCAAGAAAACATCTCAAAGGTTTTTTCTATGCTTTTTAACCTTTCCTTAGGATAAAATAAAAAGTCGGTGGCGACTCTTGCTCAACCAAAACATTTGCAAAAATAAACGCAAAACTCAAGTCAGTTCTCCCACCGTATCACAGTAGGGCTACCTACCAACTAATGGTATGGATAGTACTATCTCTAAATAATAAGGAAAAGAATAAGAAAGAATTAGTGGGTAAGAAAATCCTAATTGCTTGTTCAAAACTTTTCTCACAAACAAAACATTTCTCACACTACGCTTTCAAACAAATATTTTCAAAAAATACTTTGTACGCATTCTTGAGGACTGATACAAGAATCATTACAAAGTTAGCCTTACATTGACTTTTCAAAATATTTTCAAATCACATACACAACAAATTTTCAAAGTGATCTAGAAATTAAGAGCCCGTAGATAACTGCGGATGAAAAGGGTGCTAACACCTTCCCTTTTCGTAACTTACCCCCTAAACTCAAAAATCTACCAAGTTCTTTCCTGTTCTTTTCACCCTTTCCTAAATATTGGATAAAAGAAAAGTCGGTGGCGACTCTAGCTATCCGCATATTTTGGATAAAACCAAAAAAGTCTGTTCTCCCACCGTATTACAAAACTAGTGACTCTGTTGGGGAATAGGTAAAAAAGAGGAGTTACCTTAGGGTTAGATCATATTTATTTGTTTTTATTGTTTGCTTTGCTTGTTTTACCTTAAGGGTTTCTTGAGTTTATTGCTGGTAAGATCCTACACCCGAATCTAGGGATGCCTTAGGTAAGTAGCAATAGATCATGAAAACTGTACGGCATAGACTGATATGGTTGAAGTGATGGCTACAATTAGTGCGACATTTTGGATTGTACTAATGTTCCTTGAGTCAGTCGAGGATAACATTAGGCTTCCGCATGGTGTCATTATCAATAACTAACTTTTAGAAACTTAATAGACCCATCATGGTCATTATAAGGTAGTGAGATGGCCGGCTTTGGTACAGTTTAAGGTTGGTTGTTACTCGATGCTACACTAATTGAGATTCTACTCGCAGGATGTTTTAATGGCAAGTCAGTTGCTGTACTAAAATAAAAACCTTCGAAAAATATCTATGATATGAGATTCCTAGAACCCGGTTACTATTTTAGGAAAATTTGAGCCAACTTAACTTTAATAGAGAAGGGTACTTACCTATGAACCTCATGTAAGCCTTTAACCCTAAGGCTCTTATGTGATTTGTTTGTGTTTGCCCCTTGTTTAAACATAAACATAACATCATGACATCATAACATTTGACATGGCAATCTTACTAACCATTTCAAGGATCTTAGTGATCTTTGATGCAGGATGATTACAAGCTAGATTGCTAGCAAGGGGCAAGAGGATTATTTTCCTCTAACCAGATGCAGGCAAAGATCAAAGTATGTTCTCTTGAGTTAGAGGCTAGGACCCTCTTGATATGGTGAGCTTGATTCTTATAAAAGGGCATCCAAAAATAAAGACCCAAAGTTCCACAAGTCAAAGCTACGACCAGATTCATGTTCAAATATTTTTTTATCCCATAAGATCCTTGAAAACATTACATTTGCATCTACATATCATGCATCTCATTACATAACAAGTACTCTCAAGACATGTTTTCTCATATTCTTGCTATTTATTTCAGCAAAAAAATGGATCTTGAACAAACAGTCAAAGATCTCTAAGCACAGAATGCCCATTTTCAGCAGATGTTCCTGAACTTTGCCAAGGGACAGGAAGAATTGAAAGCACTTGTCACCAGTGAGAAAAGGAAGAAGATAAAGAAACCAATTGGCGTTCTAAGAAGGTTCATAGGTCCTGTCAAGCAAGCTCGAGATCTTGATATCCCGTCTGATGAAGATGACAAGAAGGATGGAAATAATTAGAGTGTGAAGACTGAAAGAAGACATCCTGGTTCTAACAAATGTCCTGATGAAGAGGAAGATGATTACTTGGATGAGAAATATCCCCCTGCTAATGAAAAATATAAGCTGCTGGAAGAGCGTGTGAGAGCTATGGAAATCTAAAAGGTGCATGGATTAAACTTTGATGATTTGGGTCTAGTTTCAGGAGTTGTCATTCCTCCTAAATTGGCATTTCTTGTCTGAATCTGCATTTGAGGTCTAATGTTTGGAAGATCCAACTGCACACTATTGACAAGAAGTTGTGGATTCATATCTTTCAAGAGAGCCTGTCTGGAACACAGTTGGAATGGTTCTATCAACTAGAAGGGACCAACATTCACATCTGGGAATATTTGGCTGCTGCTTTCTATAAGAAATACCAGTATAATGTTGATCTTGCACCAACCCGTATGCAATTACAGAGTATGATCATGGGTTTTGATGAAGGCCTTAAAGATTATGCCCAGAAGTGGAGAGATCTTATGGGCAGAGTCCAACCTCCTTTTGCTGATAGGGAGTTGGTTAACGTGTTCATTAGCACACTAATATGTCCTTTATATAATCATCTGCTAGGGAGTTCTTTGGATGGTTTCACTGAACTAATTTTGACCGGGGAACGCGTTGAGAATGAAATTAGAAGCGGTAAAATTCAAGTGGCTACATCTTCAAATATTATGAAGAATACTTATAATGGTAAGAGGGAATACAATGCCGTGTACAACTAGAAGGGTCGTAATAAGAGCGATCGTAACCAATCTGTGGGGGCAATATTGATCGCCTAGGAGATAGTTCATAAAGATCAACATGCCATTGGCGTAAGCATTACAACACATGTTGAAGACAGGGTTGGTTACATTGAGAGAACCTCCTCAGAATCCTAACACTTCCTCTCCCTGATACAATACTAATGCAAGATGTGCATACCACTCCGGTAGCCCCGGGCATGACAGTAGAAATTGTTGGGCTCTGAAGAATAAGATCCAAGACATGATTGATGCTAAGGAATGTGAATTTGATCCTCCCGAGACCCCTAATGTGATTACTGTGCCTATTCCCAATCATGACAAGGGCGTTAATGCTATTGAAGATGTTTCTTATGTTTCTACTATGAATGATTTCACTACTCCTCTAATGATTGTTAAAGAGATGTTGTTGCAAGCCGGTTTATCTATGGGTTGTACTGAAGTTTGCTACTATTGTGCATCCCAATCTAATGGTTGTGCCTTGCTGAAAGAAGGTATCCAGTATCTGATGGATGACCGTGAGATTCTGTTTGAGAAAGTTCTATTTGAGAATACTCCTTTTATAGAGAGTACATCTTAAGACCTGAATCTTGAAGACGTGTCTACACTAACAGGTCCTTTCTATAATCATCTGCTAGGGAGTTCTTCGGTTGGTTTCACTGAACTAATTTTAATCGGGGAACACGTTGAAAATGGAATTAGAAGCGGTAAAATTCAAGTTGCTACATCTTCAAATGTTATGAAGAATCCATATAATGGTAAGAGGGAATCCAATGCTGTGTACGGCCAGAAGGGTCATAATAAGAGAGATTGTAACTAACCTGTGGGGTCAATACTGATCTCCAATCATGCGCCAGTGCAACAATAACAAAATAATCAGCGTAGGCATGAGGCGCCTAGGAGACAGTTCATAAAGATCAACATGTCATTAGCACAAGCATTACAACACATGTTGAAGACATGGTTGGTTACATTGAGAGAACCCCCTCATAATTCCAACCCTTCCACTCCCCGATACAATCCTAATGCAAGGTGTGCATACCACTCCGATAGCCCCGAGCATTATACTAGCAACTGTTGGGCTATGAAGAATAAGATCCAAGACATGATTGATGCTTAGGAAATTGAATTTGATCCTCCTGAGACCCCTAATGTGATTATTGGGCCTATGCCCAATCATGACAAGGGCGTTAATGTTGTTGAAGATGTTTCTTATGTTACTACTGTGAATGATTTGACTACTCCTCTAATGATTGTTAGAGAGAAGATGTTGCAAGCCAGTTTATTTCCAGGTTATACTGAAGACTGCTAATATTTTGCATCCCAATCTAATGGTTCTGCCTTGTTGAAAGAAGGTAACTAGTGTATGATGGATGACAGTGAGATTCTGTTTTAGAAAGTTCCCTTTGAGAAGACTTTTTTTATGGAGAGTACATCCCAAGACCTGAATCTTGAAGACGTGTCTACAATTTATGATACCCGAATAAGGATCACTTCTATGGGTCCTGTGAAGATTACGGCTGAACCTAAAGTTGCTCCCCTATGTAGCGGTAGAAAGGTTTAAGACTAAGCCATTGGATTGACTAGACTTATACAGATCAAAATAAAAATCACCACCGTGCTTTATTGTTTCCAAAGGAATGGGAAAAGAGCGAATAACCCAAAAAGAAGGGGAAAGATTCAAGGTAAGGGGGTTGGTTATGCAAAGGGAAGGTATTATCACCCTAAACATCTATGGTACTCCGTAGGAACCTCTTTATAACATCTGTATATTTTGGCTATAAAATGTTGTATAAGAATAGATGGTGGAGGTGAGAAAAGAAATATATTTTTATGATTTTGCCGCGGTTACGAACCTTTAGTGCCTACATACCACCTTTCGTGCAACAAGGGATCAGGGTACACGTAGTTCACCTTTAAAAATTTTAAAACATAATTGTGTTGGTTGATTTTATGAGATAAGACATCATCGTCATTGTCCGTGTAGAAAACATACTTACTACCTACAATCATGAGAAAAAAGAATTTGCATCATCTCAAAGTGGAGGATATGGCTTGGATTTTAAAATCAACAATGCCTCACTCAACACCCAAGTGGAAAATATCTCTCTTCACTACATATTGTAGAAGTATAGTTGTTTGCATCACTACAAAGATTGATAAGAGTATAATCTTTTGAGAAAGGTTTTACAAATAAAAAGCCAAAGTGGAAAAATGGTTTGAAATGAGATTGATTGACTTTTAGTCTTCTCACAAAAAAATGTCAAGGTATTATTAAATTGATTGAAGTTTATTTATGAAAAGGTTTTTAAAAATGCATGGACATAAGTCCAAGTTTATTATGAAAACGGTTCAAGTTTCAAAACAAGAAGATTTTTCAAAAGGAGGGAGGAGATTTTTGAAATTAAAGAAGATGGGAGGAGAACAAGGGACTATCCTAAAGCATAAGGTAAAAGTTAGGGAGAAGAACCATCTAACCATCAAGAAGCCAATACTTGACATTATGAGTCAAGATAGAATTTCCATTCTTTGGACTGAAACCAAACAAGCAAAGATACTAGACCTCTTGAGAACCTAACTTCAAATGTATTAAGTCTTCACAAAAATTGGGCAGAGTAATGGCTATATACGGGTGAATTCCAGATTACAAACAAAGAATGTAATCACAAATACTTACACACAAAACAAACAAATAATCCAATGTCTTGAGGCCACAAGGTCTCCAATATAGGCCAATGTTTCTAATCCTAAGTCCAAGAAATCCAATACTCCATAATGCCAAGGATAACAACCAAATAGTCCAAGTATCATTAAAGGTTTTTATGGTTCATGTTGATTATTAGGTGTCTTGAAAAAGAAAAGAAAGGCTCAAGTGAGCAAAACAAAGATAACAAAGATATAAATGCTCAAGTGAGCAAAATACAAATAACATGAAATGTAATGCTTAAAGTAAATGGTACATAAATCATAAAAAAAAAATAAAAGCATAAAGTGAAACAGATTAATAATTAGTGGTTAGTTGGATGATCATCTTGAAACTTGCATTTGGAACTCATTAGAGGATTGGTAGAACCAAAGCCTCCACACAACAAGTTGCATTTGCTTTTTGTCAAGTATATCATCTACTTGGAAACCTCAAAAGTTCCATTTAATGATCAACGATGTTTAAGTGATCTGCGTTGACCAAAATTGTTGTAGATCCATTAGAGGAATGGTAAAACCAAAGCCTCCACACAATGAATCTCAAAGTTATTGGATCAAAGGGATCAAATTAACATACTTGGGCTTGCAAACACAGGTTTGGGCCACGAATGATCATTTGTTTGAATTGGGACAAATTTTAGCGCTATGTTAAGCAATCGTAAGTGGACTCATATATAACTCGCACCTATTTTGAGGCCGGTCAATAGCAATGTATGTACCATTTATTTTGAGACATGATATAGAGATCATGCTCCAACAACACTTGGTGCAATGAGAAAGGGATGGGATGAAGAGGGGTGGGAAAGAATACAAACCACATTTGAATTAAATTTCAATTAAACTATTATTAAAATCATTCATCCATTTTTATGGAGTTAAACTCAACACCATGGATCCAATGATATTAACAAAGTTCATAATCAAAAATTCAACTCAAGATCAGCCAGAAAATAATCACAAAATAATATTGAATTTAATATATACATTAAAAAGGTTTTAAAAATATTTTAAAATAGAAATAAAAGAGAAAAATATCAAGTATGTTCAAATTAATCAAAAAATAAAAAGTAAGACCATAGAAAAATCCGAAAAGGAATCAAATATTTTTACAAAATTTTTGGTAATTTTTTAAAGTCAGAAACTATTTTTAAAAATTAAAAGAAATAGGTAAAATAAACAAAAAATGATAAAAAATACCAAAGTAAGAAATAAAAAATAAATGAGGTCACCAATATCTGTCACAATATCATTGGATCATTCCATATTTTTTTCAAAATTAAAAAAAATGCATAAAAGTATTTTTAAACATTTAAAACAATTCAAATAAAGTGAAAATTTATAAAAAATATCAAAATACAAAATAAAATTATGAAAAAATAAAAATCAGAAAGAGAAAAACCAAAAATATTTTTCATAATGATTTCAGATTTTTGGACAAAATGATTTTTCTATGATTTTTTGAAGTTTAAAACAATTAAATATAAAAATCAGAAAATAAAATAAAAACCAAAAAGTGAAGAAGTGAAAAACACAAGAAGGGGGGGTTGAATTGTAAAACTGAAAATCAATGCAATGAACACGATATTTTTATCCTGGTTCATTTGATCTCAAACTACTCCAGTCCACCCGTCAAGGTGATTTTGCCTCTCTCCAACGAGGTCTTAATCCACTATATTCAACTGAATATTACAATCTGCTTTAACAACTGCTAAAGCCTTCTTGATGCAAACCACAACCCAGTTTGTCAAGGAATCACTTTCTTACACAGAATGGAAATCTAGGTGTGTGAGTGTTTTCTACAAAAACAGTTTATCACAACTGTGATATTACACAAGTTAAGCTTATGAAACTAGATTGCTAAAATATAATTGAGTAAGGAATTATGGAGCTTTTTAGCAAACTGAGAAAACGAGAAGATGTAGAATAGCTTTTAGGCGTGGAAATAGTTGTAGAGCATTAGCCAATTCAATCTTCATTGTCTTGTTTATATAGCACTGAATTTGTTGAACGTTGGAGCAATAATCTTGATTCAATGCCATTAACAAAATTTCCTTATTAAGCAGATCTTGTCTGGAATGATGCCGTTGGTAATAATTCGCTTTGAATGCACAGTACCGTTGCTACTTAAAGCGTGTTTTGGCTTGGCCTCATTCTGACTCTGCTTAAGTGCTGATGAACTATTGTTGTCTTTATCAGAGTGTTGAGTGCAGTTCTGTTCATCAAGCTTCAGCATTCGCGTGAGTTGTTCTTCTGATTCTGGTATTCTAATATAACAACTTCTGATGCTGATGTTAATAACCAATATTCTGATGCTGATTAGGTGTGCTCTTGCTGAAACCTATCAGAGTTTCTGCAAAACAGAAAGTAATATTTTAGGTAGCAAATAGTTCTTACATGAATCACATAATTTAATATATCTTTTCATTTTATTATCATCAAAACTTAAAGTTAGGGTAGTAGATTCAAACTTTGTTCTAACAATCTCCCCCTTTTTGATGATGACAAAAACTAGATATTTTTAATTGAAAATAACGTGAAAAGTATCAGAGATAACTATATGATAAGATGTTATCAGAGTTAGAAGTTATCAAAGATAAGGGATAAAGAGATATGAGAGTTGGGATCAGAGATACTCCCCCTGAATTTATAACTTCCCTTTTTAATTCCAAGAGTTCTTCAGGATCAGATCTTTATTGCCTATCTTTGAACATCAGAATATCAGAGCTTTGACTATCAGAGGCTTTAGATCAGAATATCATAGCAGAGCTTCAGATCAGAGTATCAGAGCTTTATCAGAGCTTTGCTTTGGATCAGAGTATCAGAGCTTTAGTCTTCAGTGAATTTAGAGATCAATCTTGTACTTGTAGACTTAAGCAAAAACAGAAAATATATTCAAGTATATCAGAGTTAGAATGTCTGAGATTTTCTGTCTCAGTAATCCTTTATAGAAAAAATATCTTTCTTATTCTCCCCCTTTTTGTTAGCAATCAAAAAGTGTAAGTGGAGTGCTAAAACAATTAGAGCAGAAAAACTTGTCATATTAAAATGTTCAAAGCCAGACAAAACAGTACAGAAGATATGCAAAGAAAACATGAAAAATAGCATGAATGAAAATCTAAGATTGGGGAGGAAGGCGTGTGAACAGAGTCTCCAGCATTGCCTTAATCTGATCAGCAGTCTCAGTCTGCTTGTGCACCATGCTGACTACTGTATCTATCTTGATATCCTGCACATCCATCCTTTCCTTCATTTTCTGATCATTTTCATCCATCCTTTGCTGCAGACGGATATCATTCAGCTTTAGCTCTTCCAGAGTCTGCCTGTCCAAGGCAGCTTGAGAAACATCAGAAGCAGGGAGCTTCTGAGAGGTTTCTACAACATGTTCAGCTTTACTGGCTTCAGCTTGAATAGTCTGATCTTCTTCTGGCTGCACGATTGGCGCTGGACGCTTCTCAGACCATGGCTCACTATCCAGAAGGAGCACGTCTTCTTTCAGCAGCTGACTTCCAACTTCATTCAGAAGCTTGCTGAAATTCTGCTGTGCTTGCTCATAATTGATGTCTTGCAATTTTAGAGCTTCAGCACGTACCCAAATTCTGAATTGTGACCAGAGCTGATCAGAGGCAGCTGGATCAATCATTCCAGGACAGACTTGCTTCAGAGAAGCAATTCACTGTTGCAAACCTGTTTCAAAATTCGTAATGCCAGAGCCAGCATCTGGCTGTTTTGGTTTTGGAATGGCTATTTTATTTTTCAGATCAGCAAGACGGTCAAGGATTGTTAAATCTATGAAGGTCCTGCTGGGGTCTTCTGTGGTTTGCTTGGGAGCTGTTTGTTTGGGAGATGGAGTGGGAGAATCAGAAATAATGATTGGACTGTTTGGGGTTTTGGGAGTGTTTGGTGGTGTGGTTTCAGGCGAGGATGGCAGCTGGGCCATTGTTACTGTTGTTCCACATGGCATCTGGATTGCCAGAGGTTGTGGCTCAGAAGATTGAGGAGAATGGGGTTCAGGAGATGGAGGAGGTGGAGTTTCAGAATTATGAAACTCAGGTTGAGGTGATGGTTGAGGTGATGGTGGATGAAATTCTGGTTAAGGAGAGGGAGAAGGAATTGCTGGTTGTGGAGAAGGAGGAGGAATTTCTGGTTGTTCAGGAATATGTGGTTCTTCTGGAATGGGTGAGAGAGGTTGTTCTGGTTGAGGAGATTTGGCAATATCTGGTTCAGTGTTTGGATTATTAGGAAGGTGATCAGAAGCACGTTGATCAATGTCAGACAGAACTTTGTCAAGTGCTGATGTTGTTGAAGTTGTTGGTTTGGGATGTTTGGTGCGGGGTCTTCTGAGTTGTAGTGCCTCAGAAGGGTCATCTTCTGGTTCGGTTTCATCTATTGTTGGGATGGGGATTGGGCTTTCATGAGAAGCTGGAGTTGGGATAGATGTTGGCATAGCAGAAGAATTTAAAACAGAAGCAGCAGATAAATTACCTCTTTTCTTGGGTGTCTGCTGGGATGTTCCTTCTGAAGGGGCCTTCCTTTTCTTCGTCTTCTTCAGTGTAACATCTGGTTGTGGTTGGTGCAGATCTTTGATATTCAGCTTGGGATCTGTACCATCAGCCTTGCACGCGTCCAAGTATCTGAGAACCACCACTGGTTTAGATTCTATCTCAGAAAATAAAGGAAAGTCACTCAGTGGGACTCTTCTGCTGGTGATGTCAGCAGTGGGAGTAACGCTGGGTTCCTTTCTGATATTCTCTATTAACTTCATTTTCTTCAGATTCTTCGCGTTCAGAGGCTTGCCAACAGTTGGTTCAATGGTGCTTAACTCTTGAGCTTCTATCAGGTGCTCCATCAGCCTATTCTCAGTCAGAATATCTGATATTAACCTTTCAAAGGGTATCCAATCCCTCTTTGTTCTTTCTTCTTCCCTGGTTTCCTTCACGCTTGTTCTGAGGTGATTAAACAGAAGATGAGCCAAGTTGATTTTTACCTTCTGATTGATAAAATAGATCAGAAACTGCTGATCTATATTTATGTAATCAGGGGAACTAGTTGGCTTCCTATGATTAAAACACCCCAGAATGATCTTCGCCCAAACTCTGTGGTGATCCTTGAGATCTCTGATTTTGCTGCTGGGCACCCCATGGGTGAAAATCCTTTATGCTATGACACCCACGTCAGAGCATCTTTCAGCCATATCAATACAGCGGACGCCTCCGCCACTGTAACCAATCAACTTTGCTATGTGATCCTCATTGATCACAATCTTCTTTCCCATTATGTAGGAGGTGACTTGATGCGTTGAAGCAGTTGCATGAATCCAGAACTCCTTGACTAACATTGGGAATGTTGGTCCAACCAACCTGTCGAAATATCTCTCCCATTTCTGTGCCCTAACTTCTTCTGTCAAATCAAAACCATTCTCTTTCAGACTGCCAAAATCAATAATCAGTTCAGATAACACTTCTAGATTCTTCACTGGTGTAAGGAGTGTTCTGAATGGAACTTGGTACTGTTCAGAGGAAGCTTTCTTCTGAGAACCTGCAGAAGCACTGCTGGAGGTTGCCATGTTCACACTTAGGGTTTTTCTGAGAAAACTGAGAAAAAGGGTTTAAGATTGAAAGAGATGAACACAGAGAGAATGCAGAAAATATTTGAGAGATAATGAGAAACTGTAAGAGATTAATGTGAGAAATTAACTTTCTTAAATAGATTTCAGAATATTTTGAAAGAGTAAACGGTTTCAAGAAAGAGAAATAAAATCATGATTACGTTTTAAAAACATGATTACTTTCATTTAATGCTTGCTGATTTTGGGGGATTTGAGAAAGATACTTGAAACGGTTACCAGACATGTGTCTCAATGCACCCAATCAGCGTTTTGCCTTCTCAGAAGCGTGCACGCTTTTTGCTTCAGAGATTTGCTGATGATTGGATGACACTTGTTTGATTTAGTGATCAGCACGTCTATCCTTGAGCTGAAACGCTCAGATCTTTAAGACTAGAATCTGATACAATCTGCATGTTCTATCTTTCTGAAAAGAGATTGATCAGAAGTTCACAGTAAAACAAATACATTCTGAAGATAAATATATGGAATTAAAGCATTTTCACTCTGGGCATATTTTCATGCTGAGATGTTTCAGAATGAAATTGAATCTATCTTCAGAGAGGGGTTTAGTGAAGATATCAGCCCATTGATGGTCTGTATCTATAAATTTTAAGTTCAAAATTCCTTTATGAATATAGTCCCTAATGAAATGATGTTTTATTTCTATATGCTTAGCTCTAGAATGTAAAATGGGATTCTTACTTAAGCAAATAGCAGAAGTATTGTCACAGAGTATGGGGATGTTACTCTCAAAAATCTGGAAGTCTTCAAGCTGACTTTTCATCTAGAGCATTTGTGTGCTACATCCTGCTGCTGCTATGTACTCAGCTTCTGCTGTTGATAGCGCAATTGTGGATTGCCTTTTTCTGGACCAAGAGATCAGATTTTCTCCCAGAAACTGGCAGCTTCCAGAAGTACTTTTACGCTCTACTCTATCTCCAGCAAAGTCAGCATCGCAGTAGCCTACTAAACTGTGATCACTAGATTTTCTATAAAACAAATCCAGATTAGTAATACCTTTCAGATACTTGAAAATTCGCTTAACAGCTATTAAGTGAGATTCTCTAGGATCTGATTGGAATCTAGCACAGATACATACACTGAATAATATATCAGGTCTTGAAGCTGTCAGATAAAGAAGAGAACCAATCATACCTCTGTAGACTTTCTGTTCTACCTTTTTGCTTACCTCTTCTCTTTCCAGAATGCATGTGGGATGCATTGGAATCTTTGATGGCTTACATTCTGAGAGGTCAAATTTCTTCAGAAGATCTCTGATGTATTTGCTCTGATGAATGTAAGTTCCCTCTGGAGTTTGATTGATCTGAATTCCTAGAAAGAATTTCAGTTCCCCCATGAGGCTCATCTCAAATTCTGCCTGCATACACTTAGCAAATTTTCTTCCAAGAGAAGGATTAGTAGAACCAAAAATAATATCATCAACATAAATTTGACATACTAACATGTCATTCTTAACTGACTTACAGAATAAGGTAGTGTCCACCTTCCCTCTGGTGAATTCATTTTCTAACAGAAAGTTACTTAGCCTTTCATACCAAGCTCTGGGAGCTTGTTTCAGACCATATAGTGACTTCTTTAGTTTGAAAACATGTTCTGGATGTTTTGTATTTTCAAAACCAGGGGGTTGGTGCACATAAACCTCTTCTTCTATATAACCATTTAAGAATGCACTCTTGACATCCATCTGATACAGAGTGATGCCTCTATTAACAGCAAATGAAATTAAAAGTCTGATAGACTCTAACCTGGCGACTGGGGCAAAGGTTTCTGTATAGTCTATCCCCTCTTGCTGACTATAACCTTGTGCAACCAGTCGTGCTTTATTTCTGATGACTTCACCTTGTTCATTTAGCTTGTTTCTGAACACCCATCTTGTTCCAATGACGTTGAATCCTTTTGGTCTGGGAACAAGATCCCATACGTCATTTCTGGTGAATTAATTCAGCTCTTCTTGCATTGCCAGGATCCAGTCATTATCCAGAAGTGCTTCATCAATAGAAGAAGGTTCAATCAGAGACACAAGTCCCATGAGGGTTTCTTCAGAGTTTCTGAAGCTTGCTCTTGTTCTGATTGGATCTTCCTTTCTTCCTAAGATAGTTTCTTCTGGGTGATCCAAGCTACTTCTGGGTAATCTCTTCTGAGGTTGATCAGCAGCTGTTGTAGGATTGCTAGCAGTGCTCCTTTCAGACGTTGAAGGAGTGTCTGTGTTGAGAGCTTCTGATGACTTGTTTTCAGAACCTGTAAATTCAATTTCCATACCTGCAAAAACTTCACTCTGCTTTGACTTTTCAGAGTCAAGCTTATCATCAAAACGAACACTGATTGATTCTTCCACAATCTGTGTTTCTGTATTGTATACTCTGTACCCTCTTGAGCGTTCAGAGTATCCTAACATAATACACTTCTGTGCTTTAGAGTCAAACTTGTTCAAATAATTCTTTGTATTTAACATAAAACAGGTACATCCAAATGGATGAAAGTATGAAATGTTGGGCTTTCTGTTCTTCCACAATTCATATGGAGTCTTTTCCAGAATAGGTCTTATTGAGATTCTATTCTGAATGTAGCACGATGTGTTTATTGCCTCTTCCCAGAAGATCTTAGCAACGTTTGTCTCATTGATCATGGTTCTGGCCATTTCTTGCAATGTTCTGTTCTTTCGTTCTACAACTCCATTTTGTTGGGGAGTTCTAGGACAAGAGAAATCATGCAGAATGACTCTGTCATTAAAGAATGACTCAAAATCTTTGTTTTCAAACTCTCCACCATGATCACTTCTGACTTTAACGATTCTAAGATCCTTTTCATTCTGAACTTGGTTACAGAAGGTAATAAACACATAGTGTGACTCGTCCTTGTGTCTTAAGAACTTTACCCATGTCCATCTGCTATAGTCATCTACGATTACTAACCCATACTTCTTGCCACTGACTGAAGCAGTTTTAACTGGTCCAAACAAGTTAATGTGCAGAAGTTCTAATGGCTTAGAGGTGGAAACAACATTTTTAGATTTAAAAGAAGTTTTTGCAAACTTGCCTTTCTGAAATGCTTCACATAGAGCATCTGAATTGAACTTCAAATTAGGAAGTCCTCTGACCAGATTGAGTTTGTTAATCTGAGATATTCTTCTCATACTAACATGCCCCAATTTTCTGTGCCAGATCCACTGCTCGTTGTTAACAGACAGAAGGCACTTTTCGTTATGACTTTTTAGTTCAGAAAGTTTGATTTTGTAAATGTTGTTTTTCCTCTTTCCATTAAACAGGATAGTCCCATCTTTCTGAATAACAGCTTTACATGATTTTTGATTAAAGATTATATCATAACCGTTATCACTTAATTGACTTATGGATAACAGATTATGCATTAATCCATCTACTAGCAGAACATTATTAATAGAGGGAAGATTTCCATTACCTACAGTTCCAGAGCAAATTATCTTTCCCCTCTGATTGCCTCCAAAGCCAATGTGGCCTCCAGGCTTAAGTTCCAGGCTTTGGAATATATGCCTTCTTCCCGTCATGTGTCGCGAGCAGCCAGAGTCCAGGTACCATGACTGGTGTTTCTGATTTGCTGCTAAAGATATCTACAACATGTATTATTTTATCCTTAGGTACCCAGATTTTCTTGGGTCCTGATTTGTTAGATTTTCCAAAACTCTGGTTGAATTTTGGTTTCACAGAGTACTTACTGCTAGTGTATTTAATATCATGTGTGTGACCATACACAAAATGTGAATTCAAAGGAGTGTGTTTAATGGTTAAATCCATGACATTCTTTGGTGTAAGAACCTTACCTTGGTATCCTATTCCCTTCCTGCCGTTTCTGCTAACTCCATAGATCATTGAAGCCATTTTGCTTCTATCTATGCTTTTAGCAAGGAACTTCTGGAAACTGTGATCATACTCCTTGATGATCTCATCAGCGTTGCTGGGAGTTTCAGAAATTGGTTCCTTCTGAGAGTTTTGTAAAGTATTTTCTAATTTTGAAATTTTATTTCTCAGCTCAGAATTCTCCAATTTGAGACTCTCAGTCTTATTAGAGTCAAATTCAAGATTCCTTTTCAGGTTTCTGAATTTAACTCTAATCTGCTGATACCTTTCCAGAATTTCATTAAGGCTTTCAGCAAGTTCAGCCTTGGTAAAATTAACTGCAAAGTCAGGAAATACCTCTTCAGTATCTGATTCTGAGTCTGATTCAGAAGCTTCACTATCTTCTGAAATGTTGGCCATGAGAGCTATGTTTGCTCTCTCATCATCTGATTCTGAGTCAGCTTCAGACGAGTCAGAGTCATCCCATGTAGCCATGAGACTTTTCTTCTTTTCTCTTCCAAACTTCTTTTTGGGCTTTTCCCTCTGAAGCTTTGGGCAGTCACTCTTGTAGTGTCCTTGTTCATTGCACTCATAGCAGATGATGTCCTTGGTGTTTGGCTTTCTGCTTCCTGAGGAGCCTTCAGATCTTCTGTATCCAGAGAAAGAATCTGTCCTTTTGTATCTAGAAGAAGACTCGTTCTGATCAGATCTTCTGGGATTCTTGAACTTCCTTTGCCTCTGCTTCCACAGTTGATTCACTCTTCTGGAGAGGAGGGAGAGTTCGTCTTCTTCTAATGAGGATCCATCAGATGTTTCTTCAACTGCCTGCAAAACTTTAGACTCGGATTTTTTGTTAGATTTTAATGCTAAAGGCTTACCTTGCTTATGGGGTTCATCAGCTTCTAGCTCTATCTCATGACTTCTGAGGGAGCTGATAAGTTCCTCCAGAGAAATTTTGTTGAGATCTTTTGCTAGCTTCAAAGCTGTAACCATTGGCCTCCACTGCTTGGGTAAGCTTCTGATGATTTTCTTGACGTGATCAGCAGTAGAGTAACCTTTGTCCAGAACCTTGAGACCAGCTACCAGAATCTGGAATCTTGAGAACATTGTTTCAATGGATTCACTTTCTTCCATTTTGAACGCCTCATACTTCTGAATGAGCGCCAGAGCTTTAGTTTCTTTGACCTGAACGTTGCCCTCATGCGTCATTCTGAGTGAGTCAAACATGTTCTTTGTTGTGTCTCTGTTGGAGATCTTTTCATATTCAGCATATGAGATGGCGCTGAGAAGGATGGTTCTGGCCTTGTGGTGATTCTTGAAGTCACGCTTTTGTTGGTCAGACATTGTTTTCCTATCAATCTTCTGACCGCTTGCATTCACAGGGTGCGTGTATCCATTTGTCACCATGTCCCACAGATCAGCATCATGTGCCAGAAAGAAGCTTTCAATTCTGTCTTTCCAGTAATCAAAGTTTTCTCCATCAAAGACTGGAGGTTTCCCGCTGAATCTGTCTCTGTCCTCATGGTTGTCATTGCTGGTGTGAGAATAATTTCCTGCCATTGTGTTTTTCTGACGCTGGATCTTGTACTGACACGGTTAAGTGTTTTAGCTCAGAACCAGGCGCTCTGATGCCAATTGAAGAAGTGAAAAACACAAGAAGGGGGGGTTGAATTGTAAAACTGAAAATCAATGCAATGAACACGATATTTTTATCCTGGTTCGTTTGATCTCAAACTACTCAGTCCACCTGTCAAGGTGATTTCGCCTCTCTCCAACGAGGTCTTAATCCACTATATTCATCTGAATATTACAATCTGCTTTAACAACTGCTAAAGCCTTCTTGATGCAAACCACAACCCGGTTTGTCAAGGAATCACTTTCTTACACAGAATGGAAATCTAGGTATGTGAGTGTTTTCTACAAAAACAGTTTATCACAACTGTGATATTACACAACTTAAGCTTATGAAACTAGATTGCTAAAATATAATTGAGTAAGGAATTATGGAGATTTTTAGCAAACTAAGAAAACGAGAAGATGTAGAATAGCTTTTAGGCGTGGAAATAGTTGTAGAGCATTAGCCAATTCAATCTTCATTGTCTTGTTTATATAGCACTGAATTTGTTGAACGTTGGAGCAATAATCTTGATTCAATGCCATTAACAAACTTTCCTTATTAAGCAGATCTTGTCTGGAATGATGCCGTTGATAATAATTCGCTTTGAATGCACAGTACCGTTGCTACTTAAAGCGTGTTTTGGCTTGGCCTCATTCTGACTCTGCTTAAGTGCTGATGAACTGTTGTTGTCTTTATCAGAGTGTTGAGCACAGTTCTATTCATCAAGCTTCAGCATTCGCGTGAGTTGTTCTTCTGATTCTGGTATTCTGATATAGCAACTTCTGATGCTGATGTTAATAACCAATATTCTGATGCTGATTAGGTGTGCTCTTGCTGATACCTATCAGAGTTTCTGCAAAACAGAAAGTAATATTTTAGGTAGCAAATAGTTCTTACATGAATCACATAATTTAATATATCTTTTCATTTTGTTATCATCAAAACTTAAACTTAGGGTAGTAGATTCAAACTTTGTTCTAACAAAAAGATGTGGACCAATGGATGAGATTCAAAACGCGTTAGTAATCAAATCCAATGGATCTGGCGCGCTGTGCATATCATGGTCATTAGTGAATAAAGCACTGGATCATTAATTAAATCAGATTTTCAAAAAAAAAAACAGATTCCATGCCTTCATTGGTTGGAAGATGACACGTTGGTCATTTTCAACCTCCAGCCAATGTGAATTGCAGGTCTGTCAAACTGTAAAATCAGAAGATCAGACCTATGCCATTCGCTTCGTCTCTTCAAGACAAAGACAACCACACATTCGCGACAAATTTATATAAGTTGTAGCTCAAGCAATTTGGAAGGAAAGTTTTGAAAAGGGATTTGAAATTTCATGGTCAAAACGTGTTTCCAGATAAAAGTAAGTGTTGCAACTAGAACCAGGGCAACGAGAGCATCACAATGACATCAAAGTTTTGAAGAATTGATGGGGAAATCTACCTATTAAAGTTGAGTTACAGAGCTCTGAAACTGGACTTCAATGGAGCAATATAGGGCACGATTCTTGAAGGTAATTGTATGGTTAGCTTTAGGGAAGATCAAGGAAGGTAAATTGATAGAAAAAATGGATTGAAAAAGGCTTGAATACTGATTTCGAAGTTAAAGAAATTTGAGTTATGGAATAAGTTTGGCAGGGTGATTTTGGATATCCAAGCTTGAGGAAATGAATGGGGGATGACCCTCTATTTATAGGAGAATGAATGTGATCCTCAAGCATGTGAAATGATGATGTTTGGAGGGAAATCGTGGGAGGTATGCAGGATGAACAAAGTGTGACTTGTTTAGCATCAACACTCAGCCAAATCGTGCGTTTCATGATGCTAAACACCTTTGGAAAGTTTATAAACATGATTAGAAGCAAAAACGCATGGAAAACTTGTGATTAGAAGCCAAAACAAAGATTTCAAAATCTGACTTGTGATGAAACTTCAATTTCAAGCTACCAATTTCAAAACAATGGCATTTTCAACTCAAGGGGTCTTATGGCATGATTCTTGATGCTTTAGAAAGATGAGGTTACAAGCTTTGGAATTGAAAAAAGAATGGAATCAAATGAATGCTTGAGCTGAAAGTTGCAATGAGTCAAAGTTGGAGAAAAGGGTTGACTTTCCATACTTAGAAATATTTCAAATTTTTCTTCAAAAGTGGCCTATAATGTTTTGCATCCAAACATGGCCTTCCACTTGGAAATTGCTCTTGACCAAAGAGGATGGCATGAAATAGACCTCTTGAATGACATTTTGAGACTTGAATCATTCAAAATCTCCAAAAACTGAGAGAGTTATGAATTGTTGAAGTTGGCAAAAAATCATGAAATGACCTATAATCTTTTGTATAATTAGGGTACCTTCCATCCATATTCTCACTTTTCACATAAAAGAATGAATAAAGTTCACATACTCAAGATAATTGTGGAAAAATAGTGGGCTCAAGGTGATTAAAATTTACCAAGTTATGATCATTTGAAGTCACACTTGAGAAATTGGGGGTTCATCTGGAGGACTTGTAATCTTTCTTCATCATCAAGTTTATTCCACATGAAAAATCCTTGAAAATTTTGAAGTTATTTGTTAATAACCCTTTGAAGAGAAGTATGTCTTTGGAATAACTCAAAAATACCAAAAGATGAGCAAGATATACTTCTTTGAAGTTCAAAACCCTAGCTCCAAGATCAAGGAAATCCTTTGAGGAACTTTGACAATTTTGAACAACCTTCTTGTGCCAACACTCTTGCTTTGTAAATAGAAGTTGTTAAGGATGATAATGAGAAATCATATCCATCAAAACCACTTCCATATCTTGAGAATTTAGAGAAATATGCACTTGTGACCAATGGGAACAAGTCCTTGTCCAACCATGACAACTTCTTCAATTAACCCCTTGTACTTTTGAATAAATATTGATAACTTTTAAATGTGATGAACCAAAAATAAACCATGCCATGTAATTTATTCCAAAACAACTTTAATGGTGAGGTTTGAAGTTCTCAAGTTTTATTGACTAGGGCGTGGAAATAAACTCATGAACCCATGGATCAACTTTCTAAACCACATTGCATTTTCCTACATTATTAACAAGCAAGACAAGCCAACATCGTATTTTATTAATCAAAAGAAAAATTAGGACAAAACATTCATGGTCACAAAAGAAAACAAGTCAATGTGCTTGGTGATTCCTCAAAGAGCAAAGCTAAAGATAGGGAGGAGAACCAAAAGCCCTAATGTGATCTTGTTGTTATTGAATCAATATGGTATTATGAAGGGATCTTAGGGGGGAAAATTGGGGTACAACACCCTGATTATTACTGCGTCTGGGACAATTCCGTTTTCCTCTGATAAAGCTATCCTTTGGAATAATGGATCTAATATCTACTACCATAGAGTCAAGAAGGAACCATTGACTGTTGAAGTTTAAAATGCTGAAGTTACTGATCCTGATGTTGGCAATATTGTTAGGACTAGTAAGGTTACCCGGAGTGGAAGGGTTTTATCTCCAAAGATATCTTTGAAGACTGTTACTGCACCAGTTTGTATCACTGCTACTGAATCAACTACTGAAATCTGAGATAAAGAACATATGACCGAGCATGCCCAGACGGAGGCACCAAATGAAATTACTATTGAATACCCCTCCAAGCAAGAGACAGAGGAAATATTAAAGATTATCTGAAAGAGAGACTACAATATTATTGAATAGCTGGGGAAGACCCCATCCAAAATATCTATGTTATCCCTGTTGTTATGCTCCGAAGCTCATGCTCAGGCTTTGGTGAAAATTTTGAAATCTTCTCATGTACCGCAAGAAATATCTGTTGATCAGTTTGAAAATCATATTGCTAGCCTGACAACTAATAATGGGCTAGGCTTTTCAGACGCATACTTAACTCCCGCATGAAGGAATCATAATAAGGCCCTGCATGTCTCTATTGAGTACATGGGCAATACCTTATCCCATGTGTTGGTAGACACAGGTTCCTCGTTAAATGTATTGCCAAAAGCTACTTTAGACAAACTTGACTATGAAGGGATTGTTCTAAAACCCAGTGATATCGTGGTAAGAGCTTTTGATGGTTCAAAGAGAATGGTGCATGGAGAGGTTGATCTTCCAATCAAAGTGGGTTCCCAGATCTTTGAATATACTTTCTATCTGATGGATATTCGTCCATCCTATTCTTGTTTGCTGGGACACTCTTGGATTCATGGGGCAGGTGCTGTTACTTCTACTATACACCAGAAGTGTAGTATCACATGAGGGGAAAGATTGTTACAGTTTGTGGCGAAGAAGAATATATGGTGAACCATTTGAATTCTTTCAAGTATGTCGAGGTGGATGATGAATTCTTCGAGACTCCTTTCCAGACCTTTGAAGTTGTTTCTCAGACAACCTCAGTTGATAAAACTGCTTCTGCCGTTCCTAAGACTCCAACAAATATGGCTTCTCTGAAAGATGCTAGGGATATGGTTAAATAAGGTGGTTGTACTGTTTTAGGTCAGCTCCCATATATTCCTTATAAATTTGATAAATTTGTTTTGGGTTTCACTTCTCAGGCTCAGAGTTCTGTCCGTCGTGCTCGTGCTCATATGGGAGACCGCCATTCCACATCAATAGTAATGGAGTTCATAACAATCATGTCAACATTGTGGAAGACGTTGATGGTGACTATGACATAGACAGTTGGATCTTCCCTAATACTGGCCATGGGTTTAACAATTAGACGGCTGAAGACTTTATACCAATCTCCTTTAGTAGGGAGTAAATGCTATTTCCTATTTTCTTACTTTTAGTTTTCTGGTTATGTAATTTAAACAATGAACTTTAAGCCATGTGCCTTACCCGGGGCACAACGGTCCATTTGTTAGAGTTGTCATTATTCATTAGCATATTTTCATATAATAAATCATTAGACGTTTGTGTTGTACCCCAAAATTTTCCCACCCATATCCCTCAAGACATTGCAAGAATAATCTCCAAGTTGCTCAAGATGGCTCAAGAGTTGGACAATCAAATCATCTCCTAAGGCAGTCAACCTCAAGTTAGGGTTTTGTGTTGCATCAAGGTACTTACATCCAAATGAAATCAAGTGCTCCCCAATGTCCTAATATGTTCTCAAGATCATCCATGTCAAATTTCAAGCCTTGCAGAGGAAGTTTGGTCAGTCAATTGCTCAAGAGGTCCAAAAATCGACTATGCTAGGGCAAAAGTCAACTGTGACCTACAAATAGTCAAATCTCAAGATTTTTTGTCAACATTCTCATTTTGAAGGATAATTCATCATTTGATCAAGGGTTGATCATGATTCATCAAGGATTGCTCAAAATTCATCAAGATTCAAAAGTTGCTAAATTAGGGTTTTGCAGGAAAAGTCAACTTAACTTTGACCAAGCATAACTTTTTCATACTTTATGAGAAATGACCCATCCAATGCTCATTTTGAATAGGATGAAATTTACTAGAATCCATCTTCACACCCCAAGATCACGATATGCACTCACAAAAAGTTACAAATTTGGACATTATAGGTCATTTTTGAAAGTCAACAAAAACACCTATTTTTCCAAAGCTTATAACATGAGCATGGAATATAAAAATGAGATGAGATCAAAAGGGTTGGTTATATGACATCTCAAGGTTTCTAAAAAGTCCAAGAACACTTCCAAAAGTTCAAAATTGAAGAAGTTATGCATTGTTGAAGTTGGGCATTTTTCCAAAATTGCCAAAGGTCAACTATCCCCAAAACTTCAAATTTTGCCAAAAGGGACCACTTTTTTCCACTTGATTTGATCTTGTCACACCATACAAATGTCCTATCTTCAGTCTCATTTCCATTTATTAATTTTTCTATTTTATTTGATTTTTATTGAATTAATTCATTTTAAATCAATTTAAATCCAAATAAAATCTAAAAATTGATCACTTGGTATCTTTTTGATTGATATAGGTCTTAAATATCATCATGTACACAATCAAATCCGAATCAAGCCATATCATGCACAAAATATTGGATTTGGAATGAAATTGGAAGCTTTTTAATGGAGGATCATATCATATCTTCAAACATCAATGCACCAGGATTGAAAGCCCAAAACTTGACCTAATTGCTTCCATATTACTTATACAATGAAAAGGCACGAATTTCAGAACAAGGAGGCTGCAAAATCAAAGACAAAAACTTGAGAAATTTGGAAAAAAAAGCTTGAAACTGAAATCTATATTAGAGGTCGATTCAAAGCAAAAACTCAATATAGACCTCTTGCTGCAGATCCACTGAAGCATTAGCAATCAAAATCAAGCTCTGAAACATCCCCAATCGCGCTGTAAGTATCCATGGAAATCGCCCTGCATCTGAAATCGAAACCTCTCATTCTTGCATTTTTTTGACAAACCATGGACATATTCTTGATCTTTGTATGATTTCCAAACTGTCTGCAATATTTGATTGTGTTTTTGTAGCCTGTAATGCCATACCCGAAACTAGGGTTTTTGGTTCTTGTTTTTAGGCGTTTGAGTTTGAGGAAAAATTGAGGCAAATAATGGACATGGATGAAATCAGGAGAGGAAGACGAGCATGGCTGTGGTTTTAGTTTGAGTTTTCATGGCCTAGAATTCATTTTAAGAGCAAGCCACGTATTTAGCTGCGGATAAGAATCCGCAGGTAAATATCCAGGGGCCAACGAAGAAGGCGACTACGTGCCCCCGCCTCATTGGATCATTCATAATTTCGCGCTTATTTTCTATAATTTATGGCTTTGTTTTGTTTGCTAATATATTAATTCTTACCTATTCCACTAACAATTAAAAGGCAGTGGTGTAGTGGTAAATGCGCTTGTACAAGATCCAATGGGACCTGGGTTCGAATCCCAGGTCCCCCAAATGCATTTGTTTCATTTTTCAACAGGTGATTCCATGCAATATCCAAAGCGTAGCATACCATATACCATCATCCAATCATCTGCCAGATGGCCTCTAGGCCAAATCTGATGGCCCAGATGGAAGGCCTATCATATGCTCCAGTCAACGTGTCACATGGAAGCGCAAAAAGTCAGCCAGGCTTGCAACGTTTGGGCCTCAAAAATGTTGATTTCACTCCCTTTCCAGGCCCAACACCCCCTTGAGTATTTCTTTCTTATTTTTTATCTTATTTTATTTATATGTTTTATTAATTATTTTTATTATCACTAACCAATTAATATTTTTTTCTCATAAAATCAAAAACCAAAAAATTTATTTTATTTATTAAAATTAAATTCATGACTTTATTTTTGTAAATAAATTAATTTAATTAATTTAGTGTTTAATTAGGTTTAACTTTTAACATTTTTTGCAATATTTAAAATCAATGTAGATAATTAGTTTTTATTGACATTAATCAAAATTTATTTTATTTCTTTAAATATCCAAAAATCCAAAAATACTTTTTTTAATTAATTAATTAATTAATTTAATAATTAACTTAGATTTAATTCCATTTAATTCAAAAATAACAAAAAATGCTTTCTTTCAAAAAAGGGTCAAAACCCTAAAAAAATGCACCGTTTTAATTTCTTGCACGCGATCCATTTTACCAATATAGTAATTGCTTCCGGAATATAGTAGCTTTAAATAGGACTTTGATTATTTTATCGCTTTCTTTTATTTTCCGCAATTTAAATTAAAGGGTTGTTTTTGGCGATGTAAATACCCGACGCCTTGTAATAGTTTAGATTTAATTTCTGCAAATTTAATTTCTGCAATCTATAAACTATTAGATGTTTGATAATAGGGAATGCATGGCAAGATCAAATGTATGAAATTAAAATCAACATAGCTCACCCCTTGACATGTACAAAGATAAAATTAATCAAAATAACACACTCGCACATGCGCACTCTTAGGGTACACCTCACTTGGTTGCCTTCAAACCCGATCATTGAGTATAGGAAGTTTTAGAGGTCTCCCTCTTGTCCAAACATCATAGTCGCCTCGAAACAGTTGCCTCGGAAAAATGATCTAAGACATTAGGGTTATCGCTAAGGCGTCCTAACATTGCTTTAGTGACCACACGTCCCTTAATCGAATTGACCCTTAAAACTCCAACGACGATGCTCCCTACTCCTCAATAGTGGGATAACATTGTCTAAAGGACATTTGTACAAATTAATTCCTTTTTCGAGTAGGTAGATGGTTCTTAAGTACTTGCTCATTCTAAAACAAAACAAAACTTTTCGCACTTACACCTTTCAAACAAAAACTTCTTTCAAACCCACAAACACAAAGAAAAGCAAATTTTGAAAACACTTTGAGCAAGTACCTAAGAGCCCGTGGATAACCACTGATAGAAAGGGTGCTAACACCTTCCCTTTCTATAATCTACCCCCCGGACCCGAGAAACATCTCGAAAAAGGAATTTTTCTGTTCCTTTCCTTGTTGGATAAAATAAAAGACGGTGGAGACTCTTGCTTACCACGACATTTTGCGAAAACAAACGCAAAACGCAAACCAACATTCCAAAAATAGTCAGTTCTCTTCCCACCGTATCACAGAACTGGCGACTCTGCTGGGAAAATATTAATAAGTGAGGTGTACCTTAGGATTAGATCATTGTGTTTTCAATTGTTTGCTTTGCAAGCTTTATACTTGTGGGCTTGTATCAGAGTTACTATATATCCTAATCCGGATCTGGGGATACCCTTTAGGTAAGTAGCAATAAACTGTGAGGGAATTGTACGGCGTAGACCGATACGGTTGAAGCAGTAGCTACGTTGGTGTGGCACTTTAGATTGTACCAATATCCCTTGTGTTGGAACAAGGAGAATATGGGTTATCTAAGGGGTCATTAAGCACCAACTGACCTTAGAACCTTTAAATTGACCAACTTGGCCATAGAATAGTAGCAGTATGCTACACTCATTGAGACTAAACTCTCGCAATGATTCCGACCGCAAGAAAAGGTTGCTAAATTGGAATTATGACCGATCGAAGGTAGTTAGTGATATTGAGATCCTCTAGAACCCAGTTACTATTTTTAGGACATGTTTAAACCAACTAAACTGAAAGAGGGTAGTACCTAAGCTCCTTGCCAGCCTGAAATCTAAGGGCTCTCTGTGTGACTTGTGTGCCTTTACCATGTTTGCTATTTGTGGATACTTGTGGTATGCTTACAATCATGACATCATGACATCATAACATTGCATACATCTTGCATTGGGCTAACCTATTTAAAAGACAGGAGGGATTCATCTTTGTTCTGTTTTGTAGGTCATCATGATGCCCATGCGTGAGAATACCATCTGGATCAACTTTGTCCAGGTTCCCACCTTGCTTAAAGAGTTAGTTGCCAAGATGCCTGACACTACTTCCTTCATCAGGAGACATGGGTATCTTCTCAGTTTGGTCACCTCCAAATTGGATGAGCAGATGATGAGTGTTCTAGTCCAGTTCTATGATCCGCTGTTCCATTGCTTTACTTTCCAGGACTACCAGTTGGTTCCCACCCTAGAAGAGTTCTCTGAGCTGCTCGGTATCTTTATTCTGGAGCAGACCCCATTTACTGGTTGGGAGAAGATTCTTACGCCGGAAGAGATTGCTTCAGCCCTTCATTTGACAAAAGAGGAGGTAATGGCCAATTGGGAAACTAGAAGTGGAGCAAAGGGCTTTCTGACTAAGTTCTTGGTTGGTAAGGCTTACTATTTCTGGGATAGTCTAGACTTCAAGGCATTCGAGGATATTCTGGCTCTTCTAATATATGGCTTGGTATTGTTTCCGAATGCTGACTCCTTTGTTGATGTGAATGTGGTGAAAATCTTCATCTCTCGTAATCCTGTACCCACTCTCTTGGGTGACATTCTTCATCAGCTTTATGCCCGTACTGTCCAAAAACGGGGAACCTTGATGTGCTGTGCTCCGTTATTGGCGAGGTGGTTTATTTCACACCTCCCTAAATCAGTGCTGAAGAACAAAGAAGGCGTGGGCTGGGCTTATAGGGTTATGTCTCTCTCTCATAATGACATTATCTGGACTATCAAGGGTATGGACGAGGTGGCTATTATTGATCGATGTGGGGAATACCCCAATGTTCTGCTGATAGGAACCAATGGAGGAATTTCTTACAACCCATGCTTGGCCTTGCGTTAGTTTGGGTGAGCCAGAAGAGAAGTACCTCATGAGTTGTTAATGCCTAGTATCATCTTTGATTTTCAAGGGGACAGCGATGAGCAACACCGCAGATTCATAAGGGCTTGGGATAGAGTTCGCAGATCTGATCCACACGAGCTGGGCCCAAAGACTTCACTTCTGATGGAGCCATATCTCAGATGGGTCTGTATCCGTGCCCAAAAGCTGGGTATACCATATGAAGTCGTCCGGCCTATCATTGTTGAAATTGCTAATGAAGAAGGGGTTCTTCCAACCATCCTCCATCCTCATATGCCCACTGACATTGGGGCACTGAAGAGGTCTTGGATGCAGCTGAGAGAAGAACGGGATGCTTACCGAGAAAGGTTTAACGAGCAAGAGCAGAAGATCCAGAAGTTGACTAGGCAGCTGGAGAACGAGCGGATTCTCAATGACTATGTCCGCATCGACAAGAAGAGACCATGGGAGCACTGACTGTCCTTTGATTATGTCCTTTCCAGTTTTTATTTACTTTTCAGTATTTCCTTTCATGTAACGCCTTAAGGGCATCAGTTGAACAATTGGAATTTCAAAGTTTATCTAATAAAGTGTGTTTCCTTTCTGTTTACAAATTTGAATCTCCCGATTGTCTTTGAAATCATATCATACGCATTTCATCCCATGCACTTCATAACAGGTACCCATTATAGGTCTCTTATCTTCTTCGTTGTTTATTTCAGCACTCATCATGTCTGCTGAACCTTCAACTGAGCAAGCAATCAAGGCCCTACAGGCCCAGAATGCCCAATTCCAAGAGCTGTTCATGAATCTAGCTAAGGGTCAGCAAGATCTGAAGACCCTGATTCTGAAAGAGAAGAAGAAGAAAAAGAAGAGGACAATCCTGTTTAACACATGTCACAGGTTTGGAAACAGACTACAGAATGAAGTTGATTTGACCACCTCATCTGGAGGGAAAGATAGTCAGGAAGAAAGGAGGGCTCCTAGCCCTGTGGTCTCAGACAACGAGACGGATTTCGATGAAGACCAGTATCCTCCGGCCGAGGATAGATACAAACAATTGGAAGACCGGTTGAGTGCGATGGAAGTTCAGAAAGTGCCTGGTCTAGATTTTGGTGATCTGGGTCTATCATCTGGGGTGGTGATTCCCCACAAGTTCAAGGCACCAGCCTTTGCTAAGTATGACAGAGTTTCTTGTCCGAAGCTGCACCACTGGTCATATGTAAGGAAGATTTAGCCGTACACCGCTGATAAGAACCTATGGATCCACTTCTTTCAAGACAGTCTCTCAGGGACTCAGCTTGAGTGGTTTTACCAGTTAGACGGAGCCAGTATTCGCAGTTGGGAAGATTTGGCTACTGCTTTCTACAGGCAGTACCAATACAATTCCGACCTCTCTCCCACGCGTACCCAACTTCAGGGTATGTCAATGGGAACGGGTGAAGGTTTCAAAGATTATGCTCAGAAGTGGAGGGACCTCGCTGGAAGAGTGCAACCACCCTTGGCTGATCGGGAGCTTGTGGATATGTTTCTGGGGACCTTGTCTGGTCCATTTTTCAACCATCTGATTGGAAGTTCTTCGTCTGGGTTTACAGAGCTAATTATGACCGGTGAAAGTATTGAGGCTGGTATTAAGGCTGGTAAGATACAGAAGGGTGCTTCATCGAGCACCGAGAAAAAGCCTTTCAAGAAAGAGTCTAATGCTGTCTACAGTTCGAAAAGCCAGAATAGACCTGAACACCGCCAAGCTGTTAATGCAGTTGTTATTTCAAGACCTGCTGGTGCTCCTCAGCACAACAATCAACAAAAGGACGAGAAACTGCGAAGGCAATTCACCCGTCTCAGCATGACTTTGTCTCAGATTCTGCCACAGTTGTTAAAAACCAATCTAGTGATTCCAAGGGAGGCCCCGAAGAATTCTAACACTACATCACCAAAGTATAACCCTAATGCCCGTTGTGCTTTTCACTCTGATAGCCCGAGGCATAATACAGATGATTATTGGTCTTTGAAGAATAAGATACAAGACTTAATTGATGCTAAGGAGATTGAGTTTGAGGCGCCTGAAAGACCTAATGTTGTGACTGCTTCTATGCCCAAGCATGGAGTGAATGCTATAGATGAAGACTCGTTTGTGGTTTTTGTGAACGACATTGTTACCCCTTTGATGACTGTGAAGAAGAACCTTTTTCTAGCCGGTTTATTTCCGGGCTGTGATGAAGGTTGCCGTATGTGTTTTATTCTACCTACCGGTTACCATCTTTTGAAATCAGGTGTCCAACGCCTGATGGATAGTAAAGAAATTCCGTTTGAGAAGACTGTTGTTCCTTTAGTCCATACTGAAGAAGTTGCCATTATCACCATCTTCGATAATTCTTCCAAGGCTTCCTCGAGAAAGCCTGTTAGAATTACATCTGTTCCAAGAATCGCACCTGTGATAATCACCGTTCCCGGGCCTATCCCCTACACCTCTGATAAAGTTGTCCCTTGGCACTACGGGGCTGATGTTTATTTTCATGGAGTTAAACAAGAGCCGGATGCTGATACTGACGTCAGCAACATTGTTGGACCTGCTAAAGTCACCCGCAGCAGGAGACTTTTCTCACCTGATATCTCTCCACCAACTGCCTGAAAGCTTGTTGTTATTACACCTGCCAGTGTACCTGCTACTATTCCTGTTCAAGTTCCTATTCTTACCCCTGTCGCCGAGTCATCTGACACTCGGGGAAAAGGGATCACCGGTGAGCCTGCCCAGACGGAGGCACCGAAGACGATTACTGTTGAAGCTTCTAAACAAGAGATGGAAGAGATTCTGAAAATCATCAAAAAGAGTGACTACAATGTAGTTGAACAGCTGGGGCAAACCCCGTCCAAGATTTCTATGTTGTCACTGTTGCTATGCTCAGAGGCCCATGCCAAGGCTCTGATTACCTTCTTAAAGACTGCCCACGTACCACAGGAGACATCAGCTGATCAATTTACAGATTTCATGGCCAATTTGACTGCAAATAATGGGTTGGGTTTCTCTGACGCCGACTTGACTGCTAAGGGGAAGAATCACAATGATGCCCTGTATGTCTCCATTGAATGCAGGGGCACTACTCTTGCTCATGTGTTGGTGGATACTGGTTCCTCATTGAACGTTTTGCTTAAGAAAGCTCTAGACCGGTTGGACTGTGAAGGGTTGGAGCTGAAGCCAAGCAACATTGTTGTTAGGGCCTTTGATGGGTCTAAGAGAATGGTGCATGGAGAAGTTGATATTCTGGTTAAGGTTAGTTCTCAGGTTTTCAACTCTACGTTCTATGTGATGGACATTCGGCCATCTTATTCCTGTTTGCTGGGTCGTCCATGGATTCACAAAGTTGGGGCAGTAACCTCAACGCTCGACCAGAAGCTGAAGTACCCGGTCAAAGGGAAGATTGTGACAGTTCAAGGAGAGGAGGAGTACATGGTTAGCCACCCCAACTCTTTCCGATATGTAGAGATGGATGGAGAGTTCATTGAGACCCCATTTCAGCATTTTGAAGAGGTTCCCCAGAAACTGGCGTCAACCGATACTATTGTTTAAGATTCTCCTATAAAGATGGCTTTCTTTAGGGATGCCCGGGCTGTTGTCGAGAAAGGTGGGTGTGCAAATTGGGGCCAACTCCCTGATTTCACACAGAAGACTAACAAGTTTGGTTTGGGTTTCACTGCAGAAGCTCAAAGGGCTGTTCGGAATGCACGAATCAGAAGACCTCCCGTGTTCATCAGCAACTCGAGAGTGAATGCCATTGAAGACGATGTAGAAGAGTCTGAATTCGACAGCTGGATCTATCCTATGACCGACGGTGGACCAAGCAACTGGACAGCAAATGAATTCATCCCTATTTCTTTTGTTACCCAATAATGAAACTTTTAGTTTTGAATATGTAACAGACAATGCTTTAAACTTTATGGCCCGGTGTCTTACCCGGGGCACCGTGGCTTCATTTGTGAGGGCTTTTTGTATGTCATTTTCATATATCATTAATAAAAGCATTGGACGTTTCTTACATTTCAAATTTTGCGCTCCTTGTTTTTCTTTTTATATATTGTAAAACAGCTATTTTGCACACACTCACGTATCATGATCTACATCCACTCTGGATCCCACTGATAACGACTCTGCTACTTCCAGTTATGACTTCGAAAATCCGATCAACTTAGCCGAAGATGAAGGTGAAGATGATTGTGAAGTGTCGGGTGAGTTTGTTAGACTGCTGCTTCAAGAAGAGAGGGACATATTGCCTCCAAGCCATTAATTCTGATACCTCCAATTGTAGGAAGACCGTTGATCTCATACTTAAAATGCTGGATAATACAAAAAGGTGTTCTGGGTCAACATGACGAGTCTGGCCGAAAAGAGCATGCTATTTACTGCTTTAGCAAAAAGTTTACCGACTGTGAGACCCAATAACTCACTGCTCGAGAGAACTTGCTACGCTTTGGAATGGGCTGCTCGCCGGCTGAGACAGTACATGTTGACTCATACTACTCTTTTGATACCAAAAGATCTAAACGTATTAGCGGCACCTTGGCCTTTTGCAATGTGGGGCATTGATATGATCGGCGAGATCAGACCTACGACTTCCAATGGGCATCGTTTCATCCTGGTAGCGATTGATTACTTTACGAAGTGGGTTGAAGCAACTTCCTTTTCTACTGTAACCAAGAACTTCGTGGCACGTTCCATTCGGCACAATCTGATCTGTCGATACGGTGTACCAGAGAGGATCATTATGAACAATAGTACCAATCTTAACAACAAGATGATCACTGAGCTCTGCAAGCAATTCAAGATACATCATCATAACTCTTTTCCCTACCGGCCGGAGATGAATGGGGTTATTGAAGCGGCTAATAAGAACATTAAGAAGATTGTGCAGAAGATGACAGTGACATACAAAGACTGGCACGAGATGTTACCATTCGCTCTTTATGGGTACTGTACCTCAGGACGGACGTTAACAGGGGCAACGCCCTATTCCTTGGTTTATGGTATGGAGACAGTCTTTCCCATCGAAGTTCAGATACCCTCTCTTAGGATCATGAAGGATGCAGGTTTGAGTGAAGATGACTAGATTCAGACCCGACTTGATCAGCTGAACCTAATTGACGAAAAGAGACTTACTGCTATTTGTCATGGTCAGACGTACCAAACACGGATGATCAAGGCATTTAACAAGAAAGTCAGACGACAAGAGTATCAAGTTGGACATCTAGTAATCAAGCGCATTATCCTACCTCAAGGTGATCCCAGGGGAAAATGGACCCCTACTTACGAAGGGCCATTCGTGGTTAAGAACATTTTCTCAAGAGGAGCTATGATTCTAACCACCATGGATGGTGACGACCTTCCTCACCCCGTCAATGCAGACATAGTGAAAAGATACTATGCATGATAAAAGACCCGCTAGGTTGACTGGCCTAGGAAAAAATAAGGGCTTCCCGGCGAACCAAAAGGGTTCGGGCAAAAATAAGGGATGAAAATGAAAAAATTTGTACACCCGGCAAGTCGAAAACCTGAAAAGGCGACTTGGGCAAAAAAGGGTATCCCGGTGGACTGAAAACCCGAAAGGGCGGTCCAGGCAAAAATTAGGGATCAAAGTGTAACACTATGTCTCATTGGATCACCTTGCATCCAGACTTCAGTATCAACTATCAAGCTCGGACGGCACTAATCAATCTGATTCATCTTCAACCAGTAGCAAAGTGATGAGATGCTCGAGGACATAAAGGTAATAGCAGAGTTGGAACCCAGTGGGATTACTCACATAGCTGTTTTGTTTAGTTTTTCACAAATTGTGTAAATTTTATTTGTTCGGCGGCGTTCTCTTACTAGGACGTTAGTCTCTTGTACAAAAACGCCTATTTACAGGCCAAACTTCAAAATCAATACAATTCATTTTCAAAGAAATTTCAAACTGTTTTTCCTTTATCTGTTTTGTTTTGGAAAGAACGTCCAATGTTCATTTTTGATATATGAATTTGACATTAATTGTTGCTCATAAATATTTACATGCAAACAAAAGATGAATTACTAGTAATATCAGAAACAGGGGCAATAAGAATTGTCCGAACTGTTTAAGTTGCTTCGTCCACCAAGTACAAAGGTAGATTCAGCTGAAGAATATGGCTAAGATATCTTCACTCCTCGCAAAGTAAGACAATAATGGTAGCTCCTCCTCCCAGCTGAGACTTGCAAATATGAATGAACCAGCAATACTCTCCCCAAGCAGAGTTGGTCTACCATCAGCACTAAAAAAGGTCTTAATATTCCGCAGCAGAGTATAAGAATATTCCCCAGCAAGTATAAGAGTATCCCCGACATTCTTAATATTCCTTAACAAAGTATAAGAATGTTCCCCGACAGTATACAAGATACCCCCAGTGGAATCAATATTTCCCCAGAACGGTCTGAAAAAGCTTCCCCAACGAAGTTGAATCATCTTCCCCAGTAGACTCTGGAAGTTTATCCCCAGCGGAGTACAAAAATAAATCTCCCCAGCCAAATTCAAAGGATCACTCACAACAGAATTCAGAGGGTTATCCCCACAAAAGTCTAAACAGGGTTATCCCCAGCAAGTTGCAATTGAAAGATCATCCCCAGCGAAGTTCTTTCCTTTCACAAACAGGAATTCAATCCTCAACATATTCAATATCACCAGCAACGGTAATCCATCCCCAGCGGAGTTTATCGTTGAAATCCCCAGCGGAGTTTATCAGCAGAATCCCCAGCGGAGTTTATCGTTAAAATCCTCAGCAGAGCAACTCTCCCCCATGGAGTAATTCCCCACAGAGTAATCTCCTCATCAGTTTATTCCCCAACGGAGTTATCTTCTCCTACAGGTTTATTCTCACAGTCATCTTCGTTGTCATCCCCAGCGGAAACGAAGAATTCAACTCTACTCTCCAGCAGCTATCCGGGATTTATTTTCCCCAGCTAAAGCATTACATTTCCATACATCATGATACATGCATATACGCATCATATAACACAATCTCATTTATTTTGAGAACATCATTGCTTGATCCATATCATGCATTGCATATGACTGACCTTTACCTTTCAAGAAAGATGCAGTTAAGTTCTCAGCTATGTCAAAGGAGACAAAACCAGTTAAATCAATTCCTAAAGATTTTTCTGAGGCCAACCCAATCAAAGGAGACAAAACCAATTAAATCGATTCCTAAAGATTTTTCTGAGGCCAACCCAGTCAAAGGAGACAAAACCAGTTAAATCGATTCCTAAAGATTTTTCTGAGGCCAACCAAGTCAAAGGAGACAAAACCTGTTAAATAGATTCCTAAAGATTTTTCTGATGCCAATCCAGTCAAAAGAGACAAAACCAGTTAAATCGATTCCTAAAGATTTTTCTGAGGCCAACCCAGTCAAAAGAGACAAAACCAGTTAAATCGATTCCTAAATATTTTTCTGATGCCAATTCAGTCAAAAGAGACAAGACCAGTTAAATCGATTCCTAAAATTTTTCTGATGCCAATTCAGTCAAAAGAGACAAGACCAGTTAAATCGATTCCTAAAGATTTTTGTGATGCCAATCCAGTCAAAGAAGACAAAACCTCCTATGGTCCAGTTAAATCGATTCCTAAATATTTTTCTAATGCCAATCCAGTCAAAGGAGACAAAACCAGTTAAATCGATTCCTAAAGATTTTTTTGAGGCCAATCCAGTCAAAGGAGACAAAACCAGTTAAATCGATTCCTAAAGATTTTTTTGAGGCCAATCCAGTCAAAGGAGACAAAACCAGTTAAATCGATTCCTAAAGATTTTTCTGAGGCCAATCCAGTCAAAGGAGACAAAACCAGTTAAATCGATTCCTAAAGATTTTTCTGAGGCCAATCCAGTCAAAGGAGACAAAACCAGTTAAATCGATTCCTAAAGATTTTTCTGATACCAATCCAGTCAAAGGAGACAAAACCAGTTAAATCAATTCCTAAAGATTTTTCTGATACCAATCCAGTCAAAGGAGACAAAACCAGTTAAATCGATTCCTAAAGATTTTTCTGAGGCCAATTCAGTCAAAAGAGACAAAACCAGTTAAATCGATTCCTAATGATTTTTCTGAGGCCAATTCAGTCAAAGGAGACAAGACCAGTTAAATCGACTCCTAAAGATTTTTCTGATACCAATCCAGTCAAAGGAGACAAGACCAGTTAAATCGATTCCTAAAGATTTTTCTGATACCAATCCAGTCAAAGGAGACAAGACCAGTTAAATCGATTCCTAAAGATTTTTCTAATGCCAACCCAGTCAAAAGAGACAAGACCAGTTAAATCGATTCCTAAATATTTTTCTGATGCCAATTCAGTCAAAATAGACAAGACCAGTTAAATCGATTCCTAAAGATTTTTCTGAGGCCAATTCAGTCAAAAGAGACAAGACCAGTTAAATCGATTCCTAAAGATTTTTATGATGCCAATTCAGTCAAAAGAGACAAGACCAGTTAAATTGATTCCTAAATATTTTTCTGTTGCCAATCCAGTCAAAGAAGACAAGACCTCCTCTGGTTCAGTCAGATCGCCGATAATATCTCCCTGATTCGTATTCTAGTTGAAATTCAGACCACCTACCAACAAGTCTCCAAATGGCATCTGTAAGCCCATTCCCGACATCACAAGGCTGATACCACTTCATGCGAGTGCAAATTTATGGGCACTCTAGTGTTCAATCATCTTCCACCTTCGGATCACGAAAGGCCCAAAAGCCAATCTATATCCTCAGGTTTAAGAAGATTGAACATGGGCAGCTGTTGTACCCCGAAATTTTCCCTCCCATATCTCTCAATACATTGCAAGAATAATCTCCAAGTTGCTCAAGATGGCTCAAGAGTTGGACAGTCAAATCATCTCCTAAGGCAGTCAACCTCAAATTAGGGTTTTGTGTTGCATTAAGGTCCTTACATCCAAATGACCTCAAGTACTCCCAAATGTCCTAATATGTTCTCAAGATCATCCATGTCAAATTTCAAGCCTTGCAGAGGAAGTTTGGTCAGTCAATTGCTCAAGAGGTCCAAAAATCTACTGTGTTAGGGAAAAAGTCAACCGTGACCTACAAATAGTCAAACCTCAAGTTTTTTTTGTCAACATTCTCATTTTGAAGGATAATTCATCATTTGATAAAGGTTTGATCATGATTCATCAAGGATATCTCAAAATTCATCAAGATTCAAAAGTTGCTAAATTAGGGTTTTGTAGGAAAGGACAACTCAAATTTGACCAAGCATAACTTTCTCATACTTTATGAGAAATGACCCATCAAAAGCTCATTTTGAAGAGGATGAAATATCCTACAATCCATCTTCACACCCCAAGATCAAGATATGCACTCACAAAAAGTTACAAATTTGGACATTATAGGTCATTTCTGAAAGTCAACAAAAACACCTTTTTTTCCAAAGCTTATAACTTGAGCATGAAATATCAAAATAAGATGATACCAAAAGGGTTGGTTATAGGACATATCTAGGTTTCTAAAAAGTCCAAGAACACTTCCAAAAGTTCAAAATTCAAGAAGTTATGCATTGTTGAAGTTGGGAATTTTTCCAAAATTGCCAAAAGTCAACTATCCCCAAAACTTCAAATTTTGCCAAAAGGTACCACTTTTTCCACTTGATTTGATCTTGTAACACCACACACGTGTCCTATCTTCAGTCTAATGTCCATTTATTAATTTTTCTATTTTATTTGATTTTTATTGAATTAATTCATTTTAAATCAATTTAAATCCAAATAAAATCTAAAAATTGATCACTTGGTATCTTTTTGATTGATATAGGTCTTAAATATCATCATGTACACAATCAAATCCGAATCAAGCCATATCATGCCCAAAATATTGGATTTGGAATGAAATTGGAAGCTTTTTAATGGAGGATCATATTATATCTTCAAACATCAATGCACCAGGATTGAAAGCCCAAAACTTGACCTAATTGCTTCCTTATTACTTGTACAATGCAAAGGAAAGAATTTCAGAACAAGGAGGCTGCAAAATCACAAAGACAAAAACTTGAGAAATTTGGAAAAAAAGCTTGAAACTGAAATCTATATTAGAGGTCGATTCAAAGCAAAAACTCAACATAGACCTCTTGCTGGAGATCCACTGAAGCATTAGCAATCAAAATCAAGCTCTGAAACATCCCCAATCACGCTGTAAGTATCCCTGGAAACCGCCCTGCATGTGAAATCGAAACCTCTCATTCTTGCATTTTTTTGACAAACCATAAACATATTCTTGATCTTTGTATGATTTCCAAACTGTCTGCAATATTTGATTGTGTTTTTGTAGCCTGTAATGCCATACTCGAAACTAGGGTTTTTGTTTCTTGTTTTTAAGCGTTTGAGTTTCAGGAAAAATTGAGGCAAATAATGGACATGGATGAAATCAGGAGAGGAAGACGAGCATGGCTGTGGTTTTAGTTTGAGTTTTCATGGCCTATAATTCATTTTAGGAGCAAGCCACGGATTTAGCTGCGGATAAGAATCCGCAGGTAAATATCTAGGGGCCAACGAAGAAGGCGACTACGTGCCCCCGCCCCATTGGATCATTCATAATTTCGCGCTTATTTTCTATAATTTATGGCATTTGTTTTGTTTGCTAATATATTAATTCTTACCTATTCCACTAACAATTAAAAGGCAGTGGTGTAGTGGCAAAGGCGCTTGTACAAGATCCAATGGGACCTGGGTTCGAATCCCGGGTCCCCCAAATGCATTTGTTTCATTTTTTAACAGGTGATTCCATGCAATATCCAAAGCGTAGCACACCATATACCATCATCCAATCATCAGCCAGATGGCCTCCAGGCCAAATCTGATGGCCCAGATGGAAGGCCTATCATATGCTCCAGTCAACGTGTCACATGGAAGCACAATAAGTCAGCCAGGCTTGCAACATTTGGGCCTCAAAAATGCTGATTTCACTCCCTTTCCAGGCCCAACACCCCCTTGAGTATTTCTTTCTTATTTTTTATCTTATTTTATATCTTATTTTATTTATATGTTTTATTAATTATTTTTATTATCACTAACCAATTAATATTTTTTCCTCATAAAATCAAAAACCAAAAAATTTATTTTATTTATTAAAATTAAATTCATGACTTTATTTTTGTAAATAAATTAATTTAATTAATTTAGTGTTTAATTAGGTTTAACTTTTAACATTTTTTGCAATATTTAAAATCAATGTAGATAATTAGTTTTTATTGACATTAATCAAAATTTATTTTATTTATTTAAATATCCAAAAATCCAAAAATACTTTTTTAATTAATTAATTAATTTAATAATTAACTTAGATTTAATTCCATTTAATTCAAAAATAACAAAAAATGCTTTCTTTCAAAAAAGGGTCAAAACCCTAAAAAATGCACCGTTTTAATTTCTTGCACGCGATCCATTTTACTAATATTGTAATTGCTTCCGGAATATAGTAGCTTTAAATAGGACTTTGATTATTTTATCGCTTTCTTTTATTTTCCGCAATTTAAATTAAAGGGTTGTTTTTGGCGATGTAAATACTCGACGCCTTGTAATAGTTTAGATTTAATTTCCGCAAATTTAATTTCTGCAATCTATAAACTGTTAGATGTTTGATAATAGGGAATGCATGACAAGATCAAATGTATGAACTTAAAATCAACATAGCTCACCCCTTGACATGTACAAAGATAAAATTAATCGAAATAACACGCACATGCGCACTCTTAGGGTACACCTCACTTGGTTGCCTCCGAACGCGGTCATTGAGTATAGGAAGTTTTAGAGGTCTCCCTCTTGTCCAAAGATCATAGTCGCCTCGAAACGGTTGCCTCGGAAAAATAATCTAAGACATTAGGGTTATCGCTAAGGCGTCCTAACATTGCTTTAGTGACCACACGTCCCTTAATCGAATTGACCCTTAAAACTCCAACGACGATGCTCCCTACTCCTTAATAGTGGGATAGCATTGTCTAAAGGACATTTGTACAGATTAATTCCTTTTTCGAGTAGGTAGATGGTTCTTAAGTACTTGCTCATTCTAAAACAAAACGAAACTTTTCGCACTTACACCTTTCAAACAAAAACTTCTTTCAAACCCACAAACACAAAGAAAAGCAAATTTTGAAAACACTTTGAGCAAGTACCTAAGAGCCCGTGGATAACCACTGATAGAAAGGGTGATAACACCTTCCCTTTCTATAATCTACCCCCCGGACCCGAGAAACATATAGAAAAAGGAATTTTTCTGTGCTTTTTTCCTTTCCTTGTTGGATAAAATAAAAGACGGTGGCGACTCTTGCTTACCGCGATATTTTGCAAAAACAAACCAAAACGCAAACCAGTATTCCAAAAATAGTCATTTCTCTTCCCACCGTATCACAATTTGCATTCAAATTGTGCGCTCTTTGTCTTTCTTTTACTTTATTACTTTCAAAATAGCTATGTGTTCTTACACACACCCACACAATAAATTGCAGATCCATATCCACCCTAGATCCCATTAATAATAATTCTGCTATTGCCAATTATGACTTCAAAAATATGATCTACCAAGCCAAGGACGAAGCTGAGGAAGATTGTGAAATACCTGGAGAGCTTTCTAGGCTGTTAATGCAAGAAGAAAGAGCCATACGACCACATGAAGAGCCAGTCAAGGTTGTGAACTTGGATACTGAAGAAGAATATAAAGAAGTCAAGATAGGTTCCAACCTAGAAGACAGTGTCAAAGAGAGGCTAATCCAGATGTTATGTGACTATGTTAAGATATTTGCTTGGTCGTACGAAGACATGCCAAGGCTCGATACTAATACTGCGGTTCACCATCTACCGATGAAGGAAGGTTGTCACCCTATAAAGCAGAAGGTTCGTCGTATGCGTTCCGAAATGTCTGAAAAGATTAAGCCTGAGGTTATGAAGAAATTCAATGCAGGTTTCTTAAAGTTTACATCCTATCCTCAATGGTTTACAAACATGGTGATAATACCTAAGAAGGACGGTAAGGTGCATATGTGTGTAGACTACAGGGATTTGAATAGGGAGAATCCCAAAGACGACTTTCCGCCTCCAGATACTGACGTTCTGGCTGACAACATCGCTCAACATAAAGTATTTTATTTCATGGATGGTTTCTCCAGTTATAATCAAATCAAGATGGCACCCAAAGACATGGAGAAGACTACTTTTGTCATGCAGTGGGGAACTTTCTGTTACAAAGTTATGCCTTTTGGGTTGAAGAACGCCAGTGCAACATATCAACATGCCATGGTAGCTTTGTTCCATGATATGATCCATTACGAGATAGAGGTTTATGTTGATGACATGATAGCCAGATACCAGACTGAAGAAGAACATCTCAACCATCTGCACAAATTGTTTTAAAGATTGAAGAAATACAAGTTAAGGTTGAATCCAAACAAATGCACCTTTGGGGTAAGATCCGGTAAGCTCTTGGGTTTTTTCGTTAGTGGTAAAGGCATTAAAGTTGATCCTGCCAAGGTTAAAGCTATTCAAGAAATGCCAACTCCCCATACTGAGAAGGAAGTCAGAGGTTTCTTAGAATAATTGAACTACATTTCCAGATTTATTTCCCATTTGACTGCAACCTGTGAGCCAATCTTTAAGTTACTAAAGAAAGATCAAGAAGTGAAGTGGAACGATGATTGTCAGATAGCCTTTGACAAAATCAAAGAATATCTTCAGAAACCTTCGATTCTGATGCCACCGGTTGAAGAAAGACCTTTGATCATATAACTAACAGTATTAGAGAACTCAATGGGGAGTGTACTAGGGCCGCATGACGAGTCCGGTCGAAAAGAGCATGCAATATACTACCTTAGCAAAAAGTTTACGACTGTGAAAAAAGATACTCACTGTTCAAGAAAATTTGGTGCGGTTTGGCATAGGCTGCTCGCCGACTAAGACAATATATGTTGACCTATACCACTTTTTTGATCTCTAAGATGGATCCAATAAAATACATATTTGAGAAGCTTGCTCTCTCCGGAAGAATAGCAAGATGGCAAATGGTCTTGACCGAATACGACATTCTGTATACTACTCAGAAATCAATCAAAGGAAGTGTAATGGCAGATCATTTGGCTCATTAAGTCGTAGATGACTATCAGTCTATGAATTTTGAGTTCTCAAATGAGAATATTATGCTAGTTATTGATTATGAAGAACCTGGACTGTATGAAGGACCTGAACCAGGATCCCGATGGACTATGGTTTTTGATGGAGCTTATAACGTGCTTGGTAAAGGGATGGGTGTTGTGATTGTCTCTCCCAAGGGTTTCCATACGCCCTTCACTGCCATATTATGTTTTGACTATACCAATAACATGGCAGAGTACGAGGCATGCATCATGGGTTTCAAGGCTGCTATCGATATGAGAATTAAATTCTTGAATGTATATAGGGACTCAGCCTTAGTAATCAGCCAAATTAAGGAGAATGAGATACGAAGCATCTAAATCTCATTCCTTATCGAGATCATGTATTAACGTTAATTTCATACTTCGAGGAAATCACTTTTGAACATATTCCGCGAGAAGAGAATCAATTGGAAGATGCATTAGCTACCATGAAATCCATGTTCAAAGTCAGATGGGACAATGAAGCTCCTTGAATCACTATTGAGAGGTTACATGAACCGGCACATTGCTACGAAATTGATACTGATGGAGTGAAGGAAAAGCCTTTGTACTATGAAGTAAAAAGATACCTCGAGACTCAAGAGTATTATGAAGGGGCATTTATTAATGACAAGAAATTCCTACAAAGGTTCTCGGCCAAATTCTTTTTGAGTAATGGAATTTTGATTTTCTGGCAGTGCTATGATAATTACCACCATGGACGGTGAAGATCTTCCACACCCTGTGAACACATACATAGTTAGAAAATACTACGCATAAAAGAGACTCGCTAGGTCGAATGACCTAGGCAAAAATAAGGGCATCCTGGCGAACCAAAAGGGGTCGGGCAAAAATTAGGGATATATAAAAAAATGTACATCGACAAGTCGAAAACCTGAAAAGGCGGCTTGGGCAAAAAAGGATATCCCGGTGTACTGAAAACTCGAAAGGGTGGTCCAGGCAAAAGTTAGGGATTATAGTGTACGACTATGTCCTGTTGGGTCACCCATTTACTTATAGCCAGCATGATTACCGACGTCAAGTTCAAATGGCAAAGATTAATTCATTTAACTTCTTCCAACAACTAGGGATGAGGCATTTGAAGACATATGGGCAATAGCTGAGTTGAAACTCGATGGGATCATTTTCACATAGATGTTTTCTTTTTTGTCTCTTTGTACACCTTTTCTTTTACGACGATTTCCTCTTACTAGGATTCCTGTCTCTTTGCATAAAACTATTTGTTTATAGACAAACTTTCCAAATCAGTACAATCAGTTTCAAATTCAAAAAATATTTTTATTTTCTCTGTTTTTTTGCAAAAATGTCCAATGATTATATTGAATGAGCATATGCATTTGAATATGATTACCATTTACAAATACATGCATGAAAACATGATTAGCATTTACAAAAGACTCCAGGAGTTGGGATAAACGTTTGAAGCTGACCATAAATTCCCATAGAGCAATTCCCTCAGATCTTTCCCCACAAGTTAATCCCCATCAAAGATTATTTCCCCAGTGAAGTAGCCACAGTCTATAGGGTTTATATCCCCAACGGAGTTTATTTCTCCAACATTACAAAAATTCCTCGACAAGATTCTCTTCTTCGACCAGATGACTCTCAATGTTGTCCTTTGTGATACGATGGCAAAACCGACTGTTTTGAAAAATGCTGGTTTGCGTTTTGCGTTTGTGTTCTCAAAATGTCGCGGTAATCAAGAGTCACCAGCGAATTTTATTTTATCCAACAAGAAAGGACAAAAGCATAGAAAACTTCCTTTTTTGAGATTTTGAGTACGGGGGGTAGATTAGAGAAAGGGAAGGTACTAGCACCCTTTTTATTCGTAGTTTTCTACGGGCTCTTAGGTACTTGCTCATCATTTTAAAAATTGCTTCCGTGTTTGTGTGTTTTGAAAAGTTATTGTTTTACTTCGTTTTAACCCTTGTATCAGTCCTCAAGAGTGTTACGAAGTGTTTTTTTTGAAAACTTTTTTTGGAAAGAGTGTAAGTGTGGAAACGGTTATTTTGAGCAAGTACCTACTAGCATCTACCTACTCGAAAAAAGAATGTTTATATTATTGTTTCCTTTAGACAACATTATCCTACTATTAGTGAGTAGGTAGCACTGGCGTTGGAGTTGTAAGGGTCAATTCGAAAGGGACGTACGATCACTGAAGAAATGTTAGGATGTCTTAGTAATAACCCTAGTGTCTTAAGATCATATTCGAGAAAACATTTCCGAGGCAAAATTTCTGAGGCAACATTCGAATGGGACATTTTGATCTTTTTAGATTGGAGAGTAACCACTAAGACACCCTATACTTAATGATCGTTTACCGAAGGCAACCGAAGTGAGAGTATACCCTAGAAGTGCGCATGTGCGAGTGATTTGATTTCAAGTTATTATCTTTGCACATTTAGGGTTTTCTAACCATTTTAAAATTAACAAACAGTCTTGGCATGTAATCCTATTATCATACATCTAACAGTTAATATTTGCGAGAATTAAAATGCGAGAAATAAAACTATGATATTACAAGGCTTTAGGGAGGGAGAATAATTACATAGCCAAAAACCCATAGAACCAGAAATAAAATAAAACCCTAATTAAACTATTACATACCATGAGCAGTTACATTAATATCGTAAAAATAATAAGTGCACGCGATGAATCGAGAACGAGAAAAAAACATTAGGGTTTTGACCTCGTCTAAACCTAATTGAAAGAAAAATCATTTTTTTGTGTTTTTGATTATTTTGAGAAAGTAAGGTTTTAATTGAATAAATACAAACCTAATTACTAATTAATTTAAATTAAGAAAAATAATTAATTCGACCTATTTTTGTATTTTGTTATTTTATGAAAAGAAATAAAAATATAATCAAGAACAAAACCTAATTTTCTAATTGATTTTAAATTATTTACAAAAAGGTTAGAATTATCCTAAAATTAAATTAAGCTAATATTAAATTAATTTTGACAAAATAAATAAAAAAACCTAAATTCTACTTTGATGAAATTGATTTTATAATTTTGTTGTAAAAAAGAATTAATTTTATGTTAGAAAATAATTTATCAAAAATAAATTAAATAAAAGAAATAGGAAATAGAAAAGAAATTAGAATGGGCCTGGTTGTTTTAGCAGAAAAGGGGGTATGATTAGCACTTTATGGGCTCAAAACTCCTTGGCCCATTTTACTTTTCCATATTCCAGTGCCTGCTTGACTCACGCCAATGATAGGCCCTCATGTGATAGGCGTTGGATCTGGCAAGCTGGAGATCTGATGGTTGAATGATGATGGCGTATGGTTGTCTCCTTGTGTGCATATGTGCCTGATCATGTAAGAAGAAAAATTATGAAATAATATGGGATACTTACAGCGCGTATCTGGGCACGAAAATGCTTGCTAATGATTGGGATAGAGTCCTTGGATGCCCAGCAAACGAATGGTATGCTTGGAATGGCTTGAGGAAGCTTGGAACTATGAGATCAGATTGCCACTTTTCCTTTGAAATTTTGAGATTTGTTCTTATCTTTTCACGCCTCCCATCCCCTTGCTTTTGGTCTGCCAATGTTCTATATGTACCCAAGAATGAATTAGGTTTACAAATTTGCTTCAAATCTTTTTCAATTAAGATGATTGAATCATGATTTGATTCTTATGTAAATCTTTCCAAATCAAGCCAAATCCAAATTTTTTGTGTCCAAATGAAGCTTGCACGATTTGATACTCTTTCCAGCTGTATAAGAGACCTAAACATGCACAAAATCTCAAGCTTTGATTAGTTTTGATATTTTCATGATTTTATTTTGATTTTATTTAATTTAATTGAAATAAAAATCAAAATAAATGATAAAAATAAAATAAAGACAAGTGGGAAGGATCATGGGTCGTGGATCATGTTACAAACTCAATGCAAACACAAAACGTTGCGCCCATTTGACAAAAATTGCAATTTTGGCCACATTTGACTTTTGGCAATTTCGCAAAAAAGGTCAACTTCACCAATACATAACTCCTTCAATTTTGACCTTAGATATGTGTTCTTTGACTTTTTAGAAATCTCAAGATGTCCTCTAAGCAAGCCTTTTTTTCTCATCTCAATTGAGTCTTCCATGTTCATATATGAAGCTTTGACAAAAAATGTGTTTTTGTTGACTTTCCAAAATGACCTATAATGTCCAAATTTATATCTTCTTATGAGTGCATATTTTGAACTTGGGAGCTTAAGATGGATTGTATGGAATTGCATCCTCTTCAAAATGAGATTTGGATGGGTCATTTCTGATAAAGTATGAGAAAGTTATGCTTGGTCAAAGTTGAGATGATTTTTCCTATAAAACCCTAATTTAGCAACTTTTGGGTTTTGATGAATTTTGAGCAATCCTTGAGGAATCATGATAAAAACTTGATCAAATGATGAATAATACTTCAAAATGATGATGTTGACCAAAAATCTTGAAGTTTGACTGTATGTGGGCCACAATTGACTTTTGCCCTAGCACAGTCGATTTTCAGGCCTTTGAGCAATTGACGGAGCAAACTTCCTCTGCAAGGTTTGAAACCTGACATGGATGATCTTGAGAACATTTCAGGACAATGGTGAGCATTTGAGACCCTTTGGACTCAAGTATCTTGATGCAACATGAAACCCTAATTTGAGGTAGACTGCCTTAGGAGAGAGTTTGTCTGGTCAACTCTTGGACTTCCTTGAGAAATTTGAGGATCTCACTTGAAATGTATTGAGAAACATGGGAGGGAAAATTTTGGGGTACAACAACTGCCCCTGTTCAATCTTCTTAAACCTGAGGATGTAGATTGGCTTGTCTGCCTTTCGTGATCCGAAGGTTGAAGATGATTGAACACTAGAGTACCCAGAAATTTGCACTCACATGAAGTGGTACTGGCCTTGCAATATCGGGAATGGGCTTATAGATGCAATTTGGAGGTCGGTGTCAGAAGATGGGCTTAAAGATGCCATCCGAAGAAGTGTCGATCGCATAAGAGATTCCTTTGCGAGAGCCCGTATACCTGTTATTGAGGAGGACTTCGTTGGGGATGTTGATCTCTGTCTTGAGAGAAATAGAGAATTAGGAACCTCAGTTGTCCGTTACTCTACTAGGGAATCATCTCTTAGTCGAGGAGGTGTAAAATGAACTTCTATATGGTCGTGCTCTAGGCTTCATAGTGATTTGCTGAGAAAAATATGACCGACTGCTATCTGGTCGTGCTCCAGGCTTCACAGTGACTTATTGGGGGGATGAGATTAAACTTACTATCTTGTCGTTCTCCAAGATTTGCAATTTCTCAATTCTTATCTGGTCGTACTCCAGGCTTCAGAAGGAATTAAGTTGTTATCCGGTCGCATCCGGGTTTCAACTTGAATTTAGGGCATATTAACATTCGGTCGATTCCGGGCTTCTTAGTAATTGGCCAGGTAAACTGTTATCTGGTCGAAATCCAATCTTCGTAGTGTTTTATACTGTTATCTGGTTAATTCCAGGCTTCAATATTTTGCCGCTATCTGGTCGTACTCCAGGCTTCGCAACTTCTTACTTCTTATCTGGTCGTAATCCAGGCTTCAGAAGAAATCAAGTGGCTATCCGGTCGCATCCAGGCTTCCATTTGATTTTAAGGCCTACTAATATCCGGTCGATTTCCGGGATTCATAGCAATTGGCCGGGTAGACTGCTATTTGGTAGGAATCCAAGCTTCGCAGTATCCCTTACTGTTATCTGGTCGTAGTCCCAGGCTTCAGTGTCTTTTGCCAGTATCTGGTCGTAATCCAGGCTTCACGGTGTCCTATACCATTATTTGGTCGAATCCAGGCTTCATGGTGTCATGTACTGCTATCTGGTCGATTTCCAGGCTTCACAATACCTTGTTAAGCTATTTTCCGGTTGATTTCCGGGCTTCACCGCTTGTGTTTGTGGTATACCACTATCTGGTCGATTCTAGGCTTCATGGTGTCTTTGTACTGCTATCTGGTCGTAATCCAGTCTTCACAGTAACTTGCATTACTATCTAGTTGTTCTCCAGGTTTCACAATAACTTGCTAGGGATTAAACTATTTTCCGGTCGATTTCCGGGCTTCATAGCTTACATTTAAGAGATATCACTATTTGGTCAATTCCAGGCTTCGTGGTATTTGGAGAAATCAAGATATTATTCGATCGAATTTGGGCTTCATAACTTGAACTGGAATAGAAATCTTAGCACTGGTTTGACTGAACCAGAGAAACTTGTGAGAATTTGATTATATCTTTCCCTGAAAGGTAAAGAGTTAGTCGTATGTAATGTCATGATGTATGACATGTATTGAGTAATGATGTTCTCAAAATAAATAAGATTGTGTTGTATGATGCGGATGCGCATGCCATGATGTATGGATATGAAATGTTTTTATAATGTTCTCTAGCTGGGGAAAATAAATCCCGGACTACTGCTGGAGAGTATAATGAGTTGAGTTCTTTGTTTCTGCTGGGGATAGTGACCAAAGATGATTAGCTAGAGATTTACATCCATTATGCTTGAGAATATTCTGTCGGGGGAGACTCCGTCTGAGAATAATCCTGCGGGGGAATGACTCTGTGGGGGAAGAGAGATACTCTGTTGGAAGATCTGCTGATTTGGAGAAATAAACTCAGCTGGGGATGAACTTCCATTGCTGGAGAGAAGAGCTCTATTGGAGATTGAGCTTCCGCTGTCAGAGAAATAAACTCTTCTCAGGAGATGGCTTTATAAACTACTCATGGTTATAAAACTTGGAAGGGGTGTAAACTGGCGAGAGAATGACTCAGTGTGGAAGAGATACTCTGCTAGAAGATCCGCTGGTTTGGAGAAATCACCTCGGCTGGGGATGAATTACCGTTGCTAGCGATAATGAAACCTGTTGGGGATTGAGTTTCTACCTGTGGAAGAGATAGACTCCACTGGGGATAGTCTTCCATCATTGGTGATAGATGAACTCTGCTTGGGGAGAATTAACACCACTGTTTTTTGGGTATTTCCTACTCTGCGGGGAGTGTATGCACTTTTAGTCACATTCTCAGGCTGGCTCTGTCCCTGTACCTGGTGGATAGAGCAACTATCAAAAAAACCATAAAAACCATCCATAAAGGATATGACCTTATGCTGCACGGTGTTGTCGACCAGAACATCAATGTGAGGAATTAGGAAATCATCCTTGGGGCACGCCCGGTTCAGATCTCTATAGTCCACACACATCCGCACCCTACCATCTTTCTTAGGCACCGGAACAACATTGGCAACCCACTGGGGGTAAGAAGTGACGGCTAGAAATCCGGCGTTGAACTGTTTCATGACCTCAGCTTTTATTTTCTCAGACATCTCAGGGCGCATACGGCGAACCTTCTGCTTTATCGGAGGACAGTCTTCTTTAGTCGGCAGGCAGTGTACCACAATGTCATTGTCTAAACAAGGCATATCTTCATAAGACCAAGCGAAGATCTCAACATAGTCGCGCAACATCTATATCAACTGTTGCTTGACACTAGGTTCCAGATTTGAACCTATCTTGACCTCTTTCCTGCCTTCCTCTGTACCCAAATTCACTGATTCCACTGGCTCTTCATGAGGATGTATGGCCCTTTCTTCCTGTAGTAACAGTCTATCAAGCTCTCCAGGCACTTCACAATCATCCTTACCTTCATCCTCAGATTGGTTGATCGGATTTTCAAAGTGATAACTGGAAGTAGCAGAGTCGTTATCAATGGGATCCAGAGTGGATGTGGATCTGCATTATGATACGTGAGTGTGTGTAAGACAATAGTTGTTCTGATAAAGTGCGAGATAGAAAAGAAAAACAAAGAGCGTAAAAATTTGTAATGCAAGAAAACGTCCAATGTTTTATTGATGATATATGAAATTGACAAATAATAAGCCATCACAAACAAAGCCAAAGTGCCTCGGGCAAGGCACCGGGCCGTAAAGTTTCAAACTGTCTGTTATAAATCTCAAAACAAAAGTCAATTACTGTGTAATAAAAGAAACGGGTACGAAGTCCTTCGCCGTCAAGTTGTTCAAGCCACCATTGGTTGTAGGGTAGATCCAGCTGTCGATATCTGAATCTTCTTCACCATCTTCAATTGCATTCACTCCCTGATTACTGATATGCAGAGAAGGTCTTCCAATCCGCGCGTGCCGAACAACCCTTTAAGCCTCTGCAGTAAAGCCCAAACTAAACTTGTCAGTCTTGTGTGTGAAATCAGGGAGTTGTCCCCAATTTGCACACCCACCTTTTTCAATTACAGCCTTGGCATCCTTGAGGGAAGCCATCTTCATCGGAGGTTTGACAACAACAACTTCAGTTGACGCTAAAGTCTGGGGGACCTCTTCAAAGTTATGACAAGGGGTTTCGATGAACTCCCCATCTCTCTCCACATAGCGAAAGGAATTAAGATGACTCACCATATAATCCTCTTCACCTTGTACCGTGACAATCTTCCCCTTTAATGGATATTTCAACATCTGATGGAGCGTAGAAGTCACTGCCCCAGCCTTATGAATCCAAGGGCGACCCAACAAGCAAGAATATGATGGTCCAATATCCATCACATAGAACGTAGATGCAAAAGTCTGAGAGCCAACTTTAACAGGGACATCCACTTCCCCGTGCACCATCCTTTTTGACCCGTCGAAAGCACTGACCATAATATTACTCGGCTTCAGAATCAAACCTTCACAGTCCATCCGGTCTAATGTCTTCTTTGGTAAAACATTCAACGAGGACCTGGTATCCACCAGTACATGGGCCATGGTAGTGCCCCTGCACTCGATCGAGACGTGCAGAGCATCATTATGATTTCTTCCCTTTGCAGTCAGATCTGCGTCTGAGAAACCCAACCCGTTGTCGGCATTCAAACTAGCTACGCGATCTTTGAATTGATCGCCAGAAGTTTCCTGTGGCACATGCGCAGTTTTGAGGAAAGCAATTAAAGCCTTTGCATGGGCTTCAGAGCATAATAACAAGGACAACATGGAGATTTTAGACGGGGTCTTCCCCAACTGATCAACTATGTTATAGTCTCTCATCTTGATAATCTTCAGAATTTCCTCTATCTCCTGCTTAGAGGTTTCTACAATGATCTTCTTAGGTGTCTCCATCCGGGAAGTCTCACCTGTGATTTCTTTGCCCCGAGTGTCAGATGGCTCGGCTACAGGGGTGATAACTGGAATAGGAATTGGGACAGTAGCTGATTTACCAGTAGTTGGAATGATAACAAGTTTGTGAACAGTCGGAGGGGAGATCTCGGGAGAAAAGAGTCTTCCACTTCTGGTGACCTTGCTGGCCCCGACAATATTGCTGACATCAGCATCAACTTCTTCACTCTTCAAGTCTTGTTTAACTCCATGGTAATACACATCGGCCCCATAGTTCCAAGGGATAGCCTTATCCGAAGTGTATGGGATAGGACCAGGGACAGTAATGATTAAAGGAGCAATTCTTGGAACGGGTGTAATCCTAACAGGATTTCTCGAGGAAGCCTTGGAAGGATTGGCGGAAATGGTTATGATGGCAACATCTTCAATTGCAACTAATGGAGTCAAAGTCTTCTCGAACAGGATCTCTTTGTTATCCATCAGGCATTGAACACTTGATTTCAATAAATGGCAACCAGCAGGCTGGATTGAACACACGTGGCAATCTTCACCACAATCCAGAAATAAACCTGCCAACAATAGATTCCTCTTAACTGTCATCAAAGGAGTAGATATTTCTTCCACGGAGGTCACAAATAAATCATCGTCCATAACATTCACTCCATGACCATGTTTGGGCATAGGCGTAGTTATAACGTTGGGTTTTTCCAGAGCGTCAAACTCAATCTCTTTAGCTTCGATCAAGTCTTGCACATTATTCTTCAAGGCCCAACATTTGTTTGTATCATGACCTGGGCCATCAGAGTGATAGGAACAACGGGCATTCGGGTTATATAGCGGAGATGTGGTGTTGGGATTCTTCAGGGCTTCCCTCAGAGTTACCAGATTAGTCTTCAATAATTATGGTAGAATTTGAGACAAGGTCATATTGAGCCGAGTGATCTGTCTTTGTGGTCTTTCCGTCCTTTGTTGATTATTGCATTGTGGAGCAACCGTGGGTCTTGATATCATTACCGCATTCACTGCTTGATGGTGTTCAGGTCTGCTTTAGCCCCTCGGGCTGTAGACGGCACTAGCTTCTTTCTTACCGGTGAAAGGCTTCTTCAATGCACTTGATGAAGTATCCTTCTGTATCTTACCACTTCGAATACCAGCTTCTACTCTCTCCCCAGTCAAAATCAATTCAGTAAACCCCGAGGACAAACTGTCGATCAGATGATTGAATAATGGGCCAGATAACATCCCCAGGAACATGTCAACCAACTCCCATCAGACAAAGGGGGTTGGACTCTTCCAGCTAAATCTCTCCACTTCTGGGTATAGTCCTTAAAACCTTCGCTTGCACCCATAGACATACCCTGAAGCTGAGTACGGGTGGGAGCAAGGTCGGCGTTATACTGGTACTGCCTGTAGAAAGTAGCATCAAGGTCCTCCCAGTTTCAGACATTAGCTCCTTCCAATTTATAAAACCATTCAAGTTGAGTCCCTGACAGACTATCTTGAAAGAAGTGCACCCACAAATTTCTATCAGTAGTGTAAGGTTGGATTTTTCTGACGTACGAGCAGAGATGGAGTTTTGGATAGGATACTCCATCGTACTTGGCAAAAAATGGAGCTTTGAACTTATGAGGGATCACCACCCCAGATGCCAGTCCCAAATCTTAAAAATCTAAACCAGGGATCTTCTGAATCTCCATAGCGCTCAGACGGTCTTCAAGTTGTTTATACCTATCCTCAACAGGAGGATACTGTTCCTCATCATAATTTGTATCATTATCAGAAATTGTAGGACTGGGGCCCTTTTCTTCTTCTTGGTCCTCCCCTCCATTGGATGAAAAGGACAAATCAGCTTGCTGTTTCAACCTATCCCCAAACCTTTTGCCCATACTCAGCAGAACAACCTTCTTCTTCTTCTTCTTCTTCTTCTTCTTCTTCTTCTTCTTCTTCTTCTTCTTCTTCTTCTCTTTCTCTTTCAGAATGAGAGCTTTCAAATCCTCTTGCCCTTTAGCCAAGCTTACGAACATCTCTAGGAATTTGGCATTTTGTATCTAAAGATCTTTGATTGCTTGATCGAAAGACATTTCTGTTGAAATAAACATCGAAGAAGATGAGAAACCTGTAATGGTACCTATAATTGTGTGCATGATAATGGGATGCGTATGTAATGATTTCAAAGACCTTGGGAGATTTAAATTTGCAAACCAAAAATAAAACAAACTTTATTAGATTAACTTGTAAAAGGGTTCAACAATGCCTTTAAGGCATTTATAAAGAAGTAACTGAAAAACAAATCTAAACTAGAAAAAAGAAAGAATCAGAAATCCCATGGACGTTTCCCCTTCGTGCTGATGTAGTCATTGATTGTTCTATCATTCTCAAGTTGCCTAGTGAGCTTCAAGATCTTCCTTTCTTGCTCATGGTACTTTTCCCAGTAGGTATCCCTCTCCTCCTTCAGCTGAATCCAGGATCTCTTCAATGCCCCAAGATCAGTGGGCATGTAGGGATAAAGGACTGTATAAGGAATGCCCTCTTCATTGGTGGGCTCCACAATTACTGGAAACACAGCTTCATAAGGCATCCCAAGCTTCTGAGCACGAGCTCGGACCCACTAGAGGTAAGGCTGCATAGGGATAGAAGTCCTTGGTCCTAGATCTTGAGGGTCAGATCTGTTCACCATACCCCAAGCTCGTATAAACCTCCGACGATGCTCGTCAACGTCTTCCTTGTAGTCAAATGAAATATCTGTAAGAAGTAGCTCATGACGACCGTCTCTCCGAGCCCGACCGAATTGTCGCAAAGCTAGACAAGGTCTGTAGGTTATCCCTCCTCTGATTCCAAGAAATGGGAAATTAGGGTATCCCCCATATCTATCAATGACAGCAATGCTTTCCATAGCCTTAGAACTCCAAAGAATGTCTTTATGGGCAAGGGACATTATCCTGTAAGACCATCCTAAGCCTTCCTCATTCTTCAACACAGACTTGGGGAGGTGCGAAATAAACCACCTCTCCGTCAAAGGCATACAACACATAAGAGTCCCTCTTCTACACACAGTATGAGTATAGAGGGCATGCAAGATATCACCCAGAAGAGTAGGTACAGGATTGCGAGATAGGAAGATCTTAACCACATTCACATCTATGAAGGAATCTGGATTCGGGAAAAGAACCAAACTGTAGATAAGGAGAGCCAAGATGTCTTCAAAAGCCTGAAAATCCAAGTTATCCCAGAATAGTTGAGCTTGATCTATCAGAAACTTGGCTAAGAAACCTTCAACCCCGCTTCGTGTTTCCCAGTTGGATACTACATCAGCCCTTTTTAGATGCAAAGCTGAAGCAATTTCTTCTGGTCTAAGAGCCTCTTCCAAACCTGTGAAGGGCATCTGCTCAAGGATGGATATTCCCAGTAAGTGAGAAAACTCTTCCAAAGTGGGAACTAACTGATAATCCGGGAAAATGAAGCAATGATGTACAGTATCGAAGAACTGGAAAAGCACACTCATCATCTGCTCATCAAACTTTGAGTTAACCAAGCTAATAAGATGACCATGTCTCTTAATGAATGAAGAAGTATCAGAAACTCCCGAGGCTAAATATTTGAGTTGAGCAGGTATTTGCACAAAGTTAAATCTAATGGTGTTTCTGCGCACGGAAGCCATAGTCTGCAAAACAGAACAAAGATAAATCCCCTTGGTCTTTAAAATGGTTAGTACGATGAAGTATACATGCTATGTTATGATGCATGATGTCATGGTAAAACAAACAACAGGTATAGCAGATAACAGACATGGTAAAGGAAAACTAGTCACACAAAAGCCCTTAAGTTTAAGGCTTGCATGGGGTCTAGGTATTACCCTCTTGAAGTTCAGTTGGTTTCAACCTATCCTAATAATAGTAACCGGGTTCTAGAGGTTCTCAATATCACTAACCATCCTCCATCGGTCATGGTTTCAACTAACGCAATCTTTTCTTGCGGCGGAAATATCTCGAGAGTATGGTCTCAATGAGTGTAGTATCGAGTATCAACCAGTTCTCAACTTTACATCGAGGCCGACTATCTCACTACTTGCTAATGGCCAAGTTGGTCAATTATGGGTTCTAAGGTCAGTTGATGCTTAACGACACACATAGCAGCCCCGCATTCTCGTCGTTTCTCCACAAGGGATACCAGTACCAACCAATGTGCCACATCAACGTAGCTACTCCTTCAACTGTATCGGTCTACGCCGTACAGTTCCCTCACAATTTATTGCTACTTACCTAAAAGGTGTTCCCCAGATCCGGGTTAGGATCTATAGTAACTCCGATACAAAACCCCTTAACAGTAAAGCAACCAAAACAAACAAGAGAAGCGATTAAGATGAACTAATCCTAAGGTATACCCCATTTATTAGTCCCCAGGAGAGTCGTCAGTTCTGTGATACGGTGGAAGAACTGACTGTTTTGAAAAATGCTGGTTTGCGTTTTGCGTTTGTGTTTGCAAAATGTCGCGGTAAGCAAGAGTCGCCACCAAATTTTATTTTATCCAACAGGAAAGGACAAAAGCATAGAAAAATTCCTTTTTCGAGATTTTGAGTACGAGGGGTAGATTATAGAAAGGGAAGGTACTAGCACCCTTTCGATCCGTAGTTTTCTACGGGCTCTTAGGTACTTGCTCATCATTTTAAAAATTGCTTCCGTGTTTAAGTGTTTTGAAAAGTTTTTGTTTTACTTCATTTTAACCCTTGTATCAGTCCTCAAGAGTGTTACGAAGTGTTTTTTTGAAAACATTGTTTGGAAAGAGTGTAAGTGTGGAAAAGGTTATTTTGAGCAAGTACCTACTAGCATCTACCTACTCGAAAAAAGAATGTTTATGTTCTTGTTTCCTTTAGACAATGTTATCCTACTATTAGTGGGTAGGTAGCATTGTCGTTGGAGTTGTAAGGGTCAATTCGAAAGGGACGTACGATCACTGAAGCAATATTAGGACGTCTTAGTAATAATCCTAATGTCCTAAGATCATATTCGAGGCAACATTTCCGAGGAAACATTTCTGAGGCAACATTTGAATGGGACATTTTGATCTTTTTAGACTGGAGAGCAACCACTAAGACACCCTATACATAATGATCGTTTACCGAAGGCAACCGAAGTGAGAGTATACCCTAGGAGTGCGCATGTGCGAGTGATTTGATTTCAAGTTATTATCTTTGCACATTTAGGTTTTTCTAACCATTTTAAAATTAACATACAGTCTCGGCATGCAATCCTATTATCATATATCTAACTGTTAATATTTGCGAGAATTAAAATGCGAGAAATAAAACTACGCTATTACAAGGCTTCGGGGAGGGAGATTAATTACATAGCCAAAAACCCGTAGAACGAGAAATAAAAGAAAACCCTAATTAAACTATTACATACCATGAGCAGTTACATTAATATCATAAAAATGATAAATGCGCGCGATGAATCGAGAACGAGAAAAAAACATTAGGGTTTTGACCCCGTCTAAACCTAATTGAAAAAAAAAATCATTTTTTGTGTTTTTGATTATTTTGAGAAAGTAAGGTTTTAATTGAATAAATACAAACCTAATTACTAATTAATTTAAATTAAGAAAAATAATTAATTCGTCCTATTTTTGTATTTTGTTATTTTATGAAAAGAAATAAAAATATAATCAAGAACAAAACCTAATTTTCTAATTGATTTTAAATTATTTACAAAAAGGTTAGAATTATCCTAAAATTAAATTAAGCTAATATTAAATTAATTTTGACAAAATAAATAAAAAAACCTAAATTCTACTTTGATGAAATTGATTTTATAATTTTGTTGTAAAAAAAATTAATTTTATGTTAGAAAATAATTTATCAAAAATAAATTAAATAAAAGAAATAGAAAATAGAAAAGAAATTAGAATGGGCCTGGTTGTTTCAGCAGAAAAGGCGGTATGATTAGCACTTTCTGGGCTCAAAACTCCTTGGCCCATTTGACTTTTCCAGACTCCATGTGCCTGCTTGACTCACGCCCATGATAGGCTTGTTGTACCCCAAAATTTTCCCTCCCATTTTTCATAGAAAGCACAACCCTATGGTTTCTCAGATATTCAAGTTGGCTCAGGAATCGATCAGACAGATTTTCTCCTGTGGCAGTAAACCAGCAATTAGGGTTTTTCTTGCAATTCTCAAAAGAAATAAATTCTCAAAGATCCAATTGGCTTTCACAGGTTTTCATGCTTTCTCAAGTTTACTGAAAGGACAATGTTTGTTCTCAAGGCATGGTTGTTTGGGACAAGAGATAGAATTTAAGACTGTCATGCAAGATACTCATGATTGTTTAATGCAGGTTAACCAGATGATTTGCGTCTTTTAAAACATTTTCTTGTTTAGGAAATGGAATAGACAGTGCGTGTTTTGATTGGAATGTAGTTGCAAGATTACAAAATTATTGTATTACTTGGATTTTAAGTTATCAGATTGGAGCATTTTGTTTCAATTATCTTGATTAGGAATCTTTAAGAATCAGTTAAGATGCGAAGAGAAAGTTACAAGTTATTGACAGTAAAGGGTTTCAATGGACACCAGAATATCTCATAAGACTTTCTCCATTTATTTCAAAAGTTGTTACAAAACAATTTATTATTTAAATACTTTAGGTTTTACAACTTATGCTATTTAAAAAAAAAAATTAGTACAATTGATTGAATATTTCTCTCTAAATTACAAAGAAAATGAATCTATGCCTAAGGTTGACTGAGCTTTCGTTGCTTCCGTGCTTGCCACAGAGTCTCTTGCTTACCCTGCTTTGCCACCATCCAGTTGCGCTCACATGAAAACAAAAGACAGAAGAAAAAGTTAGTACAAATTAATTGGACATGAGCAAGAATTTTCAAAAGGCTATTTTTAATTCATCACATTTTTATTTTCTCTATTTGCAAATCACAAGAAGATTATTCTTCTTGGTTCACAAACAAGAGAAATGTAAGAAAGCTATCCAAACAAGAGAAATGTAAGCAAGCTATCCAAACAAGAGAAATGCAGCAAGGCTGTCCAAACAAACAAGATGCCCAAACATCAGCCAAACAAATATTCCAAACAGAAGGCGCAAACCAGAGCCAAACAAGAAGCAAATTGGAAAAAATAAAAACATCATCAATGCAAGGGAGGCAACAACATAGAGCAGACAACATCAACAAAAAGAAAATATAGCAATATGATAAACTAAGTCAACAAGCAAGAGGCTTGTTCAATAAGCATTTTCATCATTTTCCATTTTTATTGCAAACTTTTCAGAAAAAGGCAAAAGAGTAATTGACTCTTAGGGTCATTGAGAGAGAAGAGAGGAAAGAAGTCACCTAGGGATGCACAACCCTGCTGCCCTGCTGTCACAATTGCATATAAGCTGCTAGAAAACAAAACTGCCATCACAAAGCCAAAGGAACAACATAACAAAATATTCAATTTCTTTGTTTTTCCCCCTTTTTGAATAAGATTTCAACAAAAGCCACATGAATATAACATTAAACAAGGCGCTAAAGCAAGAGATAGAGAAAAAATTATCAAACTCAGCAAACAAAAGAAAACCTCAAAAACCTCCAGTTTTCAAAGTGTCAAAAAACTCTCAAGTCAAAAATATTGTCAAACAAAACCCAAATTTGAACCAATATCACAAACCATCTCAATACCATCAAACCAAAACTGATAAACCATCTCAATACCATCAAACCAAAACTGATAAACCATCTCAATACCATCAAACCTGCAAACTGTATACCAACATCTCAATATAAAAAAACCAAAAAGTCCAAAACCTTTAACAATACCAAACATTGTAACCAAAAGCCAGAAAAATTCCCAAAACTGTCAAACCCAAAGCCTGAACCATAACCAAAACAAACCTTCAAACCTGTCAACAGAATCACCAACCTTCAAACCATCATTAAACAACCATCTCAAAGTTGTAACAAAGCCAAATATAAATCCAAAACAAAACAAAAAAAGCTCAGCAAGTCCAAAACTTATAAACCTCTTAAGTATTGCAACCAAGATCAAAAATCTGTTAACTCAACATTAACACATCCACAAATTAAAAACCAGAAAAACATATCAAACCAAAACTGTAAGCAAAGGCCAAAAACCATCAAGATAACAGTCACCATCTCCAAATCTCAAACACAATAGATAACCAACATCATCAGATCATAATCATCAGCAAACATCATCAAACTAAAACCATCATCACAAAAACCAAATTCCAGAACCAATAAACCATTCAAACTGATAGAACAACATATCCAATCACAAAATCTAGAAAAAAATCATCATCATCATTCAAACGCAGAATACAGAAGAAGGTTACCAGAAGCGCGCCTTCAATCTTTGTCTCCTCCCTCGCAATCTCTTGCCACCAAGAAGCATCATCATTGTCTCACCATTCCCATCCATTTCACATAAAAAAATCCCAAACAGGTATGGCTTCTTCACCTTCCTTATAACCTATTTCCTACATCTCAATGGATAAACAAGTTCGATTAACACAGAAAAACGTAACAAGACAAAACAAATAACAAAATCGTTCAAGCTTCAAGTTAACAGAACATCACCTTTTCACGAAAAAAACCATTAGAGCTTGGTTAAGAAGTGAGAGAGAGCGCTCCGGCGACTGAGATTTGGGGGGGGGGAGATCAGATAAACCAATTTGTAACAATTGTACCCCCATTACTGAATACTTTTGTAATAGCGTAGAATTTCAATTCCCGCAATTTACTGTTTTCCATATACTGTATAGTAAGTAGGCATGTATGGCAAGATTCAAAAATCAATCGCTAGATGACCTAATCAAAGAATAAGATAACTTGAAACCAACACACTTTCTCACACGCGCACCTCTAGGGTAACCTCGCCCGTTGCCTCGGAAATACAATCATGTCCCTCGAATATGAGACACTCTAGCAATGACCCTTCGATTAAAAAAGATTGTAGTCCCTCGATGACCCTCGATGTTGCCTTTGATAAAACGATCTCGTCCCTTACAAAAAATTGCTAAAGCGTCTCACAAGTTACCTTCAATGATTGTGAAATTGACCCGCGCATGTCCCTATACATCCAATGGTGGGGCTTCTTACCAAATCAATGGTAAGATAGCACCATTAAAAGGAGGAAGAAAAGAACAACTTAAGACCTTTCGAGTAGATAGATTCACTCTTAGTTACTCGCTTGCTCACGACAAAAAAATCTTTACACCTACACCTCCATTTCAAAACACTCAAAAGACAAAATGTTTTGTATACGTTCTTATAGAGACGAGAACCATTGCCAAACCTCTTTTCAAAAAACTTTTCAAAACACGATTCACAAACACCTCTTTGAACCATTTTTCGAAACAAAACTTTGTATACGTTCTTATAGAGACGAGAACCATTACAAAGAGATTTTTTTCAAAATACTTTCAAAGCCCACACCACAAGCACACAATCAAATGAAAGTAAGTGATCTAAACGAGTAACTAAGAGCCCATGGAAAACCATGGATGAAAAGGGTGCTAATACCTTCCCTTTTCATAATCTACCCCCCGAACCCGAGAAATAATCTCGAAAGGTCTTTCCTGTGCTTTTTTAGCTTTCCTTTTGGATAAAAGAAAAGTCGGTGGCGACTCTTTCTAACCGCACAAGTGCGAACGAAACACAAAACATCAAGTCAGTTCTCCAACTGCATCACAGAACTGGCGACTCTGCTGGGGAAAAAATAAAAAGTGGGGTTACCTTAGGGTTAGATCATATTTACTCGCTTTCATTATTTGATTGGTATGCTTTATATTCAGTTATTTGTATTGGGCTTGCTTTGATCCTCCACCCGGATTTTGGGCACCTTTTTAGGTAAATAGCAATAGATTGTGGAGACTGTACGGCGTAGACCGATATGGTTGAAACAATGGCTATGTTAGTGTGACGCATTTGTGGGTACGGGTATCCCTCGTGGTGAATCGAGGAGAATACGGGGCCGCTGAGTGGCATCGTGAAGCACTAATTAACCTTAGAACCCTAATTGAACAAACTTGGCCATTAGGACATAGTGAGGTAGCCAGTTTCGGTGTAAAGATGAAAATTGGTTGACACTCGATACTACACTCATTGAGGCTAGACTTTTGGGATATCTCGGCCGCAAGAAAAGATTGATTGTGCTGAGACAATGCCTAAAAGAAAGGTCGGTGATATTGAGATCCTTTAGAACCTAGTCTTTATTTCTAGGACAGGTTGAGGAAACTAAAACTTCAAGAGGGTATTTAGCTACAAACTCGTGCAAGCCTGAAACATTGGGATCTATTTGTCGTGTATATATGTTTGCTTGTACATAACCATCATAAACATCATCAACATAATATGCATGCTCACTAACCATTTCAAGGATTTAGAAATTTATCTTTGTTTTTGTTTTGTAGGATATGAATTCTCTCCGAAGAAACACCATCTGAATCAGCTTCGTAAAAGCGCATCCTCAACTTCAAGATCTAGCCTCAAGAGTGCCCGGGGATTCTCCTTTTACCAAGAAGTATGGTCGACTTCTCAGTTTGGCTACATCCAACTTCCAATAAGAGATGATGTGTGTACTGTTCCAATTCTTTGACCCCGTGCATCATTGTTTCACTTTTCCAGACTATCAGTTGGTACCAACATTGGAAGAGTTCTCTCTAATCTTAGGGGTGCCTGTGCTTAATCAGATACCGTTCACCGGTCTAGAAGGGATTCCAAAACCTGAAGTCATCACTGAAGCTTTACATATGAAGAGGGCCGACGTCACAACCAATTGGGAGACAAGAAGTGGGGTTAAAGGATTTTTAGCTAAGTTTATGTTGGAAAAAGCTCATTCATTCTGGGATGACATGGATTTCCAAGCTTTCGAAGAAGTTCTAGCTCTCCTCATTTATGGTTTGGTTCTATTTCCTAATTCGGACCAGTTCATAGACGTCAATGCCATCAAAGTCTTTCTCTCTCGCAATCCTATACCCACCTTGCTAGGAGACATCTTGCATTTCCTTCATACCCGTACCATGAAGAAAAGAGGTACCCTTTTGTGTTGTATTCCCCTACTCACTAAGTGGTTCACTTCACACCTGCCTTAGTCATCATTGAAGAATGAGCAAAGATTGATTTGGTCTCAAAGGATGATGTCTCTCACTCACTCTGATATCTGTTGGTGCTCAAGATCTTTGGAAGATATATCTATCATCGACCGCTGGGGTGAGTTCCATAATATACCTCTGCTAGGTATTAGGGGAGGTATCACTTACAACCCGTGTTTAGCTCTTCAGAAATTTGGGTATGCCCGAAGAGACGGCCCTCATGAGATACTCGTCGGAGGTCTGGTTTTTGACTACGACAAAGAAGACCAAGGTTACCGCCAGAGGTTTACACGTGCTTGGGGAATGGTGAACAAAGTGGACAATAGGACTTTGGGACATAAAAACTCTATCCCTCTCGAGCCTTACCTTAAGTGGGTACGGGCTCGTGCCCAGAGTCTCTTAATGCCTTACCCTTCCATCCTTCCTGTCATCATTGAGCCTGTTATTGAAGGAGACGTCCCATACACTGTTCTTCATCCTAACATGCCTACCTCTCTCGAAGACCTGCAGAAAGCCTGGATTCAGTTGAAGGAAGAGCGAGACACCTTTGAAACCCAGTACTACGCCAGTGAGAGGAAGGTTCTGGAGCTCACCAAGCTGCTTCATGAAGAGAAGAATCTGAATACTTACATTGCTCCAAAAAGAATGCGTTCAGTCTTTTTATCTTGAGAATTTTGCTGTATTTCAGTTTCTTTCTTTTTAAGCCCGAGGAGGCATGATGTATTCAAACTTGGTTTTATTTAATATGACGTGTGTTCTTTTTTGGTTTGAACAAATTTAAATCTTCTAAATTTCCTTGAAATCATTTGCATATCGCATCTTCATTCATCATATACATAAGCAGGTCTTCACACCAAGTTTCCTCATCTCTCTGCTGTTTATTTCAGCAAGATGGATCTAGAACAAACGGTCAAAGACTTACAAGCTCATAATTCACAATTTCAACATCTACTCTTGACCTTGGCTAAGGGGAAGGAGGAGCTCAAGACTCTACTAGATAAAGGAAAAAAGAAAAAGAAGAAGAAGCGAGTTGGCGTGGCTACCATGGGAAGAAGGTTCGAAAGATAAGCCAGAAGGGCCTTAGATTTTCCATCAACCTCTGAGGAAGGGGAAGGAAAAGGTAAAGAGACTGCAGTGCCTTAAGATTCTGAATCAGAAGAAGAGGAAGAAGAGGACTACTCTGAACAACAGTATCCTCCGGCCGATGACAAATACAAGAACTTGGAAGAACATCTAGCTGCTATGGAAGTGCAAAGAGTACCGGGGCTGGATTTTGAGGAGCTAGGGTTGGTTTCTGGAATTGTAATCCCTCCTAAATTTAAGTGCCACTGTTTGCTAAGTATGATGGGGTGTCTTTCCCAAAGATGCACCTACAATCTTATGTCAGGAAAATTCAGCCACATTCTTCTAACAAAGACTTGTGGGTCCACTTTTTCTAGAACAGTTTGTCAGGAACACAACTTGATTGGTTCTAACAGTAGGAGAGAGCAGACGTCCATAATTAGGAAGACTTGGCAGCCACCTTCTATAAATAGTATCAATACAATGCCGACTTGGCACCAACTCGTACTCAACTCCAGAGTATGACCATGGTGTCTAATGAGGGCTTCAAAGACTACGCCCAAAAGTGGAGGGACTTAGCTGGAAGGGTGCAACCACCATTGTCAGAAAGAGAGCTATTAGACATGTTCCTGGGTACCCTGTCAGGTCCTTTCTTCAATCACCTGATTGTAAGTTCGTTCGTTGGGTTCACTGATTTGATTCTAACCGGAGAAAGAGTGGAGGCCGGTATTAAGAGCGGGAAAGTTCAAAAAGATGCATCTACTTTTGCTGCCATCAGAAAACCTTTCACGGGAAAGAAGGAAGTATCAACTGTCTACTCTCAGAGGGGTCAAGGAAGAGTTGAGCGCCGGCCAGCGGTGGGGGCCATTATGATTCAGAAGTCTGCATCAGACCAGCCCAGAAACAATTAGCCGAGGAATGATCAGCCTAGAAACAATCAGCAAAGGGTGGAAAGGCCTGTACGGCAATTCACCAAGATAAACATGACTCCTGCTCAAGTCCAACCACATCTTCTGAAGTTGAATTTGGCCATGCTGAAAGAGGACCCTAAAAACCCTAACACTGCTTCTCCGTACTACCATCAGAACACCAGGTGTGCTTACCATTCGGAGAGCCCAGGGCATGACACTGACAATTGTTGGGCCCTGAAGAATAAAATTCAGGATCTGATAGGTGCTAAAGAAGTTGAATTCGACGCACCTGAAAAATCCAATGTTATCTTTGCTCCAATGCCAAGGCACGGCCACAACGCCCATGCTATTGAGGAGGATCTGTTTGTTGCTACTGTAGATGATTTGATAACTCTGCTCCCTATAATCAAGTCAAATTTGTTAAAGGCTAGGGTTTTCCCAGGTTGTGAAGAAGATTGTCACCTTTGTTCATCCTCATTAACCCACTGTCTGTTATTGAAGATAAGCATCCAACGCCTAATTGATAACCAAGAAATTCTATTTGAGAAGTCTCCTGTTTTATCAACTCTTGTTAACAATGTTTCAATAATAACCATATCCTCCAATCCTTCCAAGGTCCCTAAAAGACCTGTTAGGATTACATCCGCTCCGAAGGCTGCACCTTTGAAGATAACCATGCCCGGGCCAGTCCCATACAAGTCCGACAAATCAATACCATGGAACTATGGTGGAGAAATCTACTACCATGGTGTTAAACAGATTGAACAGACTGCCGAGGAAGAGAGTTCTGAAGAAGATAATTCCGGCATCAGTAACATTGCCGGAACAAGCAGAGTTACCCGTAGTGGAAGAATCTTTTCTCCAAAGATTGCCCCTTCAAAGGCAACTTTTGGACCCTCAACTGCTCCTAAGGTTATCTCCACACCAGTAAACATATTTGCCAATACACCAATCATAGAAGAAGTCAGAACCCCCGTGGTTATTCCCTCTGCTACTACCGATGTTCGAGGGAAAGGTATCCAAGAAGAGCCCGTCAGGACGAGGGCTCAGCCGTTGATCATCTCTGAAACCTCTCAAAAATAAATGGATGAAATTTTGAAAATAATCAAGAAAAGTGATTATGATATAGTGGAACAGCTGGGGAAAACCCCCTCAAAGATCTCCATGTTGGTCCTGTTGCTTTGTTCAGAAGCTCATGCTAAGGCTCTAATAAGATTTTGGAAGGCGGCCCACGTGCCACAAGAAACCTCCGCTGATCTGTTCCAGGAATGTGTGGCTAGTTTAACAGCTGACAATGGTCTAGGATTCTCCGATGCAGATTTAACTTCGAAGGGGAGAAAACATAACGATGCTTTGCATGTCTCGGTGGAATGCAGAGGGAAAACCCTAGCACATGTGCTGGTAGACATTGGTTCATCTTTAAACATCTTGCCAAAGAAAGCCTTGGATAGATTTGATTGTGAAGGCTTAACCCTGAAACCCAGCATGATAATTGTTAGAGCCTTTGATGGTTCTAAAAGGATGGTCCACAGGGAGGTGGACATCCCGATTAAGGTGGGAACTAAAACCTTCAACTCCATATTCTATGTGATGGACATACGCCCTTCTTACTCTTTCCTGTTGGGAAGACCTTGGATCCACCATGCTGGAGCTGTCACTTCTACTCTGCATCAAATGCTCAAGTACCCTGTCCAGGGGAAAATCATAATTGTTCATGGCGAAGAGGAATACATGACCAGTCATCTGAATTCATTCTGTTATGTAGAATTGGATGGCGACCAAGACAGTGTCCTCTGTACCCACGATCACCAGACCTCCACCTCGGATGTCATCTCTCAAGGATGTGAAGGCAGTGGTTGAAGAGGGAGGATCCACAATCTAGGGGCAGCTTCCAGACTTTCCTTCCAAATCAGACAAGTCCGACTTGGGGTTCACCTCAACTTCTCAGAAGGCCGTGCGTCACGCCCGTTCCGGAGGGCCACCTGTGAAGATCAGTCGTCATGGAGTCAATGCTCTGGAAGATAGCGAAGAGGAGGGCAGCTTGGAAGACTAGATAATTCCTACTGTCGGCGGAGGAATGTGCAACTAGGAGGCAAAAGACTTTGTTCCGATTACTTTCATACCGCAGTAATTTATCTTTTTCATTTTTGTCGGATATGTAATAATTCTCAAACAATTCGTACTTTTTTTAACCTTGTGTCTTACCCGAGGCACAAAGGTCCATTTGTAAGGGTTCTTATTTTTCATCTTCATATGCCATTTAATGAATCATGGACGTTTTCACATGTAAACTTTTGTGTTCATTGTCTTTCTTTTTTACATTTTATTTGTTTAAAGGTGGCTATACCCTTACACACACCCACACTCACAAATGCAGATACTCTTCCATTCCGGATCCCATGGGTAACGATACTGCTATAACCTTCAGTGACTTTGAAGATCTGATCTACCATGCCGAATACGAAGGTGAGGAAGATTGTGAGGTGCCAGGGGAATTGGCTAGACTTCTACAACAAGAGGAAAGGGCTATTCTGCCTCATGAGGAGCTGTTGGATACAATCAACTTGGGTACCGAGGAAGACAGAAAGGAAATCAGAGTGGGTGCCAACCTAGAGCCGAGTGTCATGGAGCGCCTAATTCAGCTGTTGCATGAATATGTTGAGATCTTTTCCTGGTCATACGAAGACATGCTGGGGCTTGATACAGACATCGTGGTACACCGTCTACCCACAAGAGAAGACTGTCCATCGGTGAAACAAAAGGTCTACAGCATGAGACCTGACATGTCAGAGAAGATCAAAGCAGAAGTTATGAAGCAGTTCAATGCTGGATTTCTGGCTGTTACTTCTTATCCTCAATGGGTTGCTAACATTGTGCCCGTGCCGAAGAAGGACGTCAAAGGGAGAATGTGCATGGATTATAGACTTAAACAGGGCCAGCCCTAAAGACGACTTTCCACTTCCGCACATCGACATCCTGGTTGACAACACAGCTCAACACAAAGTATTTTCTTTCATGAACGGATTCTCAAGCTATAACCAGATCAAAATGGCACCTGAGGACATGGAGAAAACTACTTTTGTCACACAATGGGGTACGTTCTGCTACAAAGTGATGTCATTCGGACTAAAGAATGTCGGGGCAACCTATCAACATGCCATGGTAGCTTTGTTTCATGATATGATACATCATGAGATAGAGGTCTACGTAGATGACATGATAGCCCAATCATAAACTGAAGAAGAACACCTTCATCACTTGCAAAAGCTGTTTGTCAGGTTGAAGGAATACAAGCTAAGGCTAAACCCTAACAAGTGCACATTCGGAGTCCGGTCCAGTAAACTCTTAGGTTTCATTGTCAGCAACAAAGGCATCGAGGTTGATCTTGCCAAAGTCAAAGCTATACAAGAAATGCCCGCTCCTCGCACTGAGAAGGAAGTCAGAGGTTTCTTGGGATGCCTAAACTACATTGCTAGGTCCATTTCTCACCTAACATCTACTTGTGAACCAATCTTCAAGCTGCTGAAGAAAGATCAGGTAGTTAAATGGAATGATGACTGTCAAGTTGCTTTCGATAAAATCAAGGAGTGTTTACTAGAACCCCCTATCCTGATGCCACCCGTCGAGGGAAGACCGCTAATCATGTATCTGACCGTCCTAGAGAATTCAATGGGGTGCGTACTGGGGCAGCATGACGAGTCTGGCCGAAAAGAGCATGCCATTTATTACCTTAGCAAAAAGTTTACCGACTGTGAAACAAGATATTCACTGCTCGAGAAAACTTGTTGCGCTTTAGTATGAGCCGCTCGCCGGCTAAGGCAGTACATGTTGACTCATACCACTTTGCTGATATCTAAGATGGATCCGATCAAATACATCTTCGAGAAGCCTGCTTTATCTGGAAGGATAGCTAGATGGCAAATGATCCTAACTGAATATGATATACAGTACACGGCCCAAAAAGCTATAAAGGGGAGTGTGCTAGCTGACCATCTGGCTCATCAAGCTGTTGAAGATTACCAATCCATGAAGTTTGACTTCCCCGACGAAAACATCATGACATTGGACAATGTTGAAGATTTCAGACCATATGACGGACTTGAACAAGGATCCCGATGGACTCTGTACTTTGATGGGGCCTCCAATGCACTGGGCAACGGTATCAGCGCGGTACTCATATCCCTAGAAGGTTGCCATACTCCTTTCACCGCCAGACTTTGCTTCAACTGTACGAACAACATGGTAGAGTATGAAGCGTGTATCTTTGGACTCAAGGCTTCCATAAACATGGGAATCAAATCTTTAGTTGTGTTTGGGGACTCAGCTCTGGTTATCAGTCAAATCAAAGGAGAGTGAGACACTAAGCATCCAAACCTCATCCCTTACAAAGAACATGTCTTGACGTTGTTATCACATTTCGAGCAGATTACCTTCGAGCACTTCCCGCGAGAAGAAAATCAGCTAGCAGATTCTCTAGCTACAATGTCATCCATGTTTAAACTTAATTGGGACAACGAGGCTCCTCAGATCACCATTGAACGGATGGCCGAACCCTCACATTGTCACGAGATTAATACTGAAGAAGTAGGGGACTAACCATGGTTTCATGAAGTCAAAAGGTATCTCGAGGCCCAAGAATACCCTGAAGGAGCTACAGTCAATGACAAAAAGTTCTTAAGGAGATTCTCAGCTAAGTTCTTCCTGAGTAATGGTATCCTGTACAAGCGAAATCATGATTCTATTCTGCTCTGTTGTATGGACAAAGCTGAAGCTGAAAAGATCATGGCCGAATTGCATTAAGGTACATTTGGCACTCACTCTAGCAGGCATACGATGGCTAAGCAGATTCTACGTTCAGGCTATTACTGGTCTACCATGGAAGCAAACTGCTATCAATACTCTCGAACCTGCCATAAATGTCAAATCTATGCAGACAAGGTGCACGTGCCTCCGGTTCCTCTAAATTTCTTAACAGCTCCTTGGCCCTTCGCTATGTGGGGAATCGACATGATTGGAGAGATCAAGCCTAAAACCTCCAATGGACACCGCTTCATTCTGGTGGCCATTGATTACTTCACAAAGTGGGGCGAAGCAACTTCCTTCGCATCCGTTACTAAGAATGTTGTTGCCCGCTTCATCAAGCAGAACCTTATTTGTCAGTACGGTATTCCCGAAAGGATCATCACTGATAACGGTACAAACCTTAACAATACTATGATCACCGCTCTGTGCGAACAGTTCAAAATTCAACATCACAATTCGTCTCACTATCGGCCAAAGATGAATGGTGCAGTTGAAGCTGCGAACAAAAAACATCAAAAAGATCATACAAAAAATGAAAGTCACCTACAAGGACTGGCATGAGATGCTACCATTTTCTCTCCACGGGTACCGTACCACGGCTCGCACATCAACTGGGGAAACACCATATTCCTTGGTATATGGCATGGAAGTTGTTTTACCTATCAAGGTTCAGATTCCCTCCTTGAGAATCATGAAAGATATTGGTTTGAGTGAAGCCGATTGGATTCAAACCTGGCTTGATCAGTTAAACTTAATTGACGAGAAAAGACTTACTACTGTTTGCCATGGTCAGACGTATCAAAAGCGGATGATCAAGGCTTTCAACAAGAAAGTCAGACGCCAAGTGTATCAAGTTGGAGATCTTGTGATCAAGCGCATCATCTTGCCACAAAGTGATCCCAGGGGCAAATGGACTCCTACCTACGAAGGACCATTTGTGGTCAAGAACATCTTTTCGGGTGGGGCAATGATCTTAACCACCATGGACAGCGACGATCTTCCGCACCCTGCGAATGCAGACATAGTCAAAAGATACTACGCATAAGAGACCCGCTAGGTTGACACACCTAGGCAAAATAAGGGAATCCCGGTGAATCGAAAACCCGAAAGGGCGGGTCAGGAAAAAATTAGGGATAAAACAAAATCTGTACACCTGGCAAGTTGAAAACCTGAAAGGGAGACTTGGGCAAAAAAGGCTTTCCCGGTGGACTGAAAACCCAAAAGGGCGTTCCAGGCAAAAGTTAGGGAATTAAAGCGTATGACTATGTCTCGTCGAATCACTTTAAAGACAATATTTTAACAAACAAACTCCGAGGCTTCTGATCAATTCAATCATCTTCGGACGAAGCAAAGAATGGACAAGATATTCGGAGATACGAAGGCTATAGAAGAATGGGAACCCCATGGGATTTTTACACTTAGCCATCTTTCTTTTTATAAATTTTTCTCATTTTTTATGACACCATCCTCTTACTAGGATGTCTATCTCCTTTGTACAAAATACTTATTCAAAGTAAATACATAGATATCTCGTTCAAAGTACAAAAAACTATTTGCCTTTTTCTTTACACTTGTGTTTTATTTGCAAAAACGTCCAATGATTCATTAATGAACATATGCATTTGAACATAATTACTGCTTACAAATAAACACGATGAAAAAGAGTAATTACTGACAGGTAGAAAGATTAGGAAAATGTCTTTAGGCTATTCCATGAGCAATCCCTACAGCACGTCATTAAGGTCCCCGGCGGAGCCAAAACTTTGAACTACAGATCCCCAGCGGAGCAGAGACTACCAACTACCAATCCCCAGCGGAGCCGAAACTTCAAACTATCAACCCACAACGGAAATCTTCCAGTTTCTCCAGATATCTCCAGCAAGTTGTCTTGAAGACTGAAAATCAACCAGATAACAAATAACTTTTTGTTTCTCCCCAACCTAGGATAACTCCCCAGTAGATTGGCATACAACCCAAACTCCTGAACTCCCCACCGGAATTAAGCTTTTCCCCACAGAGTTTTCACTACAGGATAAATTTTTTCCCCACAGAGTTTTTATTGCTTCTCGACAGAACAAAGACTCCCGTCAATGAATCCCCAGTAGAAGTCATTAAAATTCTATGGATTCCCCAAGCAGATTCCTCAAGAAGTATATCACATTACTCTCATAATCTTCAGCTGTCAAGGATTTATTTTCCCCGACAGCAGTCAAGGATTTATTTTCCTCAGCAATACAACAATATAGCAAATCAGCTTACATGCGTATACATTACATTCATATATCATAAACATGAATAAAACACATTTATTGCAACATACATTTCGTGCAACATAACTTTGTGTTTCAGCTAACATTTTACCCTTTTGAGGATAAGATTAACAGCTATCTTTAACAAATATTCAAAGATTTCAGATATAGTACAGATACACTCCAGACACGGAAGTCATTTTGTCACTCATTCAGATCTCTCATTCAAGATACAGTCCACATACGCTCCAGACACGGAAGCCATTCTTTCACTCGTTCAGACTTAATTTCAAGATACAGTACAGATACACTCCAGACACGGAAGTCATTCTGTTACTCATTCGAAATTCAAATTCAGATACGTTCCAGATACGCTCCAGACATGGAAGCCATTATGTCACTCATTCAGATCTCTCATTCAAGATACAGTCCAGATACGCTCCAGACACGGAAGCCATTTTGTCACTCATTCAGACTTAATTTCAAGATACAGTACAAATACACTCCAGACACGAAAGTCATTATGTTACTCATTCGGATTTCAAATTCAGATACGGTCCAGATATGTTCCAGACACAGAAGACATTTTGTCACTCATTCAGATCTCTCATTCAAGATACGGTCCAGATACGCTCCAGACACGGAAGCCATTATGTCACTCATTCAGACTTAATTTCAAGATACAGTACAGATACACTTCAGACACGAAAGTCATTTTATTACTCATCCGGATTTCAAATTCAGATACGATTCAGATACGCTCCAGACACGGAAGCCATTCTGTCGCTTATTCAGTTTCATCCTACAAATACAATACAAATACACTCCAGACACGGAAGACATTTTGTTACTCATTCTGACTTAATTTCAAGATACAGTTCAAATACAGTTCAGATACGCTCCAGACACGGAAGCCATTCTGTCGCTTATTCAGTTTCATCCTACAGATACAATACAGATACACTCCAGACACGGAGGTCATTGTGTCACTTATTCAGATCCAAGGACAAATACAATTCATAACGTTCCAAATACGGACACCATTCTGATGCTTATTCTGTCGATTTACAACCAAACATTCTTGGATGGTGTGATACGGTGGGAGAACTGACTTGAGGTTTTGCGTTTGTATTCGCACTTGTTCGGTTTAGCAAGAGTTGCCACCGAATTTTTATTTTATCCTAAAAGAAAGGTTAAAAAACACAGGAAAAACCTTTGAGATGTTTTCGTGGGTTCAGGGGGTAGATTATGAAAAGGGAAGGTGCTAGCACCCTTTTCATCCATGGTTATCCATGGGCTCTTAGTTACTTGTTTTAGATCACTTGCCTTGATTTTCAATTGTTTGAAATGGTGCTTTGTGTGTGTGGTTTTGAAAATGTTTTGAAAAAGATGCCTTGTCTAGGCAACCGTTGTAACAATTCTTTACTCGAATGTTTTACAAAGGTGTTTGTCTTTTTGAAAATATGTTTCAATGTTTTTTGAAAGTTGTTTTAAAAGTTGTGTTGTGGAGTGTGTTTTGAAAGTAGGCAAGTGTGTTTTGCTGGTTTGATCAAGTAACTAAGAGTTGTCTACCCCTAAATTTACTCAAAGATCTTTCCTATGTTTTAACCCTTTTAACAATATTGTTCCACCATTGCATTTGGTGGGCAATCTTGTGTTAGGATGTTAATGGGACAGGCGCGGGTCATCGTTTAGACCATGAATGCAATAGTGTCAAGTATTTTGGAAATTTGCTTGAGGGACTATGATCATTTTGTTTAGGCAACTTTGAAAGCGTCATCGAGGGACTATGATCATTTGATTTGTTTTTGTTTTGCCAAAGAACTCAACATGCAACATGGCCCATTTTTGAAGGCAACAAGAGGGATTACCCTAGGGGTGCAAGTGTGAATTGTGTATTGATTGTCACGCATTTATCTTTGTATTAGGTTATCTAGCGGTTGATTTTGAATCTTCGCATACAAACCCTAAGTCTAAACATGGTATAATTGAAAGCGATAAATTGCAGGAATTTAAAGTCTAAGCTATTACAAATAAGTACCCGGGGATGGGGGTACAAATGTTTACAAATGGGGATGAGTCTTATCAGGAGAGTATTGTCCAAATAAAATTTACAACCAAATTGAAGCGTATTCTCAATGTAAAATATAACAATGTATAAGAATCAAAGAGAAAGAAAAGTATTTGTGAAAGTGTATGTGATTATTTACAAATGAGAAAAATATGTTAACCTAATGCAATATTAAGTATTTATTTATTTTTGTGTTTTTGTTAATATTATATAAACAAAAGGTTTAATAATAAAAGTAGATATTTAACCTTAAAAAAGTCTATTTTTTTTAATGTATTTTATTGATATTTTTGTGTTTTTGTATATTATAAATAAAAGAAAAAGAAACTATTTAATTAAATTAATTCTACTATTTATGTATTTCAAGTGTGATAAACAAAATATTATTAATAAAATATGAAGAATTAATATATTACTTTTTAACTTAACAAAAATATAGATTGTAAAAAAGAAAGAAAATAAGGTAATAAGAAAAAAGTGTTAATTTGTAAGTATAAGAAAAAAATAAATAATAAAAGGTTAAATGGGCCAAAGGTCAAAATGAACAGATTGGCAAAGGGGGTGTAGGCGCCAGTGTTGAGATGGGCTTAAGGCTTTTGTGGTGTGGGACAAGCCCAACGCTTGTTACAATTGTTTAGGGTTTGAATTTGTTGTTTCAGAATAGGGTTTACAGTGGCTTAGAGCGGCGTCGTTCCCTTCATCGTCTTCTTCATCTTTCTCTTCCTCAAGCAAAAGCCATTGATGTCTCTCTCCGTCTCAGCTGACAGAACGCCATCTCCACTTCTTCCTCCTCAAGGCTGCTCAGGCGGTGACAACAAGATACCGGTTTCTGTCTTCATGTTTTAGGCTCTTTTTTGTTTAGCAATCTTGCATGTTATTATTTCTCTGTGTTCTGATCTTTATGTATTATTTTGGACTTTTGTGAGGCGTAAAAAGAAAAGAGAAGAGGAAATTATACCTTTGGAGAAGACACGGAGGAATGGACTGGAGGCGTTTTAGGCGGCCGGAGGCAGAGGGAGTATGATGTTGTGCTAGCTTTGTGGCCTTCCCTGGTATTTGTATCTTGTTTCTTGAATGGTTTTATGATGATAATGTTGCTTCTGAAAACCCTATCTTTTAGTTCTCTCTTCTTCTTCTGTCTGCTGGCCCGTGATTTTGATGATGTTGATTCTGAGTTGCCTGTTGTTTCATTGTTTTTGCTTAGCCTATGATGAACCTTGGTTCTGAGGCATTGTTGGTTATTGACTTTCTTCCTCTCTTTTTGATTTTGATTCTGAGTTGGACCTAGTTCTGAGAATGTTTATGTTGTTGTTGGCCCTATGATGAGGTTGCTCTGAGGGTGTTTGGGATTTAGGTTTTGACAGGCTTGTGTTTGGAAAGGCTTTGGTATTATGCAAGCTTGTTGGAATTTGTTTGAAACTGGTTTGTATGGCTTTGTGTAGTTTTTCTTTGACAGGGCTAGAGGCAGGCTTGCAAGTTACAAGCTTTGAAAGGCTGCTTGTTTGAGGTTTAGGCAGGTTGTATGGCTTTTTGGCTTGTGTTTAAAGGCTTCATGGTTTGTTTTTGTAACAGGTTTCAGGCTACAAGGCTTGAGGTTACAGGCTGGTGTTGTTATATGTTTGAGTTATGTTTGACAGGCTATATGTTTGTTGGTTTGCCTCAGTTTGTAAGCTTGTGTTTTGACATGCTTAAGGTAGTTAGAGCAGGCTTGTATGGCTTGATGTATTATGCAGGTTTGTGAGTCTGAAGCAGGCTTGAGGTTGCAAGCTTGTTGTTTCTGTTATCTGTTTTTTGGCAGGATCAACAAGTTGGAGGCAAGCTTGTGGTATATCTTGTTTTTGTGATATATTCTTCTGGTGTGTTATTCTGCCTCTTCTTTGCTTGTTCTGATATTCTCTGTTATATCTTTTTCTAAGCCTGCCCACTGTAAGCCTCTCTACTTCTCTCTCTTTTTTTTCTCTATTAAAGCATATTATATTGCTTTAGAATAGCTGTTTCTGAAAAGGTGTTTGGTTGGGAAATGATGAGATTGGCTTTACAAGTTGCTTGCACTTTGTCTTTCCTCTGCATATCTCTTGTCTTCCAGATTTTCTGCCTTTTATGTACTTATTGACAGCTTTATTGGCTTCCTTGGACAGTTTTGACAACTTCTTGTACTTTCTTTGGACAGTTTCTTTGGGATTTAGTTTGCTTAGTTTGAAACTTGTGACTTGGTTTGGCATGTTTTGAAGTTACAGCTTTGTTGACATTTTGAATTTGTGCAATTTATTTTTGGCATTATGCAGCCTTGTACATTTCTTTAATGATTTGTATGCTTGTAAAATAATTTTTCTTTACTCTTTGTGAACCAAGAAGAAAGTCTTCTTGTGATTTGCAAAGAGGGTGAGAAAAAAAATGATGAAAATCAAAACAATCTGATCCCGGCCAACCACCTTTAATGATAAATTTTTCTGATTAACTGCCTGAGAATGCTCTTAATTTATCTGTGTTTGACTTCTTTCCTTTTTTGTCTTTGCAGATAAAAATCAGTTGAGCAATGGGGAGTAGCAGTAGAAGATGAAGATTTAGGATAGATTTAGGATATAGTTTCAATTTATTTTTAATCATTGTAATAATATTAATGTAAACAACTGTAAATAAATTTACAGTGTTCAAATAATATCTGTAACAAACAATTAAAAATGAATAAAAATAATCCTTTGTCAGTTAATTCTCTTTCAATTCACTGTCTATTTAATTATTTAAGTTTCTTTAATTAAAATAACTGGAAGTAAATCCCAATTATTCTAACTTAGATAAAATAAATAATTAATAAACACCGTAGTCTTGCAACTTCGCATTAATCAATAATAAACCTGGTGTCCCAATTAACCATAAGCATTTCACAGTTAATCAAACAAATGTCCATATGCCTTTCCTTTTACTGATTAAACCAAACACTGCAAATTTTCAACCAGAAGCCTCAGCTTCTAACCCAGAGGTTCAGGTTTTTTTGAGAAACAAAACTGAAATCTTGAGCAGGCGTCAAAGCAGTGTAACAGCCAATTAATACACTGTGGATTCGAATTCTTCTGAAAATGCGCGTGCAAACCCTAATTCTTGATTTATTGTCAAAGAAGCGTCTGCCTGATCAAACCCTGAGCCAAACTCAACCAAACCCTAACAATCTGCTTGAACTGATTCTAAATCAATGGAAACCCTAATTTTGTCTGACTGACGAGAAAAGTCTGTTTGACCGATTCTTGAGCCAATCTAAAAAATCAGGAAAAGCCCGAAGCTGTGATTTCTTGTGGAAAAGAGAGGGCAAATTTTGGGGTACAACAGATGGCATCTGCAAAGACTGAAAGGACAGTGTTTGTTCTCAAGGCATGGTTGTTTGGGACAAGAGATGGAATTTAAGACTGTCATGCAAGATACTAATGATTGTTTAATCCAAGTTGACCAGATGATTTGCGTCTTTTAAAACATTAGCTTGTTTAGGAAATGGAATAAACAGTGCGTGTTTTGATTGGAATGCAGTTGCAAGATTACAAAATTATTGTATTACTTGGAGTTTAAGTTATCATATTGGAGCATTTTGTTTCAATTATCTTGATTAGGAATCTTTAAGAATCAGTTAAGATGCGAAGAGAAAGTTACAAGTTATTGACAGTAAAGGGTTTCAATGGACACCAGAATATCTCATAAGACTGTCTCCATTTATTTCAAAAGTTGTTACAAAACAATTTATTATTTAAATACTTTAGGTTTTACAACTTATGGTATTTAAAAAAAATAAATTAGTACAATTGATTGAATGTTTATCTCTAAATTACAAAGAAAATGAATCTATGCCTAAGGTTGACTGAGTTTTCGTTGCTTCCATGCTTGCCACATAGTCTCTTGCTTCCCCTGCTTTGCCACCATCCAGTTGTGCTCACATGAAAACAAAAGACAGAAGAAAAAGTTAGTACAAATTAATTGGACATGAGCAAGAATTTTCAAAAGAAAAAAGGGTTCATCATTAAAGTTTGCAATTTGGAATCAGAAGGCTATTTTTAATTCATCACATTTTTATTTTCTCTATTTGCAAATCACAAGAAGATTATTCTTCTTGGTTCACAAACAAGAGAAATTTAAGCAAGCTATCCAAACAAGAGAAATGTAAGCAAGCTATCCAAACAAGAGAAATGTAGCAAGGCTGCCCAAACAAACAAGATGCCCAAACAGCAGCCAAACAAATATTCCAAATAGAAGGCGCAAAACAGAGCCAAACAAGCAGCAAATTGGACAAAATACAAACATCATCAATGCAAGCGAGGCAACAGCATAGAGCAGAAATCATCAACAAAAAGAAAATATAGCAATATGATAAACTAAGTCAACAAGCAAAAGGCTTGTTCAATAAGCATTTTCATCATTTTCCATTTTTATTGCAAACTTTTTAGAAAAAGGAAAAAGAGCAATTGAATCTTAGGGTCATTGAGAGAGAAGAGAGGAAAGAAGTCACCTAGGGATGCACAACCCTGCTGCCCTGCTGTCACAATTGCATAGAAGCTGCTAGAAAACAAAACTGCCATCAAAAAGCCAAAGCAACAACATAGCAAAATATTCAATTTCTTTGTTTTCCCCCCTTTTTGAATAAGATTTCAACAAAAGCCACATGAATATAACAATAAACAAGGCGCTGAAGCAAGAGATAGAGAAAAAATTATCAAACTCAACAAACAAAAGAAAACCTCAAAAACCTCCAGTTTTCAAAGCTGTCAAAAAAACTCTCAAGTCAAAAATACTGTCAAACAAAACCCAAATCTGAACCAATATCCCAAACCATCTCAATACCATTAAACCAAAACTGATAAACCATCTCAATACCATCAAACCAAAACTGATAAACCATCCCAATACCATCAAACCTGCAAACTGTATACCAACATCTCAATATAAAAAAAAAAACCAAAAAGTCTAAAACCTGTAACAATACCAAACATTGTAACCAAAACCCAGAAAAAATCCCAAAACTGTCAAACCCAAAGCCTGAACCATAACCAAAACAAACCTTCAATCCTGTCAACAAAATCACCAACCTTCAAACCATCATTAAACAAACATCTCAAAGCTGTAACAAAGCCGAATATCAATCCAAAACAAAACAAAAAAAGCTCAGCAAGTCCAAAAGTGATAAACCTCTCAAGTATTGCAACCAAGATAAAAAAATTGTTAACTTAACATTAACACATACACAAATCAAAAACCAGAAAAACATATCAAACCAAAACTGTAAGCAAAGGCCAAAAACCATCAAGCTAACAGTCACCATCTCGAAATCTCAAACACAGTAGATAACCAACATCATCAGATCATAATCATCAGCAAACATCATCAAACTAAAACCATCATCACAAAAACCAAATTCCAGAACCAATAAACTACTCAAACTGATAGAACAACATATCCAATCACAAAATCCAGAAAAAACAGCATCATCATCATTCACCAGAAGCGTGCCTTCAATCTTCATCTCCTCCCTCGAAAGCTCTCGCCACCAAGGAGCATCATCATCGTCTCACCATTCCCATCCATTTCACATAAAAAAATCCGAAACAGGTATGGCTTCTTCACCTTCCTTATAACCTATTTCCTACATCTCAATGGATAAACAAGTTTGATTAACACAGAAAAACGTAACAAGACAAATCAAATAACAAAATCGTTCAAGCTTCAAGTTAACAGAACATCACCTTTTCACGAAAAAAACTATTAGATCTTGGTTAAGAGGTGAGAGAGAGCGCTCCGGCGACTGAGATTTGGGGGGGGGGGGGGGGGGAGATCAGAAAAACCAATTTCAAACCCTTGAGACATAAATCTCATTTCAAAACTTAGGGTTTTCAAAAACGTGAATCGTGGTGAGATGAGGAGAGATTATGTTGTTAATATGGCGCTTCGGCCATGAAACTAGGAAGAGGCGAAGGTTGAGACATTTCAGAGATGAAAACATGAATAATTTGGAAGAGATGAGCTAAAGGGGTAATGAGAGTGCCGCCGTAACAAAGTTTCCAAGAACCCTAATCTGTTTTTGTTTCCCTAATCAACGTTTAAACCATTTAAGGGCTTTGGGCCTATTTTTGTTCAAATGTCCCTAAGCCCATCTATTTTGCTAGTTCACCCCCCCCCCCCCCCCCCCCCCCCACCCGGCCTTGTTTTGTTTCAGCAATAACACCATTCCTCTTTGGGCTTTCTCCACAAACCTCCCTAAGCCCATTGTTACTTGTTTTTTTAATTTAATTTATTTCTTTTTTTGTTAACAATATACTAATAAAACTTAAAACTTTTTTCATTAAATTAATTTAGATTTTAGTGTTTAATTTTTATCATTTTCTCTTTTTTATATAACTTATTTTTATTAATTTTTTACATTTAATAAAAACACCAAAAACAATAATTTAGTTTAGTTTCTTTCTTTAAATTTATTTGCATAATTAATAAAAATACAAATAATAATAATAAAGATTTTAATTTAATCAATTTCTTTTTAGAATAGGTTTTGTTTTTCTCTTTTCATGTAAATACATTTCATTTCATATTTTGTTGACTTTATTTCATAAATTGTCATAGCTTTATATTAAATTGCACAACAATTCGATTTGGTTGTATTGCTTGATATTTGGGCATTGCTATTTTCATTTGATTCATCCCCATTTGTAACAATTGTACCCCCATTCCCGAATACTTTTGTAATAGCGTAGAATTTCAATTCCCGCAATTTACTGTTTTCCATATACTATATAGTAACTAGGCATGTATGGCAAGATTCAAAAATCAATCGCTATATGACCTAATTCAAGAATAAGATAACTTGAAACCAACACACTTTCTCACACGCGCACCTCTAGGGTAACCTCACTCGTTTCCTCGGAAATACAATCATGTCCCTCGAATATGAGACACTCTAGCAATGACCCTTCGATAAAAAAAGATCGTAGTCCATCGATGACCCTCGATGTTGCCTTCGATAAAATGATCTCGTCCCTTACAAAAAATTGCTAAAGCGTCTCACAAGTTGCCTTCAATGATTGTGAAATTGACCTGCGCCTGTCCCTGTACATCCAATGGTCGGGCTTCTTACCAAATCAATGGTAAGATAGCACCACTAAAAGGAGGAAGAAAAGAACAACTTTAGACCTTTCGAGTAGATAGATTCGCTCTTAGTTACTCGCTTGCTCACGATAAAAAAATCTTTACACCTACACCTCCATTTCAAAACAATTTCAAAAGAAAAAACGTTTTGTATACATTCTTATAGAGACGAGAACAATTGCAAAACCTCTTTTCAAAACACTTTTCAAAACATGATTCACAAACACCTCTTTGAACCATTTTTCGAAACAAAACTGTGTATACGTTCTTATAAAGACGAGAACCATTACAAAGAGATTTTTTTCAAAATAATTTGAAAGCCCACACCACAAGCATGTTAGAACAATGTTTGAATCTACTACCCTATATTTAAGTTTTGATGATAACAAAGTGAAAAGATATAGTATTTATAAGTTTCATGAATGAACTATCTGCTGCCTAAAAATTATTATGTTCTGACTTGCAGATACGCTGATTGAAATAAGCAAGATCACATCTATTCAGCATCAGAACTTGATTTCAGACACCAGCATCAGAAGTTGCTACATCAGAACGTCAAAATCAGATGATCAACTCACGTACATGCTGAAGCTTGATGAACAGAACTGCGCTCAAACACTCTGATACAGAAACACAATAGTTCATCAGCAGCGAAGCAGAATCAGAATGAGCCAAGCCAGAACGTGCATTAAGGAAGCAACGGTATTGTGCATTGAAAGTTAATTAATTCCAACGGCCTCATTCCAGACAAGATCTGCTCAAAAAGGAAAGCTTGTTATTAGCATTGAATCAAGAATATTGCATCCAACGTTCATCATCTCAAGTGCTATATAAACAAGGCTTTGAAGATTGAAATGGTTAATGCTCTCCAAATCTCTACACGCACAAAAGCTGAACCATAATCTTCGTTCTACCAGTTTTGCTAAACCACATACTCTGATATTCCATTACTGTTTAGCAATCTAGTTTCTAAGCTTCATTTTGTGTATACATCACAGTTGTGATACAGTTTTGTAGAAAACATCCACACACATAGTTTTATCTCTTTGTAAGAAAGTGTTACCTTGACAAACCGGGTTGTGGTTTGAATCAAGAAGGCTTTAGCAGTTGTTAAAGCAGTATGTAATATTCAGTTGAATATAGTGGATTAAGACCTCGTTGGAGAGAGGCGAAATCACCTTGACGAGTGGACTGGAGTAGTTTGAGATCAAACGAACCAGGATAAAAATATCGTGTTCATTGCTTTAGATTTCAGTTTTACAATTCAACCCCCCCTTCTTGTGTTTTTCACCACTTCAATTGGCATCAGAGCGCCTGGTTCTGAGCTAAATCACTTAACCGTGTCAGTACAAGATCCAGCGTCAGAAAAACACAATGGCAGGAAACAATTCTCACATCAGCAATGACAACAATGAGGACAGAGACAGATTCAGTGGCAAACCTCCAGTCTTTGATGGAGAAAACTTTGATTACTGGAAAGACAGAATTGAAAGCTTCTTTCTAGCACATGATGCTGATCTGTGGGATATGGTGACAGATGGATACACGCACCCTGTGAATGCAAGTGGTCAGAAGATTGATAGAAAATCAATGTCTGATCAACAAAAGCGTGACTTTAAGAATCACCACAAGGCCAGAACCATCCTCCTCAGTGCCATCTCCTATACTGAGTATGAAAAGATCTCCAAAAGAGACACAGCAAAGAATATTTTTGATTCTCTCAGAATGACGCATGAGGGCAACGTTCAAGTCAAAGAAACAAAAGCTCTGGCACTCATTCAGAAGTATGAGGCGTTCAAAATGGAAGAATCTGAATCCATTGAAACTATGTTCTCTAGATTCCAGATTCTGGTAGCTGGTCTCAAAGTTCTGGACAAAGGATACTCTACTGCTGACCATGTCAAGAAAATCATCAGAAGTTTACCCAAGCAGTGGAGGCCTATGGTTACTGCTCTGAAGCTAGCTAAAGATCTCAACAAAATTACTCTGGAGGAACTTATAAGCTCCCTCAGAAGTCATGAGATAGAGCTAGAAGCTGATGAGCCTCAGAAGCAAGGTAAGCCTTTAACATTAAAATCTAACAGAAAATTTGAGTCTAAAGTTTTGCAGGCAGTTGAAGAAACATCTGATGGATCCTCATCAGAAGAAGACAAACTTTCCCTTCTCTCCAGAAGAGTAAATCAACTATGGAAGCAAAGACAAAGGAAGTTCAGGAATCCCAGAAGATCTGATCAGAACGAGTCTTCTTCCAGATACAGAAGGACAGATTCTTCCTCTGGATACAGAAGATCTGAAGGCTCCTCCAGTAGCAAAAAGCCAAACACAAAAGACATCATCTGCTATGAGTGCAATGAGCAAGGACACTACAAGAGTGACTACCCAAAGCTTCAGAGGGAAAAGCCCAAAAAGAAGTTTGGAAGAGAGAAGAAGAAAAGTCTCATGGCTACATGGGATGACTCTGACTCGTCTGAAGCTGACTCAGAATCAGATGATGAAAGGGCAAACATAGCTCTCATGGCAAACATTTCAGAAGATAGTGAAGCTTCTGAATCAGACTCAGAATCAGACACAGAAGAGGTATTTCCTAACTTCGCTGTTAACTTTACAAAGGCTGAACTTGTTGAAATCCTTAATGAGATTCTGGAACGTTATCAGCAGATTAGAGCTAAATTCAGAGACCTGAAAAGGAATCTTGAATCTGACTCTAATAAGTCTGAGAGTCTCAAATTGGAAAATTCTGAGCTGAGAGATAAGATTTCAAAATTAGAAAACACTTTACAAAACTCTCAGAAGGAACCAATTTCTGAAACTCCCAGCAACGCTGATGAGATCATCAAGGAGTATGATCACAGTTTCCAGAAGTTCCTAGCTAAAAGCATAGATAGAAGCAGAATGGCTTCAATGATCTATGGAGTTAGCAGAAACGGCAGGAAAGGAATAGGATACCAAGGTAAGGTTCCTACACCAAAGAATGTCATGGACTTAACCATTAAACACACTCCTTTAAATTCACACTTTGTGTATGGCCACACACATGATATCAAATATACTAGCAGTAAGCACTCTGTGAAACCAAAATTCAACCAGAGTTTTGGTAAAACTAACAAGTCAGGACCCAAGAAAATCTGGGTACCTAAGGATAAAATAATACATGTTGCAGATATCTTTAGCAGCAAGTCAGAAACACCAGTCATGGTACCTGGACTCTGGCTGCTCACGACACATGACGGGAAGAAGGCATATGTTCCAAAGCCTGGAACTTAAGCCTGGAGGCCACGTTGGCTTTGGAGGCAATCAGAGGGGAAAGATAATTGGCTCTGGAACTGTAGGTAATGGAAATCTTCCCTCTATTAATAATGTTCTGCTAGTAGATGGATTGATGCATAATCTGTTATCCATAAGTCAATTAAGTGATAACGGTTATGATATAATCTTTAATCAAAAATCATGTAAAGCAGTTAGTCAGAAAGATGGGACTATCCTGTTTAATGGTAAGAGGAAAAACAACATTTACAAAATCAAACTGTCTGAACTAAAGAGTCAGAATGTAAAATGTCTTCTGTCTGTTAACAACGAGCAGTGGATCTGGCACAGAAGATTGGGGCATGTTAGTATGAGAAGAATATCTCAGATTAACAAACACAATCTGGTCAGAGGACTTCCTAATTTGAAGTTCAATTCAGATGCTCTGTGTGAAGCATGTCAGAAAGGCAAATTTGCAAAACCTTCTTTTAAATACAAAAATGTTGTTTCTACCTCTAAGCCATTAGAACTTCTGCACATTGACTTATTTGGACCAGTTAAAACTGCTTCAGTTAGTGGTAAGAAGTATGGGTTAGTAATCGTAGATGACTATAGCAGATGGACATGGGTAAAGTTCTTAAGACACAAGGAAGAGTCACACTCTGTGTTTGTTACCTTCTGTAACCAAGTTCAGAATGAAAAGGATCTTAGAATCGTTAAAGTCAGAAGTGATCATGGTGGAGAATTTGAAAATAAATATTTTGAGTCATTCTTTAATGACAGAGGCCTTCTGCATGATTTCTCTTGTCCTAGAACTCCCCAACAAAATGGAGTTGTAGAACGAAAGAACAGAACATTGCAAGAAATGGCCAGAACCATGATCAATGAGACAAACGTTGCTAAGACTTTCTGGGCAGAGGCAATAAACACAGCGTGCTACATTCAGAATAGAATCTCAATAAGACCTATTCTGGAAAAGACTCCATATGAATTGTGGAAGAACAGAAAGCCCAACATTTCATATTTTCATCCATTTGGATGTACTTGCTTTATATTAAATACAAAGAATTATTTGAACAAGTTTGACTCTAAGGCACAAAAGTGTATTATGTTAGGATACTCTGAACACTCAAGAGGGTACAGAGTATACAATACAGAAACACAGATTGTGGAAGAATCAATCAGTGTTCGTTTTGATGACAAGCTTGACTCTGAAAAGTCAAAGCAGAATGAAGTCTTTGCAGGTATAGAAATTGAATTTGCAGGTTCTGAAGACAAGTCATCAGAAGCTCTCAACACAGACATTCCTTCAACGTCTGAAAGGAGCACTGCTAGAAATCTTTCAACAGCTGCTGATCAACCTCAGAAGAGATTACCAGAAGCAGCTTGGATCACCCAGAAGAGACTATCCTAGGAAGAAAGGAAGATCCAATCAGAACAAGAGCAAGCTTCAGAAACTCTGAAGAAACACTTATGGGACTTGTGTCTCTGATTGAACCTTCTTCTATTGATGAAGCACTTCTGGATAATGACTGGATTCTGGCAATGCAAGAAGAGCTGAATCAATTCACCAGAAACGACGTATGGGATCTCGTTCCCAGACCAAAAGGATTCAACGTCATTGGAACAAGATGGGTGTTCAGAAACAAGCTAAATGAACAAGGTGAAGTCATCAGAAACAAGGCACGACTGGTTGCACAAGGTTATAGTCAGCAAGAGGGGATAAATTATACAGAAACCTTTGCCCCAGTCGCCAGGTTAGAATCTATCAGACTTTTAATTTCATTTGCTGTTAATAGAGGCATCACTCTGTATCAGATGGATGTCAAAAGTGTATTCTTAAATGGTTATATAGAAGAAGAAGTTTATGTTCACCAACCCCCAGGTTGTAAAAATTTAAAACATCCAGAACATGTTTTCAAACTAAAGAAGTCACTGTATGGTCTGAAACAAGCTCCCAGAGCTTGGTATGAAAGGCTAAGTAACTTTCTGCTTGAAAATGAATTCACCAGAGGGAAAGTGGACACTACTCTATTCTGTAAATCAGTTAAGAGTGACATCTTAGTCTGTCAAATTTATGTTGATGATATTATTTTTGGTTCTACTAATCCTTCTCTTGGAAGAAAATTTGCTAAGTGTATGCAGGCAGAATTTGAGATGAGCCTCATGGGGGAACTGAAATTCTTTCTGGGAATTCAGATCAATCAAACTCCAGAAGGAACTTACATTCATCAGAGCAAATACATCAGAGATCTTCTGAAGAAATTTGACCTCTCAGAATGTAAGCCATCAAAGATTCCAATACATCCCACGTGCATTCTGGAAAGAGAAGAGGTAAGCAAAAGTGTAGAACAGAAAGTCTACAGAGGTATGATTGGTTCTCTCCTCTATCTGACTGCTTCAAGACCTGACATATTATTCAGTGTTTGTATCTGTGCTAGATTCCAATCAGATCCTAGAGAATCTCACTTAACAGCTGTTAAGCGAATTTTCAAGTATCTGAAAGGTACTACTAATCTGGGTTTGTTTTATAGAAAATCTAGTGATTACAGCTTAGTAGGCTACTGTGATGCTGATTTTGCTGGAGACAGAGTGGAACGTAAAAGTACTTCTGGAAGCTGCCAGTTTCTGGGAGAAAATCTGATCTCTTGGTCCAGCAAAAGGCAATCAACAATTGCTCTGTCAACAGCAGAAGCTGAGTACATAGCAGCAGCAGGATGTAGCACACAAATGCTCTGGATGAAAGGTCAGCTTGAAGACTTCCAGATTTTTGAGAGTAACATTCCTATACTTTGTGATAATACTTCTGCTATTTGCTTAAGTAAGAATCCTATTTTACATTCTAGAGCTAAGCATATAGAAATAAAACATCACTTCATTAGGGACTATATTCAGAAAGGTATTTTGAACTTAAAATTTATAGATACAGACCATCAATGGGCTGACATCTTTACTAAACCCCTTTCAGAAGATAGGTTTAATTTCATTCTGAAACATCTCAGCATGAAAGTGTGCCCAGAGTGAAAATGTTTTAATTCCATATATTTACTTTCAGAATGTAATTATTTTACTGTGAACTTCTGATCAATCTCCTTTCAGAAAGATAGAACATGCAGATTGTATCAGATGCAAGTCTAAAGATCTGAGAGTCTAATCTCAAAGACAGACGTGCTGATCACTACATCAAACAAGTGTCATCCAATCATCAGCATATCCCTGAAGCAGAACGCGTGCATGCTTCTGAGAAGGCAAAGCGCTGATTGGGTGCATTGAGACACATGTCTGGTAACCGTTTTTAAGTATCTTTCTCAAATCCCCCAAAATCAGCAAGCATTTAATGAAAAGTAATCATGCTTTTAAATGGCAATCATGATTTTTCTCTCTCTTAAAAACGTTTATCTTTTCAAAACAGTTTTGAAAACTCTATTTAAGCACATTAATCTCTCATTTATTCTTTACGCTTTCTCACCATCACTCAAGCATTTTCTGCATATTTCTGAGTTCATCTCTTGCAAACCTTTTTCCTCAATTCATTCTCAAAACCCTTTTTGTGTGAACATGGCAACCTCCAGTAGCGTTTCTGCAGGTAATCAGAAGAAAGCAACTTCTGAGCAATATCAAGTGCCACTCAGAACTCTCCTCACTCCGGTGAAGAACCTTGAAGTGCTCTCTGAGTTAATCATTGACTTTGAAAGCTTGAAGGAGAATGGTTTTGACCTAACTGAAGAAATTAGGGCTCAAAAGTGGGAAAGGTATTTCGATAGGTTGGTTGGACCAACATTCCCAGCGCTGGTCAAGGAATTTTGGATTCACGCCAAGGTTTCAAAACACCTAGTCATCTCCTCTGTTATGGGGAAGAAGATTGTGATTTCTGAAGATCTCATTGCAAGGCTAATCGGTCAAAATGGTGGTGGCGTCCGTTGTGTGGACATGGCTGAAAGATGTGCTGATACAGGTGTGGTAGCTAACAGGATTTTCACTCTTGGGATGCCCAGCAGCAAGATTAAAGATCTGAAGGATCATTGCAGAGTATGGGCTAAGATTGTTCTGGGGTGCTTCAACCACAGGAAACCAACAAGTTCTCCTGATTATATAAATGTGGATCAGCAGTTTCTGATCTACTTTATTGATCAGAAGATAAAGATCAATTTGGCGCACTTCCTGTTCAACCATCTCAAAACCAGTGTGAAAGAAACAAGGGAAGAAGAAAGAACCAAGAGGGACTGGATACCGTTTGGAAGGCTGATATCAGATATTCTGACAGAGAATAGGCTGATTGAGCATCTGATAGAAGCTCAGGAGCTGAGCACTATTGAACCAACAATTGGGAAACCTCTGAACGCAAAGAATCTGAAAAAGATGAAGCTGATAGAGAATATTCAGAAGGAACCCAGAGCTACTTCCACTGCTGATATCTCCAGCAGAAGAGTGCCTCTGAGTGATTTTCCGGTATTTTCTGAAATGGAATCCAAACCAGAGATGTTTCTCAGGTACCCAGATGCGTACAAGGCAGATGATACAGATCCAAAGCTGAATATCAGAGATCTGCGTCAACCCCAACCAGAAGTGACTCTGAAGAAGACAAAGAAGAGGAAAGCGCCATCAGAAGGATCATCTCAGCAGACTCCAAAGAAAAGAGGTATTTCATCTGCTGCCCCTATTTCAAATTCTTTTACTATTCCAGCATCTATCCCTCCTCAAACCTCTCATAGAATATCAATTCCCATCCCTACCATTGATGAAACCATACAAGAAGAAGACCCTTCTGAGGCATTAAAACTCAGAAGACCTAGAACCAAACAACCCAAACAACCAACAATTTCAACAACAACAGCACTTGACCAAGTGCTGGCTGATATTGAGCGTCAACATGCCTCTACTCAACCAAACTCTGAACCACAAAATGTTCCTCCTCCACAACCAGAACAACAACAACAACCACTCTCAAAAGAACCTCTGATCCCTGAGCAATCAGAGATTCCACCTCCCTCTCCCCAACCAGAAATTAATCCACCTTCACCACTTCAATCTGACCCTCACTCACCTCAACCATCACCGCTGGCAATTCAGTTGCCATGTGGAACCACTGTTATCATGCCCCAGTTACCATCCTCATCAGAATCGACACCACCTAAGACTCCCAAAACACCACCCACTCCAATCGAAATATCTGACTCTGATACCCCTTCTCCAAAACAAACAGCCTCTCAGAAAACCTCTGAAAACCCCAGCAGGACTTTCATTGACTTAACCAGTCTTGACCGTCTTGCTGATCTAAAACACAAAATTGTCATCCCAAAACCAAAGCAACCAGATGTTGGCTCTGGTATTTTGAATTTTGAAACAGGTGTGTTGCAATGGATTGCTTCTTTGAAGCAAGTCTGTCCTGGGATGATTGACCCAGCTGCTTCTGATCAGCTCTGGTCACAGTTCAGATTTTGGGTACGTGCTGAAGCCCTCAAGTTGCAGGATATCAACTATGAGCAGGCACAACAAAATTTCAGCAAGCTTCTGAATGAAGTTGGAAGTATGCTTCTGAAAGAGGATGTGCTCCCTCTGGACAGTGAACCTTGGTCTGAGAAACAGCAAGCTGCAAAGGTGAAGGACAAGACCATTCCATCAGAAGAAGACAAGACCATTCAGGCTGAAGAAAATCAAGCAGAGGATGTCGCTGAAAGTTCTCAGAAGCTTCCTGCTTCTGATGCTTCTCAAGCTGCCTTGGACAGGCAGACTCTGGAAGAACTAAGGCTGAATGACATACGTCTGCGGCAGCGGATGGATGAAAACGATCAGAAGATGAAAGCAAGAATGGATGTGCAGGACAACAAGATTGACACTGTTGTCAGCATGGTGCATAAGAAAAATGAAACTTCTGAAAAGATTCAAGCCATGCTGGAGAGCCTGTTCACACGCTTGCCTCCTCAACCTTAAATCTGTTTTCATGCATGACCTTTTTCATGTTTTCTTGATTTTCTGATGTACTGTTTTGATTATGTTCTGTAATATTTTCTTGTTTTGATTCTGAACTATTTTAATATGATTAGTTTTTCTGATCTTACTTATTTTAGCACATCACCAACACTTTTTGATTGCTGACAAAAAGGGGGAGAACAAGAATGATATTTAAATCAATAACGGCTAACTAGACAGAAATTCTCAAACATTCTAACTCTATTACTTGAAATGTTTTTCTGTTTTGTTTAAAGTCTACAGGCACAAGGAAGCTCCTGGACACTCTGAAGACTAGAAGCTCTGATCAATATGAAGTTGCTCTGATCAATATGAAGTTCTGATCCAAAGCAAAGCTCTGACAAGAAAAGCTCTGAAGCTCTGCTCTGACATAAAGCTTCTGATAAGTCAAAGACTCTGATAATCTGATGTTCAAAGAAAGAAAAAGATCTGATCCTGGAGAACACGTATAATCAAAGGGAAGTAATCAACTCAGGGGGAGTATCTCTTAACTCTGACTTCTCCGTACTTCTTACTCTGATACATTTTCCAGATACCTTTTCACGTTATTTTCATTTAAAATATCTAGTTTTTGTCATCATCAAAAAGGGGGAGATTGTTAGAACAATGTTTGAATCTACTACCCTATATTTAAGTTTTGATGATAACAAAGTGAAAAGATATAGTATTTATAAGTTTCATGAATGAACTATCTGCTGCCTAAAAATTATTATGTTCTGACTTGCAGATACGCTGATTGAAATAAGCAAGATCACATCTATTCAGCATCAGAACTTGATTTCAGACACCAGCATCAGAAGTTGCTACATCAGAACGTCAAAATCAGATGATCAACTCACGTACATGCTGAAGCTTGATGAACAGAACTGCGCTCAAACACTCTGATACAGAAACACAATAGTTCATCAGCAGCGAAGCAGAATCAGAATTAGCCAAGCCAGAACGTGCATTAAGGAAGCAACTGTACTGTGCATTGAAAGTTAATTAATTCCAACGGCCTCATTCCAGACAAGATCTGCTCAAAAAGGAAAGCTTGTTATTAGCATTGAATCAAGAATATTGCATCCAACGTTCATCATCTCAAGTGCTATATAAACAAGGCTTTGAAGATTGAAATGGTTAATGCTCTCCAAATCTCTACACGCACAAAAGCTGAACCATAATCTTCGTTCTACCAGTTTTGCTAAACCACATACTCTGATATTCCATTACTGTTTAGCAATCTAGTTTCTAAGCTTCATTTTGTGTATACATCACAGTTGTGATACAGTTTTGTAGAAAACATCCACACACATAGTTTTATCTCTTTGTAAGAAAGTGTTACCTTGACAAACCGGGTTGTGGTTTGAATCAAGAAGGCTTTAGCAGTTGTTAAAGCAGTCTGTAATATTCAGTTGAATATAGTGGATTAAGACCTCGTTGGAGAGAGGCGAAATCACCTTGACGGGTGGACTGGAGTAGTTTGAGATCAAACGAACCAGGATAAAAATATCGTGTTCATTGCTTTAGATTTCAGTTTTACAATTCAACCCCCCCTTCTTGTGTTTTTCACCACTTCAAAGCACACAATCAAATGAAAGCAAGTGATCAAAACGAGTAACTAAGAGCCCATGGAAAACCATGGATGAAAAGGGTGCTAATACCTTCCCTTTTAATAATCTATCCCCCAAACCCGAGAAATAATCTTCAAAGGTTTTTCCTATGCTTTTTTACCTTTCCTTTTGGATAAAAGAAAAGTCAGTGGCGACTCTTGCTAACCGCACAAGTGCGAACGAAATGCAAAACATCAAGTCAGTTCTCCCACCGCATCACAAGGCCCTCATGTGATAGGCGTTGGATCTGGCAAGCTGGAGATCTGATGGTTGAATGATGATGGCGTATGGTGGTCTCCTTGTGTGCAAATGTGCCTGATCATGTAAGAAGAAAAATCATGAAATAATATGGGGACCTGGAGATCGAACCCAGGCCCTTTGGCTTTTTCCCTTGTCCACTAACCATCTGAGTTAGCTTGTTTTGTTGTACAAAGGACATCAAATAATGATTATATTGGAAAAACAAAATAATGGATTATAAAAACGCGCGCAGTTTGAATAGGCAAATCAGGGAACGCCACGCCACCCTTCTTCTTCCTCCCTCTGTTGGCAAAAGTCAAGAACTTTTACCTACAGTTTTCTGGGCGTAGGTATAAGCCTGCATTTCTCCAAAATCTCATACAAACAAGATAAATGCCCAACAATGGTGCCAATCAACTCGTGACAACCTCACGAGCATCATAGTATCACTTTCCATGGCTAATTGTACCTGCAAGCAAAATCCCTAAAAACGAAACCTAAACCCTAATCATGGCAACTTTCTATAGGGTTAACAAAAATGCAATTAATTGTTATCATTAGCTTGCAAATGTTTCAAGGATGCAAAATATATAAACAAATCATGCTAAGAGTGCCAGGATTATGATATACGATTTCAAAAACGCATGGAGGTCATGGGATACTTACATCGTGTATCTGGGCACGAAAATGCTTGCTAATGATTGGGATAGAGTCCTTGGATACCCAACAAATGAATGGTATGCTTGGAATGGCTTGAGAAAGCTTGGAACTATGAGATAAGATTGCCACTTTTCCTTTGAAATTTTGAGATTTGTTCTTCTCTTTTCACGCCTCCCATCCCCTTGCTTTTGGTATGCCAATGTTCTATATGTACCCAAGAATGAATTAGGTTTACAAATTTGCTTCAAATCTTTTTCAATTAAGATGATTGAATCATGATTTGATTCTTATGTAAATATTTCCAAATCAAGCCAAATCCATTTTTTTGTGTTCAAATGAAGCTTTCACGATTTGATACTCTTTTCAGCTGTATAAGAGACCTAAACATGCACAAAATCTCAAGCTTTGATTAGTTTTGATATTTTCATGATTTTATTTTGATTTTATTTAATTTAATTGAAATGAAAATAAAAATAAATGATAGAAATAAAATAAAGACAAGTGGTAAGGATCATGGGTCTTGGATCATGTTATAAACTCAATGCAAACACAAAAAGTTGGGCCTATTTGACAAAAATTGCAATTTTGGCCACATTTGACCTTTGACAATTTTGCAAAAAGGGTCAACTTCACCAATACATAACTCCTTCAATTTTGACCTTAAAAATGTTTTATTTGACTTTTTAGAAAGATCAAGATGTCCTATAAGCAACCCTTTTTGTCTCATCTCAATTGAGTCTTCCATTTTCATGTATGAAGCTTTGACAGAAAAGGTGTTTTTGTTGACTTTCCAAAATGACCTATAATGTCCAAATTTATATCTTCTTATGAGTTCATATTTTGAACTTATGAGATGAAGATGGATTGTAGGGAATTTCATACTCTTAAAAATGAGCTTTGGATGGGTCATTTCTGATAAAGTATGAGAAAGTTATGATTGGTCAATATTGAGTTGACTTTTCCTACAAAACCCTAATTTAGCAACTTTTGGGTTTTGATGAATTGTGAGAAATCCTTGAGGAATAATGATCAAACCTTGATAAAATGATGAATAATACTTCAAAATGAGGATGTTAACCAAAAATCTTGAAGTTTGACTGTATGTGGGCCACAATTGACTTTTGCCCTAGCACCGTCGATTTTTAGGCCTTTGAGCAATTGACTGAGCAAACTTCCTCTGCAAGGTTTGACACTTGACATGGATGATATTGAGAACATTTTAGGACAATGGTGAGAATTTGAGACCCTTTGTACTCAAGTATCTTGATGCAACATGAAACCCTAATTTGAGGTAGACTGTCTTAGGAGAGAGTTTGTCTAGTCAACTCTTGGACTTCCTTGAGCAATTTGAGGATCTCACTTGAAATGTATTGAGAAACATGGGAGGGGAAATTTTGGGGTACAAAAACTGCCCATGTTCAATCTTCTTAAACATGAGGATGTAGATTGGCTTGTCTGCCTTTCGTGATCCGAAGGTTGAAGATGATTGAACACTAAAGTGCCCAGAAATTTGCACTCGCATGAAGTGGTACTGGCCTTGAGATATCGGAAATGGGCTTATAGATGCCATTTGGAGGTCGATGTCGGAAGATGGTCTTAAAGATGCCATCCGAAGAAGTGTCGATCGCATAAGATATTCCTTTGCGAGAGCCCGTATACCTATTGTTGAGGAGGACTTCGCTGGGGATGCTGGTCTCTATCTTGAGAGAAATATAGAATTAGGAACCTCAGTTGTCCGTTAATCTACTGGGGAATCATCTCTTAGTCGAGGAGGTGAAAAATGAACCGCTATCTGGTCGTGCTCCAGGCTTCACACTGATTTGCTGAGAAAAATAATATCGACTGCTATCTGGTCATGCTCCAGGCTTCACAATGACTTATTGGGGGGATGAGATTAAAATTATTATCTGGTCATTCTCCAGGCTTTGAAATTTCTCAATTCTTATCTAGTCGTACTCCAGGCTTCAGAAGGAATTAAGTTGTTATCCGGTCGCATCCGGGTTTCAACTTGAATTTAGGGCATACTAACATTCGTTCGATTCCGGGCTTCTTAGTAATTGGCCAGGAAAACGGCTATTTGGTCGAAATCCAAGCTTCACAGTGTCTTATACTATTATCTGGTCGATTCCAGGCTTCAGTCTTTTACCACTATCTGGTCGTACTCCAGGCTTCACAACTTCTTACTTCTTTTTTGGTCGTAATCAAGGCTTCAGAAGAAATCAAGTGGCTATCCGGTCGCATCCGGGCTTCCATTTGATTTTAAGGCCTACTAATATCCGGTCGATTTACGGGCCTCATAGCAATTGGTTGGGTAGAGTGCTATTTGGTCGAAATCCAAGCTTCATAGTATCCCTTACTATTATCTGGTCGTAGTCCCAGGCTTCAGTGTCTTTTGCCGCTATCTGGTCGTAATCTAGGCTTCACGGTGTCCTATACCATTATCTGGTCGAATCCAGGCTTCATGGTGTCATGTACTGCTATCTGGTCGATTTCCAGGCTTCACAATACCTTGTTAAGCTGTTTTCTGGTCGATTTCCGGGCTTCACCTCTTGTGTTTGTGATATACCACTATCTGGTCAATTCCAGGCTTCATGGTGTCTTTGTACTGCTATCTGGTCGTAATCCAGTCTTCACAGTAACTTGCATTGCTATCTGGTCATTCTCCAGGCTTCACAATAACTTGCTGGGGATTAAACTATTTTCCGGTCGATTTCCGGGCTTCATAGCTTACATTTAAGAGATATCACTATCTGGTCGATTCCAGGCTTCGTGGTATTTGGAGAAATCAAGATATTATTCGGTCGACTCCAGGCTTCATAACTTGAACTAGAATAGAAATCTTAGCACCGATTTTACTGAACCAGAGAAACTTGTGAGAATTTGATTATATCTTTCCCTGAAAGGTAAAGAGTTAGTCGTATGTAATGTCATGATGTATGACATGTATTGAGTAATGATGTTCTCAAAATAAATGAGATTGTGTTGTATGATGCGGATGCGCATGCCATGATGTATGGATATGCAATGTTTTTATGAAGTTCTCTCGCTGGGGAAAATAAATCTCTGACTACTGCTAGAGAGTATAATGAGTTGAGTTCTTTGTTTTTGCTTGGGATAGTGACCAAAGATGATTAGTTGGGATTTACATCCATTCTGCTTGAGAATATTCTACCGTGGGAGAATCCGTCTGAGAATAATCCTACGGAGGAATTACTCTGTGGGGAAGAGAGATACTTTGTTGGAAGATCTGCTGATTTGGAGAAATAAACTCAGCTGGGGATGAACTTCCATTGCTGGAGAGAAGAGATCTGTTGGAGATTGAGCTTCCGTTGTCAGAGAAATAAAATCTGCTCGGGAGATGGCTTTATAAACTGCTCATGGTTATAAAACTCGGCAGGGGAGTAAACTGGCGAGAGAATGACTCTATGGGGAAGAGATAGTCTGCCAGAAGATCCGCTGGTTTGGAGAAATCACCTAGGTTGGGGATGAATTACCGTTGCTAGCGATAATGAACCCTGTTGGGGATTGAGTTTCTATTTGTGGAAGACATAGACTCCACTGGGTATAGTCTTCCATCGTTGGTGATAGATGAACTCTGCTTGGGGAGAATTAACACCACTGTTTTTTGGGTATTTCCTACTCTTCGGGGAGTGTATGCACTTTTAGTCACATTCTCAGGCTGGCTCTGTCCCTGTACCTGGTGGGTAGAGCAACTATCAGGTTTGGGCACTTCTGTTTGCCTCTATTCCTGAAATTACCAGTAATCGTCTCTTGTTTCGCATGTAAATATTTATAGGCAACAATTATTTCCAAATGCATATATCAAAAATGAATCATTGGACGTTCTTGCAAAACAAAATAGGAAAAGAAAAACAATTTTGAAGTTTGTTGTAAAATGAATTGTATTGATTTTGAAGTTGGCCTATAACAGACGTTTTGTACAAGAGGCTGACGTCCTAGTAAGAGAACACCGCCAGAAAATAGAAATTATACAATTTGTGAAAAGCAAATAAAAATAGCTATGTGAACAATCCCACTGGGTTCCAACTCTGATATTGCCTTTATATCTTCGATCATCTCATCACTTCCCTATTTGGTTGAAGGTAGATCAGATTGATCGGCGCCGTCTGAGCTTGATAGTCGATACTGAAGTCTAGTTGCAAGATGACCCAATGAGACATAGTGTTACGCTTTAATCCCTAATTTTTTCCTGAACCGCCCTTTCAGGTTTTCGATCCACCGGGAAGCCCTTTTTTTCCCAAGCCGCCTTTTCAGATTTTCGACTTGCCGGGTGTACAGTTTTTTTTCATTTTCATCCCTTATTTTTGCCCGAACCATTTTGGTTCACCGGGAAGCCCTTATTTTTGCCTAGGCCAGTTGACCTAGCGGGTCTTTGATTACACGTAGTATTTTTTCATTATGTCCACATTGACGGGGTGAGGAAGGTCGTCACCGTCCATGGTGGTTAAAATCATAGCTCCTCCCGAGAAAATGTTCTTAACCACAAATGACCCTTCGTACGTAGGGGTCCATTTGCCCCTGGGATCACCTTGCGGTAGTATGATGCGTTTGATCACCAGATCCCTGACTTGATACTCTTGTCGTCTGACTTTCTTGTTAAAATCCTTGATCATCTGCTTTTGATACGTCTGACCATGACAAATGGCAGTAAGTCTCTTCTTGTCGATTAGGTTCAGCTGATCAAGTCGGGTCTAAATCCAATCGTCTTCGCTCAAACCTGCATCTTTCATAATCCGGAGAGAGGGTATATGGAATTCAATGGGAAAGACTGCCTCCATGCCATACACCAGAGAGTAGGTTGTTACCCCTGTCGACGTCCGTGCTGAGGTACGGTACCCATGAAGAGCAAATGGTAACATCTCATGCCATTCTTTGTATGTCATTGTCATCTTCTGCACGATCTTCTTGATATTTTTATTAGTTGCTTCAACAGCCCCATTCATCTTCGATCGGTAAGGAGAAGAGTTGTGATGCTGTATCTTAAACTGTTTTTAGAGCTCGGTGATCATTGTATTGTTGAGATTTGTACCATTGTCAGTAATGATTCTCTCTGGTACACCATATCGACAGATCAAATTGTGTCAGATAAACCGCGCCACGACGTTCTTGGTTACTGCAGAAAAGGAAGTTACCTCAACCCACTTCGTGAAATAATCAATAGCTACCAGAATGAAACGATGCTCGTTAGACGCAGTAGGTATGATCTCGCCGATCATATCGATTCCCCACATTGCAAAGGGCCAAAGAGATGTCAAGAAATTCAGAGGAACTGGAGGTACATGCACCTTATCAGCATAGACTTGGCACTTATGACAAGTCTGAGAATGCTGATAACAATCGGCTTCCATAACAGACCAATAATATCCAGCCCGTAGAATTTTCTTTGCCATGGTATGTCCACTGGAATGAGTCTCGAAAGTACCTTCATGTAACTATGCCATTATCCTTTCTGCCTTGCTTTTGTCTACACACCGCAGTAAGGTTGAATCATGGTTACGCTTGTAAAGGATCCCATTGCTAATGAAGAACTTCACAACGAACCTTCTCAAGAACTTCTTATCATTAACAAATGCACCCTCGGGGTACTCTTGAGCCTCAAGATACCTCTTTACCTCGTGGAACCAGGGTTTATTCGCTACCACTTCAGTCTCACTGTCACAGCAATGTGCGAGTTCGTCCAACCTCTCAATGGTAATCTGGGGAGCTTCATTGTCCCACCTGACCTTGAACATAGAAGACATGGTAGCTAGCACGTCCGCTAACTGATTCTCCTCTCTGGGGACATGTTCAAAGGTTATCTCCTCGAAGTGTGGAAGCAACGTCAGTACATACTCCTTGTAAGGAATAAGATTTGGGTGCATCATATCCCACTCACCTTTGATCTGACTGATCACCAGAGCGGAATCTCCGAATACACTCAAGATCTTAATCCTCAGGTCAATAGCAGCTCAGAGGCCCAGGATGCACGCTTCATACTCCGCCATATTGTTGGTGCAGTTAAAACATAATCGGGCGGTGAATGGAGTATGACAGCCCTCAGGAGATATGATCACAGCGCCAATGCCATTACCCAACGCGTTTGAGGCTCCATCAAAATACATGGACCATCGGGATCCTTCCTCAGGTCCTTCATCCGGTCCAGGTTCTTCCCAGTCCGTCACAAACATGATGTTCTCATCCGAGAATTCGAAATTCATGGATTGGTAATCATCCACGGCCTGATGTACCAAATGATTTGCCAACACACTCCCCTTGATTGCTTTTTGGGTTGTGTATTGGATATCATACTCAGTTAAGATCATCTGCCATCTTGCTATTCTTCCGGACAAGGCAGGCTTTTTGAAGATATACTTGATTGGATCCATCTTTGATATCAATATGGTAGTGTGAATCAGCATATACTGTCTCAGCTGGCGAGCAGCCCATGCCAAAGTGCAGCAAGTTTTCTCGAGCAGTGAGTATAAGGTCTCACAGTCGGTAAACTTTTTACTAAGGTAGTAAATAGCGTGCTCTTTTCGGCCAGACACGTCATATTGCCCCAACACGCACCCCATTGAATTATCCAGCACTGTCAAGTATAAGATCAAAGGCCTTCCTTCAACTGGAGGCATCATAATAGGTGGCTCTTGGAGGTATTCCTTGATCCTTTCGAAGGCAGTTTGACATTTATCATTCCATTTTACAACTTGATCTTTCTTCAGCAGCTTGAAGACTGGCTCACAGGTAGCAGTCAGATGTGAAATGAATCGAGCAATGTAGTTCAGACGTCCCAAAAAACCTCTAACTTCCTTTTCTGTGCGGGGAGCTGGCATCTCCTGTATAACCGTCACCTTTGCAGGATACACCTGAATACCTTTATCAATAATGACGAAACTCAGCAGCTTACCAGTCCTTACCTCGAAGGTGCACTTGTTCGGATTCAACCTCAATTTATACATCTTCAACCTGTCGAACAGTTTCTGGAGATGGTCAAGGTGTTCTTCCTCAGTCTGGGACCTTGCGATCATGTCATCAACGTAAACCTCAATCTCATGGTGAATCATGTCATGGAACAAAGAGACCATGGTGTGCTGATAAGTTGCCTCAGAATTCTTCAACCCGAAAGGCATTACTTTGTAACAGAAGGTGCCCCACTGTGTAATGAAGGTTGCCTTCTCCATATCCTCGGGAGCCATCTTGATCTGATTGTAACCATAAAAACCATCCATAAAGGAGAAGACCTTATGCTGCACGGTGTTGTCGACCAGAACATCAATGTGAGGAAGTAGGAAATCATCCTTGGGGATCACCCAGTTCAGATCTCTATAGTCCACACACATCCACACCTTACCATCTTTCTTAGGCACCGGAACAACATTGGCAACCCACTGGAGGTAAGAAGTGACTGCTAGAAATCCGGCATCGAACTGTTTCATGACCTCAGCTTTGATTTTCTCAGATATCTCGGGGAGCATACGGCGAACCTTCTATTTACCGTAGGACAGTCTTCTTTATTCGGCAGGCGGTGTACCACAATGTCAGTGTCTAAACAAGGCATATCTTCATAAGACCAAGCGAAGATCTCAACATAGTCGCGCAGCATCTGTATCAACTGTTGCTTGACACTAGGTTCCAGATTTGAACCTATCTTGACCTCTTTCCTGCCTTCCTCTGTACCCAAATTCACTGATTCCACTGGCTCTTCATGAGGATGTATGGCCCTTTCTTCCTGTAGTAACAGTCTAGCAAGCTCTCCAGGCAGTTCACAATCATCCTCACCTTCATCCTCGGCTTAGTTGATCGGATTTTCGAAGTTATAACTGGCAGTAGCAGAGTCGTTATCAATGAGATCCATAGTGGATATGGATCTGCATTATGATACATGAGTGTGTGTAAGACAATATTTGTTCTGATAAAGTGCGAGATAGAAAATAAAAACAAAGAGCGTAAAAATTTGTAATGCAAGAAAATGTCCAATGCTTTATTGATGATATATGAAAATGACAAATAATATGCCCTCACAAACAAAGCCAAAGTGCCTCGGGCAAGGCACCGGACCGTAAAGTTTCAAACTGTCTGTTACAAATCTCAAAACAAAAGTCAATTACTGTGTAATAAAAGAAATGGGTACGAAGTCCTTCGTCGTCCAGTTGTTCAAGCCACCATTGGTTGTAGGGTATATCCAACTGTCGATATCTGAATCTTATTCACCATCTTCAATTGCATTCACTCCCTGATTATTGATATGCAGAGGAGGTCTTCCAATCCGCGCGCGCCGAACAACCCTTTGAGCCTCTACAGTAAAGCCCAAACCAAACTTGCCAGTCTTGTGTGTGAAATCAGGGAGCTGTCCCTAATTTGCACACCCACCTTTTTCAATTACAGCCTTGGCATCCTTGAGGGAAGCCATCTTCATCGGAGGTTTCTCAACAGCAACTTCAGTTGACGCCAAAGTCTGGGGGACCTCTTCAAAGTTCTGACAAGGGGTTTCGATGAACTCCCCATCCATCTCCACATAGCGAAAGGAATTAAGATGACTCACCATATACTCCTCTTCACCTTGTACCGTGACAATCTTCCCCTTTAATGGATATTTCAACATCTGATGGAGTGTAGAAGTCACTACCCCAGCCTTATGAATCCAAGGGCGACCCAACAAGCAAGAATATGATGGTCTGATATCCATCACATAGAACGTAGATGCAGAAGACTGAGAGCCAACTTTAACAGGGACGTCCACTTCCCCGTGCACCATCCTTTTTGACCCGTCGAAAGCCCTGACCACAATATTACTCGGCTTCAGAATCAAACCTTCACAGTCTAGCCGATCTAATGCCTTCTTTGGTAAAACATTCAACGAGGACTCGGTATCCACCAGTACATGGGCCATGGTAGTGACCCTGCACTCGATCGAGACATGCAGAGCATCATTATGATTTCTTCCATTAGCAGTCAGATCTGCGTCTGAGAAACCTAACCCGTTGTCGGCAGTCAAACTAGTTACGTAGTCTTTGAATTGATCGGCAGAAGTTTCCTGCGGCACATGCGCAGTTTTGAGGAAAGAAATTAAAGCCTTTGCATGGGCTTCGGAGCATAATAACAAGGACAACATGGAGATTTTAGACGGGGTCTGCTCTAACTGCTCGACTATGTTATAGTCGCTCTTCCTGATAATCTTCAGAATTTCCTCTATCTCCTGCTTAGAGGTTTCTACAATGATCTTCTTAGGTGTCTCCATCCGGGCAGGCTCACCTGTGATTTCTTTGCCCTGAGTGTCAGATGGCTCAGTGACAGGGGTGATAACTGGAATAGGAACTGGGACAGTAGCTGATGTACCAGCAGATAGAATGACAACAGGTTTGTAAACAGTCGGAGGGGAGATCTCGGGAGAAAAGAGTCTTCCACTTCTGGTGACCTTGCTGGCCCCGACAATATTGCTGACATCAGCATCAAATTCTTCACTCTTCAAGTCTTGTTTAACTCCATGGTAATACACATCGGCCCCATAGTGCCAAGGGATAGACTTATCTGAAGTGTATGGGATAGGACCAGGGACTGTAATGATTAACAGAGCAATTCTTGGGACGGGTGTAATCCTAACAAGCTTTCTCGAGGAAGCCTTGGAAGGATTAGAGGAAATGGTTATGATGGCAACATCTTCAATTGGAACTAACAGAGTCAAAGTCTTCTCGAACAGGATCTCTTTGTTATCCATCAGGCGTTGAACACCTGATTTCAATAAATGGCAACTAGTAGGCAGGATTGAACACACGTGGCAATCTTCGCCACAACCCGGAAATAAACCGGCCAACAATAGATTCCTCCTAACTGTTATCAAAGGAGTAGAAATTTCTTCCACGGAGGTCACAAATAAATCATCATCCACAGCATTCACTCCATGACCATGTTTGGGCATATGCACAATTATAACGTTGGGTTTTATCGGAGCATCAAACTCAATCTCTTTAGCTTCGATCAAGTCTTGCACCTTATTCTTCAAGGCCCGATAGTTGTTTGTATCATGACCTGAGCCATCGGAGTGATAGGCACAACGGGCATTCGGGTTATATAGCGGAGGTGTGGTGTTAGGATTCTTCGGGGCTTCCCTCAGAGTTACCAGATTAGTCTTCAATAATTATGGTAGAATTTGAGACAAGGTCATATTGAGACGAGTGAACTGTCTGTGTGGTCTTTCCATCCTTTGTTGATTGTTGCATTGTGGAGCAATTGTGGATCTTGATATCAATACCGCATTCATTGCTTGACGGTGTTCAGGTATGCTTTGGCCCCTCGGGCCGTAGACGACACTAGCTTCTTTCTTACCAGTGAAAGGCTTTTTCACTGCACTTGATGAAGTATGCTTTTGTATCTTACCACTTCGAATACCAGCTTCTACTCTCTCCCCGGTCAAAATTAATTCAATAAACCCCGACGATAAACTGCCGATCAGATGATTGAAGAATGGGCCAGATAACTTCCCCAGGAACATGTCAACCAACTCCCTATCAGACAAAAGGGGTTGGACTCTTCCATCTAAATCTCTCCACTTCTGAGCATAGTCCTTAAAACCTTCGCTTACACCCATAGACATACCTTGAAGCTGAGTACGGCTGGGAGCAAGGTCAGCGTTATACTGGTACTGCCTGTAGAAAGTAGCAGCAAGGTACTCCCAGTTTCGGACATTAGCTCCTTCCAATTGATAAAACCATTCAAGCTGAGTCCCTGACAGACTATCTTGAAAGAAGTGAACCCACAAATTTCTATCATCAGTGTAAGGTTGGATTTTTCTGACGTACGAGCGGAGATGGAGTTTTGGACAGGATACTCCATCGTACTTGGTGAAAACTGGAGCTTTGAACTTATGAGGGATCACCACCCCAGATGCCAGTCCCAAATCTTCAAAATCCAAACCAGGGATCTTCCGAATCTCCATAGCGCTCAGACGATCTTCAAGTGGTTTATACCTATCCTCAGCAGGAGGATACTGTTCCTCGTCATAATCTGTATCATTATCAGAAACTGCAGGACTGGGGCCCTTTTCTTCTTCTTGGTCCTCCCCTCCCTTGGATGAAAAGGACAGATCAGCTTGCTATTTCAACCTATCCCCAAACCTTTTTCCCATACTCAGCAGAACAACCTTCTTCTTCTTCTTCTTCTTCTTCTTATTCTCTTTCTCTTTCAGAATGAGAGCTTTCAAATCCTCTTTCCCTTTAGCCAAGCTTAAGAACATCTATAGGAATTGGGCATTTTGTGTCTGAAGATCTTTGATTGCTTGATCGAAAGACATTTCTGCTGAAATAAACAGCGAAGAAGATGAAAAACCTGTAATGGTACCTGTAATGGTGTGCATGATAATGGGACGCGTATGTAATGATTTCAAAGACCTTGGGAGATTTAAATTTGCAAACCAAAAATAAAACAAACTTTATTAGATTAACTTGTAAAAGGGTTCAACAATGCCTTTAAGGCGTTTACAAAGAAGTAACTAAAAAACAAATCTAAACTAGAAATAAGCAAGAATCAGAAATCCCATGGACGTTTCACCTTTGTGTTGACGTAGTCATTGATTGTTCTTTCATTCTCAAGTTGCCTAGTGAACTTTAAGATCTTCCTTTCCTGCTCATGGTACTTTTCCCGGTAGGTATCCCTCTCCTCCTTCAGCTGAATCCAGGATCTCTTCAATGCCCCAAGATCAGTGGGCATGTAGGGATAAAGGACTGTATAAGGAATGCCCTCTTCATTGGTGGGCTCCACAATTACTAGCAACACAGCTTCATAAGGCATCCCAAGCATCTGAGAATGAGCTCGGACCCACTGGAGGTAAGGCTGCATAGGGAGAGAAGTCCTTGGTCCTAGCTCTTGAGGGTCAGATTTGTTCACCATGCCCCAAGCTCGTATAAACCTCCGGCGATGCTCGTCAACAACTTCCTTGTAGTCAAATGCAATATCTATAAGAAGTAGCTCATGAGGACCGTCTCTCCGAGCCCGACCGAATTGTCACAAAGCTAGACAAAGACTGTAGGTTATCCCTCCTCTGATTCCGAGCAATGGGACATTAGGGTATCCCACACATCGATCAATGATAGCAATGCTTTCCATAGCCTTAGAACTCCAAAGAATGTCTATATGGGCAAGGGACATTATCCTGTAAGACCATCCTAAGCCTTCCTCATTCTTCAACATGGACTTGGGGAGGTGCGAAATAAACCACCTCTCCAGCAAAGGCATACAACACATAAGAGTCCCTCTTCTACGCATAGTACGAGTATAGAGGGCATGCAAGATATCACCCAGAAGAGTAGGTACAGGATTGCGAGACAGGAAGATCTTAACCGCATTCACATCTATGAAGGAATATGGATTTAGGAAAAGAACCAAACCGTAGATAAGGAGAGCTAAGATGTCTTCAAAAGCCTTAAAATCCAAGTTATCCCAGAATAGTTGAGCTTGATCTATCAGAAACATGGCTAAGAAACCTTCAACCCTGCTTCGTGTTTCCCAGTTGGATATTACATCAGCCCTTTTTAGATGCAAAGCTGAAGCAATGTCTTCTGGTCTAGGAGCCTCTTCCAAACACGTAAAGGGCATCTGCTCAAGGATGGATATTCCCAGTAAGTGGGAAAACTCTTCCAAAGTGGGAACTAACTGATAATCCGGGAAAGTGAAGCAATGATGCACAGGATCGAAGAACTGGAAAAGCACACTCATCATCTACTCATCAAACTTTGAGGTAACCAAGCTAAGAAGCTGACAATGTCTCCTAATGAATGAAGAAGTATCAGAAACTCTCGAGGCTAAATCTTTGAGTTGAGCAGATATTTGCAAAGTTAACTCGAATGGTGTTTCTGCGCACATAATCCATAGTCTGCAAAATAGAACAAAGATAAATCCCCTCGGTCTTTGAAATGGTTGGTATGATGAAGTATACATGCTATGTTATGAGGCATGATGTCATGGTAAAACAAACAACAGGTATAACAGATAACAAATATGGTTAAGGAAAACCAGTCACACAAAAGCCCTTAGGTTTAAGGCTTGCATAGGGTCTAGGTATTACCCTCTTAAAGTTCAGTTGGTTTCAACCTGTCCTAATAATAATAACCGGTTTCTAGAGGTTCTTAATATCACTAACCATCCTCCATAGGTCATGGTTTCAACTCACACAATCTTTTCTTGTGGCCGGAACTATCTCGAGAGTATGGTCTCAATGAGTGTAGTATCGATTATCAACCAATTCTCAGCTTTACACTGAGGCCGGCTATCTCACTACTTCCTAATGGCCAAGTTGGTCAATTATGGGTTCTAAGGTCAGTTGGTTCTTAACGACACACATAGCATCCCCGTATTCTCCTCGTTTCTCCACAAGGGATACCGGTACCAACTAATGTGCCACATCAATGTAGCTACTACTTCAACCGTATCGTTCTATGTCGTACAGTTCCCTCACAATTTATTGCTACTTACCTAAAAGGTATTCCCCAGATCCGGGTTAGGATCTATAGTAACTCCGATACAAAACCTCTTAATAGTAAAGCAACCAAAACAAACAAGAGAAACGATTAAGATGAACTAATCCTAAGGGATACCCCACTTATTAGTCCCCAGCAGAGTCACCAGTTCTGTGATACGGTGGCAGAACTGACTGTTTTGAAAAATGATGGTTTGGGTTTTGCGTTTGTGTTCACAAAATGTCGCGGTAAGCAAGAGTCGCCACCGACTTTTATTTTATCCAACACGAAAGGACAAAAGCATAGAAAAATTCCTTTTTCGAGATTTTGAGTACGAAGGGTAGATTATAGAAAGGGAAGGTACTAGCACCCTTTCTATCCGTAGTTTTCTACGGGCTCTTAGGTTCTTGCTCATCATTTTAAAAATTGCTTCCGTGTTTGTGTGTTTTGAAAAGTTTTTGTTTTACTTCGTTTTAACCCTTGTATCAGTCCTCAAGAGTGTTACATAGTGTTTTTTTTTGAAAACTTTGTTTGGAAAGAGTGTAAGTGTGGAAAAGGTTATTTTGAGCAAGTACCTACTAGCATCTACCTACTCAAAAAAAGAATGTTTATGTTCTTGTTTCCTTTAGACAATGTTATCCTACTATTAGTGAGTAGGTAGCATTGTCGTTGGAGTTGTAAGGGTCAATTCGAAAGGGACGTACGATCACTGAAGCAATGTTAGGACGTCTTAGTAATAACCCTAGTGTCTTAAGATCATATTCGAGGCAACATTTCCGAGGCAACATTTCTGAGGCATTATTCGAATGGGACATTTTGATCTTTTTAGACTGGAGAGCAACCACTAAGACACCTTATACTTAATGGTCGTTTACCGAAGGCAACCAAAGTGAGAGTATACCCTAGGAGTGTGCATGTATGAGTGATTTGATTTCAAGTTATTATCTTTGCACATTTAGGGTTTTCTAACCATTTTAAAATTAACATACAGTCTTGGCATACAATCCTATTATCATACATCTAACAGTTAATATTTGCGAGAATTAAAATGCGAGAAATAAAACTACGCTATTACAAGGCTTAGGGGAGGGAGATTAATTACATAGCCAAAAACCTGTAGAACGAGAAATAAAAGAAAACCCTAATTAAGCTATTACATACCATGAGCAGTTACATTAATATTGTAAAAATGATAAATGCACGCGATGAATCGAGAACGAGAAAAAAACATTAGGGTTTTGACCCCGTCTAAACCTAATTGAAAGAAAAATCATTTTTTGTGTTTTTGATTATTTTGAGAAAGTAAAATAAAACTACGCTATTACAAGGCTTAGGGGAGGGAGATTAATTACATAGCCAAAAACCTGTAGAACGAGAAATAAAAGAAAACCCTAATTAAACTATTACATACCATGAGCAGTTACATTAATATTGTAAAAATGATAAATGCATGCGATGAATCGAGAACGAGAAAAAAAACATTAGGGTTTTGACCACGTCTAAACCTAATTGAAAGAAAAATCATTTTTTGTGTTTTTGATTATTTTGAGAAAGTAAGGTTTTAATTGAATAAATACAAACCTAATTACTAATTAATTTAAATTAAGAAAAATAACTAATTCGACCTATTTTTGTATTTTGTTATTTTATGAAAAGAAATAAAAATATAATCAAGAATAAAACCTAATTTTCTAATTGATTTTAAATTATTTACAAAAAGGTTAGAATTATCCTAAAATTAAATTAAGCAAATATTAAATTAATTTTGACAAAATAAATAAAAAAACCTAAATTCTACTTTGATGAAATTGATTTTATGATTTTGTTGTAAAAAAGATTTAATTTTATGTTAGAAAATAATTTATCAAAAATAAATTAAATAAAAGAAATAGAAAATAGAAAAGAAATTAGAATGGGCCTCGTTGTTTCAGCAGAAAAGGGGGTATGATTAGCACTTTCTGGGCTCAAAACTCCTTGGCCCATTTGACTTTTCCAGATTCCATGTGCCTGCTTGACTCATGCCCATGATAGGCCCTCATGTGATATGCGTTGGATCTGGAAAGCTGGAGATCTGATGGTTGAATGATGATCGCGTATGGTGGTCTCCTTGTGTGCGTATGTGCCTGATCATATAAGAAGAAAAATCATGAAATAATATATGGACCTGGGGATCGAACCCAGGCCCTTTGGCTTTTTCCCTTGTCCACTGACCATCTGAGCTAGCGCATTTTGTTGTACAAAGGACAGCAAATAATGATTATATTGGAAAAACAAAATAATGGATTATAAAAACGCGCGCAGTTTGAATAGGGGAATCAGGGAGTGCCACGCCACCCTTCTTCTTACTCCCTCCGTTGGCAAAAGTCCAGAACTTTTACCTACATTTCTCTGGGCGTAGGTATAAGCCTGCATTTCTCCAAAATCTCATACAAACAAGATAAATTCCCAACAATGGTACCAATCAACTCGTGACAACCTCACGAGAATCATAGTACCACTTTCCATGGCTAATTGTACCTGCAAGCAAAATCCCTAACATCGAAACCTAAACCCTAATCATGGCAACTTTCTGTAGGGTTAACAAAAATGCAATTAATTGTTATCATTAGCTTGCAAATGTTTCAAGGATGCAGAATATATAAAAAATTCATGCTAAGAGTGCCAGGATTTTGATATACTATTTCAAAAAAGCATGGAGGTCGTGGGATACTTACAGCGCATATCTGGGCACGAAAATGCTTGTTAATGATTGGGATAGAGTCCTTGGATGCCCAGCAAACGAATGGTATGCTTAGAATGGCTTGAGGAAGCTTGGAACTATGAGATCAGATTGCCACTTTTCCTTTGAAATTTTGAGATTTGTTCTTCTCTTTTCACGCCTCCCATCCCCTTGCTTTTAGTCTGCCAATGTTCTATATGTACCCAAGAATGAATTAGGTTTACAAATTTGCTTCAAATCTTTTTCAATTAAGATGATTGAATCATGATTTGATTATTATTTAAATCTTTCCAAATCAAGCCAAATCCAATTTTTTTGTGTCCAAATGAAGCTTGCACGATTTGATACTCTTTACAACTGTATAAGAGACCTAAACATGCACAAAATCTCAAGCTTTGATTAGTTTTGATATTTTCATGATTTTATTTTGATTTTATTTAATTTAATTGAAATAAAAATAAAAATAAATGATAAAAATAAAATAAAGAAAAGTGGGAAGGATCCTGGGTCGTGGATCATGTTACAAACTCAATGCAAACACAAAAAGTTGGGCCCATTTGACAAAAATTGCAATTTTTGCCACATTTGACATTTGGCAATTTTGCAAAAAGGTTCAACTTCACCAATACATAACTCCCACAATTTTGACTTAGAGATGTTTTCTCGAACTTTTTATAAATCTCAAGATGTCCTCTAAGCAACCCTTTTGGTGTCATCTCAATTGAGTCTTCCATTTTCATGTATGAAGCTTTGACAAAAAAGGTGTTTTGTTGACTTTCCAAAATGACCAATAATGTCCAAATTTATATCTTCTTATGAGTGCACATTTTGAACTTGGGAGATGAATTTGGATTGTAGGGAATTGCAACCTCTTTAAAATGAGCTTTGGATGGATCATTTCTGATAAAGTATGAGAAAGTTATGCTTGGTCAAAGTTGAGTTGACTTTTCCTACAAAACCCTAATTTAGCAACTTTTGGGTTTTGATGAATTGTGAGCAATCCTTGAGAAATCATGATCAAACCTTGATCAAATGATGAATAATACTTCAAAATGAGTATGTTGACCAAAAATATTGAAGTTTGACTGTATGTGGGCCACAGTTGACTTTTGCCCTAGCAAAGTCGGTTTTCAGGCCTTTGAGCAATTGATTGAGCAAACTTCCTCTGCAAGGTTTGAAACTTGACATGGATGATCTTGAGAACATTTTAGGACAATGGTGAGCATTTGATACCCTTTGGACTCAAGTATCTTGATGCAACATGAAATCCTAATTTGAGGTAGACTGCCTTAGGAGAGAGTTTGTCTGGTCAAATCTTGGACTTCCTTGAGCAATTTGAGGATCTCACTTGAAATGTATTGAGAAACATGGGAGGGAAAATTTTGGGGTACAACATCCTCCCCAGAAGATCTAATATTCATATCTGGAATATGGTCAAACAACACACCCAAGAATATCAGTTCTTTCATCTCTAGTCAGAATACAAATCTTAGAAAGAATGATGAATGACCGACTCTCCTTGAATGAATCTATCCCTATGAAGAATTCAAAGATACCCAACAGAGTGTCCTCAAATGGAAAGAAGAAATCCCCAGTAGAGACATTCTAAACAAATTGAAAAACTATTGTCTTCATCGCTAGCAATAATTAGGGATTTATTTTCCTCAGCCATAGATGTTATACAAAGCTATCGATACGCTTCAACGACATATTGCACAAATATAGCATTCATAAAACCATGACATATGAATATAACATTCTCATTCATTTTGAGGGCATCATTACAAATGCATTAAATACATCATGACGTTGCACATAACTAACTTTTGCTTTTCAAGTTAAGTTCGCAAACAGACAAATACTACCAGTAACTTACAGACAGACTATGGATCAATTCCCGAAACAAGATGGGGCAACTATCTACATGATCAAGTGATCTCTTCCAGCGCTTCATTCTGAAAAGCATGTCCCCTTCAGAGACGGAATTCTGAAAAATATTTCCACCTGAGACCAAGTTCGGATGAGCATTTCCTTCATAGGAGTTCTGAAAGGAATTTCCTCTACAGCACTTCGTTCTGAAAAGTATTTACTTCAGAAGTTTATTCTGAAAAGTATCTCCTTCAGAGTGTCATTATGAAAAGCATTTCCCCTTGAAAGACAGAATCCTGAAAATAATTTCCACCAGAGACCGAGTTCGGGCAAGCATTTCCTTCATAGGAGTTTTTATAAAGCATTTCCCCTTCAGCACTTTGTTCTGAAAAGCATTTCCTTCAGAATTTTATTCTGAAAAGCATCTTCTTCAACGTGTCGTTCTGAAAAGAATTTCCCCTTTAGAGACGGAATCCTGAAAAACATTTCCACCAGATAACGAGTTCTGGCGAGCATTTCCTTCAGAAGAGTTCTGAAAAGCATTTCCTTTTCAGCACTTCATTCTGAAAAGCATTTTCCTTCAGAAGTTTATTCTGAAAAACATCTCCTTCAGTGTGTTGTTCTCAAAAGAATGTCCCCTTTAGAGACGGAATCCTGAAAAGTATTTCCACCAGAGATCGAGTTCTAGCGAGAATTTCCTTCATAGGAGTTTTGAAAAGCATTTCCCCTTCAGCACTTCATTCTGAAAAGAATTTCCTTCAGAAGTTTATTTTGAAAAGCATCTCCTTCAGCGCGTTGTTTTGAAAAGCATTTCCCCTTAAGAGATGGAATCCTGAAAAGCATTCTTCATATAGTCAGGTGTAGACTCATTCTGATACTCCTATCAACAGTTACTTCGGATGGCATCTTTAAGCCCATCTACAACGACACTCTATCACCTCTCTGAATGGCATCTTTAAGCTCATTCAAGCAATGTAATCAACCAACAGTGTTACTTCGTACATATGTGAGTGCAAATTTTTGGACACTTAAGAGTTTAATCCTCTTCCACCTCCAGACCATGAATGGTAAGCATGCCAATATAATTCCTCAAATTTAAGAAGATTGAGCAGGGGCAGCTGTTGTACCCCAAAATTTTCCCTCCCATTTTTCAAGGCAAATTGATTCAAGATTCTCAAGTACTTAAGACTACTCAAGAATTGATCAGATGAACCCTCCTCCTAAGAAATGGCCTACAATTAGGTTTTTGGTTTTCTTAAAGAAAATTGGACTTCTAATGCCTCAAGTGAGTTTCATGGTTCCCCGTGTGCTTCAAAGAACCCTTATGTCAAGTTTCAAGCGTTACATCACAAATTTGCTTAGTCAATTGCTCAGATGATTGAGAATCAACTATATTGAAAAAAATAGGGAATAAAAAAAAGAAATTATAGAAGTTCAAAAGAGAAAAAAATGCCAAATCATCAATAAACAGAAAGAGAGGAATTCGAACCCTCGGTACAAAAGTTCACACAACGGATTAGAAATCTAACGGTAAAAAGTAAACTTTGGCCAACATATAGTCAAACTTCAAGATTTTTAGTCAACGTCAATATTTTCAAAATACATTCATCATTTGATCAAGGGTTTATCATAACTCATCAAGAAAACTCAAGATTCATAAAAAGTCAAAAGTTGCTAAATTCGGGTTTCCTTTAGGAAAAGTCAACAGAACTTTGACCAAGCATAACTTTCACATTCCTCATCATAGATTTATCAAGCAAATCTCATTTTAAAGCAAATTCAATTCTCTACAACTTTGTCTCTCTAAGTCCAAGGCCTAAAAATGCTTTATTTAAGAGATATGGGCCAAAACATTATAGGTCATTTTAAAAGTCAACAAAAAGAAACTTTTTGTCAAAGCAATTTACATAAATATAAAGTCTTCGAATGGAAAATTGTCCAACATGAGAGTTGTAGGGACATCTTGAGATTTCCAAAAAGTCCAAGATAACCTTCATATGATAAAAACTGAGCAATTTATGAGTTGCACAAGTTGGGTAATTTTGTGAAATTGCATGAAACCTCAATTGAACAAATTTGGGTTTTGGATTAATGGGCCTAATTTTTGAAGTTCAAACGTGCTCATGACATGTTAGGGGACCCCCAAAGCCATTCACATATTTTTTATAATTTTTATTTCTTTTATTTGAATTTTTATTCATTTAAATGCAAATGGAGGCATAAAGCATAAAATGCTTTTGTTTCAAATCTTTTGGAGGCCCAAGATATGCTACAAACCCTGTGGGATTTTTTTTCAAAACAAATCCTCATGTTTTTGCTTATTCAAATTATATTTTCAAACAAGAATCAAATGTTGTTTCATACAAGGTCCAAGCCAATTATTTTTGACCTAATCTCTTCCTATATATATACCCTTCATGTTCATACAACAAAACACAAAAAAACCTTGCAAGAATAATCTCCCAAAAACCTCAAAATTTCTCAAACTAGGGAAAACTTGAAACCTTATTTTCAGCCCTTTCCAAGACAAGCCATCCATTGCAAATCATTCCTGAGGTGTTATAGGGTAAGATTGGATCATTCTTGATGATCAAAAGTGTCTGAAACGTGCATTCAAGCATCATAGATTTGCATTATTTTTCTAAATTTTAATTTTAATTTTATCATGTTTTGGTTGAAACTAACCAAACTAATGTGTTCCTGAGATGTAGTAGGATGGGTTTGAACCACCGCATTAGTCCCATAACTCCAGAATACTCCATTGTCATAATCGTGTAGTTTTACATTAATTTATTTATGTCTCTTTGTACAGGACGATTCAGCCAAAACTAAGGCCACCATTGAATTCGCAACCCTCAAATTAGTGGGGTTGGGTTTTATTTGACCAGAAACGCGTGTTATTTGTAGGTGGAGTAAAACGTCTCACCAGAGAAGACGACCGGAGCTAGGCCTCCGACGCTTCTCCGGTCTCTCTGATTTCGTTGATATTTTATTTGTTTCATTTGATTATATTCATGGATGAAACAACCTCCCCAGAGGCAAGGACACGCGCGATAAGGCATTTGTACACAAGGGCATGGGTTCGATCCCTGCCTTTTGCAAATTTTTCTTGCTATTTCCTAATTTCTACAGGTTTGATATATTATACAACGCGCCTGTGTTTCTAAAACCAACAGGCACTTGGTCTGGTTGTAAGATATGGGTGGAGAATGTTGAAGGGTATAGATTAAACACCCACCCCATACAATTATTTTTCTTCTTTTTTTCTCTAACCCTATTTTATTTTCTTTTCAAGTATTAACCCTAATTTTAATTAAACCCTAATTATTAAAAAAAATAATCAATTAACCTAATACTTTTCTAATACTATTAAGTTAGGGTTAGGTTTTTTTTACAATTAAATTTTGACTTTAATTAATTAATTAATTAAATTAATTAAACCATTTTAAAAAAAATATTAAAATCAATTAGAATTTAAGTTATTAATTACTATCACTGAAATTATTTTCTAAAAAAAATCTTACAAAAAAACATTTTTACATTCTTCCTTTAATCTATTTTTTATTTCTTATTTAATTTCCTAGATCAAATGTATAGTCGCATTCCCTATATAACAACGTAGATTTACTTTCTGCATTTTTTCCTATTATGTATCTGCTCCGAGTTTGTAATAATTATAGGTTTAGTTTCTCGCACTTATTATATAACTGCCCCAAAGCCATGAAATAGTGTAAGAATTTTACTTTCTGTACCTTTATTTATTGTATCCTTTATAATTGTTAGTAATTAGGATTGTATGGCAAGACTAATTATCAAACGTAGAAAAACCCTAATATAAGATAAATAATTGAACTGAACACACTATTCACACTCACACCTCTAGGGTAACCTCTCTTTGTTGCCTTCGGAAACATGGTCATGTACCTCGAAAGTAGGGATACTTTAGCAAAGTCCCTTCGAATAAAGATCATAGTTCCTCGATGACCCTTCGATGTTGCCTACAAAAAAAGATATAGTCGCTCTGATAAATTGTTAAAGTATCTCTATATGTTGCCTTTGATGACCATACAATGACCATTCGCCTGTCCCTTTACATCCAATAGATAAGGCTACCTACCAACTAATGGTATGGATATTACTATCTCTAAAGGAGAAGGAAAAGAATAAGAAAGACTTTTGTGGGTAAGAAACTCCTAATTGCTTGCTCACAACTTTTCTCACAAACAAAACATTTCTCACACTACACTTTCGAACAAATATTTTCAAAAAAATACTTTGTACGCATTCTTGAGGACATATACAAGAATCATTACAAAGTTAGCCTTACATTGGCTTTTCAAAATAGTTTCAAATCACATACACAAAGCAAATTTTCAAAGTGAGCTAGCGATTAAGAGCTCGTAGATAACTGCGGATGAAAAGGGTCCTAACACCATCGCTTTTCATAACTTACCCCCCGAACCCAAAAATCTATCAGGGTATTTCCTGTTCTTTTCACCCTTTCCTAAATATTGGATAAAAGAAAAGTCGGTGGTGACTCTAGCTATCCACACATATTGGATAAAACCAAAAAAGTCAGTTCTCCCACCGTATTACAGATAACATTATCTCTAATGGAGAAGGAAAATAATAAGAAAGACCTTTAGTGAGTAGGGAACTTTTAATCGCTTGCTCACAACTCTTTTCTAAAATAAACATTTTTCACATCACACTTTAAAAAAAAACATTTTCAAACACTCTGTACACATTCTTGAGGACTGATACAAGAATCATTACAAAGTTGGCCGTACTTTGGCTTTTTCAAAATATTTTCAAACAAATCACATACACAAAGCAAATTTCGAAAAGTGAGCTAGCGGTTAAGAGCCCGTAGATAACTACGGATGAAAAGGGTACTAACACCTTTCCTAGTTGGATAAAAGAAAAGCCGGTGGTGATCTTGCTATCCGTATATTTGGATAAAACCAAAAAAAGCCAGTTCTCTCACCGTATTACAGAGCTGGAAACTCTGACGGGGACATAATTAAAAGAGGGGTTACCTTTAGAGTTTAGATCACTTTACTTGCTTAAATTGTGTGCTTTGTCTAATTTAACTTTAAGGGCTTGCTTGGGTTTATTATTTTAAAGGTCCTACACTTGGATATATGGATTCCTTAACTAAGTAGCAATATATCATAAAGACTGTACGGTATAGACCGATATGGTTAATATGATGGCTAAAGTTAGTGTGACACTTTGGTTTGTACTAATGTTCCTTAAGTCAGTCAACGATAACATTAGGCTTTCGCGTGGTGTCATTAGGCTAAAGTTAGTGTGACACTTTAGTTTTACTGATGTTTTTGAAAATGGAGGATGGTGTTAATGGTGTTACAGTTCTGTAACAGGGTGTGGGATCAACTCTATATGATATTTAGAAGCTTTAGAAACCAAAAGGCCAAGAAACGTACGAGTAGATTATGAGTTTCAAGTTTTTGGTCAGTTTGTGTGAAAATGGAAGTATGAAGTGTGATTCTGAGTTCTAGCTCTTTTCAGTGACCAAGCATTTGTGTATTTGGTGCCAATAGTTTGTGTATGTATAAGAAAAAGTGTTTGAGAGCTTTGGACAATCAGAAGTACAAGTTCTTAGCTTTTGACTAGGTTACTTGATTTTGAGGAAAAGAGGGAAACAAGTTTCAAGAGGAGGTACAAGCATGGGATGGGTGATTGAAGTGTCTAAACCATTTCTCATGAGTTATAGGACTTGTTTGATCAGAAGAGAACAAGTGAAAGGCTCAAGAACAAGTTTTGTACAAAAAGTCACTTTATCAAAATGGCAATGTAACCTTTCTTCAAAAAATGGATATAAAGTATGTCCATGCATTGAATGCTTGAAGTGAGGCCTCTAATAGCTGTGTAAATCATTAATTATGGAGTTCCTAACAAGTTTGAGGTCTGCAAAGTAGTGTTTATGCAACATAGTTTGAATTTTGAATTTAGTTCATCACAAAATGCCTTGTAAGTTAAGTGACAAAATCCTAACTTCATCTCTTCGATTCTCCCTAGTCAAGAATGATCTGAAGGATTTCTTTGACATTTTGGAAAGCTTGAAATGTTCTATACAACCCATATTTAAATTTCTTTTGAATATTCCGCTTGTAACTATATGAAAAAGTGCCATGAAGTTGGGTCAAAATCCTGACCAAATTAGGGCAAAATTTCACTAAGTGTTTAGTTTCATGACCACATGTTCATAAAGTTATAACTTGAGATCCAAGCATTTTTGGAAGGAGTTGTGTAAAGAAAAGTTGTAGATTTCATGGAGATATAAAAATTTCATGCTGGAAGTTTCTCTTGAATCTTCTTGCATCATGGTGAAAATTTTGCTCAAAGTTACGAAAAAAATATGAAATTTCCAACACTTAGAAAAATTTCTAAGTTTAGAAATTTTGACTTTTCAAAATGAAATCTTGACTTTTTGATTTCTTGATGAATAAGTTTAATATTTTAACATGTTTTGATGAATTATGATCTTTGGCACTTGAATCTGACCAAAAAGTCAAAGTTTGACTTTTTAGTATACAGTTGACTTTTGATCAATTGACTGAAAAATTCATCTGTCAATCTAATGGATTTGCAATGTTTTGAACCATGTCATTAGGTAAAAATGATGCAATTGGACTCTTGATATCATGCCTTAAATCAATTGATCATTTTCTAGGTCAACAATTAAAAATTGCCCTTTCCCAATCAAAACCCTAATTTTGACCATTTTGCCCTTTTGGAGATTTGATCAAATTTCTTAAGGAGTTGTGGTCCAAACTTGATCAAATGATAAATATTAGTCTAAAATGTTGATGTGGATCAAAAATTGCGAAGTTTGACTGTAAATTGGCCATAGTTGACTTTTCCCCAATACAATTGATTTTTAGGTCAATTGCTCAATTGACTTAGCAAAAGTGTGATCTAAAGCTTGAAACTTGACATGAGTTATCTTAGGGGTCCATAATGATCCATGAAAGTCATATGGGGTATTGGAAGTCCAAAAATCCTTGTGCAAACTCAAACCCTAATTTTGGTTATCAGTGCTTAAGGAGGTGTCTTGAGCTGATCAAACCCCAGTGCAGTCTTGAGCCCAAGGAGATCTTGTGAGAAAATTATTGATAAGTGAGAGGGAAAATTTTGGGGTACAACAACTGCCCCTGTTCAATCTTCTTAAGCCTGAGGAGTTAGATTGGCAAGTTTTTCCATTCGTGACTCGAAGGAGGAAGATGATTGAACACTAGAGTGCCCAGAAATTTGCACTCGGTGATGTGATGGTTGAGGGAATGGTCTTAAAGATGCCATCCAAAAGTGATTGCTGAATAATATCTATAAGCTGTAACTGAATGAGTATCAGAATGGCATCCGTGTCTGGAGCATATCTAAATTGTATCTGAAAGAGACTCTGAATGAGTATTAGAATGGCGTCTGTGTCTGGAGCGTATCTGAATTGTATCTGAAAGTTGACTCTCAATGAGTATTAGAATGGCATCCGTGTCTGGTGCGTATCTGAATTGTATATGAAAGTTGACTCTGAATGATTATCATAATGGCATCCGTGTTTGAAGCGTATCTGAGCTGTATCTGAAAGTTAACGCTGAATGAGTATCAGAATGGCATCCGTGTCTGGAGCGTATCTGAACAGTATCTGAAAGTTGAATCTGAATGAGTATCAGAATGGCATCCATATCTGGAGAGTATCTAAACTGTATCTAAAAGTTGAATCTGATTGAGTATCAGAATGGCATCCGTGTCTGGAGCATATCTGAACTGTTATCTGAAAACCTTGAATATTGTTAGTGGTAGCTGTTAACCTTATCCTGAAAAGGGTAAAATGTTATCTAAAATTCAAAGTCATGTTGTATGAAATGAAGGGTATAATGCATTCATGTTATCAATGTTTATGATATATGGATGTGATGTATGCGTATGTGAGCTAGTCTGTTGCACTGCTGTTGGGTTGGGGAAAATAAATCCCTGACCACTGTTGAGGATATGTAAGTGTTCATGTTGTGAAGTTGAAGTGTTGATGAATTTTCGCTTAGAGAAATGAACTCTGTCGTAAGGGAAATGCCGTGTACTACTTGTAAAATCCTGTCAGGGGACCCTGAGAAATTCGGTGACTTCTACTGGGGATTGGTAATTGGAAGCTTTGTTCCGTTGGGGACAAAACTGCACATTGCGGGGTTTTTTGGAAATAGCTTAAGGAGATTTCCCTACCTCTTAAAGCCATCAGTAATTGTATTTCTATTTTATTCATTTGTAAACAGTAATTATGTTCAAATGCATATGTTCAAAAATAAATCATTGGACGTTTTTGTAAACAACACACAAGAGTAAAAAAAAAACAGATAGTTTTGCACTTCCAAAGGAATATCTTTGTATTGACTTTGAGTAAGTATTTTTTACAATGAGACAAACATTCTAGTAAGAGAATGTCGTCTTAAAAAATGAAAATTTTGATACAGAGAAAAGATATCTATGTGCAATAATCCCATGGGGTTCCCATTCTGCTATAGCCTTCGTATCCCTGAGCATCTTGTCTATTTGTTGCCTTGTCCGAATCTAGTTTAGTTGATCAGAACCTCCGAGTTTGTCAGTTGAAGCCAAAGGTTGTCCTTAGAGTGATCCAATGGGACATAGTCATACGCTTTAATTCCCTAACTTTTTCCTGGACCTCCCTTTCAGGTCTTCAGTCCACCGGGATACCCTTTTTTCCCAAGCCGCGCTTTTGGGTTTTCAACTAGCTGGGTGTACAAATTTTTTTTTATCTCTAATTTTTGCCCAAACCTTTTTGGTTCACCGGGATTCCCTTATTTTGCCTAAGTGTGTCAACCTAGCGGGTCTCTTATGCGTAGTATCTTTTGACTATGTCTGCATTCGCAGGGTGCGGCAGGTCGTCGCCATCCATGGTGGTCAAGATCATTACTCCACCAGAGAATATGTTTTTGATTATAAATGGTCCTTTGTATGTAGGAGTCTATTTTCCCATGGGATCACCTTGTGGAAGTATGATACATTTGATCACCAGATCCCCGACTTGATATACTTGGCGTCTGACCTTTTGTTGAAAGCCTTGATAATTCGTTTTTGATACATTTGACCATGACAGGCAGCAATAAGCCTTTTCTCATCAATCAAGTTTAGTTGATCAAGTCGAGTCTGGACCCCATCTTCTTCATTCATCCCTGCATCCTTCATAATTCTCAGAGAGGGGATCTGGACCTCAATAGGCAAGACAACCTCCATGTCGTATACCAAAGAGTAGTGTGTTTCCCCGGTTGATGTGCGTGCTGTGGTACGATACCCGTGGAGAGCGAATGGTAGCATCTCATGCCAGTCTTTGTATGTGACTGTTATTTTCTGTGTGATCTTTTTGATGTTCTTATTCGCGGCTTCGACAACACCATTCATCTTTGGCCGGTAAGGGGAATAATTGTGATGCTGGATCTTGAATTTCTCGCACAGGGCGGTGATCATAGTATTATTTAGATTCGTACCGTTTTCTGTAATGATCCTCTCCGGGATACCGTAACGACATATGAGATTTTGCTTGATGAACCAGGCGACAACATTCTTGGTAACGGAAGCGAAAGAAGCTGCCTCCACCCACTTTGTAAAATAGTCAATGGCCACTAAGATGAAGCGGTGTCCATTGGAGGCTGTTGGCTTGATTTCTCCAATCATATCAATCCCCCACATAGCAAAGGGCCAAGGAGCCGTCAAGATATTCAGAGTAACCGGAGGTACGTGCACCTTGTCAGCATAAATCTGACACTTGTGGTAGGTTCGAGAATGTTGATAGCAATCTGCTTCCATGGTAGACCAGTAATAGCCTGCCCGTAGGATTTTCTTTTCCATCGTATGCCCACTGGAATGGGTGCCAAAAGTGCCTTCATGTAATTCAGCCATGATCCTTTCAGCTTCAACTTTGTCTACGCACCGAAGTAATACAGATTCATGGTTGCGTTTGTAAAGAATTCCATTACTAAGGAAGAATTTAGAAGAGAATCTCCTTAAGAACTTCTTATCATTTACTAAAGCTCCTTCTGGATATTCTTAGGTTTCGAGATACCTCTTGACTTCGTGAAACCAAGGCTGGTCCACTACTTCTTTAGTATTAATCTCATGACAGTGTGTTGGTTCATACCTTCTTCAATGGTGATATGGGGAGCCTCGTTATCCCATTTAAGTTTAAACATAGATGACATTGTGGCTAGTACGTCTGCTAGCTGATTTTCTTCTCGCGGCAAATGCTCGAAGGTAATCTTCTCAAGGAGTGGGAGCAATGTCAAAACATGTTTTTTGTAAGGGATAAGGTTAGGGTGTTTGGTGTCCCATTCCTCTTTGATATGGATAATGACAAAAGATGAATCTCCGAATACATTTAAGGATTTGATCCCCAAGTCTATGGCAGCTTTGAGACCAAAAATGCACGCTTCGTATTCCGCCATGTTATTTGTACAATTGAAGCAGAGTCTTGCAGTAAATGGAGTACGACACCCTTCAGGAGATATGAGTACAACACCAATATCATTTCCGAGTGCGTTAGATGCCCCATCAAAAACTAGGGTCCATCGGGATCCTTGTTCAGGTTCATCATATGGCCTGAATTCTTCACAGTTGTTTACCATCATGATGTCTTCATCTTGGAATTCAAACTTCATGAACTGGTAGTCTTCCACAGCTTGGTGAGCAAGGTGATCAACTAGTACACTACCCTTTATTGCTTTCTGGGTAGTATACTACATGTCATATTCTGTCAAGATCATTTGCCATCTTGCTATTCTCCAAGAGAGGGCAGATTTCTCGAAGATGTATTTTATTGGATCCATTTTAGATATCAACAAGGTAGTATGGGTCAGCATATACTGTCTTAGCCAGCGAGCAGCCCATGCCAGAGTGCATCAAGTTTTCTCGAGCAGTGAATATCTTGTTTCACAGTCGGTAAACTTTTTTCTCAGGTAATAAATAACATGCTCTTTTCGGCCAGACTCGTCATGCTGCCCCAGCACACACCCCATTGAATTTTCCAAAACAGTCAGATACATGATCATTGGTCTTCCCTCGACTGGTGGCATTAAAACAGGAGGCTCTTGTAAGTACTCTTTGATCTTGTCAAAATCAGTTTGGCACTCATCATTCCATTTGACTACTTGATCTTTCTTCAGTAACTTGAAGATTGGTTCACAAGTAGCTGTCAGGTGAGAAATGAATCTGGAAATGTAGTTCAAACTTCCCAAGAACCCTCTGACTTCCTTCTCAGTACGAGTAGTAGGCATCTCTTGTATCGCTTTCACCTTGGCAGGATCTACTTCAACACCTTTATTACTAACGACAAAGCCTAGGAGTTTACCAGACCTCACCCAAAATGTGCACTTATTGGGGTTCAGCCTCAGCTTGTATTTCTTTAACTTCTCTAACAGTTTCTGTAAATGATCAAGATGCTCTTCTTTTGTTTGAGATCTAGCTATCATGTCGTCCACATAGACCTTTATTTCGTGATGTATCATGTCATGAAATAGAGCGACCATGGAACGCTGATAGGTTTCCCCAACATTCTTCAGTCCGAACGGCATAACCTTGTAGCAGAATGTCCACCATTGTGTGACAAAGGTTGTCTCCTCCATGTCCTCAGGCGCCATTTTTATTTGGTTGTAACCTGAGAAACTGTCGATGAAGGAAAACACTTTGTGTTGTGTCGTATTGTCAAATAGGATGTTAATGTGGGGAAGTGGGAAATCACCCTTAGGGCTTTCCCTATTCAAATCTATGTAGTCTACGCACATTCGTACCTTTCCGACTTTTTTGGGCACGGGAACAACATTGGCAACCCATTACGGATAGGAGATGAAGGCCAAGAATCCAGCATTGAATTGTTTCATGACTTCTGCTTTAATCTTCTCTGACATATTTTGTCGCATACGAAGGACCTTTTGTTTTACTGGTGGGTAGTCCTCTTCTGTAGGTAGACGATGTACCACAATATCTGCATCAAGTCCTGGCATGTCTTCATACGACCAGGCAAAGACCTCAACATACTCGTGTAGCAACTGAATCAGACGCTCCTTGACACTGGTTTCTAGATTGGAACCCACCTTGACCACTCTTTTGTCTTTTTCGGTACCTAGGTTGATGGTGTCCACTGGTTCCTCATGGGGCTGAATGGTCCTCTCTTCTTGTTGTAGTAACCTGGCGAGTTCCCCTGGTACTTCAAAATCTTCCTCACCTTCGTCTTCGGCTTGGTAAATTAGATTTTCAGAGTCATAAAAAACCATAGCATAACCGTTACCCATGGGATCCCGAATGGATATAGACCTGCATTGTGAGTGTGAGTGTGTGTAAGAGTATAGCTATCTTTGAAAGAAATGAAAATGTAAAAATAAAAACAATGAGCGCAAAGTTTGTATGCAAAAATGTCCATGATTCATTGATGTCATATGGAAATGAGATAATAACCCTTACAAATGGACCACTGTGCCTGGGGTAAGACACAAGGTTTTTAAGAGTCTGAATTATTTTAATATTACAAATCCAACAAAATGTAAAGAAAAGTTACTGCGGGATAAAAGTGATCGGGACGAAATCTCTAGCCTCCCAATTGTTGAGCCCTCCACTGACAGTTGGGAAAATCCAATCCTCCAGGTTGTAGTTGTCTACATCATCCTCCACAACACTGAATTGGTGGTTGCTGATCTTCAAGGGTGGTCCTCCGGCACGAGCGGGGGTTACAGCCTTCTGGGCACTTGAAGTGAAACCCATACCAAACTTGTCATATTTGTATGGGATATCTGGGAGTTGTACCCAAATAGTGCACCCACCTTCTTCTATCACTGCCTTGGCATCCTTCAAAGACGACATCCTGAGCGGAGGCCTTGTGATCTTGGGAACTTAAGACACAACCTTGGTTACTGCCACATCTTGCAGGACTTCTTCAAAGTGCTGGAATGGAGTTTCAATAAATTCACCATCTAATTCCACATATCTGAAGGAATTGAGATGGCTGATCATATACTCCTATTCTCCATGAACAGTGATGATCTTCCCTTGAATTGGATATTTTAGCATTTGGTGCAACGTAGAAGTAACAGCGCCAGCATTGTGAATCCACGGTCAGCCTAGCAAGCAGGAATATGAAGGGAGAATATCCATTACATAAAAAGTTGAATCAAATGTTTGGGTTCCAACCTTTATGGGGATATCCACTTCCCCATGCACCATCCTTTTTGAGCCGTCAAAGGCCCTCACTACTATGTTGCTTGGTTTCAATGTCAATCCTTCGCAGTCAAGCCTATCAAGAGCCTTTTTAGGCAATACATTCAGAGATGAGCTAGTGTCCACCGAGACATGAGCCAGAGTCGTGCCCCTGCATTCCACAGAGACATGTAATGCCTCATTATGCTTCCTCCCTCTTGGCATTAAATCAACATCTGAAAAACCTAAACCATTATCTGCAGTCAAGCTAGCTACGCAGTCTTGGAACTGATCGACAGATGTTTCTTGGGGTACATGGGCAGTTTTCAGGAATTTTACCATGGCCTTTGCATGCGTCTCGGAACATAGTAATAAAGCCAGCATGGAAATTTTAGATGGAGTTTGCCCCAGTTGCTCGACTATATTGTAGTTGCTTCTTTTTATGATCTTTAGAATTTCCTCCATCTCTTTCCAGGAGGTTTCAGGGATAGCCAATGATTGTGCCTTCGTCCGGACAGGCTCAATCAGGATACTTTTACCTCGAGTCTCATTTGACTCTGCAGCAGGAATGTCAATAGGAGTGATAACAGGGATTGTAACAGCTTTGTTAGCACGCGTATTAGCAGATATGATTGTAGGAATGAGAACAACCTTTGGATGAGCAACAACAATAGGAATGATTACGGGTCTAGAAACTGCTTTTGGGGGAGCAATTTTTGGAGAGAATATCCTTCCACTTAGAGTAATCTTACTAGTCCCTGCAATATTACTGACATCGGAGTCAACTTTCTCAGAACTTGAATCTTCAGCAGCTGGCTAATCTTGCTTGATACCGTGGTAGTAAACATCCCCTCCATAATTCCATGGTACGGTTTTGTCTGACGAATATGGGATTGGTTTAGGCATTGTAATTATCAAAGGGGCTATTTTTGGAACTGATGTAACTCTAACGGGTCTTTTGGTGGAGACCCTGGAAGAATTTGCGGAAATGGTCACGATGGAAACATCATTATAAGAAACAATTGGAATAGAAGTCTTCTCGAATAAAATTTCCTTGTTATCTATTAGGCACTGAACGCCTGCTTTTAACAAAGGATAACTGGTTGATAAGGACAAACAGAAATTACAGCTTTCATCAAAACCTGGGAAAACACTGGCATTCAATAAGTTATTTTTGATAGTTAGGAGTGGGGTCATAAGTTCATCAACTGAAGTAACAAACATATCCTCTTCAATGGGGTCGGCATTATGTTTGTGCTTGGGAATAAGGGAAGAAATGACATTGGGCTTTTTTGGCGCATCGAATTCAATATCTTTGGCTTCAAGGAGGTCTTGTACTTTGTTCTTCAGAGCCCAACAGTTGTTAGTGTCATGGTCGGGACTCTCAGAGTGGTATGCACAACAAGCATTAGGATGATAGTGAGGAGAGGTTGTGTTAGGGTTCTTTGGAGCTTCTTTCAAGGTTACTAGGTTGGATCTTAACAAATGTGGTAATACCTGAGATAATGTCATGTTAATTCTGGAGAACAGTCTGACTGGTCTTTCCATTCTTGGTTGGTTGTTTCTTTGCTGATCAGGTGCAGGTTTACAAATCACAATAGCCCCTACCATTGAAGGGCGTTCATCCTTATCTTGATTTATCTGAGGATATATAGCAGCAGAGGATGCATCTTTTTGAATCTTTCCATTCTTTATCCTGGATTCTACCCTTTCTCCGATCAATATCAGTTCGGTAAAACCTGCCGATGAACTCCCAATTAAGTGATTGAAGAATGGACCAGACAAGGTACCCAAAAACATGTCTACCAACTCTCTTTCAGATAGAGGAGGTTGAACTCTTCCAGCTAAATCCCTCCATTTTTGCACATAGTCCTTGAAGCCTTCACTTGAAACCATGGCCATACTCTACAGTTGAGTACGGGTAGGCGCAAGATCAGTGTTGTATTGATATTGTTTGTAAAAGGCTGCAGCAAGATATTCCCAGTTATGAACATTGGCTCTTTCTAACTGATAAAACCAATCAAGTTGAGTTCCAGGAAGACTGTCATGGAAGAAGTGTACCCATAAATCCTTGCCAGCAGTATGGGGATGGATTTTCCTCACATAGGACCGAAGATGCATTTTGGGGCATGAAACTCCGTCATATTTGGCAAACACCAGTGCTTTGACTTTTAGAGGAATGACAATCCCCGATACTAACCCCAACTGCTCAAAGTCCAAGCCAGACCCTTTTTGGATTTCCATTGCGCTCAACCGCTCTTTTAGATGCTTATACTTGTCATCGGATGGAGGATATTGTTCTTCAGAATAGTCTTCTTCTTCCTCTTCCTCTTCTGACTCTGAATGGACAACTGTTTCTTTGCCTTTCCCATCTTGATTGTCTTTCTAACCGGAGGTCGTTGCAAAGTCTAAGGCCCTTCTTGTTTTCCCTTGGAATCTTCTTCCCATGTTTAGAACTCCGATTATCCTCTTCGTCTTCTTTTTCTTCTCCTCAACCAACAAGGTCTTCAACTCTTCTTTTCCTTTGGCTAGAGTTAAGAATAACTGTTGAAACTGTGCATTCTGAGCTTTGAGATCCATCTTACTGAAATAAACAGTAGAGAGATGAGGAGACTTGTTGCAAGAAACCTGCTTATGTTATGATGAATGGTAAATGCATATGCAATTGTTTCAAGGATTTTAAGATTCAAATTTGTTTTAGACAAAAAGGAAACACAAGTTATATTAATAGATTAAAGCTCGAGTACATCAATGCCTCTTTTGGGATAAATAATACAAAAACTCTAAGATAAAAAGGTAGTACGCATCCTCTTTGGTGCAATGTAGGCATTCAGGTTCCTCTCCTCATGAATTAGTCTAGTGAGTTCCAAAACCTTCTTCTCGCTTGCGTAGAATTGGGCTTCGAAAGTATCTCGCTCCCCCTTGAGTTGTATCCAATCTCTTTATAAGTCTTCAAGAGAGGTGGGCATGTCAGGATGTAGGATAATGTATGGAACATCTCCTTCCATGACAGGCTCAATGATTACTGGGAGAATGGAGGGGTAAGGCATCATAAGACTTCGAGCGCGAGTTCATACCCATTTGAAGTAAGGCTCAAGAGGGATGGAATTATTATGCCCCAATGTCCTGCTATCTACCTTGTTCAACATCCTCCAAGCTCAGATAAATCTCTGGCGAAGACCTTGATCGTCATTCTCGTAGTCAAATACCAAACCTTGAATCAACATCTCGTGCGGGCCATCCCTTCGGGCGTAACCAAACTGTCTTAATGCTAAGCAGGGGTTGTAGGTGATACCTCCCCTAAAGACAAGTAAGTGGACATTAGGGAATTCTCCATAACGGTCGATAATAGTAACATTCTCTATGGATCGGGAACACCAATGAATGTCTGAATGTTTGAGCGTCATTAACCTTTGTGACCACCTTGAACCTTGCATGTTCTTTAATACAGATTGGGGAAGATGAGAAATAAACCATATTTCCAAGAGAGGAGTGCAACACATAAGGACACCTCTTTTCCTCATTGTGCGAGTTTGAAAAGAGTGTAGGATGTCTCTTAGCAAAGTAGGCACCGGGTTGTGGGATTTAAATATTTTAACGGTGTTCACATCTATGAGTTGGTCATGATTTGGAAACAAAACCATCCCATATATGAGGAGATCCACAATTTCCTCAAAAGCTTGTAGGTCCAAAGAGTTCCAACAGTTTTGGGCTTTCTCAAACAAGAACTTTGCTAGGAAACCTTTGACACCACTCCTTGTTTCCCAATGAGCTGTGACATCAGATGAGTGCAAGTGTAGAGCTTAAGCAATCTCTTATGGATTTGGGTCTCTTTTTGTACCGTTGAAAGGTAGTCGATTGAGAATGGGAATTGATAGTCGGGAAATATGAAGCAATGGTGTAAGGGATCAAAGAACTAAAAGAGCACCTTCATCATGTCCTCATATGTGTTAGAGGTGACCAAGTTGAGTAGGCGACCATGTCTCTCGATGAATGGAGAGTTTTCAGGAATCCTTAAAGCTAGCTCCTTAAGTTGTGGAGGGATCCTTAAAAGATTGACTTGAATAGTTTTCCTGTGAAGAGAATCCATATCCTACAAAACAGAACAAAGATAAATGCCAAGGTCCTTGAAATAGGTAGTGAATGAGTATGATGTTATGATGTTCATGATGTTATGTACAAGTATGTATATACAAACAAAGCAAACAAATCCTTAGGTTTAGGCTTGCATGGAGTTTTATAGGTAAGTACCCTCTTGAAGTTTAGTTGGCTCAACCTGTCTTAGTAATAGTAACAAGGTTCTAAGGAGCTCAATATCACTGGTTTGTTTCCTTGGTCATTGTTTCAGCACAAGCCTCTTTAATGGCGAACGAAATATCCCAAGAAACCAAACCTCAATGAGTGTAGTATCGAGTATCTACCAACTTTGGACTGCACCAAAGCCGGTCATTTCACTATATCCTAAAGTCCAAGTTGGTCAAGTAAAGGTTCTAGAAGTTTGTTAGTGCTTCATGACATCACTCAGCGGCCCCGTATTCTCTTTGATTAACTCAAAGGATACTGGTACCCACAAATATGTTGCACTAACATAGCTATTACTTAGACCATGTCGATATACCCCGCAGAGTTTACACAATGTATTGCTACTTACCTATAATGTATCCCAAATCCGGGTAGAGGATTCAAACCCAAACAAAGAACCATAATGTAAAGCATACAAGTCAAACAATGCAAGCAAGTAAATATGATATAACCCTAAGGTAACCCCACTTTTAGAATTTTCCCCAGCAGAGTCACCAGTTCTGTGATATGGTGGGAGAACTGACTTAAAGGTTTTGCATTTGATCGCAAATGTTGCGGTTAGCAAGAGTCGCCACGGACTTTTATTTTATCCAAAAGGAAATGTGAAAAAGCACAGGAAAGACCTTTGAGATTATTTCTTGAGTTCGGGGGGTAGATTATGAAAAGGGAAGGTATTAGCACCCTTTTCATCCATGGTTTTCCATGGGCTCTTAGTTACTTACTAACTCACTTGCTTCTTGTTTGAAATTGTGCTTGGTGTGGTTTTTGAAAATATTTTGTAAAGAGGCCATTATTTAGGAAATCTTTGTAATGATTCTTGTTTGTAAGAATGTGTACAAAGATGTTTGATCTTTTAAAAATGTTTTCAAGTTTGTAAGATGTTTGAAAATGTAAGTGTTTGTTTTGAAAATAGCAAGGATGTTTGTTTAAAATTGAGCAAGTAATTAGTAGCATTCTACCTACTCAAAAGTCTTTCCTGTTCATTTTCCTTTTCCTTTGACATTGTTATCTTACCATTGATTTGGTAAGTAACCCTATCTTTGGATGTAAACGGGACGGGCGTGGGTCATCGTATAACCATGGTTAGCAATGTTGCAAGGTATCTTATCATTCTTTTTTAGGTACTAAGATCATTTGAAAGGCAACTTAGATAGCGTCATTAAGGGACTATGATCTTGTATTTGCTTGTTTTATCTAAGATACCTTACATGCGTAATATGGCCATTTTGTATAAGGCAACCAAGTGGAATAACCCTAGGTTTGCTTGTGTGCAAGTGTATTGTTTTCATGTTTGTTTTTGTTTTGAATTAAGGTTTTCTAAGTATTGGTTTTATTCTTTCCATACAAACCCTAATTACTAGCATGTTTATATAAAAGCGATAAACTGCGGAATTTAAAGTTACTACACTATTACAATATTTGTGGGAGGGGGTGTACAAATTGAATGGGGATTGCAAGAATATAAACCTAATTAGTCTATTACAACCATATTGAATTGGTATCAATGTACAAGGAATTAAATAAATACAATGTACAAAAAGAATAAATATGCAACAATGTAAATGTGAAGAAAATGAATATTTTTATTTGGATTTTTTAGAGAAAAGGATGTTGTAATAATATAATTAATTAATTAAATTTAAAAATAAACCTAATTCACTAAGAAAAGAAATTAATAAAACCCTAATTCATTAATTGATTAAAGAAAATAAGTTTAGAAAAAGTATTTTTTTTTGGTATTTTTGTCTTGAAAATATTTATAGTATTATGAAATATTTTTGGTCTTGTTTATATTAAAATAAATATATTTTAATAGGTGTAAAAGAAAAATAAGTATTAACCTAGTTTTAAATTAAATTTACAAGACTAGTTAATAAAATAAATAAAGTATAGTTAAATAAAATATTTTTTGTGAGAAAAATAAAATAAACTAAGTTAAAATAAAAATCTATTTTTTTTTTGTATTTATTATGATTTTTTAGTATTAGGAAAAATATTTAAGAAAATAAAAATGAAATAAAAAAAGAAAATAAATAAACTTGGGCCAGGGGCGCAAACAACCTGCAGTGGGTTAGAAAGAAAAAAAACAATAAACACGCCCAAGGAGGCCCAACGTGTGCAAAAAAAGAAAAACAAAAAACAAAAAAATGTGAAAAAACTAAAAGGGTACCACTGGGGCTCGAACCCAGGTCCCAAAGGTTACAAGCACGCGCTTCTACCACTGGAGTGACTATACATCCGTTAACATAAGCAAATCAATAAATATATGATACAAAACGCGCCCTGATGACTTCATCTTCAACCTCCATCCAAACCAACTGTAACTAGCTCATTTCTTATCAAAAATGAAAACTGTAAACATGAAACTTGTAGAAAATTTCCTCACGGTTTCAGAAATATAAAGCATTAAAACTATAGATTAAAGATAAGCATGAGTTTTAATGGCCCTAATCTGAACCCTAAAAATCTCAGAAATTTCAGTCTCAAAATTCTCTAAGCATAAGCAAAATTAATGGAAACTATGGACATGGTTAGCTTTAGGGCCATGATATCTACATGTTTTGTTCACAAATAAATCATTGATGATGCCTGTATGAAGAGTTCAAAGTTGAAAAAACTTACCTCAAAACTCGAAATCGTGTTTTGAGTTTGAGCTTGTTTCAAGTGATGGCGGTGATCAGGTTAGCTTCCTTTAGGTCCCAGGAAGCTAATGCAATGATTAGCTTGAGCAATGGATGGCTGGAATGGTCTGGAGAAGTCAATGTGCAGAGATTTGTTTTTGAAAATGGAGGATGGTGTTAATGGTGTTACAGTTCTGTAACAGGGTGTGGGATCAACTCTATGTGATGTTTAGAAGCTTTAGAAACCAAAAGGCCAAGAAACGCACGAGTAGATTATGATTTTCAAGTTTTTGGTCAGTTTGTGTGAAAATTGAAGTATAAAGTGTGATTATGAGTTCTAGCTCTTTTCAGTGGTCAAGAATTCGTGTATTTGGTGCCAATAATTTGTGTATGTATAAGCAAAAGTGTTTGAGAGCTTTGGACAATCAGAAGTACAAGTTCTTAGCTTTTGGCTAGGTTACTTGATTTTGAGGAAAAGAGGGAAACAAGTTTCAAGAGGAGGTACAAGCATGGGATGAGTGATTGTAAGTGTCTAAACCATTTCTCATGAGTTATAGGACTTGCTTGATCATAAAAGAACAAGTGCAAAGCTCAAGAACAAGGTTTGTACAAAAAGTCACTTTATCAAAATGGCAATGTAACCTTTCTTCCAAAAATGGATATAAAGCATGTCCATGAATTGAATGCTTGAAGTGAGGCCTCTAACAGCTGTGTAAACCATTAATTATGGAGTTCCTAACAAGTTTGAGTCCTGAAAAGTAGTGTTTATACAGCATAGTTTGAATTTTGAATTTGGTTCATCACAAAATGCCTTGTAAATTAAGTGACAAAACCCTAACTTCATCTCTTCGATTCTCCCTACTCAAGAATGATCTCAAGGAGTTCTTGGACATTTTGGAAAGCTTGCAATATTCTCTACAACCCATCTTTGAATTGATTTTGAATATTCCCCTTGGAACTATATGAAAAAGTGCCATGAAGTTGGATCAAAATCCTGACTAGATTAGGGCAAAATTTCACTAAGTGTATAGTTTCATGACCACATGTTCATAAAGTTATAACTTGAGATCCAATCATTTTCGGAAGGAGTTGTGTAAAGAAAAGTTGTAGATTTCATTGAGATGTACAACTTTCATGCTGGAAGTTTCTCTTGAATCATCTTGCATCATGGTGAAAATTTTGCTCAATGTTATGAAAAAAACATGAAATTTCCAACACTTTGAAAAATTTATAAGTTTAGAAATTTTGACTTTTCAAAATGAAATCTTGAATTTTTGATTTCTTGATGAATAAGTTTCATATTTTTACATGTTTTGATGAATTATGATCTTTAGCACTTGAATTTGACCAAAAAGTAAAAGTTTGACTTTTCAGTATACAGTTGACTTTTGATTAGTTGACTGAAAAATTCATATGTCAATCTAATGGATTTGCAATGTTTTGAACCATGTCATTAGGTCAAAATGATGAAATTAGACTCTTGAGATCATGCCTTAAATAAATTGATCATTTGTTAGGTCAAAAATCAGAAATTTCCCTTTCCCAATCAAAACCCAAATTTTGACCATTTTGCCCTTTTGGAGATTTGATCAAATTTCTTGAGGAGTTGTGGTCCAAAATTGATCAAATGATACATATGAGTCTAAAATGTTGATGTGGATAAAAAAATTATGAAGTTTGACTGTAAATTGGCCATAGTTGACTTTTTCCCCAATACAATTGATTTTTAGGTCAACTGCTCAATTAATTGAGCAAAAGTGTGATCCAAAGCTTGAAACTTGACATGAGTAATCTTAGGGGTCCATAATGATCCATGAAAGTCATATGGGGTATTAGAAGTCCAAAAATCCTTGTGCAAACTCAAACCTTAATTTTGGTTATTAGTGTTTAAGGAGGTGTCTTGAGCTGATCAAACCCTAGTGCAGTCTCTAGCCCAAGGAGATCTTGTAAGCAAATTCTTGATAAGTGAGAGGCAATTATTTGGGGTACAACAGAAGGATTATAATGGTAAGATTGAATCCAATGTTGTTTACCGCCAGAAGGGTCGTAATAAGAATGACCACAACCAACCTGTGGGAGCAGTACTGATTTCTAATCCTGCGTCGGTGCGACAACAACAACAAAATAATCACTATAGGCAGGATGCGCCCAGAAGACAATTTAAAAAAATCAACATGCCATTGGTGCAAGAATTACAACACATGTTGAAGGCAGGGCTGGTTACATTGAGAGAACCTCCTCGGAATCCCAACACTTCCTCTCCCCGCTACAATCCCAATGAAAGGTGTGTGTATCACTCTGACAGCCCCAGACATGACACTAGAAACTGTTGGGCTTTGAATAATAAGATCAATGACATGATTGACTCCAAGGAACTTAAATTTGATCCTCCTGAGACTCCAAATTTTATTACTGCCTTATGCCTAATCATGACAAGGGAGTTAATGTTATTGATGATGTTCCTGCTGTGGAAGACGCTGATGATGATTGTGACATAGACAGTTGGATCTTCCATACTACCAACAGTGAACTCAATAATTGGAATATTGAAGACTTTATCCCAATCTCCTTTAGCCAGGAGTAAATGTTATTTCCTGTTTTCTTACTTTCAAGTTTTTTTGGTTATGTAATTTAAACAATAAACTTTAAGCCTTGTGCCTTACTCAGGGAACAATGGTCCATTTGTTAGGGTTGTCATTATTCATAAGCATATTTTCATTTAATAAATAATTGGATTTTTGCATTCAAATTCTATGCTCTCTGTTTTTGTTTTACTTTTTTTTATTTCAAAAATAGTCATGTATTCTTACACACACCCACACAACATATTGCAGATCCATATCCATCCTGGATCCCATTGATAACAATTTTGCTATTGCCAATTATGACTTAGAAAATCCAATTTACCAAGCCGTGGATAAAGGTGAGGAAGATTGTGAAGTTCCTGGAGAACTTGCTAGAATATTAGAGCAAGAAGAAAGATCTATACAACCGCATGAAGATCTAGTCGAGGTTGTGAACTTGGGTACTGAAGAGGACATAAAAGAAATCGAGATAGGTGTCAACCTAGAAGAGAGTGTCAAAAAGCGGTTAATTCAGATGTTGCGTGACTGTTGAGATCTTTTCTTGGTCGTGCAAAGATATGCCAGGGCTTGATACTGATATTGTGGTTCACCATCTATCGGTGAAGGAAGGTTGTCCCCCTATAAAGCAGAAGGTTCATCGTATGCGTCCCGAGATGACTAAAAAGATCAAGGCTGAGGTTATGAAACAATTCAATGCAGGTTTCTTAGTTGGATTTAAATAGGGAAAGCCCCAAATACGACTTCCCACTACCACATATTGATGTCTTAGTTAACAAAACTGCTCAACACAAAATGTTTTCCTTCATGGATGGCTTCTCGGGTTATAATCAAATCAATATGGCACCTGAGGACATGGAGAAGACTACTTTTGTAACACAGTGGGTCACTTTCTGTTACAAAGTTATGCCTTTTGGTTTGAAGAACGTCGGTGCAACATATCAGCTTGCTATGGTAGATTTGTTCCATTATATGATCCATCACGAGATAGAGGTTTATGTTGATAACATGATAGCCAGATCCCAGACTGAAGAAGAACACCTTGACCATTTGCACAAGCTGTTTGAGAGATTGGATAAATACAAATTGAGGTTGAATCTAAACAAGTGCACCTTTGGGGTAAGATCCGATAAACTCCTAGATCTCGTCGTCAGTGGTAAAGGTATTGAATTTGATCCCTCCAAAGTTAAAGCCATTTAAGAAATTCCAGCTCCCCGTACTAGGACGGAAGTCAGAGGTTTCCTGGGACGATTGAACTACATTACCAGATTTATTTCTCATTTGACCGCTACTTGTGAGCCGATCTTCATGTTACTAAAGAAAGATCGAGTAGTGAAGTGGAACGATGATTGTTAGATAGCCTTTGACAAAATCAAAGAGTATCTTCATGAACCTCCATTTCTGATGCCATCGGTTGAAGGAAGACCTCTAATCATGTTCCTAACAGTGTTAGAGAACTTAATGGGGTGTGTATTGGGGAAATAAGACGAGTCTGGTCGAAATGAGCATACAATATACTACCTTAGCAAAAACTTTACTGAATGTGAAACAAGATACTCACTGCACGAGAAAACTTGTTGTGCTTTGGCATGGGCTGCTCACCAACTAAGACAATATATGTTGACTCATACTACTTTGTTGATCAGTAAGATGGATCCAATAAAATACATATTCGAGAAGCCCACTCTCTCCGAAAGAATAGCAAGATGGAAAATGGTCTTGATAGAATATGACATTCAGTACACTGCTCAAATGGAAATCAAAGGAAGTGTACTGGAAGATTATTTGGCTCATCTAGATGTAGATGACTATCAAACAATGAATTTTGAGTTCCCAAATGAGAATATTATGCTAGTTACTTATTATGAAGAACCTAAACCGTATGAAGGACCTGAACCAGGATCCCGATGGACTATGGTTTTTGATGGAGCTTCCAACACACTTGATAATGGAATTGGTGTTGTGATTGTCTCTCCCAAGGGTTGTCATACGCCATTCACCGCCATATTATGTTTTGATTGAACCAACAACATGGAAGAGCACGAAGCGTGCATCATGGGTATCAAGGCTGTTAGCGATATGAGAATTAAATTTTTGAATGTATATTGGGATTCAGCCCTAGTAATCGGTCAAATTAAGGGAGAATGGGATACGAAGCATCCAAATCTCATTCCTTATCGAGAGCATGCTCTGACATTAATTTCGTACTTCGAAGAAATTACTTTTGAACACTTTCCACGAGAAGAGAATCAATTGGAAGACACATTGACTGCCATTTCATCTATTTTCAAATTTAGATGGGATAATGAAGCTCCTCGAATTACTATTGAGAGACTAAACGAACCGGTACATTGCTACAAGCTTGATACTGATAGAGTAGAGGAGAAGCCTTGGTACTAAGAAGTAAAAAGATACCTCAAATCTGAAGAGTATCCTGAAGAGGTGTTGTACCCTAAAATTTTCCCTCTCTATTCTCAAAACATTTCTCACAAAAGATCTCAAATGCTCAAGGATTCTAAAGACTTGATCAGACAAGCTCACCCCCTAATCATTAAGCCTCCAAAATAGGGTTTTAATTTTCTCAAGGACAACTGGAATTTTGATGTCTCAAATGACTTTCATGGTTAATTATAGGCCTTCAAGATTGCTCATACCAAGTTTCAAGTCTTGCATCTCAAAATTTCTCAGTCAATTTCTTAGATGACTGAAAATTAGTTGTATTGGGTAAAAACTCAATTATGGTCAAACTATAGTCAAACTTCATGATTTTTGGCCAACATCAAAATTTTGAAGTCATATTCATCAATTGATCAAGTGTTGATCAGAATTCCTCAAGAAAAACATTTAAATCATCAAAAAGGGGCAAAATTGTCAAAATTAGGGTTTTGATTGTGAACGACTGATCATTGACTTTTGACCTAGTACCTGACCCAATGGCTTGAAGTATTATATTAATGATTCAAACACAATATATTGACCTAATTTCATGACTCAAATAATTTCTCAAAATCAATGGATTGATAGTTGAATTTTGGATCAACTGATGAAAAGTCAACTGATACACAAAAAGTCAAACTTTGACTTTTTTGATCAACATTGAGTTTCAAAGATCAAGATTCATCAAGATACTCAAAAATATCAAATTTGATCATCAAGAATCAATAAAGTCAATAAATTCCACAAAAAGTCAAAGTTTTCAATACTTAGAAATTTTTTAAGTGTTTTTATACTTGATAAAGTCATTACTTCATGACAATTTTTCACCAAGATGCAAGATGATTCACAGAAAACATTCAACATGAAAGTTGTAGATCTTGATGAACTCTACAACTTTGTATTAGAGGGTTGTTGTCTAAAAAATGCTTAGATTTGAAGATATTAGCTCATAAAGTCATGACATTTTTCATAAAAACACTTAGTGAAAATTTTGGCAAGTTAGGCAGATTTTTTGTCCCAACTTCTTGGAAATTTTTCAACCTAGCTACATTTTGATTTAGCCAAAGTGGTTAACATGAAGGTTGTATAAAATGTTTCAAGATTTCCAAAATGTCAAAGAACTTGAAGAGATCATTCTTGAGCAAAGAGAACCGAAGAGAAGAAGTTAGACATCCATTCTTGAATTACAAGCCATTTTCTTGATGAACACGTAATCCAATATCAATTTATGTTGCATAATATTGCTTTTCATGCCTTATAACTTGTGTATCTATCAATAATTAATGGATTACATAAAATTTTGAGCTATGATCCAAGTGGTTTACGCATTGTCCAAGTCAATTTGCCATTTTGGGAAGAAAGTTAACATTGCCATTCTTGAAAAGCAAGCTTTATGCACAAAGTCAACTTTTGAGTCTCTCACTTGTTCCCTCTGATCACACTCCATCTACAAGGTCAGAAGCAATGTGATTAAAGTGTTTAACTTTTCTATGATCGAAGGTACAAAGCATTGAAACTTGATTTTTCAAGAAAATCACATGTTGAGCTTAACATGTGATTTTGAATTTTGATCAGCTTGACTTCTCCAACCTTTCCCTATAAATAGAGACACCATTTTGCAAGTTAGGACATGAATTCACAAGCCTAGAAGCTCTCTCAAACAATAAATTGCAACAAAAGCTCCAAAACTTTCCATTTCTGACTGTGAATCCCAAACTTCAAATCCACTTGTGCATTTTTCATTTTAATCCTTCAAACATCATCTATACATCATATAGAAGTGATACAAACACTTGAATCACTTTTGTAACACCTCCATCACCATTCACCATTTTCACAACTCAGTTCTGCAACTTGACTTCTCCATGAAGATTCAAGCATTCTCAGCTTAAACTAAGCATTGTGTTAGCTTCCTAGGAGTCCACTGAAGCTATTCATATCATCACCACACCTCCAGAAGTGCTCAAAATTAAAACACGATTCTCACTTTCAAGGTAAGTTTTCTAAACTTTCAAATCCTTATACAAACATCGTTTTTCTATGATTTGTAAAGATAAAATGTAAATATCATAGCCCTGAAACTAACCATACCCTTAGATTTCATTTATATTGTCTGAGTGATGTGAATTGAGTTTTAACTTTCTGAAAAAAAATAGGTCAGAATTTGGTACCAAGTAAAATTCGTGTTCATCTTTGATCCATAACTTAAGTTATTTACATATTTGAAATCGTGATGAAATTTCTAACAAGTTTTATGTTTACAATTTCTTAAATGGTTGAGAAATGACAAGTTACAAAGTTCAAAAATGTTGTTCTGGCTATGGCGCGAGGAAGAAGATGAAGTACAATTAGGACTTGGTTTATTTTAATTTTATTGCAACATGTTTTATTACTGGATGAAACAGCCACCCCAGTGGCATAGAAGCGCGCCCTAAGGCATTGAACTATAAGGACCTGGGTTCGAGTCCCAGTGGTACTCTTTTGATATTTTTGTGATTTTCTTCTCCCTTTTCTCATTTCCAGCACGCTCGGCCTTCCCCTCTTGGGCCTGTATCCTTTTGCTATTCTTCACCTCCCTTTTTACTAACTTGTCAAGCCCATTTCCTTTTTTTTAATTTTATTTTTCTTGATTCAACAAATATCAGATTGGGCCCCAACGTTTTTATTTTTAACCTCCTTTCTACTTTTTAACCCCCAGGCGCAACTTTTAATTTTTTTTCTTTTTTATTTTATTTTATTAAATTAAAATAAAAAATACATTTTCTTAAATAATTTTCTTATTTTATTTTATCTTCACCTTATTTATTTTTTATAAATAAAACACTAAAAATATCTCCTTAATTAATTAGTCTCTTTTTAGAATTAAAAATGATTAGACTTATGTTTTATTGAATTAAATTAGAATTTAGTATTTGATAAATAATTAACTTCTCTTGTAAATTAATTAGATTAATTAGGTTAACCATAAAACCTCCTCCATCAAAAATCACCACAAAAATAATGTCTTCTCTCTTATATTTTCTTTGCACATTCCACTATTTTGCATTATAATTTATGTAATTGTCAAAGCCTTGTAATAGTAATTAGGGTTTATTTTACTTCTCATCCCCATTTGTAAATTTGTATCCCCCATCCCATAAAATATTGTAATAGCGTAGGATATTTAATTTCCGCAATTTATCTTTTTCCATATTATTGCTAGTAATTAGGGTTTGTATGACAAGACATAAAACCAATCATAGATAACCCTAATTCAAGATAAATACATGAAAACAAAAAAAACTATTTGCACACATGCACCTCTAGGGCAACCCATGCTTGTTGCCTCGAGTTTAAACAGGCATGTCCCTCGAATGTGGGATGTTTTAGCAATGACATTCGATTAAAAGATCATAGTCACTCGATAAACAGTCATGCACCTCACATTTTCGAAAAACTTTTCAAACAAACATTTTGTATACATTCTCAATGATACGATAATTATTACAAAATGGCCTTACATTGGCATATTTCAAACATCTTTCCAAACATTCATTTTCAATAAATAATTTCGAAACCAACACTTTGTATACATTCTTAACGATGCGAGAATCATTGCAAAGTTTTCCAAACTTAGGCGTTTTTCAAAATATTTTCAAACTTACACAAACACAAAAGCATTTAAAAGTGATCAAGCAATTAAGAGCCCGTAGATAACTACAGATGAAAAGGGTGATAACACCTTCCCTTTTCATAACTTACCTCTCGAACTCAAGAAAATTCTCAAAAGGTCTTTCCTGTTCTTTTCACCCTTTCCTTTATTGGATAAAAGAAAAGTCGATGGCGACTCTTGGTATCCATAACATTTACGATAAAACACAAAACACCAAGTAAGTTCTCCCACCTATCACTGAATTGGCGACTTTGCTGGAGATTTTGAAACTAAAAGTGGGGTTACCTTAAGAGTTATATCACCTTTATTTGCTTTACTTGTTTTCCTTGTTTTCTTTACATTTGTGGGTTATGCTTGCGTTTATTACTTGTAAAAATCCTATACTCGTATTTGGGGCATATTAGGTAAGTAAAAATAGATCGTGGAGACTACGCGGTGTAATATCGACATGGTTGAAGCGATGGCTACGTTAGTGTGACACATATATTGGTACTGGTGTTCCTTGAGTCCAGTCAAGTAGAATACGGGGCCGTTGTGTGGTGTCATAAAGCACTAACTGACTGTAAACCTTTGTTGAACAACTTGACCATTAGAAAGTAGTGACATAGCTGGTGTGATACGGTGGGAAAACAAGGAATTCCTTTAATAACCGATCGTTTTGATTCTTTGGAACAACTCAATGAATTTAGTAGATCTTTTTAGGAGGCTCCAATAACCATAGATAGGACCTATCCCATTTTTACAGTACGATGGTTGGCTGTTCACGGACTAGCGATACCTACCGTTTCTTTTTTTGGATCAATATCAACAATGCAGTTCATCCAACGATAAACCTAAACTAACTTGGTTGTTTTGCATTTTATCGCAATTGTGACGGATAGAAAGAGTCGCCACTGACTTTTCTTTATTCCAATAAAGGAAAGGGTGAAAAGAACATGAAAGACCTTTCGAGATATTTTCTTGAGTTCAGGGGATAGGTTATGAAAAGGGAAGGTGTTAGCACCCTTTTCATATGTAGTTATCTATGGGCTCTTAGTTGCTTGATCACTTTGAAAATTCTTTGTTTGAAACGTGTTTGTGATTGGTTTTTTAGTTTTATGAGCAAGCAACTACGAGCGTCCTACCTACTCAAAAGGTCTTTGTTCTTTTCCTCCTTCTTTAGATATTGCTACCTTACCATTGATTGATAAGAATCCCTATTTTTGGATGTGAAGGGACGGACGTGGGTCAAACGTATAGTCATGGAAGGCAACTCTTGAGACACTTTAGCAATTTTTGTAGGGACTAATATTGTTTTACCGAAGGCAACATCGAAGGGTCATCGAGGGACTACGATCTTTTTTATCGAGGGTCTTTGCTAAAGCCCACATATTCGAGGGACATGACTATTTTCCGAGGCAACAAACGAGGTTACCCTAGAGGTGCACGTGTGTGAAGTGAAATTGATTGTATCCATTTTTGTCTTTGAGATTAGGGTTTTCTAGAGGTTGATTTTATCTTGTCATACACACCCTAATTACTAATAATTATATTAAAGCGGTATATTGCGGAAATTAAAATCCTAAGCTATTACATCACTTGGGGGATGGGGGTAAAATTTAAAAATGGGGATGAAGTAGATGTCTAATTATTACAACCATATCGAATAGATGGATAGTAATGAAGAAAATCTGTGAAAAATGTGAAGCCAGTGTAAAAAGAAAGAAAAATTGCATTTTGAACTATTATGTGTCGACACAATGCTGCTATGCATCGACAAATAACTCTTCTTGCTCCTGTAAAACAAAATCAACTTAGTACGAGCCGATGCATAATGGGATGTGTCGACTCATTCCACTTCCTATTTCTGAAAAATCCCAAATCAACTCAATATGAGTCGATGCATACTGGGATGTGTCGACTTATGCACCTATTTGTGTCGACACATACACGTTTTGTATCGACTCATGCACCTTTCATCCTTCTGTTTTGGGGGCCTGGATAACAGTATGAGTCGATGCATAAGGCCATGTGTCGACTCATACCCTATTTTATCACTAGAATGAGTCGACCCATGTGGGTATGTGTCGACTCATGCTACAATTTTTTGCCTCTAACATCATTATTTTGCATGTATCAGTCAATTTTCAACATATAATTTGATAAAAATGAACAACAAGTAAATGATTAACTTCAAAGGGAAGTGAGTAATACATTCTATCTTCACAAATGAACCAAAGATGATGTATGGAAAATTCGGAGTCAAGAAGACTTACCTTGAAATTGCATATTACGTTTTGAGTCTGAACACTTTTCAAGATGCTGTGTGGACTTTAATGAACCTCTAAAAAGTTGTCGAACCTCCTTATGTATTGAAAGTTGCTGAACTAAACACCAAACTGTCAAGTTGTACAATACTGTCTTTTGTTTAGAAGGTGAAGATAAGGGCACTACAGAAACTGTTCTTGTGCTTGAACAATCTCTATGTGATGTGAAATGTTTAGCTGGTTTGTGGGAGTGTTTACAAGATGGATAATGGGTTGATGTTATCTTTTTGTGACTGAGAATAAAGATCAGTATGAGCAATGGGTCTTTTATGAATGAGCGGAGTTTACAAAGAATGCTGTTTTTTTTCTATTCTCTCTTTTTTCTCTCTAAAAACCAGCCTCTCCTTTTCTCCCCAAAACCCCCCTTGTGTGTTGTAAAAACATTTTAGTTGTAGATGAAGTTGGATGGAGTTTGGGAGGGAAACAAATGAATTTTTAAACTTTTTGGGTGCAGCTCTTTATATGCTAACTTGGTGCAACCATGGGACTAATATGATGCAGATTTTCAGGGCAGCATTGCAGGTTTTGGAGCAGACTGTGATAGCATAGCAGGGTTGTTTTTGTGGATTTGAGTCAAAGGGAAAAGTTCAAACAAGACAAGGCTTTAGGATTTGTAACTTAACAATTTCTAAAAAAATACAGTCTTGTAATAACTTGAATTATTTTGAATTGTAATGAAGAAAGATGTCATGAGGAAAATACTTAGAAAAATTTTCCAAGTCTTGCCAAGTTTGATTTTTGACCTTCTTGATTTTTGAGGATCAAATTTCATATTTTGAATGTCTTGGTGAAATGTGATTTTTGAAACTCAAATTTGATCAAAAAGTCAAAGTTTGACTTTTCAATGTACATTTGACTTTTTTGTCGGTTGGCCAAATTTCATCTATCAACCCACTGATCTCGGGAGATGAATTGAAATCGGCAATTAAGTCAAAATGATGTACTTGAACCCTTGAGGTCATGTTTTGAACCAATAAGTCATGTACTGGGTCAAAAATCAAAGATTGGCCATTCTCAGTCAAAACCCTAATTTAGAGTCCCAGTGCTTCGGAGATGATTTTGTCTAATCAATTCCTTGAGATTCCTTGAGAAGTAGAGATCATTTGTGAGGAATGTCTTAAAAAAGGAGAGGGAAAATTTTGGGGTACAATAGTTGGCTTTGGTGCAAGACTAAAGTTGATTGATACTCGATACTACACTCATTGAGATTGGACTTTTGGGATATTTTGGCCGCAGTTTGGATGCGTAAGCTAAAACAATGTCCAATGAAGAAAGATCAGTGATATTGAGACTCCTAGAACACGATTACTTTTTAGGACAGGTTGAGCCAACTAAACTTCAAGATGGTACTTACCTATAAACCTCATGCAAGCCTAAACCTAGGGACTTGTGTACTTTGTGTGTATATGATTATTTACTCATAACATCATAAACATCATAACATCATGCCATAGCATTTTCACTAACCTTTTTAAGGACCTAGGGATTTATCTTTGTCCTGTTTTATAGGTTATGGCTTCCACTCACAAAAATATAATTCAAATCAACTTCATAAGGGTGCCTCCTCAACTCAAAGAGTTAGCGTCAAGGGTTCCTGAAAATTCTCCATTCACCAAAAGATATGGTCGAATTCTCAATCTGGTTACATCAAGCTTTGAAGAAGACATGATAAGAGTACTCTTTCAGTTCTTTGACCCTGTACATCAGTATTTCACCTTTCTCGACTATCAATCAGTTCCTGCAATGGAATAATTCTCTCAACTATTAGGGGTACAATCCTTGATCAAATGCCATTCACCGGTTTAGAGGAAACTCCAAGACCTGAAGTTATTGCCAAGGCCATTCATTTGAAAAGTTCTGATATTATAGACAATTTGGAGACAAGAAGTGGGGTCAAAAGCTTTTTGGCTAAATTCCTGATAGAGAAGGCTCAACTATTTTTGGATGCTATGGGTTTACAAGCTTTTGAGGAGATCTTGGCTCTTCTAATCTATGGGTTGGTGCTTTTTCCTATCCCTGACCAACTCATAGATGTGAATGTCGTCAAAATTTTCCTTACTCGTAATCCCGTGCCTACTTTGCTTGGAGACATTCTACATTGTCTTCACACTCGCACCATGAGGAAAAAAGGGGCTCTTATGTGTTGCATTTTGTTGCTGTCTAGGTGGTTTATTTCATACCTTACCCGATCAGTATTGAAGAATGAGCAAAGTTTGAGATGGTCGCAAAGGATAATGTCTCTTTCTCATGCAGATATCCATTGGTGCTCTCTTTCTCAAGAAGACATTACTATCAGTTACCGTTGAGGGGAGTTCCCTAATGATCCAATCTTGGGAATTAGGGGAGGTATTACTTACAACCCTTCTCCAGCTCTACGACAATTTTGCTATGCTCGAAAAGATAGTCCCCATGATGCACTCATTCAAGGTTTTGTATTCGACTACGAGAACGGTGTCCAAGGTTATCATCAGAGGTTTGTACATGCTTGGGGCATGGTAAGTGTTGCACCAAAATATTTTCCCTCCCATCTTATTCAGAGCATGATCATTAAGGTCCCCAATTGCTCAAGGATTGACCAAGAATTGATCAGATAAATTCTCCTCCTAAGCAGTGGCCTTTCAACTAATTTCACTTTTCACCAATGTAATTGCAAGCTTCTCAAGTAATACTTAAAGCATTTGTTTTGATGAAGACAACATGGATATCAACATTCAAAGGATGTGCAAAAAGCTTATCAACATCATATAAAAGTCTTGAAGATTATAGAAGAATTATTGAAGTATCATCAAATGTAAAAATGGTATAAATAATTCTTAATCTTGAATATACATGTTCACAAAAATATGCATTCATCAACATATACATATCCCATAATTTTAACATCAAGAAAAACTTTGTTTGAAATATTTTTTCAAAAAGTATTTTTGAAAATAACCCTTTAGGAACCGGTTCCTCCCTAACAGGGAACCGGGTTCCAGACTTACTCAAAAAACATGTCCCTGGTTTTTGTACCAGGAATCGGGTTGTATCAATAGGGGAACCGGTTCCTGCGTAATATTTTTTGAAATCTGACTTATAACGTTCACTAAGAACCGGGTTCTGTTAGTGTCGGAACCGGTTCCTAGCGAACCAGTGCAGCTTTTCTTTTGGTTTTTGAACATTTTTCAAGTGGTATCTTTTCATGAATGCATTGCAACTTTTCATATGAATTGGCATGAATGAAGAGGTTCTTGTGACTTTATAAAATGCTGCAGATTTTCTTATTTCAAAAAGAATGCTTCAATTTTCAAATTAATAAATATACTTCTTCAATAAACAATTTTTCATCATTCACATTTGAATTCATACTTTCATGTGTTCATAAAATTTTGTGAAACTTGCCATATACACTTTCATTAAATCATTACAAGTTTCATACATTGTGAACATTTATATACATTGCTTGAGAATTGTTTTTATCTTGAAGAAGAAGATCAATTGAAGATTGATAAAGCTCTCCATATATTTCAAATCAATCATTGTATTACTTAAAGAATTTATTCCCTTACTATCTAGGATTGTTGGAAATAAGTGTTGTGATTTGAAGAGGATTGTTCTTCATTCACATTAGTGTTTGTTTGATCTTAAAGGTGTTAAGAACCTTTGATCACCCTATAGGTTAGATAGTAAGCATAGGCTGTACAATCATTCTAACTATAGTGAAATCTCTTTCGTGTTGGAAAGGGGACTGGAGTACTCTCGGATTGTGAGGGGAACCAGGATATATCACTGTGTTCTTTACTTTTTAGCATTTATCGCTTTCATCACCATAATCAGGAAAAGATAAAGATATAATCAAAACCTTAAAACACTTAACCAAAAAGTACTACAAATATTCTCATAAAACCGAATAAATTTTATAAGACCTAATTCACCCCCCGCCGCTCTTAGGCACTCTGAGACTTACAATTGGTATCAGAGCAAGTTATAGGTAACTTGTTCCTAAAGATCCAGAATGGCTTCCGCAAATCCAAATCAAAATTCGGTTTTCAAAGATGGTGGTAGTAACAACAAGCCTCCACTGTTTTGTGGTGAATACTTCGACTTTTGGAAAATTCGCATGAAGGCTCGTCTTGAAGCGCAAGGAGAAGAAATATGGAATGCTGTTGAGAATGGTCCATTTACTCCGGTGTGTGTTGTCAATGGTGTTGGGTCATCAAAGCCTAAAGCATCATGGGATGACGATGACAAGAAAAAAGTTCTCTTTGACAAAAAGACAATCAATATTCTCTAAAGTGCTCTTAGTATGGATGAATTTTTCCGAGTATCGGCATGTACAACGGAAAAGGAAATTTGGGACACTCTTGTAGAAACTCATGAAGGAACCGCCGAAGTAAAAAGGTCTAGATTGAACACTTTGAGTCAAGAATATGAATTATTCAGAATGCTGCCCGGAGAATCCATCCTTGACTTGCAAAAGAGATTCGTTCACTTGACAAACCATTTGAAGGCACTTGGTAAGACTTTAACAAACGATGAATTAAATCTTAAAGTGCTTAGATATTTAACAAGGGAATGACAACCAAAAGTGACGGCAATATCCGAAAAGAAAAGCCTAGCAACTATGACTTCCGCAACACTTTTCGGAAAGCTTCAAGAATATGAGACGGAACTTGGAAGACTTGAAAAACATGAGAATAATGAGAAGAAATCCAAAGGCATTGCTTTGAAATTTGATTCAAAAGAAAGTCAAGATAAAGATGCATCGGAGGAAGATGAAAATCTCTTGCTTCTTGTAAAAAGGTTAGGAAAATATTTTGGTCATAAAAATAATCTTCATAATGCTAACTTTGTCAAAAGAAAGAAATTCTATAAGCATAAAGACAAAGAAGCCTCCACATCAACACAAGATGTCACATGCTATGAATGTGGAAAGTAAGGTCACATAAAGCCGGATTGTCCAAAACTCTCCAAGAAAAATGGATTCAAAGGCAAAAAGGAGTTCAAGAACAAAAAGGCTTATGTTGTATGGGAAGATAATGAGATAAGTTCTTCATCTGATTCGGAAAGCGACGAATGTGAAAATCTAGCATTGATGGCTTCACATCACTCCGACGATGAAGAAGAGGTTAGTAATGAATTTAATCTGTTTGATGATGATGTTCAAGGTGCTATTGATGAACTCTTGGGAGAATGCAAAAGTTTATACAAAAAGGTGTCAAATCAAGAAAAATAACTTTTAATTTGTCTAGAAAAAATTGACACCATGACTAAAGATTTTGATCTTCAAAAACAAAATTTTATTAAAGAAAGGGAAAACTTTGCATGCTCCAAGTGTGAATCAAATGTCTTTCAAATTGTTCAATTGAAAAGAGTCATTGAACGATATGAAAAAGGACAAATAGGATTGGAAGGATTACTAAGCCAACAACGTTATCCAAATGATAAAAGAGGTCTTGGTTATGTGAATACTAAGAAACCAAGTAACAATCCCACTATTTTTGTAAAGGCTAGTAATAGTTCCAATCCCAAGAAAGTAGAAAAGAAGCAAGTTGTTCATAATCATCAAAAGAAAAAAGGCTAATGTATCGAAAAAGAAAACATTTCCTAAAAAGAAATCTTATCCTTCTAGATATAGAAGTAACTTTGAACCAAGTTGTTTTTATTGTGGTATTAAAGGCCATACACCTAATGCTTTCTATGTTAGAAACTTTAGTATAGCAAGTGGGCATTATATGTGGGTGAAAAAGGGAACTAACTATGAAGGACCCAAGGCAACTTGGGTACCTAACAAAGAATAATTTGTTTTTGTAGGTATGCTTGAAATCCACATCAAATGTTTGGTATCTTGATAGTGGATGTTCAAAGCATATGACAGGAGATGTACACCAATTTTCATATCTAGTACATAAATCCAAAGGGTATGTCACCTATGGAGACAACACCAAAGGAAAGATTCTTGGCGTTGGAATAGTTGGCACACCTCCATCCATTCAAATTGAGGATGTTCTCTATGTTGAAGGATTAAAGCACAATCTTCTTAGAATAAGTCAACTTTGCGATAGAGGGTTCAAGATCAAATTCAACAAAGATGAATTCCTTATTATGGATGAGGCAACCAATGAGGTAAAACTCAAAGGTATAAGAACTAACAATATTTTTATGATTACTCTAGATGATTTGTCTATGAAGGTACAATGTCTTATGGTAAACAACAATGACGCTTGGTTATGGCACAAGAGGATTGCTCACATTCACATGGAGCACTTGAACAAATTGATTAAGCATGACTTAGTTATTGGTCTACCAAAGATGAAGTTCATCAAAGACAAATTATGTAGCGCTTGCCAAAAGGGCAAACAGACCAAAACAACTTTCAAATCTAAGAATGTGGTGTCTACTACAAGGCCACTACAATTGTTACACATGGATCTCTTTGGTCCATCAAGAACAAAAAGCTTCGGAGATTGTATCCATAAGAAGTGATCATGGTGGAGAATTCCAAAATGCACAATTTGAAGAATTTTGTGAAGAATATGGTATCTCTCATAATTTTTCAGCACCAAGAACTCCACAACAAAATGGAGTAGTTGAAAGGAAGAATATGTTTCTAGTGGAACTTGCAAGAACAATGCTTAGTGATGCAAATCTTCCTAAATATTTTTGGGCGGATGCAGTTAGTACGGCTTGTTATGTTGGAAATCGAGTTATCATTAGACCTATAATAAAGAAGACTCCATATGAACTCTTCAAAGGAAGAAAGCCAAACATTGCTCACTTTCACATTTTTGGATGCAAGTGCTTTGTTCTTAACAATGACAAAGACAATCTCGGTAAGTTTGACGAGAAATCCGACGAAGGTATATTTCTTGGTTATTCGCTTTCTAGTAAAGCATATAGAATTTATAATAAAAGAACTTTAAATATTGAAGAATCTATGCATATATCTTTTGATGAAACTAACCCCTCCAAGGAGGAAGTAGTTGTTTGTGATGATGATGATCCTATAGATTTACCCCCGGAAGATCTTTTAATTGATCAAGTTGAGAAATCACCGGAAAATTCAGAAAACATTGTTCAACAAGATTCAAACATCAATGATCTACCAAAAGAATGGAGAACTCATAGAGACCATCCTATTGACAAAATTATTGGTGACATTAGCCAAGGAGTATCAACAAGATTGAATCTAAAAGATGCTTGCTTAAACATGGCGTTTGTTTCTCAAATTGAACCTACCAAAGTTGATGAAGCCTTAGGAGATGATCAATGGATTATTGCTATGCAAGAAGAATTAAATCAATTCGAGAGAAATCAAGTTTGGGAGCTTGTTCCTAGACCAAGTGGTAAACATATCATAGGTACCCGATGGGTGTTTAAGAACAAACTTGATGAGAATGGTCTAATTGTTAGAAACAAAGCAAGGTTGGTTTCCCAAGGTTACAATCAAGAGGAAGGAATCGACTTTGAAGAAACATTTGCTCCGGTTGCAAGGTTAGAAGCTATACGTCTTTTACTTGCTTATGCTTGTTCATTAAATTTTCAGCTTTTTCAAATGGACGTCAAAAGCGCATTCTTGAATGGATACATCAATGAAGAAGTCTATGTCAAACAACCTCCGGGATTTGAAGACTTCAAACATCCTACACATGTCTTTAAGTTGAGAAAGGCTCTTTATGGCTTAAAGCAAGCACCAAGAGCATGGTATGATAGACTTAGCAATTTTTTGTGTGAAAAAGGTTTCGAAAAGGGTAAGGTTGATAAAACTTTGTTCATTAAGAAAATCCAAAGTAACACTTTATTGGTTCAAGTCTATGTTGATGATATCATTTTTGGATCGACTAACAAAGAAATGTGTGAGGAATTCTCATTGATGATGCAAGTAGAATTCGAGATGTCTATGATGGGAAAGATGAACTACTTTCTTGGACTACAAATTAAGCAACTAGAAGATGGAATCTTCATCAATCAATATAAGTATTGCAAAGAACTATTGAAAAAGTTTGATATGGAACATTGTAAAGCAATGAATACTCCAATGGGCTCCGGTACATATGTTGATCAAGATGAATCCGGTACTCCAATTGATATTACAAAATACAGAGGTATGATTGGCTCTTTATTGTATTTGACGGCAAGCCGTCCTGACATCATGTTTAGTGTTTGTCTTTGTGCTCGCTTTCAAGCAAATCCAAAGGAATCACACCTCATGGTAGTTAAAAGGATCATGAAGTATCTAAAAGGAACAACCAATGTCAGCTTATGGTATCCGAAAGGTAGTATTTGCACTTTAATTGGTTATTCTGACGCGGATTATGTAGGTTGTAAAACTGATCGTAAAAGCACAAGTGGCACTTGTCACATTATTGGAAATGAATTAGTATCATGGGCTTGTAAAAAGCAATCATGTGTTGCTCTTAGCACGACCGAAGCAGAATACATAGCAGCGGGTAGTTGTTGTGCACAAATTCTTTGGCTCAAGCAACAACTCCGTGATTATGGACTTGATCTCGGATGCATTCCTCTTCGATGCGACAATACAAGTGCTATCAATATTACAAAGAATCTGGTCATGCATTCAAGAACCAAACATATAGATATTCGACATCATTTTCTCCGTGATCATGTTCTTAAAGGAGATGTCGAAGTCACTTTTGTGGATACTCATAACCAACTCGCAGATATCTTCACAAAACCGCTTGCTCGAGAACCTTTCTTCAAAATCCGAAGAGAACTTGGTATTTTGGATGAAGGTGATATCTAAAGGTTTCTCATAAGGTGCACGTCTTAATTCTTCAACAAGAAATTTTATGTTTTTAGTACACTCTGCTTCTACTCCTTCTTTTATATGTTTTTATCGTCTTATTTTTTAATATGTATTTGTTTCACTCTTTTTCCCCATCCTTTTTGATGTTAACAAAGGGGGAGAAGAATATGCATATGTGTTGTTTTGTTTTCAAAGAAATTGCAGGCCCAAATATCTATTATACTCACTCCAAAATTCAAGGAATCATGGACTTAGGGGGAGCATACAATTTAGGGGGAGCCTTGCATTTGCTCAACATATTTGCTACTCAAAACAACATAAACAATTCAAGAATCGTTTTCAAGACTTGGTTGTCATCATCAAAAAGGGGGAGAATGTAATTCCAAGCTTCTCAAGTCATACTTAAAGCATTTGTTTTGATGAAGACAACATGGATATCAACATTCAAAGGATGTTCAAAAAGCTTATCAACATCATATAAAAGTCTTGAAGATTATAGAAGAATTATTGAAGAATCATCAAATGTCAAAATGGTATAAATAATTCTTAATCTTGAATATACATGTTCACAAAAATATGCATTCATCAACATATACATATCCCATAATTTTAACATCAAGAAAAACTTTGTTTGAAATATTTTTTCAAAAAGTATTTTTGAAAATAACCCTTTAGGAACCGGTTCCTCCCTAACAGGGAACCGGGTTCCAGACTTACTCAAAAAACATGTCCCTGGTTTTTGTACCAGGAACCGGGTTGTACCAATAGGGGAACCGGTTCCTGCGTAATATTTTTTGAAATCTGACTTATAACGTTCACTAAGAACCGGGTTCTGTCAGTGTCGGAACCGGTTCCTAGCGAACCAGTGCAACTTTTCTTTTGGTTTTTGAACATTTTTCAAGTGGTATCTTTTCATGAATGCATTGCAACTTTTCATATGAATTGGCATGAATGAAGAGGTTCTTGTGACTTTATAAAATGCTGCAGATTTTCTTATTTCAAAAAGAATGCTTCAATTTTCAAATTAACAAATATACTTCTTCAATAAACAATTTTTCATCATTCACATTTGAATTCATACTTTCATGTGTTCATAAAATTTTGTGAAACTTGCCATATACACTTTCATTAAATCATTACAAGTTTCATACATTGTGAACATTTATATACATTGCTTGAGAATTGTTTTTATCTTGAAGAAGAAGATCAATTGAAGATTGATAAAGCTCTCCATATATTTCAAATCAATCATTGTATTACTTAAAGAATTTATTCCCTTACTATCCAGGATTGTTGGAAGTAAGTGTTGTGATTTGAAGAGGATTATTCTTCATTCACATTAGTGTTTGTTTGGTCTTAAAGGTGTTAAGAACCTTTGATCACCCTATAGGTTAGATAGTAAGCATAGGCTGTACAATCATTCTAACTATAGTGAAATCTCTTTTGTGTTGGAAAGGGGACTGGAGTACTCTCGGATTGTGAGGGGAACCAGGATATATCACCGTGTTCTTTACTTTTCCGAATTTATCGCTTTCATCACCATAATCAGGAAAAGATAAAGATATAATCAAAACCTTTAAACAATTAACCAAAAAGTACTACAAATATTCTCATAAAACCGAATAAATTTTATAAGACCTAATTCACCCCCCCCCCCCTCTTAGGCACTCTGAGACTTACAACCAAGATGTGTGACTTCCAGGGCTTAAAATGATTTTCATGGCACCCTATATACCTCAGCTTAATGGCACAGCTGAAAGAAAGAAAAGAAGTATACATGACAAAGTGTAGGTCGAATGCTGAAAATATGGCTAAGGGCTTTTGGGTCGAAGCAGCTTCGACAACAGTATGCAGGCTAATTTGAAGGATCGAAGGAAGGCTAATTCGAAGGAAAATGTAAGGAGTCTTTTAAGAAGTCTTAGGTTGGAAGAGAAAATAAGGAGCTTCAAAGGGTTCATTTTCGAACCATTGAAATGGGAATCATTCGAAGCATTACAAGGAAGACGCCTTTCGATTGACATGTTGCATGAAGGGGCGCTTCAAAAAGAAGGATATTTGGAATTCAAAAAGTTTTTGTCATTATCCAAAGAAAATATGTTGAAAGCTCATGATTCAAAGGAAATTCCATCTTCAAGCATGACGTGGTCAAAGGACAGTTAGAACTTTTGGCATGTACCTGAACAGGTGTAGGATGTTTGAAGAGAAGTTCTGATGCTCCTAGGTTACCCTTCAATTGCTGTATACAAGCTGAATTCACCAATCGAAGGTGCACTAATGCGCAACAAAGTTATTCCTTGTAGGCAAGCAAATGGAAGGAGTTGGGTAATTAAAGCAAAGGCTTGACGCTCATGAGTCATCCTTCAATTGGCACATATAAGCTATATTCACAAATTGAAGGTGAACCGGTGATCAACAAGAAATATATTTTTGCAGACATGAGAAAAGGGTGGGAGTTGGAATCAAAGAGCCACCTATACAGCTACATTCGAAAGAGATGACAATACAAAGCTTCAACAGGCCAAGAGGAAGAGGTGTTCGAATTAAAGGAAAGGAGACTGAAAGGAATAAGAGTCGAGTTTGATTGGGCTAATAGGATAGTTTTCAGATCAAGCAACCAAGGTAGATAGTGGCACAATCGAAGAAGCCACAATGATGAGACCTTGAGCCATTCGATTTAGAACTCAAAGCCATTGAAGGACAAGACTTGGGAACATTCGAAAGCCAAAGCGTGGGGTGAAACCTGTCCAAGCTCACACAAAACCCAAAATGGTAGAAAATCATCAAAAAAGGAAACCTTCTAAGACTTTCGATTCTTCCTTCAAAGCAATGGTTAATGGCTGATTCTTTCCATTTCCGCCCACCACCACACCCCTATAAATACAAGACAGATTTCCTACACATGAGAGATTACACAAACACATTTCCTACACCCAAGACATTACCAATCAAGAACATAAAGAAATACATCAAAGCTGTCAAAATTGAAGCACACTTTGCATGCCTCCTCACTCAAAATCAAACATCCTATCCCCCTCCTAAAATTCCCAAGAAGGATTTTAGGCCCCTAAGCAAGCAGTTTCACGCCCAAAGCCATAGATCCACGCATATTCGATTGGTAAGGGTTTGCAAAAAAAACCAAAAACTGCATTTTCATGGCATATTAATACTTTTAACTGTTTGATTCATGTTCAGGGCTATTGATAGTACATGTATAACGTGAATGAGATCATGCCATTTCTAGGGAACGATCTGAGAATTCCTTTGAATCTTTGGGTTTAGGTTGTTTTGAGCCAAAATAAGCTCAGACCTGAGATCCGGGGATTTAAATTAGAGGCGAGAAGGTTAAGTTGTTGTGTGTGTGCAGAGGCAGGGGTTCAATCCCTGCCTCTTGCAATGATTTTTCTGTTTATTTTCTTGCAGATCCAGTACCCTCCACAGGAAATCCATCATACACTATCAACAACCTCTCTCATTGGATCGAAAGGCCGCCCCCTCCTTGGATCAAAATGCAGCTTCCCTTATTGGATCAGAAAGGCAACATGGGCCTCTTTCCTGACCTCGTCCTGCATTTTTAAACTTACCCCCTATTTCTATTTGCTGTCCAGGCCCATTTGCGTTTTTGTTTTGTTTTTATTACTTATTTCTTTTGTCCTTTTATTTAGTCAGCAAAAATAATAAAAACTCAAAAAAACATCAGGTTAGCATTTTTCTTAATTAAATTAATCCTATAAATTAATTAATAATTATTTAAACCATCTTCTTAATGTTAAAATCAATAGACTTAGGATTTATTCGACTTCAATTCTTTTCATAAAACAAACAAAAAAAACAAACAAAAAAGATTTCATTTTTTAGGATTTAGACGTCCTTTCAATTTGTGCGCGTTTATTATTTTAGAATTGTTATTTTTATCATTAATGTAACTGCTTATGGGATGTAATAGAATTAACTAGGGCTCTTTTACTACTTTCTTTATTTCTCCCCTAAATTCTGGATATGTAAATAATTCCCCCTCCCCGGAACCATGTAATAGCGTAGGATTTAATTTCCGCACTTTATATTTCCTGTACATATATTAACTGTTTAGATGTATGGTAATAGGATTGCATGGCAAGAAATTAAAAACAAAACGTTAGCAAACCTAATATCAAGATAAACAACTGAATACAACACACTTTCACATGCGCACCTCTAGGATACTCCCACTTTGGTTGTCTTCGGAAAACAGTCACAACTCTCAAAACGTGAGAGATTTTAGTGGCGACCCTCTGGTTTAAAAGATCATAAGTCCCTCGATGACCCTCTCGACGTTGCCTCAATAAAAATAATCTTAAAACCCTAGGGTAGTTACAAAGTTTTCTTGCCCAGTTGCCTTTGTGACTATAAACATCACTTCAAATGTCCCTCGAACATCCAATGACTAGGGCTACCTACTCACTAATAGTAGGATAGCACTATCTAAAGGAAAAGAATAAAAGAACGACCCTTTCGAGTAAAAGTAGATAGCTGGTAGATGCTTGCTCAAAAACAAACTTTTACACATACACAAACTTACTTTCAAAAAACATTTTCAAAACGCTTTATCAACACTCTTGAGGACTAATACAAGAGTTATCATAAAGAAAATCACCTTACTATTGGCATTTCAAAACTACTTTTTCAAAAAATACACAAAGCACAAGATATTTTCAATTGAGCTAGAATCTAAGAGCCCGTAGATGACTACGGATGGAAAGGGTGCTAACACCTTCCCTTTCCATAGTCTACCCCATTACTAAAAAACTCTCCAAAGGTCTTTTTCTGTTCTTTTCACCCTTTACTTTGTTGGATAAAAGAAAAGTCGGTGGCGACTCTTGCTTACCGCAAAATTGCGAATACAAACGCAAAACCAGTATAATAGTCAGTTCTGCCACCATATCACAGAACTGGCGACTCTGCTGGGGATATAAGAACAGTGAGGATACCTTAGAGTTTAGTTCATCTTAAATTGCTTTACATTGTGTGTTTTGTATGCTTTACTTTTGAGAGATTATTATGGTGATTAATAAAGATCTACACCCGGATCTAGGACACCTTTTAGGTAAGAAGCAATAGATCATGGAGATTGTACAACATAGACCAATATGGTTGAAGCGATAGCTGCATTAGTGTGACATATTTGTTGGTACCGGTATCCCTTGTGTTAAATCGAGGAGAATACGGGGCCGCTATGTGGTGTCATAAAGCACTAACGGACCTTAGAACCTTAGTTGAACAAACTTGGCCATTAGAAATGAGTGAGATATCCGACATCGGTATAAAGCTGAGGATTAGTTGATACTCGATACTATACTCATTGAGATTGGACTTTCGAGATATTTTGGCCGTGAGAAAAGATCGCCTGAGCGAAAACAATGCCCGATAAAGAAAGATCAGTGATATTGAGACTCCCTAGAACCCGGTTACTTTTCTAAGACAGGTTGAACCAACTAAAACTTCAAGAGGGTACTCACCTATAAATCCCCATGCAAGCCTGAACCTAAGACTATTTGTGTGACTTGTTTGCTTTCATTATCTAACAACTTGAACTCATTTCAGGGCTTTGTTTGTACTTCTTACAGTACTTGTTTGTAGTCATTATCCAATAACTTAGGTTTCCTACAAGACATACTTATCTTCATCACCCTACATTTTTGCTTGATGCATAGCATACACATCATAGCATCATACCATAGAATTTCCTTAACCATTTAATGGATTTCAAGGGCCTGTGATACAAGTTATGATGAACTATACTTCTAGCAAGAGGCAAGGGGATGTATCTTCCTATAGCCAATGCTGTCAAAAGTCTAAAACACGACAACTTGAGTCAGAGGCTATAGCCAATACGAAGTTCTTCAATCAAAGTTGCAGTCATATTTTAACAGCTTCTTGTGTTTACCCCACGAGATCCTTTAAAAAATTACACGCATGTCATTACATAACAGGTCTTTCAGTACAGGTTTCTTATTTTTCTTGCTGTTTATTTCAGCAAGGAAAATGGCTCTCAAACAGAATAACAAAGATCTCCAAACTCAAGATGCTTAGTTCAAGGACATGTTCCTAAACCAATCCAAGGGGAAAGAAGAATTGAAAGCACTCCTCGCCGGGAGCTTGTCTAAGAAAAATCCTGATGCCAACAAGGATGACCAGTTGAAACAACTGCAAGCTGAGATGGAAAGGATGAGAATCCAGATGAATAGTTAGATGAATCTTATCCAAAAGTTAGCTTGGGTACAAGAAGAGTTAAGGATTCTCATGAGTAAGCTTCATCAGAAAGGATGCAACCGTATGAAACAAATATTCGAGGCTGGGGATCAAGTCGTTAATCAGCCCCTGATGAGACAAGAAGTTGGCTTGGTAGAGAGTAGACCTTTCCAAATTGCTGCTACGTTACGAGCCCAATAACAACCTCGCCAACAACGACAGGGTAATCAGCATAAGCGGGATACATCCAATAGGAAATATACCAAACTCAACATGCCAATGTCGCAAGCCTTGCAACACATGTTGATGTTGAATTTGGTCATATTGAAGGATCCTCCTCAGAAGACTAATACTTCCGCTCCTAGTTACCATCCCAATGAAAGGTGTGCATATCACTCCAACAATCTGGGGCATGATACTGATAGCTATTGGACATTGAAATATAAGATTCAAGACCTGATCGATGAAATAGTGTTGGAATTCTTACAAGATGGTCAACTTGAATTTTTCTATCATCCCTCCAAGGCACATCATCTAAAGTGACGAAGTTTAGACAGAGAAATTTTGTTCATTCAAATTTTCAATTGTAATTTCTCTGTTTTGTCTAAACACTTATCCTTATGTCAGACCTTGGTTACTTTCATTAATGCATTGCATATGTTTGCCTTGACTTAATCCATTCGTTTTCACTATACTTAAATTGTGCTTTTACTTCTTTTGAGATATTCAACTCCTGATTAAAAGCTATAAGCCTTTAGAGGGAGGATGACAAAAAATATGCTGTAATCTCTACAGTATGCTTTTGAATAGACCTTGTTGACGATGTACATGAGTTGTTTCAAATCCTAAACAATGGAGTTATAAGGAGGATAATCCCTAGTCAACCCCTTTGAGCCTAAGAAGTAGGAGTTCTCTTTTTCATGCGAATTGAAACCCTTATTCATAACCTGGGGCAGGGTAGTTTCTCAGTTAGTTCAAAGGTTCATTCAATTGCAAGCTTTCTCCTTATACACGACTAATGGTGTTGAAGACGCCCTTCCAAAACAAAAGATGGTGCGGGTTCCACATAATCATCAAAACAGGCAGTCATTATCTCTCAAAAGAAAAGCACTCTGAGTCAAAACCTAAGAAGGAGACTTAAAAAACTTGGACATCCCGCTGACTGTAATCACAAAACAAACAACTCAGGCAAAAGGTATGGATAATAAAAAAAAGTCGCTATAAATCCTCAACGAAAGGAAAAGGTTACAAAAATGACTGCCTTCTCAAATAAACTTTCAGTATCCCAACCATCACCGGAAAATCAGGGCCAAGATTCCAGAACTAAATTGGGATCTAAATGCACAGTTAACTGAGTATATGACTGAAGAACATCATGAAGAACGGGTTGGGTACAAATAAAGTTTGAGCCTTTATCTTTTGTTTCTTGAACCGTGAACCAGGCCATGTTACAACCCTTAAAAGTCCTAGCTGAAGCATGGGTTAGTTCGAAAGCATACTTTTACAAAAGGTATCCTGACTAATGTAAGGTTTACTATAAATCCTGAGTTGATATCACATTCTTACAAAATTTGTGTGTTTTACTAAAAAATGAATTTTTAAACTTCAAGACAGACATAAGCTTTGCATTTTTTTAAATACCATTGTTTTCATATGACTATTTGTTCAACAACAGAGAAATTCGCACAATAGATATTCGATGAACAAAAATCCTCTCAATGAACAAAACCACCTCAGATGGAAAGACATTTCCAGTAACAGGCCTTTCATATTGAAGGGGCATGGCATGGTGTCCAACTGATCTGGGGCAGTCAAGTCAAGATTCAAGGAATCTCTCAAAAGTGCCAAATAGCCAGGGGAAGATCTCTATCTGAATCAATTGAGGCATTGGACATTAATTCCAGCAAAGGGCCATGTGCGATCAAGAGAACATATTTCTGGAAGTGCTGCAACACATACTACTGTGGACAATGACAATTTTTGGCACCCTATGAACGTGGATATAGTCGGAAAATACTATGCATGAAAAAGGCCTGCCAGGTTGACTGGCCTAGGCAAAAACAAGGGCATCCCGGCGAACCAAAAGAGTTCGGGAAAAATTATGGACATATGATTAAATTTGTACACCCGTCAAGTCGAAAACCTGAAAAGGCGGCTTGGGCAGAAAAGGGTATCCTGGTGGATTGAAAATCTGAAAGGACAGTCCATGCAAAAGTTAGGGATTAAAGCGTACGACTATGTCCCGTCATCTCGTCACTTGTCTATCAGTAGAAGACTTATCGCCCTGATCAGCATTCACCATGGGCTCTAGAAGCTGTGATACTTTCTCCACCAGGTACAGGGGCAGGGGCATCCTACTATATAGTCACTGCCATATCCTTAGCATACATCCTAATGATGTCATGCATTCTTATATCCCCGAAGGAGAAAAAATTTCCAATTACTTACCCGACATCTCAAATAATTCCTTTTCCTGGTTCACAAGTTTCTTGGGTTTCCCAATAAGGGTTTCATAAAAAATCCCCAAGCGGTTTACGGAGTTTCCCTTCTCCAACAGAGTTTATTTCTCTAACAACGGAAATCCGTCTCTCAGCATTTCAACTTCAACAAAATTTGAAGACTTCCATCCTTCATCCCCAGCAACAATCAGAGATTTATTTCCCCCAGTCCAACAACACTGCAATAGAACAATTTATGTGTTCATACATTGCATTCATAAATCATTCTACAAAATTCATAGCATATGCAACACAAATGCATACATCACAATCTCATTTATTTTGAGAACATCATTACCTGATGCATCTCATGCATCATGATATTGCACACATCTAATTCTTTACCTTTTCAGGAAATATCAAGAGAAGACTATCATCAACAAATTTCAAAAGTTCCAAATTAATACCTGAAACAAGACATCACAACTATTTGTGAACGAAAGATTATAGATTAATACCTGGAACCAGACAGGACAACTGTCTACATGAGCAGATTGAAGATTAACTCCTAAAAAAAGACGGGGAAACTATCTTTCTTTCTCAAATAGGTAAGAGATTAATTCCTGAAACCAGACAGGGCAACTATCTCAACGACCAACAAAACAAGTTCCAGATTAATACCTGAAACAAGACAGGATAACTATCTGCGAATGACAACTATCTACATGAGAAGATTAAAGATTAACTCCCTAAAAAAGACGGGGAAACTATCTTTCTTTATCTAAGGTCAGAGATTAATACCTGAAACCAGACATGATAACTATCTCAGCGAATAACAAAACAAGTTCCAGATTAATACCTGAAACAAGACGGGACAACTATCTGTGAATGACAGATTGTAGACTAATACCTAGAACTAGACTGGACAACTATCTACATAAGCAGATTGAATATTAACTCTCGAAACAAGACAGGGAAACTATCTTTCTTTCTCTAAGGTCAGAGATTAACGCTTGAAACCAAACGGGGAAATTATCTACACAACCAAGTGGTATGAACTCCCGGAGCATGACGGGTTTACCAATAAATACATCAGGCCACATGTTAATACCTGAAACCAGACGGGAAAACTATCTATGTGACTAGCCAAAAACAGGCCACAGATTAATGCCTGAAACCAGATAGGGAAACTATCTCAATGACCAACACAAAGCAAGTTCCAGATTAATACCTGAAACAAGACAGGACAACTATTTATGAACTAATGATTATGGATTAATTCCCGAAACAAGACGAGGTGACTATCTACATGACCATCCTGAAGCAATCTTACACAGATTCCTTCTCACAATTTCCAAATGTATCTTTACACGGGTTCATCCTGAAGCAACCCTACACAGGTTCCTTCTTATGATCTCCAGATGCAGCTCTAACACGGACTCATCCTGAAGCAGCCCTACACAGGCTCCTTCTCGTATATCTCCAGATGAAGTTAAAAACGGACTCACCCTGAAGCATCCCTACACAGGCTCTTTCTAATACATTTCCAGATAACAGTTAATTTCATTCTCCCCAGCAAGTTACTATGAAGCCTGGATTTCAACCAGAAAATAACTAACTATTATCTCTCCAGTCCAGAGATAACTCCTCAGTAGAGACATGAATACCTAAATCTTCTTGACTCGATTCCCTGTAGAGTTTTCCACAAAAAAAAATGAACATTCCCCAATAGAGTCCTCCTCAGACAACAGGAACAGTAATCCCCACAAAGAGACCTCTTATAAAGTCAGCATCTACTTTATATGGAATCTTTAAGCCCATCTCTGACAACTCTCAGTCATCTTCTTCAAATGGCATCTATAATCCCATTCCTTATATCATCAATCAACGGCATCACTTCATGCGAGTGCAAATTTCGGGGTACTCTAGAGTTCAATCATCTTCCACCTTCAGATCACGAAAGGCAGACAAGCCAATCTACATCTTCAGGTTTAAGAAGATTGAATAGGGGAAGCTGTTGCACCCTAAAATTTTCCCTCTCATCTTATTCAGAGCATTCTCATTAAGGTCCCCAATTTCTCAAGGATTGACCAAGAATTGATCAAATAAAGTTTCCTCCTAAGCAGTGGACTTTCAACTAATTTCACTTTTCACCAAGATGTGTGAGTTCTAGGGCTTCAAATGATTTTCATGGCACCCTATATACCTCAACATAATGGCACAACTGAAAGAAAGAAAAGAAGTGATCATGACAAAGTGTAGGTCGAAGGCTGAAAATATGCCTAAGCGCTTTTGGGTCGAAGCAGCTTCGACAGCAGTATGCAGGCTAATTTGAAGGATCAAAGGAAGGCTAATTTGAAGTAAAATGTGAGGAGGCTTTTAAGAAGTCTTCGATTGGAAGAGCTAATAAGGAGCTTCGAAGGGTTCGTTTTCGAACCATTAGAATGGGAATCATTCGAAGCATTGCAAGGAAGACACCTTTCGATTGACATGTTGCCTGAAGGGGCGCTTCATATAGAAGGATATTTGGAATTCAAATTTGTTTTGTCATTATCCAAAGAAAACATGTGGAAATCTCATGATTCGAAGGAGATGCCATCTTCAGGAATGGCGTGGTCGAAGGACAGTTAGAACTTCTGGCGTTTACCTGAACATGTGTGGGATGTTTGAAGAGAAGTTCTGATGCTCCTAGGTTACCCTTCAATTGTTGTATACAAGCTGTATTCACCAATTGAAGGTGGACTAATGCACAACAAAGTTGCTCCTTGTAGGAAAGCAAAGGGAGGGAGTTGGGTAATCAAAGCAAAGGCTTGGCGCTCACGAGTCATCCTTCGATTGGCGCATATAAGCTATATTCACCAATCGAAGGTGAACCGGTGATCAGCAAGAAAGATATTTTTGCAGACATGAGCAAAGGTTGGGAGTTGGAATCAAAGAGCCACCTATACAGATACATTCGAAGGAGATGACAAAATAAAGCTTTAATAGACCAAGAGGAAGAGGTGTTCGAATTGAAGGAAAGGAGACTGAAAGGAATAAGAGCTGAGTTTGATTGGGCTAATGGGATAATTTTCAGATCAAGCAACCAAGTCAGATAGTGGATCAATTGAAAAAGCCACAATGATGAGGCATTGAGCCATTATATTTGGAACTCAAAGCGATCGAAGGACAAGACTTGGAAACATTCGAAAAGCCAAGATGTGGGGTGAAACCTGTCCAGGTTCACTCAAAACCCAAAATGGTAGAAAATCCTCAAAAAAGGCAACATTTTAAGATTTTCGATTCTGCCTTCAAAGCCATGGTTAATGGCTGATTCTTGCCATTTTTCCCACCACCACACCCCTATAAATACAAGACAGATTTCCTACACAGGATAGATTACACACACATTTCCTACACCCAAGAGATTACCTATCAAAAACACAAAGAAATACATCAAAGCTGTCAAAATTAAAGCACATTTTACAGGCCTCCTCACTCAAAACCAAACATCCTATCCCCCTCCTGAAATTCCCAAGAAGGCTTTCAGGCCCATAAGTAAGAAGTTTCACGCCCAAAGCCGCAGGCCCACACATCTTCGATTGGTAAGGGTTTGCAAAAAAAAACCAAAAACTGCATTTTCATGGCATATTAATACTTTTAACCGTTTGAATCATGATCAGGGCTATTGATAGTACATGTATAAAGTGAATGAGATCGTGCCATTGCTAGGGAACCGTCTGAGAATTCCTTCGAATCTTTGGGTTTAGATTGTTTCGAGCTAAAGTAAGCTCAGACATGAGATCACGGGATTCGAATTAGAGTTGAGAAGGTTAAGGTGTTGCGTGTGTGTAGAGGCAGGGGGTTCGATCCCTACCTCTTGCAATTATTTTTCTATTTATTTTCTTGCAGATCCAGTACCCTCTACAGGCAATCCATCATACACTATCAACAGCCTCTCTCGTTGGATCGAACGGCCTCCCCCTCCTTGGACCGAAAGGCAGCTTCCATTATTGGATCAGAAGGCAACTTGGGCCTCTTTCCTGATCTGGGCCTGCATTTTTAAACTTACCCCCTGTTTCTATTTGCTGTCCAGGCCCATTTACGTTATTGTTTTGTTTTTATTACTTATTTCTTTTGTCCTTTTATTTAATCAGCAAAAATAATAAAAACTCATAAAAACATTAGGTTAGCATTTTTCTTAATTAAATTAATCCTGTAAATTAATAAATAATTATTTAAACCATCTTTTTAATGTTAAAATCAATAGACTTAGGATTTATTTGAATTCAATTATTTTCATAAAACAAACAAAAAAAACAAACAAAAAAGATTTCATTTTTTAGGATTTAGACGTCCTTTCAATTTACGCGTGTTTATTATTTTAGAATTGTTATTTTTATCATTAATGTAACTGCTTATGGGATGTAATACAATTAACTAGGGCTCTTTTACTGCTTTCTTTACTTCTCCCCCAAATATTGGATATGTAAATAATTCCCCCTCCCCGGAGCCATGTAGTAGCGTAGGATTTAATTTCCGCACTTTATATTTCGTGTACATATATTAACTGTTTAGGTGTATGGTAATAGGATTGCATGGCAAGAAATTAAAAACAAAACGTTAACAAACCTAATATCAAGATAAATAAATGAATATAATACACTTTCACATGCGCACCTCTAGGGTACTCCCACTTTGGTTGCCTTCGGAAAACAGTCACAACTCTCTAAACGTGAGAGATTTTAGTGGCGACCCTACGATTTAAAAGATCATAAGTCCCTCGATGACCCTCTCGATGTTGCCTCGGTAAAAATGATCTTAAAACCCTAGGGTAGTTACTAAGGTTTCTTGCCCAGTTGCCTTTGTGACTATAAACTTCCCTTCAAATGTCCCCCAAACATTTAACGATAGGGATACCTGTTGTACCCCAAATTTTGACCTAAGATATCATCTCCTACCTGCATCATTACATTACAAGTGTTTTGATCCATCGATTTTAAAATTCATGACTTTTTTTCAGGCCGAGAGCTATTTATGTTGAACACTAAATTATTTAATCGATTCGTGCTAAAATAATGTTTATTAATTATTTATTATCTTAAATTTGAATAATTGAAATTTGTTTTCGATTATTATGTAGTTTAAAGATGTATAGATAATAAAATAAACATTAGAGAAGAGGCGCATTAATTGTGCAGACAGTATTTATTTATTACTCACTATCTTAAATTTAAATAACTGGGATTCATTCTCAGTTATTACATAATTTAAAGGTTTATGAATAATATAATAAATATTCTGAAAAGTTTATTGGTCAATAACGATTATTTAATCATTTGTCATTCTAAGTTAAATAATTGAAATTCTATTTTAATTATTATAATTTAGAAAGTTATGGATGATGAATTAAATAATTGAGGCTATTAATTTATCAATGATAATTATTTATTTATCTGTTTATTATTCTGAATGTAGGTAGTTGAAATTCGTTTTCAATTATTATACGATTAAATAATTGTAAATGATAAAATAAATAATTAGAGAGAAAGAAGAAATTAATTGGCGAATATTGGATTTTATTCAATTTTTCTAATTGTACAATTATTATGTAAATATTGTATCTATTACAATAGTAAGTTTACAAAGCTAAAATGAAATAAAAATTAATCTAATATTCCTAATTCTAAAACTTCTGATCCAATGCATTTTTGTCTGCTCACTTGATGTTACCTGCAAAAATTAAAAGAAATTAGAATTCGAACAAATAATTAAAAGCAAAATTATTTAATGTTCATCATTAAAAGAAATGGCCGGAATCAGTTACTCTTTTTTGCAAATCACGGGATTTCTCCCGGTTCACAAAAAAGAGAGGAATTTTTAAATGAATGCACAAGTTTATTTTTGTGTCAAAAATTGCATGTTTTAAATTAATTGCATTTTTCAAAATCCAAATGCATATTTCAAAAAACATACAGCATACAAAGTCCCTGCATGATCTCAACAACATATGCAAGCAAGCAAATGCCAACGTAAACCTATGCCCACATAGTAGAAAACAAAACATAAGCTACTATTGCATTAGAAGTCAAAACATATGCAGTTTAACCAATATGCAAGCAATGTAACATTCCTTTTTTTTCATCATTTTCTGGCCATTTGCAATTTCAGAAAATAGTACAACATATCATTTTATTGTCAAAACTGTACTGAGAGAGAAAAGAGAGGGAGAAGTGTGGTTTTACAGGTTTAGCTTAGGCAGGAAAGAGATACAAGACAAACTGCAGTAATATAGCCAGTAGAAATAAAAACATAAAAGAAGAATAGAGACAACTTAGAGGTAGCAGTATGGTGCAGAATGCCAGGGAAGAGGGTGAAGTATTTCAAAAATCTCCAGCCTGTAACGTAAACAAAAGGGAGGGAAGACTGTTATAACAGAACCAAAAAAAAAAAATCACACATATCAGGATCAATCTCCAAGCCTTCAGACTTAGAGAAAATAGTTATCAACAAAAAACATACAAAAACCAGCAGACTTGCATAACCATTCCATTACTGTCAAAACCATAAAAACCAATATGGCCTAAACCTCACAAAACGGATTGAGCTCTCAAACCTGCATAGCCATTCCATTACTGTCAAAAAACCATTTCACCATATGGCCTAAACCTCACAAACTGATTGAGCCCTTAAGCCAACATCACCATTAGTGTCAAATATATATTAAAAAAAACAATCTCACACAAAAACCAATTCAAACCATACAACCAATATGGCCTAGCAACAAAAAACCTATTCCCCTGTTTCCTTTCCACTGTCCAACCAACACAAAACCGGCATACTCATAAACCTGTCAAACTTACTACCCAAGCCAAAACATCACCAATCACAAATCTGCTGAAGCCAAGCTAGGCCAAACCTGAAACGATCCCTCCAAAACCAACTTCGAAGGCAACATGAGCAAGGCCTCAGAGTTACCATCACTGGCCATTTAAAGCATACAACACAAAGCCTCAAAAACATTATCATAGGCCAATGAATATCGTACAGAAGCACGGTTAAGAAGAAAGAAGCTAGTCAAAAACATTTCCCAACAGTAGCACTTAATCTTCCAGAAACATCAAAGCACAGTACCAGCAAGAAGAAGAAAAGAAACATTAAAGCACAGTACCAAGGCAAAAGAAGAAGAAAATCACATAAAGTACCGGCCACCGAAGCACGCTCGTGACGCTCCTCCTCTTCTCGCCGCCTGGCCTCCTTCGCTCCCGCCTGTCCCTCCTCCGTCTCCGCCTAGGTAACGATTCCTTTTCCTTTTTTACTTACTCTCATAGTACCTCCAAATAATAAGAACAAAAATCAAAACAGTAAGAATCATGTAATCCGGATCAACACATGCAAAAAATGTAACTAAGCTTTAATGAATCGAATAGCGTTTTACCGTAAATCCGTAGCCCTCCCTTTTTTCCGTTTGGCTAGAGGGAAGAAGACAGCGTGAGCGGGTGGCCATGGCAAGGAGTTAGAAGGCGAAACTCAGAAGCAAAAGCATGGAGAAGAAGACGCGAAGAAGATGACGAAGAAGAGAGATGAGCGCCGTTCTGCCTAGTAGAACCATAATCCCCAATTATGATAAAACAAATTAACCCTAAAAAATTTTGTAAAACCAATGGGCCTCACCCCATTTTTTCCTGCTTAAGCCCACGACCTGCTTCTGCACCCCCCCCCCCCCCATTTTGGATTCTGCGTGGGCCTTCAAACCATCTAGCCCATATATTTGAGTTGCTTGTTTTTTTATTTGATACACTTTTTTTCTTTTTTTATTTTCTCTAATTTTTCTTTAGAATTATTATTATGTTAATTAATTGGTAAGTATAATAAAAAACAAAAAGATATGTCTAACTAGGTGTTTTTTTAATTAATTAGTTTGACCTCTTAGTTTAAACTTTGGATTTAATTTAGGAATTTTAATTTTATTTCATTAGGGTGAATTAATAACTTTTAATTTAATTTAGAACCTCTTAATCTTTTAAATAAGTATTCTATTTTCATATGCATAAAAAATATAGAATTTAAGAAGGTAGACATTTTATTTTTTTTTCTAATTAATTCTCCTCTCACATCGTTATTAAACAAAACTCTAAAACATATAAAAAATAGAAAAACTTAAAAAATATTTTATTAATTCATTTTCTTGCTTTATTAATATTAATATCAAAATATATAAAATAAAAACTTAAAACTAAAAAACATTATGTCTTCGTTAAATAATTCTCTTGCTTTTATCCATATCAAAATGCTTTAAAAAGTAAAAATACTTTCTTTTCGTTAATATTAAACAAAAAATCATGAAAAATACATTATTCGCATCATTTAGTCTACCATTTAAATTATCGTTATTTAATCATTATCCGCTTATTTTGTCTGTTTATTTATTCCATACTTATTTGTTTATTCTGTTTATGTTTAAATCCAAAGGAAAAACAGTAAATTTGTTGACTTCATGTCCTCAAGTCTAACTGCGCGAACTTTCGCATTTCATTAAAACTTAGGATAATTTTTCCTCAAGTATTCAACCTTTTCAAAATTTATGCCCCTTTAAGCAAAAACTTCGACATTAGGTCGTCGTATCTTCAAAAACCCGTCCGCATCCCTTTTCGGCCAAAACAATTTATTTTAATCAAGCAATCAATTTTAAATAAAACAGATATTTCAAAAGGTTCCTATAGAGTACTATAGATGCATTGGGTGCTAATACCTTCCCATTGTATAACCAACCCCCGAATCATAAGATCTCTTTTCAAAAACGCTTTGTATTTTTATTATTAGTTACATTGCATATTTAGGGTTTTATTTCGCTCTTTTCCCTTTTCCTTTGGAAACAATAAAGCGCGGTGGCGACTCTTGCTTTTGTGAGACGAATTAATCAATAATTCGATCTCCAATTTACCCCGCTACATTTTTTATCGCTACAGAATTGGCGACTCTGCTGGGGAAAGATTGACCTTTTGCTGGTCCATCCCTAAGTGGGTTAAGCCTAATTTTTCTTATCTGTTTACTATTATTTGATTTGCTTGATTATATGTTTAAATTGGGGTGTTTGGGTTTTTTTGCAAAGGACGAATCCTATACCCGGATTAAGTAACACTTAAGGAATAGGACGGGCGGTATAGTCATGTTAACTTTGAGGGAGTAATCCCGAAGAAGGAGGCATGAGATCCCCCACTCAATGGAAGGACCTCTTGAACTTAATATTTGTTTACCGAGTAATCGGGAAGACATTATTATTTTTGACCTAGGAGCCCGAGAAGTTGAGGACCGTAGAACCCCAACCCATCTTGGCCTTTTTAGGTGTAGCGCGGAGACTATAACGGAGTAATTCGGAAGTAGTTGTTACGCGATGCTACGCTCGGACGAGTTTCTCTTGAGAATATTGCTAATTATTGAGTAATCAAGACGTTGGTAATATCCGAAGGAGGAATGTAGACTCTGGGAACCCTTAGAACCATGTCTTACAGGTGCGATTGAAACGTTAGTACATACCTTTGGGTGGGCTTTACCCTCGACTCCATGCTGAACGTTGAACCTTTGAACCCCATGTTTGCAAACTTGTGTGTGACTGTTGCATTATCATTCATTCATGCATTCATCAACATCTTTGTAAAAAGCTTGTTTTTCAAGGAACTTTGGAATGATTTTTGCAAACGTCTCAGGGTATTATGGAACTTGGAAGGAGAAATACTCGAAGCTTTAGCTTCAAGGAGCCCGAGATCTAAGAACTGAAGAGTTTGATTCCGAAGATAGAGAGTCCGACAGATTTTCAGAAGAAGTATGGGTCCATCGTATCGCTCATGAAGCGCAAGATGAAGAAAGGCATCCTCAACACGTTGGTTCAGTTCTATGATCCCTTGTACCGATGTTTCACCTTCCCGGATTATTAGTTGATGCCCACTTTAGAGGAGTACTCCTATATTCTTGGTTTGCCGATCGCCGACCGTGTTCCTTTTTCTGGATTAGAAGAGGAGCCCGAATCTCACGAGATAGCAGCTATCACCCACCTGAAGAAGTCAGAGATAGAGGAGAATATGACTACGAAAGGGGGAATCCGGGGTTTGCCGGCGCAGTTTCTGTTGAAGAAAGCTCGCCACTTTGCTGATACAAAGGATACTGTTGCCTTCGAGGACGTGTTTGCTTTACTCGCATATGGTCTTTTCTTATTCCCTAACGGCGATAAATTTGTGGATATCAACGCCATCAGAATTTTCCTGATTGGGAATCCGGTCCCTACGCTGCTAGGGGACACCTACTACTCCATCCATCTTCGAAACTCTTATCAAGGAGGGATGATTATTTGTTGTGTGCCGTTGCTATATCAGTGGTACGTCTCGCATTTACCTGGGTCCGATGCTTTCTGGGATCTCGAGAAGGAACCGCGTTGGGCGCCAAAGATTATGGCTCTCACTCATTTCGACATTGACTGGTATAATCGAGTTTACCACGACGTGGAGATCATTGATAGCTGTGGTGCTTTTCCTAACGTACCTCTTCTCGGTACGAGGGGTGGAATCAACTACAACCCTGTTCTAGCGCGCCGTCAATTCGGATACCCGATGAGAGATAAGCCGAACAACCTCCATGTGAGTGGTTTCTTTCTTCAGGAAGGACAAGACCATCAGGCTGCTAAGAGGGAGATTGAAGGAGCTTGGCGCCATATCCACAAGAAAGGGAGAGATATGCTGGGACATAGAGGTGCCGTTTCTTTGGAGCCTTACCTGCAGTGGGTCCGTGCTAGGGCTTGTGCTCTCAAGATGCCATATAAACTTGAGAAACCTTTATTCCCTGCCATCGCACCATCATCTGTTGTTATCCCTATCGCGGATGTAGGGGAATATCAAGGAAACCTGGCTAGGATGAAGTCCGAGAGGGATGCTTGGAAGGAAAAGTACCATATGTCTGAATATGAGAATCGAGTCCTGACTCGACAGCTAAAAGAAAAGAAGGAGTTGCTGCTTATTCAAGACGGCCGTTTCGTTGACCACGATGAGAAACTTCGTCAGAAGGATGCCTTGCTGAAGAAGTATGCGAGCGAAAGGAAAAGAAAGAGGGAAGGTTCGGTAGACGTGGCTCTCGTTCCTAATCCGCAGGAAGAAATCATCGATCGACTGATAGCTGAAAAGAAGGAGATGGAAGACTTTTACGAAGAAAAGATCAAGAAGCTCCGATTACAGCTGGTGTTTGGTCCGTCATCTGAGGATTCCGAGTGAGCTTTAGTTTTTAGTTTATTTTATTGATGTCATTTTGTAAAACTATGTAAAAGAGCTTCATGCTCCAAAGTTGTAATTTATTGTTTTATTAAGGGCTTCATGCTCCGAAGTTGTAATTTATTGTTTTATTTTGGGCTTCATGCTCCAAAGTTGTAATTCACTGCTTTCATGTTTTAAAATTGTAATTTATCACTTTATTATGGTTTTCATGCTTCGAAGTTGTAATTTATTGCTTTCACTATTGGATTTATTATCCCAAGGTTGTAATTTACTGTTCCAAATTGTAAGTTGTAATTTATCTCTTTCGATTAATGGATTGAGTTTTGTTGTTCCAAATTCCTTTACCATTGATGTATGCAAAATCATTAAAGTTCCTTGAAAAACTTTTAAAATGAGTCATCATTTGCATCGCCATCATGCATCATTTCACATTCCACTTCACATGTTTTCTAGAGTCTCATCCTTGTTCTTTTTCCACCGAAGGTTGTCAAGCTGTCTCACCGATACGACACTCGGGCCAATCGTCAGAGGAAAATGGAAGATTTGGAACAGGAAAATCATGAGCTTCATGGGGAAGTTGCTACACTTCGTGTCGAGATGGAAAAGTTAACTACGTTAGTGGAAAGTTTGGTGGCTATTCAGAATCAGCCATCGACTACGGCTGCCGAGATTCAGACTTCAACTCCAGTGGTTTCCGAGATTGTCACAGTTCCTGCCTCCGTAACTCAAATCAACTCTCCGCTTCAACATCAGATGCCGAAAGGTTTTCCGTGGGGAATACCTTACAACTTTGTGCCAGAAGGGTATCAGCCTGCCGTACAACCTCTATTTCAACCTGCTTTGTCTCTTCCTCAACCAGAGACAACAGCCATGCCGCCAGTAATTCCGTCTGTAACACCTTTTTCGCAACCAATTATGACGACCGTTGCTCATGTGGTGCACTCCGTGCCATACTTGAATGAACCTCCTTATCCTGCCGAGCCCGCTGAAAGTTTGGGTCTTTTTGATAGAATGGAAGAATTTCAGGATCAGTTCCAGGAAATGCAGAAGGAGCTTAGAGCATTGAAAGGGAAGGATTTATTTGGGAAGAGTACGCATGACCTTTGTTTAGTTCCGAAGGTCAAGATTCCAGCAAAATTCAAAGTGCCAGACTTTGAGAGATATAAGGGTGATTCGTGTCCTAGAAGTCATTTGACAATGTACGTGAGGAAGATGTCTACGTACTCCGATGATCATGATTTGTTGATTCATTATTTTTAAGACAGTTTGACGGGTGCTGCTCTAAAGTGGTATATGGGTTTAGACAGCATTCGAATCCGCAACTTTAACGATCTTAGTGAAGCCTTTGTCCATCAGTACAAGTACAACGTTGACATGGCGCCGGACAGGGATCAACTCCGGGCGATGTCGCAAAGAGACCGAGAATCTTTTAAGGAATACGCCCAGAGGTGGCGTGAAATTGCTGCTCAAATCTATCCACCTCTTGAGGAGAAAGAGATGACTAAGATATTTTTGAAGACTTTAGGATCTTTTTACTATGAAAGAATGATAGCCAGCGCACCCAGTGACTTCACCGAAATGGTAAGCATGGGCATGCGATTAGAGGAAGGGATTCGTGAAGGGCGTTTGGTCAAAGAAGGGAGTCCGTCTAGCAGTGCGAAGAAGTTTGGAAGTGTTTTTCCGAAAAGAAAAGAGCAGGACGTCAGTGCTTTGTTTCCAAGTAGGCCTAGGAGAGGTTACTCTCACGTTGCGGCAGTCACTCCGGCTGTCCGCCCAACTTTGATGACCCCAACTCATCAAACTCCACCAATTCAACAACGGCCTTTTCAGCAGCAGCCTCGACAACAGGCTTATCCGTTCAACAATCAGAACCGTTCACCCAGAAAACCGCAGTTCGATGCCATTCCTATGACGTATACTGAATTGTTCCCTGCTCTCATCAGAAAGAATCTCATCACGAAAAAGCCTCCTCCTGTCGCGCCGAATAGTGCTTCTCCGTGGTACAAGGCGGATCAATTTTGTGAATATCATCAAGGGTCGCCGGGGCACAACCTTGAGAATTGCTTTGCTCTGAAGGCGGACGTACAGAGATTAATTAAGAATGGCATCTTGTCTTTCAAGGATGTTAATCCAAATGTTAGAGATAATCCTTTGCCTCGACATGGGGCAGCTTCAGTGAATATGGTGGAAGGATGTCCGGGGAAGTTTCGGGTTTTTCAAGTCGAACACATAAGAGAATCATTGATCAGGTTACATCAGAGTTTGAGAAGACTTGCCTTTGTTAGGCGCCAGCACGATTATGACGTTTGTGAGTTTTGTTTGAGAGAGGATGACTGTCCTATTGTGAAGGAGGATATTCAAAAGTTGCTAGATCAGAGAGTTATCACTATTACCTACGACCGAAATCCTGAGGATGAGGTGAATGTTATCACACCACAATTCAATTTGCCAGAATCAGTAGAGATTGCTTACAACAGTCAGACTGCGCCTATTGATCCTTTGATTATTTACCCACCTGGCCCTGTGCCTTACAACTCAGACCAAGCTGTGCCGTACAGGTATAACGCCACAATGATTGAGAATAGGGTAGAAGTCCCCATACCAACCAGACCGTCTTTTGTTAACATTGCTGATGTGAGTAGAGTTACGAGAAGTGGGCGTGTTTTTGCAGCAGTGCCTTCGAAGAGACCAGAAGTTCAAGTTAGGAGGCCCATACCGGCGGAGATTCCAGTAAGAAATGTTGAACCAAGGGTTGAGATAGGCCGATCCAGTGAACCTATCCCTCACCCTGAGGATGATGAGATCCTAAAGCTTATCAAAAGGAGTGAGTATAAGATTGTGGACCAGCTTTTGCAAACACCTTCCAAGATTTCCTTGATTGCCTTATTGAGAGATTTTGGTGCACATAGAGAAGCCTTGATGAAGGTCTTGGACCAGGCGTTCGTGGACCATGACGTGACGGTTGATCAGTTTGATGGGATTGTGGGAAATATAACTTCGTGTAACAATCTTGGTTTCAGTGATGAAGAACTCCCGGAGGAGGGGAGAAACCATAATATGGCTTTGCACATCTCGGTAAGTTGTGGAAACGATACCTTATCAAGCGTGTTGGTGGATACAGGCTCGTCGTTGAACGTGATGCCCAAGACTATGTTGTCTCGGCTCTCATATCCAGGTGCTCCTATGAGGCCTAGTGGAGTAATTGTTAAAGCATTTGATGGTTCTAGGAAGACAGTCATCGGTGAAGTGGATCTTCCTATAGTGATTGGTCCCCATACTTTTCAAATCACTTTCCAAGTGATGGACATCCGTGCTGCCTACAGTTGTTTATTGGGTCGTCCCTGGATTCATGATGCCGGGGCAGTCACCTCAACGCTCCATCAGAGACTAAAGTTTGTAATACATGGGAAGCTAATGATGATTGGGGGAGAACAGGCTATGGTGGTAAGCCATTTATCATCATTTTCTTTTATTGATGCTGACGAGGATGTGGGGACCCAGTTCCAGGGTCTATCTGTTACTAAGAATACAGTGAAGAAGCAAGGGGCATCCATCTCTTCTTTTGAGGATGCGCGGCGAGTGGTGGAAAGTGGTTCGGCCGAAGGATGGGGCCAGGTGTTGACGTTACCCGAGAACAAGTCTGGGGAAGGTCTGGGTTTTCATCCAATATCTGCAAGGGTCGAGAAGGAGGTGTTTGTTCGTCCGATTCAAGAGGTTTTCCGAAGTGCAGGGTTTGTACATCCTGAGGTTGATGCTATCATAGATGATGATTCCGAGGAGGATTTTCCCGTGTTTGTGACGCCTGGGTTGGCTTGCCAAAACTGGATAGCTGTTCATGTTCCTGTGGTTATGCACATTTCCGAGTAATGTTTTGTTTATTTTCCTTTGAAAAATTCGCTCTGCCCAAGGCGAAACGTATTTTGTGTCAGGCTATGAAAAATAATTCCTTTTGCTCTGCCCAAGGCAAAAGAGAAATGTCTGGGCTTTTTGTTTCAAGTATTTCCCTTTAATGAATAAAAATGTTATTTTGTCCACTGCTGTTTTATTTTTCACTTTTTCTGGGAAATAACAATGAAAATTAATTAATAACATTTTGTTTTATTTGCACAAATCGATTTCTAAAATAAAGCATAATCATATGTGCAGATTAATCCATGACTTAACCATCGAAAACAATGATCCTATGCCCTCTCCCAACTTTGAATTCCCTGTGTTCAGAGCCGAAGAAGAGGATGATGAAGAGGTTCCTGTTGAGATTTCCCGTTTGCTTGAGCATGATTAGAAGGTCATTCAACCATTTGAAGAGCCTTTAGAGTTGGTCAACTTGGGTGATGAAGAAGATAGAAAGGAAGTCAAAGTTGGAGCTTTGCTTATCCCGAAAGTTAAGGAGAAGATGTTGGAGCTTCTCAAAGAGTATGTTGACGTGTTTGCTTGGTCCTACCAAGATATGCCAGGGTTGGACAATGACATTGTGGAGCATCGTTTACCGTTAAGACCTGAGTGTCCACCGATCAAGCAGAAGTTGAGAAGGACTCGTCCCGATATGGCTGACAAGATCAAAGAGGAGGTTCAGAAGAAGATCAATGCAGGTTTCCTTGTTACATCGGTTTATCCTCAGTGGTTAGCCAACATCGTGCCTGTTGCTAAGAAAGACGGCAAAGTTAGGATGTGTGTAGACTACAGAGATCTGAATAGAGCTAGTCCGAAGGATGACTTCCCATTACCTCATATTGACGTATTGGTCGACAGTACCGCCAAGTTCAAAGTCTTTTCTTTCATGGATGGTTTTTCTGGTTACAATCAAATCAAGATGGCGCCGGAAGATATGGAGAAGACTGCTTTCATTACACCGTGGGGAACATTTTGTTATCGGGTTATGCCGTTTGGTTTGAGGAATGCTGGTGCAACGTACCAAAGGGCCATGACTGCTTTGTTCCATGACATGATGCATAAGGAGATCGAAGTGTATGTGGATGATATGATTGCAAAATCACAGACTGAGGAGGATCACTTGGAACATTTGTTGAAGTTATTCCAGCGCTTGAGGAAGTACAAACTCCGTCTGAATCCCAACAAGTGCACTTTTGGTGTTCGTTCTGGAAGACTTCTGGGTTTCATTGTCAGTCAGAAAGGTATTGAAGTAGACCCTGATAAAGTCAAAGCTATTCGGGAAATGCCCGCACCCAAGACGGAAAAACAAGTAAGAGGATTCCTTGGGAGACTGAACTATATTTCTAGATTTATATCTCATATGACTACTACCTGTGGGCCGATTTTCAAGCTTCTCCGGAAGAACCAAGGATGTGTGTGGACAGAAGATTGTCAGAGAGCTTTTGATAGTATCAAAGAATATTTACTTAAACCTCCCATTCTGATTCCTCCGGTGGAGGGAAGACCTTTGATTATGTACCTGACTATATTGGAAGATTCCATGGGATGTGTGCTTGGTCAACAAGATGAGACTGGAAGAAAAGAACATGCCATATATTATTTGAGTAAGAAATTCACAGACTGTGAGTCTCGATACTCATTGCTTGAGAAAACCTGTTGTGCTTTAGCCTGGGCTGCTCGCCGTCTGCGCCAGTATATGATTAATCACACTACTTGGTTGATCTCCAAAATGGATCCGATCAAGTATATCTTTGAGAAGCCCGCCTTATCTGGAAGAATAGCCCGTTGGCAGATGTTGTTGTTCGAATATGACATTGAGTACCACACTCAGAAAGCGATCAAAGGGAGTATTTTAGCCGATCATTTGGCTCACCAACCAATTGAAGACTATCAATCCATCAAGTTCGATTTCCCAGATGAAGATGTTATGTACTTAAAAGCTAAAGATTGTGAAGAGCCGTTACCTGAAGAAGGACCTGATCCTGAATCCCGTTGGGGTTTGATATTTGACGGAGCTGTGAATTCCTATGGAAATGGAATTGGGGCAATCATCGTTACTCCCCGAGGTACTCATATCCCGTTCACGGCAAGACTGAAGTTTGACTGTACGAACAACATGGCGGAATATGAGGCATGTATTATGGGTCTCGAAGAAGCAATGGACCTAAGGATTAAAATTCTTGATATTTATGGAGATTCGGCATTGGTGATTAATCAAATCAAAGGAGAATGGGAGACTCGTCATCCTGGTTTGATCCCTTACAGAGACTATGCTAGAAGGTTGTTAACTTTCTTTAACAAGGTGGAATTACATCATATCCCTAGAGATGAGAACCAAATGGCTGATGCTTTAGCTACTTTGTCTTCAATGTTTCAAGTGAATGGTTGGAATGATGTGCCTACAATCCGGGTTATGCGCCTCGACAGACCTGCTCATGTGTTTTCAGTGGAAGAGGTCACCGACGACAAACCGTGGTTCTATGACATTAAACATGTTCTTCAAACTCAAGAGTACCCGCCTGGGGCATCCAATAAAGATAGGAAGACGTTGAGAAGATTAGCAATCAGTTTCTTTCTCAATGAAGAAGTTTTGTATAAGAGGAATTACGACATGGTCTTGCTCAGATGCGTAGACAGACGTGAAAGAGACATGCTGATGCAAGAAGTACATGAAGGATCCTTTCGAACTCATGCCAATGGACATGCAATGGCTAGAAATATGTTGAGAGCTGGCTACTATTGGATGACAATGGAATCTGATTGCTGCAAGTATGTGAAGAAATGTCATAAATTCCAGATTTATGCGGACAAGATGCACGTGCCGCCGACCCTCCTCAATGTTATATCTTCACCTTGGCCTTTCTCTATGTGGGGCATTGATATGATTGGGATGATTGAACCCAAAGCTTCAAATGGTCATCGTTTCATCTTGGTAGCGATTGATTATTTTACTAAGTGGGTGGAAGCAGCATCTTATGCTAATGTAACCAGACAGGTGGTAGTCAGATTTATCAAGAATCAGATCATTTGTCGTTACGGTATCCCGAGCAAGATCATCACTGATAATGGTTCGAATTTGAATAACAAGATGATGAGAGAACTTTGTGAAGAGTTCAAGATCGAACATCATAATTCTTCTCCTTACAGACCGAAGATGAATGGGGCTGTTGAAGCTGCGAACAAGAATATCAAGAAGATTGTCCAGAAGATGGTGGTAACTTATAAGGACTGGCATGAAATGCTTCCGTTTGCTTTACATGGATACCGTACTTCAGTTCGAACTTCAACGGGCGCAACCCCATTTTCCCTAGTTTATAGTACTCCCCGTGGAGGTTGAGATTCCGTCTCTGAGAGTGTTGATGGAAGCTAAACTTTCTGAGGCTGAATGGTGTCAAAGTAGATATGATCAGTTGAATTTAATTGAAGAAAAGAGATTGACAGCTTTGTGTCACGGTCAATTGTATCAGCAGAGGATGAAGAAGGCTTTTGATAAGAAGGTTCGACCGCGCGAGTTCAGAGAAGGTGACCTTGTACTCAAGAAAATATTATCTTTCCAACCTGATTCTAGGGGCAAGTGGGCTCCGAATTATGAAGGACCGTATGTTGTTAAGAAAGTCTTCTCTGGAGGTTCCATGATTCTCACCAATATGGACGGTGAAGATCTTCCGCGTCCCATGAACGCCGATGCAGTCAGGAAGTATTTCGCTTAGGAAAACTTCTGGTCAAATCAGTCTTGACATCCGAGCACATCCTGGAATTCAAAGTTGTTAGGGAGAATAGTGATTATTGTTTTTGTATAACCTTTTATTTCATGTACTATTTCCCAAGCTTTTGTAAACCGTTGGAGTCGCATTGTTAGCGAACTACCATCTTATTAATGAAATTTGAGCATTTACCTTTTGTGGGCAAAATTTTAATTTTTATGGAAATACTTGAAACAAATTTACTTAAAATGTTCTTATTTTAAAAAATGTGTCGTGAATAACGAAAGGAATATTAACAGTTTGTTCCAAGGATGGTCAAGTCTTGAGATGCAAAACACTACAGTAGTTCATCCTTGCATGATGAGCATGTTTCGTTTCAAAATCGTCATGAGGTGTTGGTTGTGTAAACTTGTGTTTCTCGGGGTACTAAGTTTGGTGACTCCCCAGCTGTTCCAGTTGAGCTTTGTTTTGGCTATCTCTATTTGGGCGATTTCTGAAGTTTGGTACGCTCTGTCTCATACCGTGGTCTATTGGTGTTAGAAGATTGGATTTGGATGCTTTTCTCCTCAGAAGACTTGAGCTTTGTAGCGTGATACTCTCCGACGTTGCTTTGTGTTTCCAGTTCCGTTTATCTTCCGTCTTTCTAAGATTGGCCGAGTATCTATTTTGCTGTGATAGCATATTATCTTCAAGATATTCCATCTGTCTGTTTTGTCAGCATAACATTCATTTACTCATTTACATTCATATCACGCACACCCACATTTGCCGTTGATTTTGGGTAGTACTTTGTTTATTCGAACAACGTACATATTTATTTCCAAGTAGAAGGTTAGCTTAGGTAGAAAATGTGTTTCCTTTCTAAATTCCCCAACGGAGCTAACCCTCGTGGATGATTTTTGATTCAGCTTACCTTGTCCATTTCTGGATAAGATGAATTCCCCAATCGAGTTACTTTCTCATTGGGTGGAGTCTTGTTTGACTGTTTTCTCTCTAGGTTATTCCTGGATGAAGTTGCTGCCTCTTGCGTAGGCTATTTCTTTGATTCTCCCCAGTAAGTTCGCGACCTAGATGGCTGGTGCATTTATGTCACACCTTTAAGTAGGTGATCTCCTCGGGAAGGATTGATTCATGGTTCTCTTTGACGAGGATTTTATTCTTTGCCAATATCATCGCAATTTCCTTCTGTTTGGTTTTTGGAAGACGACAAGCGGCAGCTCTTCATGAGCAACTTGTACGTTATAGACACCGTTGGAAAACGACAAGCGGCAGCTCTTCATGAGCAACTTGTACGTTACGTTTTGAAAGCACCGAGCAGCAGTTCTTCACGAGCTACTAGTGCGTCATTTATTTTTCTGAAAGCGCCGAGCAGCAGTTCTTCACGAACTACTAGTGCGTCATTTTATTTTTCTGAAAGCGACAAGCAGCAAACTCTTCACGAGTTACTAGTACGTTATTACTTTTATGGAATACAACAAGCGGCAGCTTCTTTATTTGAGCAGCTTGTATGTTATCGGTATTTTCTTTGGACAGCAGCGAGTGGTAGCCTCTTTATTTGAGCAGCTTGTATGTTATCGGTTTTCTTTGGACGACAGCAAGTGGCAACCTCTTTATTTGAGCAACTTGTATGTTATTGGTATTTTCTTTGGACAACAGCAAGTGGCAGCTTTTTTATTCGAACAACCTGCGTATCTACAATCTTATTACTTCAGCATTAATGAGTATATCTCTGAAAATCTGGCAGAGAAGTCTGTTACGAATCTGTACCTCCAGAAGTCGGTAATCAATTATCAGCAATTTGATACTCTCTGTCTATCATTGACCTTGAGTTGCGAACTCACTGTTTTGGATCAATGATCTGTTATGGCCTATGCAAGATGCTCTCTTTGTTAGGGTTAGAGGTCGTATTCCCTCGATTTTATTCACTGTCAAGAGCCTGTCGTTTAAAGTCGATAACTCGTTTCCCCAGTAATGTATAATCCATGTCTCTGTGTTTTGTTGGTGTTCGATCCCCCAACATTGTCTGGTTTCATACAATATCTTTCTCTGTGAGTTCAATCACTGCATTCATATCAAACTTGACGACGGCATCTTAGGACAAAATTTGCGTAGTTATGTATTTAAGTACCTTCAATCTCGTCAAAACGAAGATTTCAATCTTCATATCTCCGGATAGAAGAAACTTAAATAGGGGCAGCTGTTGTACCCCAAATTTTGACCTAAGATATCATCTCCTACCTGCATCATTACATTACAAGTGTTTTGATCCATCGATTTTAAAATTCATGACTTTTTTTCAGGCCGAGAGCTATTTATGTTGAACACTAAATCATTTAATCGATTCGTGCTAAAATAATGTTTATTAATTATTTATTATCTTAAATTTGAATAATTGAAATTTGTTTTCGATTATTATGTAGTTTAAAGATGTATAGATAATAAAATAAACATTAGAGAAGAGGCGCATTAATTGTGCAGACAGTATTTATTTATTACTCACTATCTTAAATTTAAATAACTGGGATTCATTCTCAGTTATTACATAATTTAAAGGTTTATGAATAATATAATAAATATTCGGAAAAGTTTATTGGTCAATAACGATTATTTAATCATTTGTCATTCTAAGTTAAATAATTGAAATTCTATTTTAATTATTATAATTTAGAAAGTTATGGATGATGAATTAAATAATTGAGGCTATTAATTGATCAATGATAATTATTTATTTATCTGTTTATTATTCTGAATGTAGGTAGTTGAAATTCGTTTTCAATTATTATACGATTAAAGAATTGTAAACGATAAAATAAATAATTAGAGAGAAAGAAGAAATTAATTGGCGAATATTGGATTTTTATTCATTTTTTCTAATTGTACAATTATTATGTAAATATTGTATCTATTACAATAATAAGTTTACAAAGCTAAAATGAAATAAAAATTAATCTAATATTCCTAATTCTAAAACTTCTGATCCAATGCATTTTTGTCTGCTCACTTGATGTTACCTGCAAAAATTAAAAGAAATTAGAATTCGAACAAATAATTAAAAGCAAAATTATTTAATGTTCATCATTAAAAGCAATGGCCGGAATCAGTTACTCTTTTTTGCAAATCACGGGATTTCTCCCGGTTCACAAAAAAGAGAGGAATTTTTAAATGAATGCACAAGTTTATTTTTGTGTCAAAAATTGCATGTTTTAAATTAATTGCATTTTTCAAAATCCAAATGCATATTTCAAAAAACATACAGCATACAAAGTCCCTGCATGATCTCAACAACATATGCAAGCAAGCAAATGCCAACGTAAACCTATGCCCACATAGTAGAAAACAAAACATAAGCTACTATTGCATTAGAAGTCAAAACATATGCAGTTTAACCAATATGCAAGCAATGTAACATTCCTTTTTTTTCATCATTTTCTGGCCATTTGCAATTTCAGAAAATAGTACAGCATATCATTTTAATGTCAAAACTGTACTGAGAGAGAAAAGAGAGGGAGAAGTGTGGTTTTACAGGTTTAGCTTAGGCAGGAAAGAGATACAAGACAAACTGCAGTAATATAGCCAGTAGAAATAAAAACATAAAAGAAGAATAGAGACAACTTAGAGGTAGCAGTATGGTGCAGAATGCCAGGGAAGAGGGTGAAGTATTTCAAAAATCTCCAGCCTGTAACGTAAACAAAAGGGAGGGAAGACTGTTATAACAGAACCAAAAAAAAAATCACACATATCAGGATCAATCTCCAAGCCTTCAGACTTAGAGAAAATAGTTATCAACAAAAAACATACAAAAACCAGCAGACTTGCATAACCATTCCATTACTGTCAAAACCATAAAAACCAATATGGCCTAAACCTCACAAAACGGATTGAGCTCTCAAACCTGCATAGCCATTCCATTACTGTCAAAAAACCATTTCACCATATGGCCGAAACCTCACAAACTGATTGAGCCCTTAAGCCAACATCACCATTACTGTCAAATAGATATAAAAAAAACAATCTCACACAAAAACCAATTCAAACCATACAACTAATATGGCCTAGCAACAAAAAACCTATTCCCCTGTTTCCTTTCCACTGTCCAACCAACACAAAACCGGCATACTCATAAACCTGTCAAACTTACTACCCAAGCCAAAACATCACCAATCACAAATCTGCTAAAGCCAAGCTAGGCCAAACCTGAAACGATCCCTCCAAAACCAACTTCGAAGGCAACATGAGCAAGGCCTCAGAGTTACCATCACTGGCCATTTAAAGCATACAACACAAATCCTCAAAAACATTATCATAGGCCAATGAATATCGTACAGAAGCACGGTTAAGAAGAAAGAAGCTAGTCAAAAACATTTCCCAACAGTAGCACTTAATCTTCCAGAAACATCAAAGCACGGTACCAGCAAGAAGAAGAATAGAAACATCAAAGCACAGTACCAAGGCAAAAGAAGAAGAAAATCACATAAAGTACCGGCCACCGAAGCACGCTCGTGACGCTCCTCCTCTCCTTGCCGCCTAGCCTCCTTCGCTCCCGCCTGTCCCTCCTCCGTCTCCGCCTAGGTAACGGTTCCTTTTCCTTTTTTACTTACTCTCATAGTACCTCCAAATAATAAGAACAAAAATCAAAACAATAAGAATCATGTAATCCGGATCAACACATGCAAAAAATGTAACTAAGGTTTAATGAATCGAATAGCGTTTTACCGTAAATCCGTAGCCCTCCCTTTTTTCCGTTCGGCTAGAGGGAAGAAGACAGCGTGAGCGGGTGGCCATGGCAAGGAGTTAGAAGGCGAAACTCAGAAGCAAAAGCATGGAGAAGAAGACGCGAAGAAGATGACGAAGAAGAGAGATGAGTGTCGTTCTGCCTAGTAGAACCCTAATCCCCAATTATGATAAAACAAATTAACCCTAAAACATTTTGTAAAACCAATGGGCCTCACCCCATTTTTTCCTGCTTAAGCCCACGACCTGCTTCTGCACCCCCCCCCCCCCCATTTTGGATTCTGCGTGGGCCTTCAAACCATCTAGCCCATATATTTGACTTGCTTGTTTTTTTATTTGATACACTTTTTTTCTTTTTTTATTTTCTCTAATTTTTCTTTAGAATTATTATTATGTTAATTAATTGGTAAGTATAATAAAAAACAAAAAGATATGTCTAACTAGGTGTTTTTTTAATTAATTAGTTTGACCTCTTAGTTTAAACTTTGGATTTAATTTAGGAATTTTAATTTTATTTCATTAGGGTGAATTAATAACTTTTAATTTAATTTAGAACCTCTTAATCTTTTAAATAAGTATTCTATTTTCATATGCATAAAAAATATAGAATTTAAGAAGGTAGACATTTTATTTTTTTTCTAATTAATTCTCCTCTCACATCGTTATTAAACAAAACTCTAAAACATATAAAAAATAGAAAAACTTAAAAAATATTTTATTAATTCATTTTCTTGCTTTATTAATATTAATATCAAAATATATAAAATAAAAACTTAAAACTAAAAAACATTATGTCTTCGTTAAATAATTCTCTTGCTTTTATCCATATCAAAATGCGTAAAAAAGTAAAAATACTTTCTTTTCGTTAATATTAAACAAAAAATCATGAAAAATACATTATTCGCATCATTTAGTCTACCATTTAAATTATCGTTATTTAATCATTATCCGCTTATTTTGTCTGTTTATTTATTCCATACTTATTTGTTTATTCTGTTTATGTTTAAATCCAAAGGAAAAACAGTAAATTTGTTGACTTCATGTCCTCAAGTCTAACTGCGCGAACTTTCGCATTTCATTAAAACTTAGGATAATTTTTCCTCAAGTATTCAACCTTTTCAAAATTTATGCCCCTTTAAGCAAAAACTTCGACATTAGGTCGTCGTATCTTCAAAAACCCGTCCGCATCCCTTTTCGGCCAAAACAATTTATTTTAATCAAGCAATCAATTTTAAATAAAACAGATATTTCAAAAGGTTCCTATAGAGTACTATAGATGCATTGGGTGTTAATACCTTCCCATTGTATAACCAACCCCCGAACCATAAGATCTCTTTTCAAAAACACTTTGTATTTTTATTATTACTTACATTGCATATTTAGGGTTTTATTTCGCTCTTTTCCCTTTTCCTTTGGAAACAATAAAGCGCGGTGGCGACTCTTGCTTTTGTGAGACGAATTAATCAATAATTCGATCTCCGATTTACCCCGCTACATTTTTTATCGCTACAATACCTACTCACTAATAGTAGGGTAGCACTTTCTAAAGGAAAAGAGGAAAAAAACGTCCCTTTCGAGTTAAAGTAGATAGTTGTTAGATACTTGCTTAAAAACAAACTTTTACACATACACAAAACACTTTCAAAAAACATTTTCAAAATGCTTTATCAACAATCTTGAGGACTGATACAAGAGTTATCATAAAGCAAATCCCTTACTATTGGCATTTCAAATACTTTTTCAAAAAACACACAAAGCACAAGGTATTTTCAGATGAGCCAGCATCTAAGAGCCCGTAGATAACTACAGATAGAAAGGGTGCTAACACCTTCCCTTTCCATAATCTGCCCCCTTACTCAGAAAACTCTTGAAATGTCTTTTTCTGTTATTTTCACCCTTTCCTTTGTTGGGTATAAGAAAAGTCGGTGGTGACTCTTGCTTACCGCAACATTTGTGAATACAAATGCAAAACCAGTATAACAGTCGGTTCTGCCACCGTATCACAGTAAGCAAAGTTTATAGTAAGACTTTGGGGCATAAGAATTCCATCCCTCTTGAGACTTATCTCAAATGGGTACGAGCTCGTGCTCAAAGCCTCATGATGCCATATCCGACTATCCTACCAATAGTTGTGGAGCTTGTTGCCAAAGGGGATGTTCCTTATAACATTCTCCATCCTAACATGCCTACCGATCTTGAAGAATTGCAGGGATCATGGATTCAACTCAAGGGGGAACGAGACACCTTTGAAGCTCGATTCTACCCAAGCGAGAAGGAAATTTCGGAACTCACAAGGCAACCTCACGAGGAGCGAAGCCTAAATGTATACATTGCACCAAAGAAGAAGAGCCCGTGGGAGACTTGAGTCTTTTGTTTTAGGAGTCTATTTTGTTGTCTCCTTGAGACCTTTGTGCTTTTTCATTGTAATCCCAAGGGGCAGTTGTAATCTTTGAACTTATTAATATAATTGTTGTGTTTGTTTCCGTTTTTTCTAGAAAATTTAAATCTTTTGAGGTCCTTGAAAACATTGCATCCACAAAGCATGCATCATATCATAAGCATTTTTTTCAATACAAGTTTCCTCATCTTTTTACTGTTTATTTCAGTATAAGATGGCTCTAGAGCAAACCGTCAAAGATCTGCAGACTCAACACGCACAGTTCAAAGATACTCTCCTCAACCTAGATAAATGTCAACAAGAAATGATGGCACTCCTTGCCACCAAGAAGAGGGTTGTTATTCTCAACATGGGAAGAAGGTTCAAGGGGTCCGCCTGACTCGCTCAAATAGAAGAGGCTTCTTCTAAGGAAGAAGGCAATCAAGAAGAGGAAGCTAGAAGCACTAGGGTTCAGGGTGGAAATAACCAAGTTACCCAGGACGAAGAATATTCCTAAGAGAAATACTCACAGGCGGATGAGAAGTACAAACAACTGCAAGACTGACTTAAGGCTGTAGAGATCCAAACAGTGCCTAGTCTAGACTTTGGAGATTTAGGTCAGGTCCCTGGGGCGGTCATTCCCTACAAATTCAAGGTTCCTGTCTTTGCCAAATACGATGGAGTCTTCTGTCCAAGGATGCATCTGAGATCTTATATCCATAAGATTCAACCATACACCATTGATAGGAAGTTATGGGTGTACTTCTTCCAAGAAAGCTTATCTGTAACACAGTTGGAATGGTTCTATAAACTTGAGGGAACAAATATCCATACCTGGGAAGATCTAGTTGTTTCCTTCTACGGACAATACCAATACAATGTTGATCTTGCACCAACTCGTGTGCAATTACAAAATATGACAATGGGTTCAAATGAAGGTTTTAAGGAGTATGCTCAAACATGGAGGGACCTGGATGGAAGAGTACAACCCCCATAGACTGACAGAGAATTAGTGGACATGTTTATGGGTACCTCAACTGGTCCATTCTTTAATTTTCTGATTGGAAGTTCCACTTCAGGGTTTACTGAATTAATCTTGACTGGTGAGCGAGTGGAAAGTGGAATCAAAATAGGAAAGATCCCCATGGCCTCAACCTATATTGTTGTAAAGAAACCATTTTTTGGTAAGAAGGAAACTAATGTTGTTTATGGACAAAGGAGTCATATTAAGAACGATCGTCATCAGTCGGTAGGAGTTGTATTAATTTCAAATCCAACCCCAGTTCAACGACCACAACAATCAAACAATCAACAAAGGCCTGATGTCTCGAGGAGGAAATTCACTAGAATCAACATGCCATTGACTCAAGCTTGATAACATCTGTTGAAGGCAAATTTGGTAACACTGCGGGACCCTCCTCCAAATCTCAATTTTGCCTCTCCCAAATATAACCTAAATGTGAAATGTGCCTATCATTCAAATAGTCTCAGCCATGACACCAACAATTGTTGGGCGTTGAAGAACAAGATACAAGATTTGATTGATAACAAGGTGATCGAGTTTGACACTCCGCAAACCCCTAAAGTCATTACTACTCCCATGCCCCGTCATGGTAAAGATGTCAATGCCATGGACGATGTCTCCTTTGTCTCCACCATGGATGATTTGAGTACTCTCTTATTGATTATTAAAAAGAATTTGCTGAGAGTCGGTCTATTTCCTAGCTGCCTTGAAAATTGTTACCATTGTGCTTCCCAAACCAACGCCTGATTGATAGCCATGAAATTTTGTTCGAGAAAACTCCATCCGTAAAAATTTTACCTCAACATATTTCCATAATCACCATTTGAAATATTCCTATTAGGATCACCTCTAATGACCCTATAAGGATTTCTGCTGAGCCAATAGTAGCTCCCTTGATCATGACTACACCGGGGCCAGTCCCCTATTCCTCCGACAAAGTCGTGCCTTGGAACTATAGGGCAGGAGTTTATTATCATGGTATCAATAAAGAGCCATGGATTAATGAAAATGAAGAGTCTGAAGTTACAAAAGTAGTTGGAACTAGTAAGGTCACTAGAACCAGAAGGATCTTCTCTCCGGAAACCTCTCCCCCAACAATTACTACAACACTTGTTCGCATTCCTGCTGCTAGACCAACTATTAACAATCGAGGTAAAGAGAAAGTTACTAACCCTTCCCTGACGGAGGCACCCCAAAAAGATGTTACCATTGAAGACCCATCTAGACAAGAGATGGAAGAGATTTTGAAGATCATCTGAAAAAGTGATTACAAAATAGTGTAACAACTAGGGAAAACACCCTCAAAAGTATCCATGATGTCCTTATTGTTATACTCTGAGACACATACCCATGCCTTGTTGAAGTTCCTTAAAAATGCCCATGTACCTCAAGAAACCATTTTTGATCAATTTGAGAACTGTGTTGCAAGCCTAACTTCTGATAATGACTTGGGATTTTCTGATGCAGATTTAACTCCAGCGGGGAAGAATCACAACAGAGCTCTCCACATTTCTATTGAATGCAAAGGTACCACTATGGTGCCTGTATTAGTAGATATTGGGTCCTCCCTTAATGTTCTACCTAAAGGAGCTTTGGATAGACTGGACTGTGATGGGTTGGTACTAGAACCTAGCGATATTATGGTAAGAGCATTTGATGGGTCAAAGAGGATGGTCCATGGAGAGGTTGATCTCCCGATCAAGGTGGGATCTCAAGTCTTCAATTCAACTTTCTATGTAATGGATATTCGCCCGACCTATTCATGCTTGATCAGACGCCCATGGATTCATGGGGCAGGTGCAGTTACCTCTACATTACATAAAATGCTAAAGTACCCAATAAAGGGGAGAGTTGTCACAATCTATGGAGAGGAAGAATATATGGTCAATCATTTGAACTCTTTCAAATACGTTGAAATGGATGGACAATTCATTGGAACCCCATGTCAAGCATTTGAGGTAGTCCATCCAATGATTTCTGTTGATAAAGCTACTATTCCTGAGGTCCCTAAAGACACACCAAGGATGGCTTCCTTGAAGGATGCTAGGGTTGTGGTAGAAGATGGTGGCTGCACTATCTAGGGAAAACTTCCTGACATCCCCTACAAATCTGATAAATTTGGATTGGGTTTTAATTCAAAGGCCCAGAAAGAGGTTCGACGTGCTCGTGCTGGTAGACCACCTCTTCCCATTAGCAACAATGAAGTCAATGCACTGGATGACATAGATAGTGATGGTGACTTGGACGACTGGATATTCCCAACTACTGATGGAGGGCTGAACAACTGGAAAATTAAATATTTCATCTCAATCTCCTTTAACCAGGAGTAATTGTTATTTCCTGTTTTCATTACTTTAAGAACTTTGTCTGTATAATTTCCGTCAAAACAATAACTTTAAAACATGTGCCTTGCCTGGGGCACAATGATCCATTTGTTAAGGATTTGTCATTTCATATATCATATGCTCATTTAATGAAAACATTGGACGATCTTGCATTCAAATTTTGTGCTCTTTGTCTTTCTTTTACTTTACAGCACTTTCAAATAGCCATGTGACCTTACACGCACACACATACATTTGCATATCCACGTCCACTCTGGATCTCACTGACAACAATTCTGCTATTGTCGTTTATGACTTTGAAAATCCAATCTATAAAGCCAAAGATGAAGGTGAAAAAGATTGTGAAATACCTAGAGAACTCGCCAAACTCCTGATATAAGAAGAAAAGGCCATCCAACCGCACGAATAATCGGTTGAAGTGATAAACTTGGGTACTGAGACAGATAAGAAAGAAGTCAAGATCGGTGCCAACTTGGAAGACAATGTCAAGAGCAGGTTGGTTCTCATGTTGCATAACTACGTTGATGTAGTCTCTTGGTCATATGAAGACACTTCGGGGCTCTATTCTAATACCATGGTTCATCATCGTCCAATGAAAGAAGGTTGTTCTCCAATCAAACAAAAGGTTCGTCGCATGCATCCTGAAATGTCTGAAAAGATCAAGGCTGAGGTAATGAAATAGTTCAATTTCTTGGCAGAGACGTTGTATCCCTAATGGTTTGCAAATGTTGTTCCAGTGCCGAAGAAAGACGTTATGGTCTGTATGGACTAGAGGGATTTAAATAGGGAAATCTCCAAAGATGACTTTGCATTACCACATATTGATTTCTTAGTTAACAAAACTACTCAACACAAAGTATTTTCCTTCATTTATGGCCTCTCGAGTTTCAACGAAGTCAAAATGGCGCCCGAAGACATGGAGAAGACTACTTTTGTCACGCAGTGGGGCACCTTTTATTATAAGGTCATGCCTTTTGGGATGAAGAATGCAGGCGCGACTTATCAGCGACAAAGGTATTAAAGTTGATCCTGCAAAACAAATCAATCCAAGAAATGCCAGCTCCTCGTACTGAGAAGGAGGTTAGAGGTTTTCTAGGACGACTAAACTACATTTCTCGATTCATCTCTCACTTGACAGCTACTTGTGAGCCACTCTTCAAGCTGTTGAAGAAAGATCAAGTAGTCATATGGAACAATGACTGCCAAATAGCTTTTGACAAGATCAAGGAATACTTGCAAGAAACACTAATCCTGATGCCACCAGATGAAGAAAGAAATCTGATCATGTACTTAATTGTGTTAAAGCATTCAATGGGGTATGTGCTGGGGTAGCATGACGAGTCTAGTCGAAAAGAGCATGCAATTTACTACCTTAGCAAAAAGTTTACCAACTCTAAAACAAGATATTCATTGCTCGAGAGAACTTATTGCACTTTGGCATGGGCTGCTCACCGACTAAGACAATATATGTTGACTCATACCACTCTATTAATCTCTAATATGGATCCCATCAAGTACATCTTCAAGAAGCGAACTCTCTCCGAAAGGATATCCCGATGGAAAATGACCTTAACTAAATATGACATCCAGTACACTACTCAAAAAGCAATAAAAGAAAGTATACTAGCAGACCATTTGGCACATCAAGCTGTAGATGATTACCAATCTATGAACTTTGAATTCCCAGATGAGAATATAATGTTGATTACAGATTGTGAAAATCTTGGACCGTATGAAGGACCTGAACAAGGACCCCAATGGACTATGGTTTTTTATGGAGCTTCCAATGCACTGGGTAACAGAATTGGAGTTGTGATCATTTCTCCCGAAGGTTTCCATACTCCTTTCACTGCCAGGCTTTTATTTGACTGTACCAATAATATGGTCAAATACAAAGCATGCATCTTGGGTCTCAATTCTGCTATTGACCTAAGAATCAAATTCTTAAGTTTATATGGAGACTCACCTTTGGTCATCAGTCAAGTTAAAGGATAATGGGATACAAAACATCCAAATCTTACCCTTTACAAAGATCTTGTGCTAACCCTGATCCCGTACTTTGAAGAAATCACCTTTGAACATATTCCGAGGAAAGAAAATAATTTGGTTGATGCTCTAGCTACCATGTCTTCTATGTTTAAGGTCAGATGGGACAACGAAGCTCCCCGAATTACTGTCGAAAGATTTGATGAACCGACGCACTGCTATGAGATTGACACTGAAGGTGTAGAGGAGAAGCCTTGATTTCATAAGTTAAAAAGATATCTCAAACCTCAAGAGCATCCTGAAGGAGCGCCAGTTAACGACAAGAAATTCTTGTGGAGGTTCTCAGCCAAGTTCTTCCTAAGCAACAGGGTCTTATACAAGCGCAACCATGATTCAATTCTACTCCGTTGTATAGACAAGAAGGAAGCAGAATAGATCATGGAGGATATGCATGAAGGTATCTTTGGTACTCATTCTAGCGAATACACTATGGCCAAAAATATTCTGAGAGTTGGATACTATTGTTCAACCCTAGAAACCAATTGTAATCACCACTCAAGGACTTGCCATAAGTGCCAAATTTATGATGATAAGTTCCATGTGCCTCTAGTTCCCTTGAATAACATGACTGCTTCTTGGCCATTTGCAATGTAGGACATTGACATGATCGGAGAAATCAAACCTACTGCCTCCAATTGACACCGTTTCATTCTTGTCACCATTGATTACTTTACCAAGTGGGTTGAAGAAGCTTCGTTTGCCTCAGTTACCAAGAACGTCGTGGCCCGACTCATAAAGCACAACCACATTGACCGGTATGGTATCCCTAAGAGGATCATCATTGACAATGGAACCAATCTTAACAATGCCATGATCACTGAACTCTGCACGCAGTTCAGGATCAAACATCACAACTCTTCTCCATACAAACCTAAGATGAATGACACAGTGTAAGCTGCTAACAAAAATATAAAGAAGATTATGCAAAAGGTTGTGGTGACCTATAAAGACTGGCATTAGATGGTACCATTTTATCTTCATGGCTATTGCACGACGGCACGAACATCAACTAAGGCAACCCCTTCTCTTTGGTCTATGGCATGGAGGTCGTCCTGACTGTCGAAGTTCAAATCTATTCTAAGGATTATGAAAGAAGCAAACTTAGATGAAGATGAATGGATTCAAACAAGGTTGGATCAGTTGAATTTTCTTGACAAAAAAAGGTTGGCTGCTGTTTTTCATGGTCAGATGTACCAGAAACACATGATCAAAGCTTTTAACAAGAAGATCAAGCATCGAGTATACCAAGCTGGTGACTTGGTAATAAAGTACATCATTTTGCCACAAGGATATCCCAGGGGAAAATGGACTCCCTCTTACGAAAGGCCATTTGTTGTTAAGAAATTATTCTTGGGCGGAGCTATGATGCTAACCACTATGGATGGCGAAGATTTCCTGCACCCTATAAACGCAGACATAGTCAAAAAATACTATGCATAAGAATGACCCACTAGGTTGACATACCTAGGAAAAAATAAGGGCATCCCTGTTGTACCCCAATTTTTCCCCCTAAGATTCCTCTATCATATCATATCAACTCAATCACAACAAGATCACACTAGGGTTTGGTTCTTCTCCTTATCTTTATCTTTGCTCATGGGGAATCATCAAGCACCTTGACTTGTATTTTGTGATCATCTATGTTTTGTATTGATTAACTTTTAAATAATAAATACAATGAGTGTTTTCCCTAATTGATGATATTATAGGTTAAAGCAAAACACATTCCACTAAGTTGATCTATAGGTTCATGAGTTTATTCTCATGCATTCTTCAACAAAGCTTCATTGAGATTCAAGCTTCATCATTGAAGATGTTTGGAAGTAATATCATTACAAAGTATATTATGATTCATCATGCCTCAAGTTGTAAAAAATAGTCCAAAGATGTAAGGGTTGATTGGAGAAGTTTGACCTAATTGGACAAGTCTTTCATTTCTTGATCACAAGTGCATATCTCCCTCAATTCTCAATATTTTGAAGTGGTTATGGTTTCCATGGTTTCTCAATATCATCCTCAACAACTTATACTTACATGACAAAAGTATTTGTGCAAGAAGTTTTGTCAAAAATTGAAAAGGTTTTCCAAGGCATTTTGTTGCTCTAGGAGCTAGGGTTTTGAACTTCTAAAGGCTATATCTTGCTCATATTTTGGTATTTTTGAGTTATTCCAAAAACATGCTTCTCTTCAAATGGTTATCAATAAATCACTTCAAAATTTTCAAGAAACTTTTGTATGCAGGATACCTAATGATGAAGAAAGATTCCAAGTCCTCTAGATAGGCCATCAAAATTCCTTATGTGACTTCAAAAGATCATAACTTGGAAAAAAATTATCTTCTTAAGCCTACTATTTTTCCACAATTATCTTAAAATGTGAACTTAAACTCTTCTTTTATGTGCTAAACTTGTAAATGGATGGAAGATGCTCTAAAGATGCAAAAGATTATAGGTCATTTCATGAATTTTCACCAACTTCACCAAGTCATAACTTTCTCAATTTTTGGAGTTTTTAAATGGTTCAAGTCTCAAACTGTCATTCAAGTGGTCTACTTCATTCCATCTTTTTTGGTCAAGATCAAATTTTTAAATTGAAGGCCATGTTTGGATGCAAAACATTATAGGTCATTTTGAAGAAAAAACTTAGAATTTTTCTAAGTACAAAAAGTCAATATCTTTTTCTCAACTTTGACTCATCACAACTTCCAGCTCAAGCATCCAATTGATTTTATTCTTTGCACATTGTAAAGTTTGTGATCTCATCTTTCCAATTCATCAAGAATCAAATCCTAAGGTTCCCTAAATCATGCACACCATGGATTCAAATATGGTACCTTGAAACTGAAGTTTTCTCCAAAGTCAAAATTTGAAATCCTTGATTTGGCCTCTAAACACAAAATTTCTGTGCATTTTTTCTTCTAATCATGTTTAATGAACTCCCAGAAATTATTATCACATTGAAACACAAGCTTTGGTTTAGTTTTGTGAGCAAAATAGAAGTCACAATTTTCATGTTTGCAACTTCACAAGATTTCTCTCCAAACATCGTCATTTCACACGCTTAAGCATTCCATTAGTTTCCCTATAAATAGAGGGTCATACCTCATTCATTTTCTCAAGCTTAGAGAGCCAGAATCACCCTATCAAACTTTCTCTTGAAGCCACTTTTATGCAACTTCGAATATGATTTTCTAGCTTTCCTCAATCCATTTTCTTTGTCAATTCATCATCCTTGAACCTCACTGAAGCTAACAGAAGAAGAGCTAAGCTCTAAGACATCCTAAATTGTGCTAGCGAAGTCAAGTTTTAGAGCTCTGAATTTGAACTTCAATAGGAATATTCCTTCACCAATTCTCTTAAACTTTGATACTGTAATGAAGCTCCCATCATTCTGATTCTAGTCGTAACATTTATTTTCAACTAGAAATGAGTTTTGGCCAAGAATTTTCAAATCCCTTTTCAAATATTTCCTTCCAAAATGACTGAGCTACACCTTACATAAATTGTTCGCGAGGGTACCATTGGAATTATCTTGAAGAGACGAAGCGAATGGTACTGGTCTCGAGCTGTAATTTTTCCATTTCAGAGACATGCAATTCGCGTGGCTGGAGGTTGAAGATGACCAACGTGTCATCTCTCAACCAATGATATCGTGCTATTTGTTTTTTTATTTTGATTTTAATAATCGATTCAGTGCTTTATTCACTAATGTCCATGATATGCACAGCGCACCAGATCCCCTAGATTTGATTACTAACACGTTTTGACATTGATCCAAGGTCTACATCTTTTTAGTTTTTTATTTTATTTTCTGATTTTATATTTTATTTGTTTTAAACTTCAAAAATTCATTAAAAAAATTCATTTTAACTTCAAAAAATCTGAAAAAATTCTAAAAAATACTTTTGATTTTTCTCTTCCTGATTAATATTTTTTCAGAATATTATTTTGTTTTTGATTTTTTTTCACTTTATTTGAATTGTTTTAAATATTTAAAAAATATTTTTATTAATTATTTAAATTCTGGAAAAAATATAGAAGGATTCAATGACCTCTTGACAAATATTGGTGACTTCATTTTATTTTTATTTTTGACTTTACTATTTTTCACAATTTTTGGTTTATTTTGCCTATTTCTTTTAATTTTAAAAATAGTTTCAGACTTTAAAAAATTACCAAAAATTTTATAAAAATATTTGAGCTCATTTCTGATTTTTCTATGGTCTTATTTAGTTTTTCTTAGATATTCTGAATATAGTTGCTATTTTTCCCTTTTATTTTCATTTAAAAAACCATTTTAAAAATCATTTTCTTTATTTTTAAATCCAATTTTATTTTTTACATATTCTGGTTGATCTTGGACTATGAGATTTTGATCATGAGCTTCATTAACATCATTGGATCTTGGGTGTTGAGTTTAACTCCACCAAAATGGATGGATGATTTTAATGATGATTTGATTAAATTTTTGGTTCAAATGTGGTTTAATTCTTATCCCGTCACTCTTCATCTTATCCTCTTCTTATTGTGTCACATGTTGTTAGAGCATGATATACATATAATCTCTCCAAACATATGACACATAAATTGCTATTGACCGGCCTAAAAATAGGTGTGACTTCTATATAAGTCCACTTACGATTGCTTAACATAGCACTAAATTTTTGTCTTGATTCGAGAAATGATCATTTGTGGCCCAAACCCATGTTTGTAAGCCCAAGTATGTTAGTTTGAATCCTTTGATCTAATAACCTTGAGATTCATTGTTAGGAGGCTTTGGTCTTATCAATCCTCTAATGAATCTTTATAAACTTTGGTCAAAGTGAATTACTTAAACATCGTTGATCATTTATGGTTACCTTGAGAATTTTAAATGAATGATATACTTGACAAAAAGCAAATGAAACTTATTATTGAGAGGCTTTGGTTTTATCAATCATTTAATGAGTTTCAAATGCAAGTTTCAAGATGGTCATTCAACTAACCTCTAATTTCTAGCAATTGACTTTATTTTGTGCTTTTACTTTATGCTTTTACTTTAAGCACATTTATTTTAGCATTTACATTTCATGCTATTTTTATCTTTGCTCATTTGAGCATTTACTTTTATGTCATTTTTATTTTGCTCCCTTAAGCTCTTCATTTCTTTTTGAATATACCTAATAATCAACTTGAACTAATTGGTTACTATCCTTGGCATTATGGAGTGATGGACTTCTTGGACTTAGGATTAGAGACATTGACCTACCTTGAGACCTTGTGACCTCAACTATTATTTTGTCTGGGACTCTTGGGGTTTACCCCAAGACATTGGGTTGTTTGTTTGCTTTGTGTGCATGTTATTATGATTATATGCTTTGTCTGTGATCGGGAATTCATCTGTATACAACCATTACTCTGCCGAATTTTTGTAAAGACTTAATGCAATTGAAGCTTAGTCTTCTTAAGATGTTTATTATATTTGCTTGTTTGGTTTCAATTTAAAGGATGGGAATTATACATTGACTCATTGTGTCAAGATTTGGCTTCTTGTTGGTTAGACAGTTCTTTTCCCTAGCTTTTACCTTATGCTTTAGGATAGTCCCTTCATCTCCTCCCATCTTCTTTAATTTCAAAAAATTTCCCCCTCCTTTTGAAAACTCTTCTTGTTTCTAAACTTGAACCGCTTTCACAATAAACTGGGACTTAGGTCCATGCATTTTCAAAACATTTCTTAATCAAACTTTAATTAACTTAAAAATACCTTGACATTTTTGTGAGAAGACTAAAATTCAATCAATCTCATTCAAACAATTTTGCCACTTTGGCCTTTTGCTTTAAAATTTTCTCAAAATATTAGACTCTTGTAAATCTTTGTAGTGATGTGAGCTATTATACTTCTATAGTATATAGTGAAGCGAGATATTTTCCACTTGGGTGTTGAGCGGGGCTTTGTTGATTTTAAAATCCAAGCCATATCCTCCACTTTGAGATTACGCAAATTCTCCTTTATCATAATTGTGGGTAGTAAGTATGTTCTTCCACTCGGATAAGACGATGATGTCTTGTCTATTAAAGTTAACCAACACACTTGTGTTTTAAAATTTTTAAAGGTGAACTACGAGTACCATGATCCTCTATTACACATAAGGTAGTACGTAGGAACTAAAGGTTTGCAACCGTGGCGGGTGCAAAAATAATAAAAAAATACTTCTTTTCTCATCTCCAACATCTATTTTTTATACAACTCTTATAGCCAAAATACACAGATTTTCAAAGAGGTTCCTGCGGAGTACCATAGATGTTTAGGGTGCTAATACCTTCCCTTTGCATAACGAACCCCCAAACTTAGATTCTCTACTCCTTTTTTGGGTTACTCGCTCTTTTCCCATTCCTTTGGAAACAATAAAGCACGGTGGCGATTTTTATTTGATCTGTGCGAGTCAAGTCAATCCAATGGCTTAGTCTCAATATTTCTACGGCTACAGAAAAAATGGTGACTTCACTGGGGAAAGACCGACCTATTGTTGGTCTATCCCTAAGTGGGTTGAGCCTATCTTTGTTTATTTATGTATGTGTTATTACTTTTTATATATTATGTGTTGTATATATGCTTGTCTGAATTTTCCTGGTTTTCAGGGTGCTTGGTGATTTCTCATAAATCCTCTACCCGTACTTGGGCAAACTTAAGATAAGACGGGCAGTATAGTCATGTTAACTTTGAGGGAGTAATCCTAAAAAAGGAGACATGAGATCCCCCACTTAGTGAAGGCCCCTTTGACTGTAGTTTCATTTACCGAGTAATTGGGAAGACGTGCTGCTTTTGACCTAGAAGCCTGCTGAAACTGAGAACCGTAGAACCTTTAACCTATCTTGGCCTTTTATGTGTAGGTCATAAGCTATGACGGAGTAATTCGGAAGAGGTTGTCACGTGATACTACGCTCGAACGAGTTTTTCCTGAGAATATTGCTAATCAACGAGTCAATCGGGACATTGGTAATATCCGAAGGAAGGATGTAGACTCTGGGAACCTCTTAGAACCTTGTTCGAAAGGTAATAAACTTTTAGATCATACCATGATGGTAGTACCTTTGACCTCATGCTCGTGATATCAAACCTATGAACCTTATGTTTGTGATCTTGTGTGTGATTGTTCTGTCATGCATTCATGCACCCATGAGCATCCTTTAAAACATTTTGTTTCAAGGGACTTAAAAGTTGACTCTTTGCGAATATATCAAGTGCTTTTTGACTATGGATTCTGGAAAAATAAAGACTAAGAAGTACAGTGTCAAAGATCCTAAGATAGATGAGTCGATGAGTCTGATTCCCGAGATCGAGAGTTCTACAGATTTTAGGAGAAAGTATGGGTCCATCATTTCTATTATGAAGCTCAGGATGAAGGAGGATATTCTCTCGACTTTGGTATCGTTCTATGATCTGATGTATCGATGCTTTACTTTCCATGATTATCAATTGGTGCCTACATCGGAAGAGTATTCTTATCTAATGGGTTTACCTATTACCGATCGTGTTCCTTTTACTAGTTTAGAGGGGGAGCAAAAATCTCATGAGATTACTGCTTTGATCCATTTGGGGAAGTCTGAGGTTGAAGCCCACAGGACTACCAAGGGGGGGATTAGAGGATTACCCGCTTAGTTCTTCTTATATAAATCTCGCTATTTTGCTAGGATGAAGAGTATGGTTGCTTTTGAGGCCATCTTTGCTCTACTTGCTTATGGGTTGTTCTTATTTCCCAATGTCGACAAGTTTGTGAATATCAATGCCATTAGGATCTTTATGATTGGGAATCCAGTTCCTACATTATCGGGTGATGCTTATTACTCTATTCATCTTCAAGATTCTTACCATGGAGGGATGATCACTTGTTGTACGCCTTTATTATATCAGTGGTTTATTTCTCACTTGCCTCGGTCTGATGCTTTTTGGGATGTCAGGAAGGAACCTCGTTGGGCTCCAAAGATTATGGCCCTCACTCATTCACATATATTTTGGTACCATCAGGCTTACCATGATGTATAGATTGTTGACAATTGTGGTAGTTTCCCCAATGTACCTCTTCTTGGTACAAAGGAAGGAATTAACTACAATCGCGTTCTTGCATGACGACAGCTTTGAAATCTGATGAGGGATAAGCTAAATAGTATTCATCTGAGTGGTTTCTTCCTTAAAGAGGGAGAGGTTCATAAGAAAGCTAAAGAGGAGATTGTGAATGTAACGCCTGTTAGTTTAATTAATTATTTAATTAAATTATTTTTGGATTATTTGTTGAAGTTGTGAGATGTTGTGGATTGTTGATATAAGTTGTTAGATTATTATTATTAATTAATTAGTTGACTAATAATGATAACAATGTTGGAATTAATTGTATTAGTTGTTGTGCTTGTTTAGGTGATATAAGTAGTATAAGGGGGTGTGAGAAATTAGGCCCAATAGACGTAAGTCTATTATTATTGAGTTTAGTTATAATAATAGAAAAATAGGTTTTTGTCAAGAAAAAAAAGAATAAGGGTTGGAAAAGAGAAAACGAACGTAGAAGTTACAGAGAAGAGGAAAAGAGGCAAAACGGGATTCGGTTGGAAAATTGTATAGCAACCTTCAATCCAAGGTAAGGGTGGGGTTATGAATCTATAATTGGGTATATGATGCATGTTATGTGGGAATTGGGTTGTTTGGAATTTTTACTGTATGTGATGGTTGTATGAATAAATTGTTGTTTGGCATCTGTGATAATTGTGCTAACATTATAGCGATTCGATCGATGAACTGAGTGTTGGAATTTGTTATGTATTGATGTGGGTACAATTATTATATTGTTGTTAATAGTTTTTGTGTTGGTTTGAGATCAATGGAATGGAAAGAATCACTGATTGCGAGAAATTTGGAACGAATTTGCAGAATTGCAACTGGAATTTTGAACATGTGCCGAGCGGCACATGTGTTGATAAAGGGTGTCGACCGACACCATGATTTTGTGCCGAGGGGCACGGTTTTCATGCCCAGAGGCATGGATCCCAATTACAATATCTCCTTTAGGTGTTTTACTGTGTTTATTCTGGGTGTCTGTTCATTTAGCATGTTATTGCAGGAATGCATGTAACAGGCTTAGGAAAAAGGATGAATACCATTAGAGGTTATTTATTAACAACAAAAGTGATAAATTGATGAATTAGTATAAGTATAGCAAGTAATATTAATGAGTAGCAGAGTTATTAAATGTTAGCAGAAAATTAGTAATTAGCAGACAATGTAATGAAAATTGTTGGTAGCAGTGATTTATGAAAGTAATAGTAATAGATGTTTAGCAAGGATAACTATTAAATTGCATAATTAATAACTGATGTAGTTTTAGGTGCAGAACTAGATGTAAATAATAGAAGTATTAGTACCCAAAATATATTAGAAGTAAAGGTAATTTAAGTAGCAGGAAAATAATAGTTTCACTAATTTAGCATAAAACTATTAATGAGGCTTATGGAAGAATAATTTAGTAGAAGTATTTTAGTAGGACCATGTTAATAATATTATTGGCATGTGTAAGTTGTGGTGTTGTTATTATTAATTGTTGAAGTTTCAGGTGGTGGTGAGTTATGTTGTATTACATCTATAATTGGCAATAATTAAGTTGTAGGCTTATGGTCAATGTTGAATTAAGTTGAATTGTTAAGTTGTAGGCTTATGGACAATGTTGAATTAAGTTGAATTGTTAAGTTGTAGGCTTATGGCCAATGGTGAATTAAGTTGAATTATTAAGTTGTAGGCTTACAGCCAATGTTGAATTAAAGTTGAATTGTTGTTGATGATATAGGCTTATGGCCAACGTTGATTTATGTTGAGTTGTTGTTTGTCGTTGTTGTTGCTACAATCATGTTGTGTCGCATACATCACATATCAAGTTGGAGCAGATGCTAGTTAAGTTGGCCTGGATTGGAAAAATATTAAGTTGAAGGCTTATGACTTATTGATGCCTCTATTAATTGGGAATTTCTAAGTTGGGAGTTCTGCTCCGTTTCTAAGTTGGGAGTTCTGATCCATTTTTAAGTTGGGAGTTCTGCTCCGCTGGTACCACATGTATATGCAAGTAATAAGTTTCATTTCACGTTGCATATTGAGTTGTCGTGTTGATGAATTAATTATTATGTTTCGTTGATGTTTTATTGTGATTGATGTAGTTTAAACTTGTTAAGTGGTGATTTTTCATAGACTAATTCTAATGTAAAATCATCATACATCTGATTATATTGTTCAATATCTCACCCCTTATGTTTTAATGTTACCCCGATGTTCGTAACGTGCAAGTAATCTAGATTGAAGACTGTTTAACTTCAGTAGTTCGAGTCAGCGTCATTGCTCTGATACATAACACTCGGGGGGGATGAATGATTGTTGTTTTATTATTATTATTATTTCAGTTGATTGAACCTTAAGTTGTTGTTTGCTAAATACTTATTATTTAAAGTTGTTTAGTTGGACAAATATGATATTTTAATTTAAGTTGAATATTTGATTTCACTGCGTAGTTATGACAGTTGCTGTTTTAAGAGATTAAAATATGTCACTATTGGTTCATTCTAGTTTAATGTGTTATGCATCTGCAATGAATGTCATTGTTTTGAGTTAAAATTGTAGCATCCTGATTCGAATTTTCGGAAATTTTACAACTGATTTTTATATTAATTATTGGGTAGAATTGGGGTGTTACAAGTTGGTATCCGAGCAGGTCGGTCCGTTCGACCAAGTTGTTGAGTCAGTAGGTTAGTGTGACAGTTGAAGATTGTCAATGTGTTGTCTCTTAGTACGTGACATATATGCAACATGTTGTCAGTACTTGTTGATTTTCTAATCGATTGTATGCAGGATTTGGAATGAAGGCAAGTGCGGAAGAAGCTTTGCTTCTCAGATATGTTTCGGTTGTAAGATGTTAGTTCAGTATGCTGATGATGGCAACAGTGCAAGTATTGTTGAAGTTTTGTTATTTCTCGAATCCGAAGATGACATGGATTCAAGATTTTGTTTGTTAATCAAGTTGGAGCGTCTTGAGGGGGGATGATCAGACCTTGTTGATGTTTACTTCTCGGAGGATGAGGAGAAATGTAACGGTTGTTGTTATATGAGTAGAGTGTAAGTCCCTGATGTTTCTGAAGGTGATTGTTAAGTAACAAGGATAATTTTTTGAAGATGGAATTTAGAAAGTTGTGATGTTTCAGCGTTGCTGGTAGACTGTGAAGTCGTTGATTTGGGTAGCCCTTGCGTAAGATGTCGATGTTTAAACGGTGATAGAGTGACAGAGTGTTGTAGACCTTATCATGGGATCCTTGTGAGTGATTGTAAAAGTTGTTGAAGTTGTTAGAATGTTTTGAATCTCCAGTCGGAGTCGGAAATGCAAGGAGATGAGTACGATTTCAAGAAATAAGAATGGTAAGTGTTGGTACTGGTACAAAGAAATTATGTTATAATGTTATCGTAAGATGTGTAATAGTATGTCGTTGCATGACGTCGGTGTTTGCATTTTTGGATAACTTTGGAAATTCATATCTTGTGCTCTGAGTATTAGATTGGTGTTCCATTTGAACCTATGAGGAGATAGAAATATATTATATCAGATGAAAGTGTTTTCAAATATGGTTGATGCATTCCCATATGGAGGAACTCTAAAGTAGTTTACAAAACTAGAGGCTTTTTAGGCATAAATGATTATTATCGCAGTTGTCCGAGACGAGTTCAAGCATAATATGTTGTTGGCGAATAAGTTGAGAAATGATATGTTCGGAATTAAAAAGGATAGTCGTTCATCATTTCAAGTATGGGATGTTGCATATGAAGAAAGTTTTGTAGAACTAAAGAAAAGATTAACGAAAGCTCTGGTATTGGTTTTGCCTAATCCAAGTGAGTCATTTGTAGTGTATTATTAATGTGTCTAAGATGGGACTTAATGGTGTGCTAATGCTTAATGGACAAGTTGTTATTTGTGCTTCTAGACAATTTGTAGTTCATGGAGGAATTATTTTACGTGTGACTTAGAGTTAGCAGTGGTGGTGTTTATGTTGAAGATTTGGAGACATTATCTTTTTGGTTCTAGATTTTAAGTATTTAGAAACCATAAGAGTTTAGAGTATTTATTTGATTAGAAGGGATTGAATATGAGACAACGAAGATGGTTGGAGTTGTTGAAAGATTATGATTTTGGTTTGAATTATCATCCAGGTAAAGCTAATGTAGTGCCTGATGCTTTAAGTCGAAAGACTTTACATATGTCTGCAAAGATGGTTAAGGGATTGGAATTAAGTGAACAGATCAGAGATATGAGCTTAGTTTGCAAAGTGACACCGAAGAGTGTTATGTTGGGGATGTTGAAGATTAACAATGGTGTTCTGGACTGTATCAAAGAAAGAAGTTAGATGTGGAATTGGTAGATTCGGTAGTTGGACTCGATCAATCTAAGAATGATGATTTCAAGTGAGATGCATAGGGTGTGTTGAGATTCCGTAATTGAATTTTCATTTCTGATGATGCGGAGATGAAGAAGGTAATTCTTGAGTTGGAGGATACTTAACCTTCGTGTGAGGCTAAATGAGTGTAATGTGGACCATGTAATATGTTGGGTGTTTGTGGCTCATCGACAAAATCGAATGAGAGGGAAATTGTGGGAGTATTTGTAAACCTCATTGGTGATTATTGGATTATGGTGCTTTAGGTGACTTGAGTACAAGTTCTAAAGGAACAATACTATAGTTTGGTAATAATGGTTTATACTCCATTATGGTTGTCGTCTATCTATTGACAAATTGAAGAACTGATCACCCTTAATCTCTTGTTGATAGTAGACGAAATCGTGTTGGATGGTATAGACTTGTCTTTCTATCTTAACAGTGTGTAAAGTGATTGATGTTATATTGTGATGATAGTCGCTCACCAGTTTATGTGAATTAATAGAGGAGTGGCTAGGAAAGAGTTGAGATGTACTCAACAATTTGGAGTAGCGGGTTTTTATGCGAGCTAACGTCGCAAAGTGAAAGATTTAGAATATCAAGTGAACAACGATTTTATGGTGGATGTTAAAGAAGTCTGAAACTAGATTTAAACTTGTAAATCGTATAGTTGATGGAAATTTTAATAAGGACGGTAACTTAAGATAGATGATCTGAGTTGCATAGCTAGAGCGTTAGAAGAGATGTACTACATATCAGGAGCCTATGGGAATGATATGTCCTGATCAACATGTTTGAATTGGAGGATTGTTGATATAAACATGATATGTCAGGATACTATGTTTTCTGGTAAATATTTGCTGATTTATAAGGATATTATTATGTTTGTTGGTCGATGGTGAGTTGCGTGTATATTCGTTGAGTTATACTGTTAAGTTAACGTTATAAGGATTTTGTTCCCGTTGTTGTGATTTTGTTGTTGGTTACCATAAAGGATGAATAGTACTCCATAATGTGACGAAGTTGATTATGTTGGCTATGTTGATATCACTATGAGGGTGATACGACGATATGAATAGAGTTGTTGATATTTTGTTGATAATTGACATTATATATATATATATATATATATATATATATATACATGAGAATGAAATTGTGTATGTGTTTTGGTGTTGAAGATGTTGCTAAGATAATAATATGATGATGTATATCCAAGTATAAGTGCGTTATGTTTGTTACTACTTTAAATATTGATATGTCAAGATATTGTTAAAGTGGTTGATAAGTTGTTAACAATTATGTCGCGAAGGTGTTGAATGATTAGCATGTATGTATTTGATTTAAATCCTGTTGAGTTATTGTTGTGTCGAGAAGTAGTGTTCGAAGTGTTGTCAGACGCGACTTGGGGATCAGAGAATGAGATGCAAAATTCATGTTAAGAGTGGTAGTATCGGGTAGATTTTTAAGGACGAAAATATTCTAAGTGGGAGATAATTGTAACACCTGTTAATTTAATTAATTATTTAATTAAATTATTTTGGGATTATTTGTTAAGGTTGTGAGATATTGTGGATTATTTGTATAAGTTGTTAGATTATTATTAATTAATTAATTAGTTTATTAATAATAATAATAATGTTGGAATTAATTGTATTAGTTGTTGGGCTTGTTTTGGTGATAGAATTAGTATTAAGGGGGTGTGAGGAATTAGGCCCAATAGACATAATTCTATTATTTTATAGTTTAGTTATAATAATAGAAAAATAGGTTTTTGTCAAGAAGAAGAAGAAGAAGAAGAATAAGGGTTGGAAGAGAGAAAAAGAACGTAGAAGTTACAGAGAAGAGGAAAAGAGGAAAAGCGGGATTGGATTGAAAAATTATAGAGCAACCTTCAATCCAATGTAAGGGTGGAGTTCCGACTCTATAATTGGGTATATGATGCATGTTACGTGGGAATTGGATTGTGTGAAATTGTTACTGTATGTGATGGTTGTATGAATAAATTATTGTTTGGCATCTGTGATAATTGTGCTAACATTGTAGTGATTCGATTAATGAATTAAGTGTTGGAATTTCTTATGTATTGATGTAGGTACATGGGAATGGAAAAAATCACTAATCTCAAGAAATTTGGAACGAATTTGCAGAATTGCAACTGGGATTTTGAACATGTGTCGGGCGACACATGTGTTGATAAAGTGTGCCGACCGGTAACATGCTTTTGTGCGGAGGGGCACGATTTGCATGCCGAGAGGCATGGATCCCAATTACAGTATCTTCTTTAGGTGTTTTGCTGTGTTTATTCTGGGTGTCTACTACCTTAGCATGTGATTGCAGGAATGTAGCAGGCTTAGGAAAAATGATGAATAACATTAGAGGTTATTTATTAACAACAAAAGTGATAAATTGATGAACTAGCATAAGTATAGCAGGTAATATTAATGAGTAGTAGAGTTAGTAAGTGTTAGCAGAAAATTAGTAATTAGGAGACAATGTAATGAAAATTGCTGGTAGCAGTGATTTATGAAAGTAATAGCAGTAGATATTTAGCAAGGATAATTATTAAATTCTAGAATTAATAACTGGTATAGTTTTAGTTGCAGAACTAATAGTAAATAACAAAAGTATTAGTACCCAAAATATATTAGCAGTAGAGGTAATTTAAGTAGCAGGAAAATAATAGTTTCACTAATTTAGTAGAAAACTATTAATGAGGCTTATGACAAAATAATTAAGTAGAAGTATTTTAGTAGGACCGTGTTAATAATATTATTGGCATGTGTAAGTTGTGGTATTGTTGTTATTAATTGTTGAAGTTGCAGGTAGTGGTGAGTTATGTTATACTGCATCTATAATTGGCAATAATTAAGTTGTAGGCTTATGGGCCATGTTGAATTAAGTTGAATTATTAAGTTGTAGGCTTATGGATAATGTTGAATTAAGTTGAATTGTTAAGTTGTAGGCTTATGGCCAATGTTGAATTAAGTTTAATAATTGAGTTGTAGGCTTACAGCCAATATTGAATTAAAGTTGAATTGTTGTTGATGTTATAGGCTTATGGCCAACATTGATTTATGTTGAGTTTTTGTTTGTCGTTGTTGTTGCTACAATCATGTTGTGTCACATACATCGCATATTAAGTTGGAGTTGATGCTCGTTAAGTTAGCCTGGATTGACAAAATATTAAGTTGAAGGCTTATGCCTTGTTGATGCCTCTATTAATTGGAAATTTCTAAGTTGGGAGTTCTGCTCCGTTTCTAAGTTGGGAGTTCTGATCCATTTTTAAGTTGGGAGTTCTGCTCTGCTGGTACCATATGCATATTGTTGTACCCCAATTTTTGCCCCTAAGATCCCTTCACCATACCATGTTGATTCAATCACAACAAGATCACATTATGGCTTTTGGTTCTCCTCCCTGTCTTTAGCTTTGCTCTTTGAGGAATCACCAAGCACCTTGACTTGTTTTCTTTTGTGATCATAAATATTTTGTCTTTATTTTCTTTTTAATTAATGAAATGAAATGTTGGTTTGTCTTACTTGTTAATAAAGTAGGTAAAAGCAATGAGGCTTAGCAAGTTGTCCATGGGTTCATGAGTTTATTTCCATTCCCTACTCAATAAAGCTTGAGAATTCCAAACCTCACCATTGAAGTTGTTTTGGAATAAATGGTATGGAAAGGTTTATCTTGTTTCACCACATTTAAAATTTATCAAGATTTATTCAAAAGCACAAGGGGTGGATTGAAGAAGTAGTCATGTTTGGACAAGACTTTGTTCCCCTTTGTCACAAGTGCATATTTCTCTCAATTCTCAAGATATGGAAGTGGTTTTGGTGGCTATGAGTTCTCATTATCATCCTCAAAAACTTCTATTTACAAAGCAAAAGTGTTGGTACAAGAAGGTTGTTCAAAATTATCAAAGTTCCTCAAAGCATTTTCTTGATCTATAAGCTAGGGTTTTGAAATTCAAAGAAGTATATCTTGCTCATCTTTGTGTATTTTTGAGTGATTCCAAAGACATCCTTCTCATCAAAGGGTCATTAACAAATCAATTCAAAATTTTCAAGGATTTTTCATGTGGAAGAAACTTGATGATGAAGAAAGAGTACAAGTCCTCCAGATGAACCCCCACTTTCCTATGTGTGACTTCAAATGATCATAACTTGGTCAATTATTATCACCTTTAGCCCACTCTTTTTCCAAAATTATCTTGAGGATGTGAACTTTATGACTTCTTTTATGTGCAAAGTGAAAAACTGGATGGAAGATGCCCTAAGGATACAAAAGATTATAGGTCATTTCATGATTATTTGCCAACTTCAACAATTCATAACTCTCTGAATTTTTGGAGATTATAAGTGGTTCAAGTTTCAAAATGTCATTCAAGAGGTCTATTTCATAACATCTTTTTTGGTCAAGAGCAAATTTCAAGTGGAAGGCCTTGTTTCGATGCAAAACATTATAGGTCACTCTTGAAGAAAAATTTGGAATATTTCCAAGTATGGAAAGTCAACCTTTTTTCCCCAACTTTGATTCAATGCAACTTTCAGCTCAAGCATCCATTTGATACAATTCTTTTTCCATTGCAAAGCTTGTAATCTCATCTTTCTAAAGAATCAAGAATCATGCCTTAAGACCCCTTGAGCTGAGAATGCCATTGGATTGAACTTGGTAACTTGGAACTAAAGTTTCTTTATAAGTCAGAATTTAAAATTCATGTTTTGGCCTCTAAACATCAAATTAGCACGCGTGTGTGATCTAAACATGTTTAACCAAGTTGCCAAAGTGGATTAGAGCCTTAAAACGCAAGGATAGTATGAGTTTTAATGCAAATGAGATCACACTTTGCTCGTGCATTGGGTTCACACGATTTCCCTCCAAACTTCATCATTTCACACGTTTGAACATTCCATTTGATTCCCTATAAATAGAGGGTCATCCCCCATTCATTTCCTCAAGCTTTGAGATCCAAAAACACTATGTCAAAACCTCACACGAACTTCAAATTTTTGAAATCAGTTTCTGAGATTCCAGCCTTTTCTTCCAAAATTCTTTGCACATTCATCTTCCTTAAGCATTATACAAACTCTCCAGCACTTAAACCAAGCAAAGCGAGCTATAATTCAAGCTACAGAATTCCAGTTTTAGAGCTTCTTTCTTGAATTTCGAAAAGGTAGAATTCTCCACCATTTGGATCCAAATAAAGCACTAACATGTTCTACTCCTTCCCCTGATTCTTGTGTTTCTTACAATTTTTAAATCCATTAAGAATTGAGAGAGAAATCTCAAATTTAAGGTGCTCGCTACTTTCTGGGTTTTTGACTCATATCTCTTTGCATACCTTATATAAATTTGGCGCGATGGTGGTGTTAGGATCGTCTTGAGGAGATGAATCCAATGATACTGGTCTAGGATCCTAGTTTTTCCATTTGAAAGATCTCACAAAATCTCCATTGTAGGGTGGTTGGAGATTGAAGACGATGACATGTCTCGTCTCAGCCAATGATAGCGTGCCAAACATTTTAATTTTATCGGTTGCCCTTTTTCTGGTCCCATGCGCATCTTACTAAGGTCCATATCAAGCACAGCGCGTCTGGTCCATTGGATTAGCTTACTAACACGTTTTGACTATGATCTGATGGCCCATATCTTTTTGGTTTTATTTTATTTTATGATTTTATATTTTAAATGGTTTAATTTTCAAAAATTCATAACTCTTTTATTTTTTATCCAAAATTAATGAAAAAATTCACAAAAATACTTTGAATTATTTCTGATCTTATGACTATTTTTTCACATTTTTATTTTGAAATTTGATATTTTATTTTATATTTTTTGCATTATTTGCTTCCTTTTAATTACTTAAAAAATATTTTCTGACATTTTTTAATTCTAAAAAATTTCATAAATATCATTTTACATATTTCTGACTTTTTGAATATTTTATGGAATTTTATATTGATGTTTACTATTTTTGATATATTTCCTATTTGATTGAGCAATTTTAATTAGCTTAAAAATAGTTTCTGACTTTAAAAACTTACCAAAAACTTTATAAAAATATTTGAGTCCATTTCTGATTTTTCTATGGTCCTACTTATTTTTTCTTGATTAGTTTGAACATAGTTGATATTTTCTTTCTTATTTCCTTTTTAAAACCTTTTTAAAACCTTTTTTTAATGTATATATTAAATGCAATATTATTTTGTGATTATTTTCTAGCTGATCTTGGGTTGAATTTTTTATCATGAACTTTGTTAACATTACTGGATCCATGGTGTTGAGTTTAATTCCATAAAAATGGATGAATGATTTTAATAATGGTTTGATTAAAATTTAATTCAAATGTGGTTTGTATTCTTTCCCACGCCTCTTCATCTCATCGCTTTCTTATTGCACTAAGTGTTATTAGAGCATGATCTATATATCATGTCTCAAAACAAATGGTGCATAGATTTCTATTGACGAGCCTCAAAATAGGTGTGACTTCTATATAAGTCCATTTACGATTGCTTAACATAGCGCTAAATTTTGTCCCGATTCGAATAAATGATCATTCGTAGCCCAAACCTATATTTGCAAGCCCAAGTATGTTAATTTGATCTCTTTGATCCAATAACTTTGGGATTCATTGTGTGGAGGCTTTGGTTCTACCAATCCTCTAATGGATCTACAACACTTTTGGTCAACGCGGATCACTTAAACATCGTTGATCATTAAAGCGTATTTGTGAGAATTCCAAATAGATGATATACTTGACAAAAAGCAAACGCAACTTGTTGTGTAGAGGCTTTGGTTCTACCAATCCTCTAATAAGTTCCAAATGCAAGTTTCAAGATGGTCATCCAACTAAACACTAATTATTAAATTGTTCTACTTTATGCTTTTATTTTTTATGCCTTATGTACCATTTACTTTAAGCATTACATTTCATGCCATTTTTATTTTTGCTCACTTGAGCATTTACTATTCTTGTTATTTTTATTTTGCTAACTTGAGATTTTATTTTTTTAAGACACCTAATAATCAACATGAACCATAAAAAGCTTTAATGATACTTGGACTATTTGGTTACTATCCTTGGAATTATGGAGTTTTGGACTTCTTGGACTTAGGATTAGAAACCTTGACCTATGTTGGAGACCTTGTGACCTTAATTGATATTTTGTCTGGGGTTCTTGAGGTTTACCTCAAGACATTAGGTTGTTTGTTTATTTTGTGTGCAAGTTATTGTGATAACATTCTATTTTTGTGTTGTACTCCAGAATTTTCCCTCCCATTTTACTCAAAACATACTCATTGAATTCCCCAAATTGCCCAAGGATTGATCAGATAAATGCTCTCCTAAGACAATGAACCTCAAACTAGGGTTTCCATTTGCATCAAGATGGATGAAATCCAAAGGTCTCAAATCTTCTCCATGGTATAAATATGTTCTCAAGATCATCCATGTCAAGTTTCATGCCTTGCACAAGAAGTTTGCTCAGTCAACTGCTCAAATGCCTGAAAATCAATTATACTAGGTCAAAAGTCAATTGTGGCCCACATACAGTCAAACCCAAAGATTTTTGGTAAACCTCAACATTTTGAGGTGATAACCATCATTTAATCAAGGGTTGATCATTATTCCCCAAGGAAGGCTCTTAATTCATCAAAACTCAAAAGTTACTAAATTAGGATTTTTCAGGAAAAGTCAACCAAACTTTGACCAGGCATAACTCTCTCATACTTTATCAGAAATTTCTCATCCAAGGCTCATTTTGAAGAGAATAAAATTCCCTACAACTCATCTTCATCTCTCAAGTCCAAGAAATGCAACCACGGAAAGATATGAATTCAGACATTATAGGTCATTCCAAAAAGTCAACAAAAACACCTTTTGGGTCAAAGCTCCTTACCTGAACATGGAAGATCCACTTGAGATAAAACCAAATAGGTTGCTTAGGGGACATCCTAAGATTTCTAAAAAGTTAAAGAAAACCCTCATAGGGTCAAAATTGAGAGAGATATGCATTGTTAAAGTTGTCCATTTTTGGAAATTTGCCCAAAATCAACAATGCTCAAAATTGCATTTTTTTCCACATGGGCCCATCTTTTCAAGATTGAATCTCAATCCTAGCATGGTCCACGACCTATGGGACCCCCATTCATTATTCACTCATTTATTTAATTTATTTTGATGTTTATTCATTTTAAAATCAAATAAATTTAAATAAAATCAAATTAAATCAAAATAAATCAAACTTACAGAATGAGATTTGTTTTGCATTGAATTGTAGATCATGCAAGCTGTATAACCTCAAGAAAATCGTACCAAGTCATAAAAAAGAGGAAATCTCCAATTTCGGAAAGATTGGAATCAAAACTTCAAGACCATTATTATTTGGATTCTTGCCAAAAATATTAACCTAATTGGATTCAATACATATACTGAAGCTTGGTGAAACCTAAAAAAAGGAGAATTTTTGTGCGCAGCCTGCCTCCAAAGCAAGAAACAAAACTTAAATTTTTTGTCAAAAACTGCAGACCGGATCTTCCTCCATAGACCAGTTCAAAGCGTTCTAAAGGTTAAATCATACTCCTGGACGTCCATTGGGGCGATAGAAATCATTATCAAGGCCTGAAGCATCAAAAAACTCGCGCTAGAAAAATCACAGTTTGCTCATATTTTTGAAAGTGATCTTTGCAATTCACGCATGATAAATGATTTATAAGTATATATTCATGTTTGTATCATCCTTTAGAATATGTTTGCATATTTAATTGCATGTGTTGATAACTGTATGATGAAATACCATTGTTAGGGTTTGAGGTTGCTTTTTAGGGCTTTGCGTTTCAGGAAAAATCAGGGCTAAAGATGGATATTATTGCATTCAGGAGATCAAACCCAATTGATCTGTGTAATTGGATTTGATTTATGTTGCTTGAATATGATTTTTGAGGATTGCGGGTTTATAGAAATGGACGTGTCCGTAGGTACAGCCCTGGGTCTAAAATGACAGTTTCGTTGAAGAAGATGAAGGCGTGCCAAGGCGTTGGTGGACAATTTGAATCTCGCGCGTTTTTCCTATAACCTTGATTCATTATTCAATATATTATTTGTTGTGTGTTTATGTCAACGAATAGAAAGTTGGTTCAGTGGTGCAAGCGAAGGGTCTTAAGGAGTTCATGTGTAGGAGGTCAGGGGTTTGATCCATGTCTCCTACATTTTATTTTCCCTAATAATTTTTTGCAGATCATGTGCCTTGGGTTCCAGCGTGTCTACCATACGCCCTACAAATCCAACCAGTGGATCATCTTCAGACCCAGATCTAGCGCCCAGTGGAGAGAAGTCCATGATGCACCTTCAAACATGGCCAGCACTGGATGCAAGTGCAGGGTGGGCTTGCAAAAAAATCTAGGCTTGAAAATTCTAGTTCATACCCCCAGCTTGCTTCATCACCCCAGGCCCAAATCTTCCTTTTTTCTTTTATTCTTTTGTTATTTCTTTTAATTTATAATTTTAATTATTTTCACCAAAAATATTTTTTTAATTAAATCATAAAAATCAGAAATTCAACAAAAAAGTTAGGTTTAGTTTTTTTTTTATATAATAAAATATTTAATTAATTAGCTTAATTAGATTAATTCAAATTCTTTTTTGTAATTAAAATCCAATATAAAATTAGGTTAACTTTACTACAAATTTATTTTCTTAAATTAAATTTAGATTTCTAGATTGTTTATTTTTTTCGTAATAAATTAATAAACCACCAAAAAGATTTTATTGTTTACTTAGAATACTTTTTTAGGTTTTTCTTAAACGTATGATCTCGTTTCGCGCGTGTTATTTTATTTCTCGCATTTTTTTTGTATATAATATAACTGATTATGGGATGTAATAGGCTAGGTTTAAAATCCCACTTTTTATTTCTTGTACCTTTTATGTAAATGTCCCAAAGCCATGTAATAGCATAGATTTACGATTCTCGCACTTTATATATTAACTGTTACTAATTAGGTATGTATGACAAGACTGTAAATTAAAATGTTAGCTCACGTAATAAAGAAGATAAAAAATAACTGAATCAAGCACACTTGCACATGCTCACTCCTAGGGTTTAGCCCACTTGGTTGCCTCGGAAATAATGGTCGTGTCCCTCAAACGTAGGGGAAACTTAGCAATGACCCGCAATTTAATATCATCATAAAGATCATAGTCCCTACTTGTCCCTCGAGTTGCCTACGAATTGATCTTATGACGATAGTCCCTTTGAAATGCTAAGCTATCTTTACTTGTTGCCTTTAGAGACCATTTCGTCCCTTCGAATGTCCCTTTAAAAATCGAATGACGGAGCTACCTAGTCTTTAATAGTAGGATAGCACTGTCTAAAGGAGATGAAATGAACAAACTTTTTTCGAGTTGGTAGAAATCTTAAGTACTTGCTCAAAACAAAAACTTTTCACACCAACACTTTTCAAAAACAATTTTCAAAACAACTTTGTCACACTCTTGAGGACCGGTACAAGGGTTATCACGAAGTAAACAAAACTTTTAAAAACAAGCACACACAAGAAATTTAAAAAATGAGCAAGTATCTAAGAGCTCGTGGAAAACCACGGATAGAAAGGGTGCTAACACCTTCCCTTTCTATAATCTACCCCATGTACTCAGAAACATCTCGAAAAAGGTTTTTCCTGTTCTTTTTCCTTTTCCTCTTCCTTAGTTGGATGAAAAGTCGGTGGCGACTCTTGCTTACCGCAACATTTGCGAATACAAAACATAAACCATTATTAACAGTCGGTTCTGCCACCGTATCACAGAATTGGCGACTCTGCTGGGGAGAACTAATAAAGTGGGGTATACCTTAGGATCTAGGTCATTTTAATTGCTTTCTTGTTTGCTTTGCCTGCTTTATCTTTAAGGGTTTTGCTTGGGTATTTATTGAAGATCGTACACCCGAATCTGGGGACACTCTTTAGGTAAATAGCAATAGATCGTGGAGACTGTACAGCGTAGAACGATATGGTTTAAGCGATGGCTATGTTGGTGTGACACTTCTTTTGATACCGGTATCCTTCGTGTGGAAACGAGGAGAATACGGAGCAGCCGCGTGGTGTCGTAAAGCACTAATGGACCTTAGAACCTTAGTTGACCAAACTTTTCCATTAGAAAGTAGTGAGATAGCCGACCTTGGTATAAAGTTGAGGATTGGTGGATACTCGATGCTATACTCATTGAGGTTAGACTTTCAGGATTTTGACGGAATTGAAGAAGAGGTTGACGTTAGCTCCGATTTTGACGTTGCCTAGTCCAGGAGAGCCTTTTGTGGTATATTGTGATGCTTCCAAGATGGGTTTGGGAGGTGTGCTTATGCAGAGTGGTAAGGTAGTTGCTTATGTGTCTAGGTAGTTAAGGACTCATGAGAAGAACTATCCTACACATGATTTAGAGCTTGTTGTAGTTGTTTTTGTGTTGAAGATTTGGAGGCATTATCTTTATGGTTCTAGATTTGAAGTGTTTAGTGACCATAAGAGCTTGAAGTATTTGTTTGACCAGAAGGAGTTGAATATGAGGAAACGAAGATGGTTAGAATTGTTAAAGGATTATGATTTCAATTTGAATTATCATCCAGGAAAGGCGAATCTGGTAGCTGATGCGTTGAGTCGAAAGACTTTACATATGTCAGCAATGATGATCAAAGAGTTGGAATTGATCAAGCAGTTCAGAGATATGAGCTTAGTTTGTGAGGTTACTCCGCAGAGTGTTATATTGGGTATGTTGAAGATTAATAATGAATTTCTAGACAGTATCAGAGAAGCTCAGAAGTTGGATGTGAAACTGGTAGATTCGATGGTTGGGATCGATTAATCTGAGAATAATGATTTCAAGTTAGATGAGCAAGGTGTGTTGAGGTTTCGTAACCTGATTGTATTCCTGATGATGCTGAGATGAAGAAAGTGATACTTGAAGAGAGTCATAGAAGTAAGTTGAGTATTCATCCAGGAGCTACAAAGATGTATCAAGATTTGAAAGGTTTATTTTGGTGGCCTGGGATGAAGTGTGATATGGCTCGGTTTGTGTATGCATGTTTGACTTGTCAGAAGTCGAAAGTTGAACATCAGAAGCCTGCAGGATTGATGCAACCGTTAGAAGTTCCAGAATGGAAATGGGATAGCATTTCAATGGACTTTTTGACGGGGTTGCCTAGTACTATAAGAGGACATGATTCGATTTTGGTGATTGTTGATAGGCTTACAAAGTCATCTCATTTTATTCCTATTAACATTAGTTTTCTAGTGTTGAAGTTGGCTGAGATTAATGTTAGTGTGATTGTGAAGCTGCATGGTGTTCCTTTGCGCATTGTGTCAGATAGAGATCCAAGATTTCCTTATGATTTTTGGAAGAGTTTGCAAGAAGCATTGGGTTCTAAGTTGAGGTTGAGTTCAGCGTATCATCCTCAGACAGATGGTCAGACTGAACGAACGATTCAATCGTTAGAAGACTTGTTGAGGGCATGTGTTCTCGAGCAGGGAGGTTCGTGGGATACTTATCTTCCGTTGATAGAGTTCACATATAACAACAGTTACCATTCTAGTATTGGAATGGCACCTTTTGAAGCGTTGTATGGTCGAAGATGTAGAACTCTGTTATGTTGGCATGAATCTGGTGAAGGTGTAGTACTTGGACCTGAACTTGTTCGTGAGACTACCGAGAAGGTGAAGTTGATTCGGGAAAATATGAAAGCTTCACAAAGTAGGCAGAAGAGTTATCATGACAAGCGAAGGAAAGATTTTGAATTTCAAGCCGGTAATCATGTGTTTTTGAGAGTTACACATGTGACTGGTGTTGGGCGAGCATTGAAGTCTAAGAAGATCACTTCTCGTTTTATTGGATTGTATCAGATTTCAGAGAGAGTGGGGAATGTTGCTTATAGAGTGGCTTTATCGCCTAATCTTTCGAATTTGCACGATGTGTTTCATGTGTCGCAACTTTGGAAGTATATTTCAGATCCATCTCATGTGATTTATATGGACGTTGTGCAAGTACGGGATAATCTTACGGTGGAGACGATGCCTGTACGGATTGCAGATCATGAAATGAAGACTATGAGGGGAAAAGAGATTCCATTGGTTAAAGTGGTTTTGCTAGGAGCTGCTGGAGAAAGCATGACTTGGGAATTGGGGAGCAAGATGTGAGACTCCTATCTAGAATTGTTTAATTGAGGTAAATTTTGGAGGACGAAAATATTCTAAGTGGGGGAGAGTTGTAACGCCCGTAATTTAATTAATTATTAAATTAAATTATTTTTGGAATATTTATGAAGATGTATAATTAAATTGGATTTATTTTATTAAATGGAGAAATAATAATATATTTGAGGTATTATATTATTATGTGAAATAATGTTAGAAGCTAATATTATTTAATGTGGGCCTATATGGTGTGAGTGGAAGTAATAAGGGGGTGTACGTTTTGAGCCCAATAAGGAATAATATAATAATATTAGGTTATTTTATTATTTGTTGAAAGAATAGAAGGAAGAAGCAGTAAGAAGAGAAATAAGGATTGTGAAGAACGTGAAGCTGCTGGAATATAGAAGGAGACAGCAAGAATAAAGATTCAACCCAGAAATTGTAGAGCGACCTTCGATCCAAGGTAAGGGTGGGGTTATGGCTTTATAATTGGGTTCATGATGTTTGATATATGGGGTTAGATGTAATTGCTGTTTGTTCTTGCATAAATTGCATTATGAATGATGTATGATGAAGATTTGATGAATTTTTTATGAATAAGAATGTTATTATGTTGTTTGATCAATGGAGTAATAGAGTATAATGATTAGGTGATGAATTACCATGATCATAATGAAGTTTATAGGACTGTAGTATGATTCCCGTAGTGAAATATAGTAGAAAACACAGAAAATTATGCAGACTGTCGAAGGATGTGTCGACCCCAAGCTGCATGTGTCGATACATGAAGGATATTTGACTCAAGATGAGTCGATGCATGCAGGGTTTGCGTCGATGCATGATGAGTACAATACTCAGGATGAGTCGACGCGAAGAGAGGATGTGTCGATGCATGATGAGTACAAGGCTCAGGATGAGTCGACCGATGCGATGCATGTGTCGATACATGCTGTATTGAAAAGAGAATGAGTCGATCCATAAGGAGGATGTGTCGACTCATAGTAAGCAGGAGAAGCAGGATGAGTCGATCCAAGGTGTTTTGTGTCGATACATACTGTCTAGTTTTTGACAGAATTGACTTTTAATTATTGTAACTTGAGTTTTAGGATGCTGTTTGAGATGTCGTTTAAAGCGTTGATTAACTAACGCGATGAACTCTATTCTAGATGATTTAAATGATGATTAAGAGGTGTAATCCCCGTAACCAATTTAGGATTTAGAATTAATTCCCGTGATTGGTCGTTATGTTGGATTTTGGACAGAATGATGAACTTGAGATGTTTAGAGGTTGATGTTAGGAATATGGCAGTAGGATTAATGACAGAAACAAAGTAGAACTGCAGAATAACAGTATGGCTTACTGTATTATTAATATACAGCTGAGTTATTAGTAAGACGTGGTTATTAAAGTGGTGTTTGATAATTTATGATGAACAAATGATGTTTGATAAATAAGTAATGTTTAATAAATTATTTTGAGATGTTTACGAGATGCTGTAATTGAGATGTTTTGAGATGTTTATGAGATGTTGTTATTTTGAGATGATTGAGATGTTTTGAGATGTTTATGAGATGTTGTTATTTTGAGATGATTGAGATGTTGTTGCTCTGAGATGTTTATGAGATGTTGTTGTTTGAGATGACTGAGATGTTATCGTTTTGAGATGATTGAGATGTTGTTGTTTTGAGATGTTGTTAACTGAGTGTGTTATTACATTCATGTTGAGTCATATACATTGCATTTTTGAGATGGAGCTTATGCTCGTTGAGATTGCCTGGATTGGCAAATTTTGAGATGAAGGTTATGCCTTGTTGATGCCTCTATTAATTGGCAGATTAGATTTTTGAGATGGGAGTTCTGCTCCAATGGTACCACATGCATTTGCATAGTTTTGAGTCGCATTTTATGATTGAATAATGAAGTGTATTTGATGTTGATGAATGAGTATATATGCTGTAATTGTTGTTGATTATGAGATGAGAAGTGGTGATATTATTAATCTAATTTAATATATTAATTATCATGCGCTTTATTATATTGTTAGATATCTCACCCCTTCTGTTTGAATGTTGCCCCGAAAGATGTTATGTTGTTAGTTCATCCGATGTTTTATTAAAAGTGTTATATATCCACGATGAATGCAATGAATTTATTAGAATAATTTGTGACGTCCCGATTCATTTGTATGATTGAAATTTTATAACTCTGATTTATTTTGCATAAATTGCTTGGGGTAGAATTGGGGTGTTACAAAGTTGGTATCAGAGCAAAAGGTTGGTCCGACCTTATCGTCGATTCGTAGTTGTCTAACAATCGAGTATTGTTATTTTGATATCTAATCGTTGTTTATGTTGTAAGACCAAGTGTATCGCCGTGAGGAGCTCCAGTGTTGTTAGTGAAGAAGAAAGATGGAAGTATGAGGCTTTGTGTTGATTATAGACAGTTGAACAAGGTGACGATTAAGAACAAGTATCTGCTTCCAAGAATAGGTGACTTGATGGACCAATTAGTGGATGCTCGTGTGTTTAGTAAGATTGATTTGAGGTCGGGTTACCATCAGATTAAAGTGAAGGATGCAGATATTCAGAAGACGGCTTTCAGGACGCGTTATGGACATTACGAGTATTCGGTGATGCCTTTAGGTGTTACTAATGGGTCGAGAGTATTCATGGAATATATGAATCGTATCTTTCATACTTATTTGGATCGGTTTGTAGTGGTGTTCATTGATGATATTTTCATTTACTCTAAGTCAAAAGAAGAGCATGCTAAACATTTAGGAGTAGTATTGCAGATTCTGAAAGAGAAGAAGTTGTATGAAAAGCTGTCCAAGTGTGAATTTTGGTTAGAAGAGGTTAGTTTTCTTGGTCATGTGATTTCAGGTAGTGGCATTGTTGTAGATCCATCGAAGGTTGATGCTGTGTTGCAATGGGAAACTCCAAAGTCAGCTACTGAGATTAGAAGCTTCTTGGGATTAACTGGTTATTATAGAAGGTTTATCGAAGGGTTTTCTAAATTGTCACTTCCGTTGACTAAGTTGACTTATAAAGGTAGATCTTTTGTTTAGGATGTTCAGTGCGAAGAAAGTTTTACGGAATTGAAGAAGAGGTTGACGTCGGCTTTGATTTTGACGTTGCCTAATCCAGGAGAGCCTTTTGTGGTATATTGTGATGCTTCCAAGATGGGTTTGGGAGGTGTGCTTATGCAGAGTGGTAAGGTAGTTGCTTATGCATCGAGGCAGTTAAGGACTCATGAGAAGAACTATCCTACGCATGATTTAGAGCTTGTTGTAGTTGTTTTTGTGTTGAAGATTTGGAGGCATTATCTTTATGGTTCTAGATTTGAAGTGTTTAGTGACCATAAGAGCTTGAAGTATTTGTTTGACCAGAAGGAGTTGAATATGAGGCAACGAAGATGGTTAGAATTGTTAAAGGATTATGATTTCAGTTTGAATTATCATCTAGGAAAAGCGAATATGGTAGCTGACGCGTTGAGTCGAAAGACTTTACATATGTCAGCAATGATGATCAAAGAGTTGGAATTGATCGAGCAGTTCAGAGATATGAGCTTAGTTTGTGAGGTTACTCCGCAGAGTGTTATGTTGGGTATGTTGAAGATTAATAATGAATTTCTAGACAGTATCAGAGAAGCTCAGAAGTTGGATGTGAAACTGGTAGATTTGATGGTTGGGATCGATCAATCTGAGAATAATGATTTCAAGTTAGATGAGCAAGGTGTGTTGAGATTTCGTAACCGGATTTGTATTCCTGATGATGCTGAGATGAAGTAAGTGATACTTGAAGAGAGTCATAGAAGTAAGTTGAGTATTCATCCAGGAGCTACAAAGATGTATTAAGATTTGAAAGGTTTGTTTTGGTGGCTTGGGATGAAGAGTGATGTGGCTCGGTTTGTGTATGCATGTTTGACTTGTCAGAAGTCGAAAGTTGAACATCAGAAGCCTGTAGGATTGATGCAACCGTTAGAAGTTCCAGAATGGAAATGGGATAACATTTTAATGGACTTTGTGACGGGGTTGCCTAGTACTATAAGAGGACATGATTCAATTTGGGTGATTTTTGATAGGCTTACGAAGTCAGCTCATTTTATTCCTATTAACATCAGTTTTCTATTGTCGAAGTTGGCTGAGATTAATGTTAGTGTGATTGTGAAGCTGCATAGTGTTCCTTTGTGCATTGTGTCAGATAGAGATCCAAGATTTACTTCTTATTTTTGGAAGAGTTTGCAAGAAGCGTTGGGTTCTAAGTTGAGGTTGAGTTCAGCGTATCATCCTCAGACAGATGGTCAGACTGAACGGATGATTCAATCGTTATAAGACATGTTAAGGGCATGTGTTTTCGAGAAGGGAGGTTCGTGGGATACTTATCTTACGTTGATAGAATTCACATATAACAACAGTTACCATTCTAGTATTGGAATGGCACCTTTTGAAGCGTTGTATGGTCGAAGATGTAGAACTTCGTTATATTGGCAGGAATCTGGTGAAAGGGTAGTACTTGGACCTGAACTTGTTTGTGAGACTACCGAGAAGGTGAAGTTGATTCGGGAAAAGATGAAAGCTTCACAAAGTAGGAAGAAGAGTTATCATGACAAGCGAAGGAAATATTTCGAATTTCAAGTCGGTGATCATGTGTTTTTGAGAGTTACACCTGTGACTGGTGTTGGGCGAGCATTGAAGTCTAAGAAGCTCACTTCTCGTTTTATTGGACCGTATCAGATTTCAGAGAGAGTGGGGAATGTTGCTTATAGAGTGGATTTACCGCCTAATCTTTCGAATTTGCATGATGTGTTTCATGTGTCGCAACTTCAGAAGTATATTTCAGATCCATCTCATGTGATTCATATGGACGATGTGCAAGTACGGGATAATCTTACGGTGGAGACGATGCCTGTACGCATCGCAGATCGTGAAATGAAGACTCTGAGGGGCAAAGAGATTGCATTGGTTAAAGTCGTTTGGCTAGGAGTTGCTGGAGAAAGCATGACTTGGGAATTAGGGAGCAAGATGAGAGACTCCTATCCAGAATTGTTTAATTTAGGTCAATTTTCGAGGACGAAAATATTCTAAGTGGGGAAGAGTTGTAATGCCCGTAATTTAATTAATTATTTAATTAAATTATTTTTGGAATATTTATGAAGATGTGTTATAATTAAATTGGATTTATTTTATTAAATGGAGAAATAATAATAAATTTGAGGTATTATATTATTATGTGAAATAATGTTAGAAGCTAATATTATTTAATGTGTGCCTATATGGTGTGAGTGGAAGTAATAAGGGGGTGTAGGTTTTGAGCCCAATAAGGAATAATATAGTAATATAAGGTTATCTTATTATTTGTGGAAAGAATAGAAGGAGGAAGAAGTAAGAAGAGAAATAAGGATTGTGAAGAACGTGAAGCTGCTGGAATATAGAAGGAGACGGCAAAAACAAAGATTCAACAAGAAATTGTAGAGCGACCTTCGGTCCAAGGTAAGGGTGGGGTTCTGGCTTTATAATTGGGTTCATGATGTTTGATATATGGGGTTCGATGTATGCTGTTTGTTCTTGCATAAATTGCATTATGAATGATGTATGATGAAGATTTGATGAATTTTTTATGAATAAAAATGTTATTATGTTGTTTGATCAATGGAGTAATAGAGTATAATGATTAGGTGATGAATTACCATGATCATAATGAGGTTTGTAGGACTGTAGTATGATACCCGTAGTGAAATATAGTAGAAAACGCAGAAAATTATGCAGACTGTCGAAGGATGTGTCGACCCCAAGCTGCATGTGTCGATACATGAAGGATATTTGACTCAGGATGAGTTGATGCATGGAGGGTTTGCGTCGATGCTGGATGAGTACAAGACTCAGGATAAGTCGACGCGAAGAGAGGATGTGTCGATGCATGATGAGTACAAGGCTCAGGATGAGTCGACCGGTGTGATGCATGCGTCGATACATGCTGTATTGAAAACAGAATGAGTCGATCCATAAGGAGGATGTGTTAACTCATAGTAAGCAGGAGAAGCAGGATGAGTCGATCCAAGGTGTTTTGTGTCGATACATATTGTCTAGTTTTTTACAGAATTGACTTTTAATTGTTGTAACTTGAGTTTTAGGATGCTATTTGAGATGTCGTTCGAAGCGTTGATTAGCTAACGCGATGAACTCTATTCTAGATGATTTAAATGATGATTAAGAGGTGTAATCCCAGTAACCAATTTAGGATTTAGAATTAATTCCCGTGATTGGTCGTTATGCTGTATTTTGGACAAAATGATGAACTTGAGATGTTTAGAGGTTGTTGTTAGGAATATGGCAGTAGGATTAATGACAGAAACAAAGTAGAACTGCAGAATAACAGTTTGGCTTACTGTATTATTAATATACAGCTGAGTTATTAGTAAGATGTGGTTATTAAAGTGGTGTTTGATAATTTATGATGAACAGATGATGTTTGATAAATAAGTAATGTTTAATAAATTATTTTGAGATGTTTACGAGATGCTGTAATTGAGATGTTTTGAGATGTTTATGAGATGTTGTTATTTTGAGATGATTGAGATGTTTTGAGATGTTTATGAGATGTTGTTATTTTGAGATGATTGAGATGTTGTTGCTCTGAGATGTTTATGAGATGTTGTTGTTTGAGATGACTGAGATGTTGTCGTTTTTAGATGATTGAGATGTTGTTGTTTTGAGATGTTGTTAACTGAGTGTGTATTACATTCATGTTGAGTCGCATACATTGCATTTTTGAGATGGAGCTTATGCTCGTTGAGATGGCCTGGATTGGCAAATTTTGAGATGAAGGATATGCCTTGTTGATGCCTCTATTAATTGGCAGATTAGATTTTTGAGATGGGAGTTCTGCTCCAATGGTACCACATGCATTTGCATAGTTTTGAGTTGCATTTTATGATTGAATAATGAAGTGTATTTGATGTTGTTGAATGAGTATATATTCTGTAATTATTGTTGATTATGAGATGAGAAGTGGTGATATTATTGATCTAATTAAATATATTAATTATCATGCGCTTTATTATATTTATAGATATCTCACCCCTTCTGTTTGAATGTTGCCCCGAAAGATGTTATGTTGTTAGTTCATCCGATGTTTTATTAAAAGTGTTATATATCCACGATGAATGCAATGAATTTATTAGAAGAATTTGTGACGTCCCGATTCGTTTGTATGATTGAAATTTTATAACTCTGATTTATTTTGCATAAATTGCTTGGGGTAGAATTGGGGTGTTACATAAAGCCCATCTATTTTGGGATGATTTGGACTTTCAGGCTTTTGAGGAGGGCTTGGCCCTTCTAATCTATGGGTTAGTACTATTCCATAATCCAGACTTACTCATAGATGTGAATGCTATCAATATTTTCCTCTCTCGCAACTCTGTGCCTACCTTGCTCGGAGATATCTTGCACGCTCTCCATACTCTTACCATGAAGAGAAGAGGGGTCCTTATGTGCTGCATGTTATTACTGTCGAGGTGGTTTATTTCTCACCTCCCTAAGTCAGTGCTGAAGAATGGAGAAGGTTTGGGTTGGTCGCAAAGGATAATGTCACTTTCTTATGCGGATATTCTCTGGTATTCCCGATTTATGGGAGATATTGCTATTATTGACCGCTGTGGGGAGTTCCCTAATGTCCCACTACTTGGCATTAGGGGAGGCATAACTTACAATCCTTGTTTGGCTCTGCAACAATTTGGTTACACTAGAAGGGACGGTCCTCATAAGTTACTTATCCAAGGCTTTGTGTTTAACTATGAGCATGATGTTCATGGGTATCGCCAGACGTTCATACGAGCTTGGGGCATGGTAAACAGATCTGACGCCAAGACTTTGGGGATGAAGAATTCCATTCCTATGGAACCTTATCTCCAATGGGTATGAGCTTGTGCTCAGAAACTTATGATGCCCTACATAGCCTTCTTACCAGTGATTGTGGAGCCCATTACTGAAAGGGATATTCCCTACACGGTTCTTCATCCTGATATGCCCATTGATCTTAAAGAACTACTGAGGTCTTGGATCTAGTTGAAGAAGGAGCGTGATACTTATAGGGACCAGTTTTATGCCCAGGAAAAGAATATTTTAGAGCTCACAAAGCAGCTTCATGAGGAAAGAAGCCTTAATGTCTATCTCGGCATGAAGAGGAGGCATCCATGGGAAACTTGATTTTTTTGAGTTTTTAGAATTTTTAATTGTAACACCTAAAAGGAAATTATATTTTGAATTCTACTAATAAAATCTTTATTTCATTTTGGCTCGCAAATTTAAATTTCCCAAAGTCCTTGAAATCATTGCATACGCATCCCATCCATAGCATTGCATAAACAAGTACCCTTACAGGTTTCTCATCTTCTTCGCTGTTTATTTCAGCAAAAAAAATGTCTTCTGAACAAAGCATCAAAGACCTTCAGGCACAAAATGCCCAATTTCAGCAAATGTTCATAACTCTGGCTAAAGGGAAGGAGGATCTCAAAGCCCTCATCCTGAAGGAGAAGAAGAAAAAGAAGAAGGTCTATGGTATTCTAAATATGGGCAGAAGGTTCAGGGGGCCATTAAAGCAACCAGTCGATCTGACCTCGTCATCCAAGGAAGGGGAGAATCAAGAAAGGGAGACAAGGGAGAAGGACCTCAGTCCTGAAGTTTTTGACAATGATATAGACTACAATGATGAGCAATATCCTCCCACTGAGGATAGATACAAGCAGTTGGAAGATCATTTGAGTGCTATGGAAGTCTAGAGGATACCTGGGTTGGATTTCGAAAAACTGGGATTGGTGTCGGGAGTGGTCATCCCACAGAAATTTAAGGCTCTAGTTTTTGCGCAGTATGATGGGGTGTCTTTCCCAAAGCTCCATCTCCGTTCCTATGTAAGGAAGATCCAACCCCACACCGCTGATAGAAACTTGTGAGTTCACTTCTTTCAAGACATTCTTCCAGGGACTCATCTTGAATGGTTCTACCAACTGGAGAGAACCAATGTCCGAAACTAGGAGGATCTGGCTGTTGCTTTTTATAAGCAGTATCAATACAACACCGACCTTGCCCTTACTCGTACTCAACTCCAGAGTATGTCCATGGGTGCAGGTGAAGGCTTTAAGGACTATGTGCAGAAGTGGAGAGACTTGGCTGGGAGAGTCCAACCCTATTTATCTAGCAGGGAGTTGGTTGACATGTTTCTTGGGAAGTTGTCTGGTCCCTTCTTTAATCATTTGATTGGTAGCTCATCAGCTGGCTTCACCGAGCTGATATTAATAGGAGAGAGGGTAGAAGTTAGGATCCAGAGCGGTAAAATTCAGAAAGACACCTCTTTGAATTAGGTAAAGAAGCCCTTCACGGGTAAGAAGGAAGCATGTGCTATCTATAGCCCAAGAGGTCAAAGCAGAGTTAAACACCGCCCGACGGTAAGTACTGTAATGATACCTAGGCCTACGGCTGCTCCACAACGCAACAATCAATAAAGGGTAGAAATACCACAAAGGCAGTTTACCCGGATTAACATGACATTGACAGAGGTTCTACCCCATCTGCTGAGATCCAACTTGGAAACCTTGAAAGAGGCTCCCAAGAATCAGAATACCACATCTCCTCGGTACAATCCAAACGCTCGGTGTGCCTACCATTTTGAGAGTCCTGGTCACGATACAAATGATTGTTGGGCTCTAAGAAATAAAATACAGGATCTGATTGAAGCCAAGGAGATTGAGTTCGATTCTCGGGAGAAGCCCAATGTCATAACTTCTCTCATGCCTAAGCACAATCGTGGAGTTAATGTTATTGATACTGATCTGTTTGTGACCTCAGTTGATGAAGTTTCTACTCCTCTTATGAATGTTAAGAATTTTTTGTTGGGTGGTTTATTTCCGGGTTATGGTGAAAGTTGCCACGTGTGTTCATCTCTACCTTCTGGTTGCCATTTGCTGAAAATAGGTGTCCAACGCCTGATGGACAGCAAAGAAATTTTGTTCGAGAAAACTTTGATTCCAACTGTTCCATTCGAAGATGTTGCTATTATAACCATTTCCGCCAATCCTTCCAAGGTATCCTCGAGAAGACCTGTTAGGGTTACACCCGCTCCAAGAGTCGCTCCGTTAATAATCACCTTTCCAGGTCTTGTCCCGTACGCCTCGGACAAAGTTTTCCCTTGGCATTATGGCACCGATGTTTACTATCATGGCGTTAAACAAGATATGAAGAATGAAAAGGTTGATCCTGATGTTAGTAACATTGTTGGGACCAGTAATATTACCAGAAGTGGAAGGGTTTTCTCTCCCGAGATTTCCCCACATACTGTCAATAAGCCTGTTGTTATTTCACTTGCTATTCTTAACGATACTTCAACTAATACTCTTGTTCTTACTCCAATTGTCACTCCTTCCGTTGAGTCATCTGAGACCCGAGGCAAAGAAGCTATAGGTGAGCCTGCTCGGACAGAGGCACCTAGGAAAATTGTCGTAGAAGCGTCTAAGCAAGAGATAGAGGAAATATTAAAAATAATTAAGAAAAGCGACTACAATATGGTCGATCAGCTGGGGAAAACTCCCTCGAAGATATCCATGTTGTCTCTGTTGTTGTGTTTCGAGGCCCATGTGAAGGCTCTGATCGCATTCCTCAAGACTGTGCATGTGCCGCAAGAGACCTCGGCTGATCAATTCAAAGACTGTGTAGCCAGCTTGACTGTTGACAATCGGCTGGGTTTTTCAGATGCTGACTTGACACCGAAGGGGAGGGGAAGCATAATAATGCTTTGCATGTCTCGATCGAATGCAGGGGCACCACTATGGCTCATGTGCTGGTGGATACTGGGTATTCACTGAATGTTGTGCCTAAAAAGGCTCTTGATCAGTTGGATTATGAAGGCTTCACCTTAAAGCCTAGTAACATTATGGTAAGGGCTTTTTATGGGTCGAAGAGAATGGTGCATGGGGAGGTGAACATCCCTGTCAAGGTAGGCTGTCAAACCTTTGAGTCCACCTTCTACGTGATGGACATAAGGGCGTCATATTCTTAATGTTGGGTCTTCCTTGGATCCATGAAGCTGGGGATGTTACTTCTACACTCTACATAATGTTGAAGTATCTGGTGAAGGGGAAGATTGTCACTGTGCATGGAGAAGAGGAGTATATGGTGAGCAACCTAAACTCCTTCAGGTGTGTGGAGATGGACGGGGAATTCATATAGACTCCTTGTCAAAACTTTGAAGAGGTTCCCCAGATTTTGGCGTCGTGTGAGACTACTATCAGCACCAAACCTCCTCTGAAGATGGCTTATCTCAAAGACGCCATAGCAGTGGTTGAAGAAGGTTGGTACACCAACTGGGGACAACTCCCTGATTTTACTCACAAAACTGACAAGTTTGGTTTGGGCTTTACTTCAGGAGCTCAAAGGTTTGTTCGAAGCGCTCGACCTGGAGGACCTCCCATACGCATCAGCAATCGGGGAATTAACGCCATTTAAGATAGTGAGGAAGACTCTGACATTGATAACTGGATATACCCGACTACCAACGGTGGACCGAGTAACTGGACGGCCAGAGATTTTATACCAATTTCTTTTATTCCACAGTAATTGTCTTACTTGTTTCCCAAGATTGTAATAAACAATTTAAACTCTATAGCCTTGTGTCTTTCCTGAGGCACATTGGTTTTGTTTGTAAGGGCTAATATCTGTCATTTCATATATCATCAATAAAACATTGGACGTTCCTTGCATTAAAATTATGCGCTCTCTGTTTTTCTTTTCTACTTTCACTTTAACAAAACAATTATGCTCTTACACACACTCACCTATCATACTGCAGATCTATATCCACTCGTGATCCCATTGATAACAGTTCTTCTACTACCGGTTATGACTTCAAAAATCCAATCAACCAAGTCGAGGATGAAGGTGAGGACGATTGTGAGGTTCCTGGAGAACTTGCTAGACTGTTACAGCAGGAAGAGAGGGCTATACAACCCTGATGAAGAGCCAGTTGAGACGATAAACTTGGGCACAGAGGAGGACAGAAGAGAAGTCAAGACCTGCGCAAATCTGGAAGCTAAGATCAAACAGCGGTTGATACAGATGTTACACGACTATGTTGAGATCTACGCCTAGTCATATGAAGACATGCCTGGTTTAGACATTGATATTGTGGTACATCGTCTGCCGACTAAGGAAGATTGTCCTCTGGTTAAACAGAAGGTTCGCCGTATGCGCCCTGAAATGTCAGAGAAGATTAAGGCAAAGGTCATGAAGCAGTTTAATGTTGGGTTCCTAGCTGTCACCTCTTATCGCAGTGGGTTGCTAACGTCGTTCCGGTACCTAAGAAGGACGGAAAGGTATTAATGTGTGTGGATTATAGGGAACTGAATAAGGCAAGACCCAAGGACGACTTCCCGCTTCCCCACATTGATGTTCTGGTTGACAACATCGCACAACACAAAATCTTCTCCTTCATGGATGGTTTCTCTGGATACAACCAGATAAAGATGGCTCCTGAAGACATGGAGAAGGCAACCTTCGTCACACAGTGGGGCATCTTCTGTTACAAGGTGATGCCTTTTGCGTTGAAAAATGTTGGGGAAACTTATCAGCAAGCCATGGTCGCCTTGTTCCATGATATGATTCACCACGAGATAGAGGTTTATGTTGATGACATGATAGCCAGGTCTCAAACTGAGGAAGAGCACCTTGATCATCTACAAAAGTTATTCGACATGTTGAAGACATACAAGCTGAGGTTGAATCCGAACAAGTGCACCTTTGGGGTAAGGTTCGGTAAGCTTTTGGGTTTCATCATCAGTGACAAAGGTATTCAAGTAGATCTTGCGAAGGTAAAGGCCATACAAGAGATGTCGGTTCCCCGTATAGAGAAAGAAGTTAGAGGTTTCTTGGGACGCTTGAATTATATCACCAGGTTCATTTCACATCTAACTTCTACTTGTGAGCCCGTCTTCAAGCTTCTGAAGAAAGATCAAGTGGTAAAGTGGAATGAGGAATGCCAGACAGCTTTCGAAAGAATCAAAGAATACCTTCAAGAACCACTGATTCTGATGCCTCTAGTTGAAGGATGACCTTTGATATTGTACTTAACAGTGCTAGACAATTCAATGGGGTGTGTGTTGGGGCAGCCTGACGAGTATGGTCGAAAAGAGCACGCAATATACTACCTTAGCAAAAAGTTTACCGACTGTGAGACAAGATACTCACTGCTCGAGAAAACTTGTTGCTCTTTGGCATGGGCTGCTCGCCGACTAAGACAGTATATGTTGACCCACACTACTTTGTTGATATCTAAGATGGATCCAATCAAATACATCTTCGAGAAGCCCGCTCTCTCCGGAAGAATAGCGAGATGGCAGATGTTCTTAACTGAATACGATATACAATATACAATCCAGAAAGCAATCAAGGGAAGTATATTGGCTGATCATTTGGATAATCAGACCGTGGATGACTACCAGTCCATGAATTTTGAGTTCCCAGACGAGAACATTATGCTGGTGACTGACCACGAAGAACCTGGACCAGATGAAGGACCTGAAGAATGATCCCGATGGACTATGGTCTTTGATTGAGCTTCGAATGCACTTGGTAATGGCATCGGCGTTGTAATTATATCTCCTGAGGGCTGTCATACTCCTTTCACTTCCCGACTATGTTTCAACTGCACTAACAACATGGCGGAGTATGAGGCCTGCATCATGGGTCTCAAAGCCGCTATTAACCTCAGGATCAAGTTCTTAAATGTCTTCATGGATTCAGCCTTATTGATAAGTTAGATTAAAGGCGAATGGGATACGAAGCATCCGAATCTCATCCCATATAAAGAGCACGTGCTGACATTCCTCCCACACTTTGAGGAGGTAACCTTTGAACATTTCCCACGTGAGGAGAATCAGTTAGCGGACGCGCTAGCTACCATGTCTTCTATATTCAAAGTCAGGTGGGACAATGAAGCTCCCCAAATCACCATTGAGAGGTTGGATGAACCAGCGCACTGTTGTGAGATTGATACCAAAGAGGTGGCAGACAAACCCTGGTTTCACGAAGTAAAAAGGTATCTCGAGACTTAAGAGTATCCCGAGGGGGCATCTATAAATGATAAGAAGTTTCTGAGAAGGTTCGTTGCGAAATTCTTCCTCAGTAATGGAATCCTTTACAAGCGCAACCATGACTCTACCTTACTGCGGTGTGTAGACAAGAGCGAAGCAGAGAGGATTATGAGAGATCTACATGAAGGTACCTTCGGAACCCATTCATGTGGACATACCATGGCTAAGAAGATCCTAGGGGCAGGATACTACTGGTCCACTATGGAAGCAGATTGTTATCAACACTCTCGAATATGTCATAAGTTCCAAATCTATGCTGATAAGGTGCATGTGCCTCCGGTTCCTTTGAACGTCTTGACAACTCCGTGGCCTTTTGCAATGTGGGGCATTGACATGATCGGAGAAATCAGTCCTACCGCTTCCAATGGACATCGCTTCATCCTGATGGCCATAGATTACTTCACAAAATGGGTTGAGGCAGCCTCTTTCGCTACTGTGACCAAGAACGTTGTGGCGCGGTTTATTCGACATAACCTGATCTGTCGGTATGGTGTGCCAGAGAGAATTATTACTGACAATGGTACAAATCTCAATAACACGGTGATCACCAAGCTCTGTAAACAATTCAAGATACAACATCATAACTCTTCTCCCTACCGACCGAAGAAAAAGGGCGTTGTCGAAGTGGCTAATAAGAACATCAAAAAGATTATACAGAAGATGACAGTGACATACAAAGACTGGCATGAGATGTTACCATTCGCTCTTCATGGGTACCGTACCTCATCACGGACGTCGACAGGGGCAACACCCTACTCTCTGCTATATGGCATGGAAGCAGTCCTACCCATTGCGGTCCAGATTCCTTCTTTGAGGATTATGAAAGATGCGGGTTTGAACGAAGACGACTGGATCTAGACCCAACTTGATCAACTAAATCTAATCGACGAGAAGAGGCTTTCCGCTGTCTGTCATGGTCAGACGTATCAAAAACGAATGATCAAGGCTTTCAACAAAAAAGTCATACGACAAGAATATCAAGTTGGGGAGCTAGTAATCAAGTGCATCATACTTCCGCAAGGTGATCACAGGGGCAAATGGACTCCCACGTACGAAGGGCCATTTGTGGTTAAAAACATTTTCTCGGGTGGAGCCATGATTCTAACCACCATGGACGGTGACGACCTTCCTCACCCTGTCAATGTGGACATAGTGAAAGGATATTACGCATGATAAAAGACCCGCTAGGTTGACTAGCCTAGGCAAAAATAGGGGCTTCCCGATGAACCAAAATGGTTTGGGCAATAATAAGGGATGAAAATGAAAAAAAAATATGTACACCCGGCAAGCCGAAAACTTGAAAAGGCGGCTTGGGCAAAAAAGGGTATCCTGGTGGACTGAAAACCCGAAAACACGGTCCAGACAAAAGTTAGGGATGTAAAGCGTATCATTATGTCCTATTGAATCACCTTGCGATCAGACCTCATTATCAACTGTCAAACTCAAACGACAACGATCAATCTAATCAGCTTTGGACAAGTAGCAAAATGATGAGACGCTCGAAGACATAGGGGCAATAACAAAGTTGGAACCCAATGGGATTGTTGCACATAGCTGTTTTTTTCTTTTTACACAAAATTGTATAGCTTCTATTTTTACGGCGGAGTTCTCTTACTAGAGCGTCAGTCCCCTTGTACAAAAACGCCTATTACAGGCCAACTTCGAAAATTAATACAAATCATTTTTACAAAACTATTTGTTTTTCTTTTTCTGTTTTGTTTTGCAAGAACGCCCAATGGTTTATTCTTGACATATGAATTTGAATATGGTTGCTGCTCATAAATATTTACATAAGAAACGGAAAGACAATTGCTCGTGACTTAAGAAACAGGGACAAAAACAAGAAATGTCAAACCCGACAATTACTCTGTCCAGCAGGCACCGAGGCATAGACAACTTTGAAAAATAATTTTCAGTGCATACCACCTTGTAACATCTTACTCCCCACAGAGTAAAAGCAATCAAGGCATTTGATATCAGCTTTCCCAAAACAGGAAGTAAGCTCCCCAGCCAGGGCCTCTCAGAAACCTGACATCTATATCCCCCAGCCGAATTTCATAATCGCGAGCGGATCGTCATAAATTTTATCTCCCAAGAAGAGTTTTTTTCTCTGAATACAGAAGCTCCATCCCCAACAGAGCTTATTACTCCAGCCACGGAAATTCACTTTCCAACAGAGCTTTTCCCCTGCAGAGTTATTCTCGAACATAGTCTCTCCCTGACAGAATATTCATAAACAACAAGGAGTAAATCTCCAGCACAGGCATTCCCATTCACCATTCCCTGACTCGGGCGTGTCACAATAACATTTCATGTTCATACATCATGACATGCACATACATATCACATACATCATAATCTCATTTATTTTGAGAATATCATCTCACAACGCATTGCATGCATCACATATAATTAACCTTATTATCTTTTCAGGAAAGACAATTATCATCAACAATTTCAGCAGTTATCCATGTCATATCTACAGACGGCTAATGGAAAATTAGTTCCCGAAGATCAAATGGGTAAACTAATCTACATAACCAAATTAAGAAACCTTACTATCCAGGTTCCTTCTTATAAGCCCTATTATCCAGGCTTTTATCTCGAAGTAACCCTACGACCCAGGTTCCTTCCCATAAGCCCTACTATCCAGGCATTCATCTCGAAGTAACCCTACTATCCAGGTTCCTTCTCATAGCCCTACTATCCAAGCTTTCATTTCAAAGTAACCCTACTATCCATGTTCCTTCTCATAAGCCCTACTATCCAGGCTTTCATCTCGAAGTAACCCTATGATCCAGGTTCCTTCTTATAGCCCTACTATTCAGGCTTTCATCTCGTAGTAACCCTATTATCCATATTCCTTCTTATAGTCCTACTATCCAGGCTTTCATCTCGAAGTAACCCTACTATCCAGGTTCCTTCTCATAGCCCTACTATCCAGGTTTTCATCCAGAAGTAACACTACTATCCAGGTTCCTTCTCATAGCCCTACTATACAAGCTTTCATTTCTAAGTAACCCTACGACTCAGGTTCCTTCTCATAGCCCCATTATCCAGGCTTTCATTTCGAAGTAACCCTACTATCCAGGTTCCTTCTTATAGCCCTACTATCCAGGCTTTCATCTCGAAGTAACCCTATTATCCAGGTTCCTTCTCATAGCCCTACTATCCAGGCTTTCATCCCGAAGTAACCCTACTATCCAGGTTCCTTCTCATAGCCCTATTATCAAAGCTTTCATTTGGAAGTAACCCTACGACCCAGGTTCCTTCTCATAGCCCCACTATCCAGGCTTTCATTTCGAAGTAACCCTATTATCTAGGTTCCTTCCCATAGCCCTACTATCCAGACTTTCATTTCGAAGTAACCCTACTATCCAGGTTCCTTCTCATTTATCTCCAGACAACAATTTATAACACTGTAAGACCTGGACCCGACCACATACGGTCAACTTCACAATTCCCCAGTAAGTCAATGTGCAGCCTGGACCCTGACCAGACATGCAGTTTACTTCCACCTCCTCAATTAAGAGTTAATTCCTCAGTAGAGTAATGGACAACTGAAGCTCCTATACTCTACTACCCAGGACATAAATCAACATTACCCGGTGAAGTCCTCCTCAGCGGAGGGTACAGGAATTCTCGCAAAGGAATCTCTTATACAACTGATATCTTTTCTGGATGGAATCTTTAAGCCCATCTTCGACGATTCTCTATCAACTTCCAAATGGCATTTATAAGCCCATTCCCGATATCACCAATCAATATTACTTCATGCGAGTGAAAATTTATGGGCACTCTAGTGTTCAATCATCTTCTACCTTCAGATCACGAAAGGCAGACCAGCCAATTTACATCCTCAGGTTTAAGAAGATTGAACAGGGGCAGTTGTTGTACCCCAAAATTTTCCCTCCTATTTTATTCAAAACATACTCATTGAATTCCTCAATTTGCCCAAAGATGCCCAAGGATTGAGCAGACAAATGCTCTCCTAAGACAATGAACCTCAAACTAGGGTTTCCATTTGCATCAAGATGGGTGAAATCCAAAGGTCTCAAATTTTCTCCATGGTCTTAATATGTTCTCAAGATCATCCATGTCAAGTTTCATGCCTTGCACAAGAAGTTTGCTCAGTCAACTGCTCAAATGCCTGAAAATCAACTGTACTAGGTCAAAAGTCAATTGTGGCCCACATACAGTCACACCTAAAATTTTTTGGTTAACCTCAACATTTTAAGGTGATATCCATCATTTGATCAAGGGTTGATCATGATTCCCCAAGGAAGGCTCCTAATTCATCAAAACTCAAAAGTTGCTAAATTAGGTTTTTTTCAAGAAAAGTCAACCAAACTTTGACCAGGTATAAATCTCTCATACTTTATCAGAAATTTCTCATCCAAGGCTCATTTTAAGAGAATCTAATTCCATACAACTCATCGTCATCCCTCAAGTTCAAGAAATGCACCCATGGAAAGATATGAATTCAGACATTATAGGTCATTCCAAAAAGTCAACAAAAACACTTTTTGGGTCAAAGCTCCTTACATGAACATGGAAGATCCAATTGAGATAAAACCAGATAGGTTGCTTAGGGGACATCCTAAGCTTTCTAAAAAGTCTAAGAACACCCTCTTAGGGTCAAAATTGAGAGAGATATGCATTGTCAAAGTTGACCATTTTTGGAAATTTGCCCAAAATCAACAATGCTCAAAATTGCATTTTTTTTTCACATGGGCCCATCTTTTCAAGATTGAATCTCAATCCTAGCCCGGTCCACGACCTATGGGACCCCCCATTCATTACTCACTCATTTATTTAATTTATTTTGATGTTTATTCATTTTAAAATCAAATAAATTCAAATAAAATTAAATTAAATCAAAATAAATCAAACTTATGGAATGAGATTTGTTTTGTATTGAATTGTAGATCATGCAAGCTGTATAACCTCAAGCAAATCATACCAAGCAATAAACAAGAGGAAATTTCCAATTTTGGAAAGATTGGAATCAAAACTTCAAGACCATTATTCTTTGGATTCTTGCAAAAAAATAGTAACCTAATTAGATTCAATACATATACTGAAGCTTGGTGAACCCTAAAAAAAGGAGAATTTCTGTGCGCAGCCTACCTCCAAAGCAAGAAACAAAACTCAAATTTTTTGTCAAAAAGTGCAGACTGGATCTTCCTCCATATGCCAGTTCAAAGCTTTCTAAAGGTCAAATCATATTCGTGGACGTACATTGGGGTGATAGCAAGCATTATCAAGGCCTGGAGCATCAAGAAACACGCGCTAGCAACATCACGGTTTGCTCATATTTTTGAAATTGATCTTTGCAATTCACGCATGATAAATGATTTATAAGTATATATTCATGTTTGTATCATCCTTTAGAATGTGTTTGCATATTTAATTGCATGTTTTGATGACTGTATGATGAAATACCATTGTTAGGGTTTGAGGTTGCTTTTTAGCGCTTTGTGTTTCAGGAAAAATCAGGGCTAAAGATGGATATTATTGCATTCAGGAGATCAAACATAATTGATCTGTGTAATTGGATTTGATTTATGTTGCTTGAATATGATTTTTGAGGATTGCAGGTTTATAGCAATGGACGTGTCTGTAGGTACAGCCCTGGGTCTAAAACGAAAGTTTCGTTGAAGAAGATGAAGGTGTGTCAAGGCGTGGGTGGACAGTTTGAATCTCTCACATTTTTCCTATAACCTTGATTCATTATTCAATATATTATTTGTTGTATGTTTATGTCAAAAAATAGAAAGTTGGTTCAGTGGTACAAGCGAAGGGTCTTAAGGCGTTCAAGTGTAAAAGGTCAGGGGTTTGATCCATGTCTCCTACATTTTATTTTCCCTAATAATTGTTTGCAGATCCTATGCCTTGGGTTTTAGCGTGTCTACCATACACCCTCCAAATCCAGCCAGTGGATCATCTTCAGATCCATATCTAGCGCCCAGTGGAGAGAAGTCCATCATGCACCTTCAAACATGGCCAACACTGGATCCAAGCGCAGGGTGGGCTTGCAAAAAAATTTGGGCTTGAAATTTCTAGTTCATACCCCCAGCTTGCTTCATCACCCCAGGCCCAAATATTCCTTTTTTCTATTATTCTTTTTTTATTTCTTTTAATTTATCTTTTTAATTATTTTCATAAAAAATATTTTTTTTAATTAAATCATAAAAATCAGAAATTCAACAAAAAAGTTAGGTTTAGTTTTTTTTATAATAAAATATTTAATTAATTAGATTAATTCAAATTCTTTTTTGTAATTAAAATCCAATAGAAAATTAGGTTAACTTTACTACAAATTTATTTTCTTAAATTAAATTTAGATTTCTAGATTATTTCTTTTTTTCCTAATAAATTAATAAACTACCAAAAAGATTTTATTGTTTACTTAGAATACTTTTTTTAGGTTTTTCTTCTTAAACGTATGATCTCGTCTCGCGCGTGTTATTTTATTTCTCGCATTTCTTTGTATATAATGTAACTGATTATGGGATGTAATAGGCTAGGTTTAAAATCCCGCTTTTTTATTTCTTGTACCTTTTATGTAAATGTCCCGAAGCCATGTAATAGCGTAGATTTATGATTCTCTCACTTTATATATTAACTGTTAGTAATTAGGTATGTATGATAAGACTGTAAATTAAAACGTTAGCTCACCTAATAAAAAAGACAAAAAATAACTGAATCAAGCACACTTGCACATGCCTACTCCTAGGGTTTATCCCACTTGGTTGTTTCAGAAATAATGGTTGTGTCCCTCGAACGTAGGGGTACCTTAGCAATGACCCGCAATTTAAAATCGTCATAAAGATCATAGTTTCTACTTGTCCCTCGAGTTGCCTACGAATTTATCTTATGACGATAGTCCCTTCGAAATGCTAAGGTATCTTTACTTGTTTCCTTCAGAGACCATTTCGTCCCTTCGAACGTCCCTTTAAAAATCCAACGACGGAGCTACCTACTCTTTAATAGTAGGATACCGCTGTCTAAAGAAGATGAAAACGAACAAACTTTTTTCGAGTTTGTAGAAATCTTAAGTACTTGCTCAAACCAAAAACTTTTCACACCAACACTTTTCAAAAACAGTTTCCAAAACAACTTCGTCACACTCTTGAGGATCGATACAAGGATTATCACGAAGTAAACAAAACTTTTCAAAATAAGCACACACAACAAATTTAAAAAATGAGCCAGTATCTAAGAGCCCGTGGAAAACCACGGATAGAAAGCGTGTTAACACCTTCCCTTTCTATAATCTACCCACGTACTCAGAAACATCTAGAAAAAGGTTTTTTCAGTTCTTTTTCCTTTTCCTTAGTTGGATGAAATAAAAGTCGGTGGAGACTTTTGCTTACCGCAAAATTTGCAAATACAAAATACAAACCAGTATTAATAGTCGGTTCTGCCACCGTATCACAGTTTGTAATCTGGAATTCACCCGTATAGAGTCGTTACTCAGCCTAATTTTTTTGAAGAATTAATACATTTGAAGCTTGGTTCTCTCAAGAGGTCTAGTATCTTTGCTTGTTTGGTTTTAATCCAAGGAATGTGAATTCTATCTTGACTCAAAATGTCAAGTATTGGCTTCTTGTTGGTTAGATGGTTCTTATCCCTAGCTTTTACCTTATGCTTTAGGATAGTCTCTTCTCCTCCTCCTATCTTCTTTAATTTCAAAAATCTTCCTCCTCCTTTTGAAAACTCTTCTTGTTTCTAAACTTGAACCACTTTCATAATAAACTTGGACTTAGGTCCATGTATTTTCAAAACATTTTCATAAATAAACTTCAATCAACTTAATAATACCTTGATTTTTTTGTGAGAAGACTAAAATTCAATAAATCTCATTTCAAACCATTTTGCCACTTTGGCTTTTTACTTTAAAACTTTTCTCAAAAGATTGGACTCTTGTCAATCCTTGTAGCGATGCAAACAACTATACTTCTACAATATGTAGTGAAGAGAGATATTTTCCACTTGGGTGTTGAGTGAGGCATTGTTGATTTTAAAATCCAAGTCATATCCTCCACTTTGAGATGATGCAAATTCTCCTTTCTCATGACTGTGGGTGGTAAGTATGTTTTCCACACGAACAATGACGATGATGTCTCATCTCATAAAATTAACCAATACATTTGTGTTTTAAAGTTTTAAAGATGAACTACGTGTACCCTGATCCCCTATTGCACGGAAGGTGGTACGTAGGCAATAAAGGTTTGCAACTGCGGCCGGTGCAAAAATCATAAAAAAACACTTGTTTTCTCAACTCCACCATCTATTTTACATACAACATTTTATAGCCAAAATATACAGATTTTACAAAGAGGTTCCTGTGGAGTACCATAGATGTTTAGGGTGCTAATACCTTCCCTTTGCATAACCAACCCCCTTACCTAGAATATTTCCCCCCTGTTTTGGGTTATTCGCTCTTTTCCCATTCCTTTGGAAACAATAAAGCGCGGTGGCAATTTTTATTTTGATCTGTATAAGTCTAGTAAATACAATGACTTAGTCTTTAACATTTCTACCCCTACAGAAGAAAAAAATGACGACTTTACTGGGGACAGATTGACCTCTTGTTGGTCCATCCTTAAGTGGGTTGAGCCTATCTTCATTTATATTTGTATATGTGCTATTGTTGTTTTTGTGTTATATGTTGTATATATGTTTGCTTGGATTTTCCCGGTTTTTAGGGTGCTTGGTGATTACTTATAAGTCCTATACCCGTACTTGGGCAAACTTTAAGATAGGACGGGTGGTATAGTTATGTTAACTTTGAGGGAGTAATCCCAAAAAAGGAGGCATGAGATCCCCCACTCTGTGGAGGCCCCTTTAACTGTAGTGTTGTTTACCGAGTAATCGGGAAGACATACTGCTTTCGACCTGGGATCCTACTGAAGTTGAGGACCATAGAATACCTAACCCATCTAGTACTTTTAGGTGTAGTGTGGAAGCTATGACGGAGTAATCCAGAAATAGTTGTCACGCGATACTACGCTCGGACGAGTTTTTCTTGAGAATATTACTAATTACCGAATTAATCGGGAAGTTGGCAATATCCGAAGGAAGGATGTAGACTCTGGGAACCTCTAGAACCTTATTCGGAAGGTGATAACTTTTAGACCATACCTTATGGGTAGTACCTTCGACCTCATGCTCGTGACGTTGAACTTATGAACCCTATGTTTGTGATCTTGTGTGTGATTGTTGCATCATGCATCCATGCACTCATAAGCATCTTCTGAAGAAATTTATATTTCAAGGGACTTGAAAGTTGACCATTTATGAATATCTCAAGTACCTTTTGACCATGGATTTTTTAAAAAGAAAGACCGGAAAATACAGTTTTAAAGATCCCAAAATAGATGAGTTGATCAGTCTAATTCCTGAGATTGAGTGTTATGCAGATTTTCGGAAGAAGTATGGATCCATCATTCCTCTCATGAAGCATAGGATGAAAGAGGGTATTCTCTCGACCTTGGTCCAGTTCTATGATCCAATGTATCATTACTTTACTTTCCATAACTATCAGTTGATGCCTACACTAGAGGAGTATTCTTATCTGTTGGATTTACCTATTACCGATCGTGTTCCTTTTACTGGTTTGGAGGGTGAGCTAAAACCACATGAGATTGCTGCTTTGATTCATCTGGGGAAGTCTGAGGTTGAAGCCCATATGACTACTAAATGAGGGATTAGAGGATTACCAGCTCATTTATTATTAGATAAAGCTCGTTATTTTTCCAGGATGAAGAGTGCAGTCACTTTTGAGCCATCTTTACTCTACTTGCTTACGAGTTGTTCTTATTTCCTAATGTGGATAAGTTTGTTGACGTTAATGCTATCAAGATCTTTATGATTGGAAACCCAGTTCCTACATTGTTGGGTGATGCTTATTACTCTATTCATCTTTGGAATTCTTATCATGGGGGATGATTGTATGTTGCACGCCTCTGTTATACCGGTGGTTTATCTCTCATATGCCTTAGTATGACGCTTTCTGGGATGTCAGGGAGGAACCCCGGTGGGCTCCTAAGATCATAGCACTTACTCACTCAGATATTGATTGATATCATCGAGTTTACCAAGATATATAGATTTTTGACAGTTGTGGTAGTTTCCCTAATGTACCTCTTCTTGGTACAAAGGGAGGAATTAACTACAACCATGTTCTTGCACAACGACAGCTTGGTTATCCGATGAGGGATGAACCAAACAGTACTCATTTGAGTAGTTTCTTTCTGAAGGAGGGAGAAGACCATAAGGAAGCTAGGGAGAAGATTGCGAAGGCCTGGCGTCACATTCATAGGAAAAGTAGGAAAGATTTGGGACCTAGAGGAGCTGTTTCTTTGGAGCCTTATCTTCAGTGGGTTTAAACGAGAGCTATTCAGTTGAAGATGTTGTATTCTCGAGAAGCACCTATGCCTAATTTGTTTGTGAAGACCACTCCTCCCTTATTGGATGATGTGGAAGAGCTACAGCTTTCTTTGGTTGGGATGCAGCAGGAAAAGGATGCTTGGAAGATTAAGTGTCAAACTTTAGAGATTTCCTATAGAGCAGATTTGAAGGAGAAAGACGACTTGATTGAGATTCTTGAGATTCAGGCTGTAGAGACCATGGAGAGGCAAGGGGATTTATTTTCCCCTAAGCCTCAGTCAGATGCTAGTTTCTCACTTCCTGATTCAGGAGATTGGAAGGAGGTTGCCACCAGGTATGCGGAAGAAAACCAGAGGTTGAAGGCTCAGATTTCCAGGCTTATAGGGAAGCGCCAGCGTATAGAGTGATCTCCATAAGCTTTGCTTCTTAGGGTTTTGGACTTTATTTTCATCTTGTACTTGGGATTATTGAAACTTGTAATCCATTTTGAAGTTATCATAATAAATTTTTTTCAGTATTTCAAATATGTTATTACTTTGATATTTGGAATGTGTCTATAAATCTTTAAGTCCCTTGAAATATTAAAATAAATCGTGTGCATTGCACATCATGCATCATATTTCACATATTTCTTGCATTTCTTGGCATATCCAGGCATCTTACCAAGCTTCTTTACTTCGTTCAGCAAGATGTCTCACCACTACAACACTCAAGCTAATTTCAGAAGGAAGATGGATAATTTAGAACAAGAGAATCGCGAGATGCGCGAGGAGGTTTCTGCTTTGAAGGTCGGCATGGCCAATCTTACAGCTCTGATGGATTCTCTGGTGGCTGCTCAGAATCAGCCACTGAGTGTTCAGCCTCAATAAACAAGGGTGACTAATGAAGCTTCGACTATTCCTGTGTCTGCTACTCCAGCTGTTGTTCAGAATCGCATGCCTCAAGGTTATCCATGGGGAATGCCAGAGAACTTTGCGCCTGAAGGTTTCAAACTTGGTTCTCAAGAAGCTCCAGTTGTTCAGACTACTTTTTCTCCTGCGCCTCCTGTGGTGCATGTTGCTCCTGTTGCATCTCCTTTGGTGAATATGGTCCCATTTTCTAATGATGATATGTATCCTCCTTTTCCTCCACCAAGTTAAGACTTGGGTCTCTATGATAGAATGGATTATTTTTAAGAACAGTTTGACAACATGCAGACAGAGATGAAGGCCCTCGGGGGAAAGGCATTGTTCGGGAAGAATGTGAATGATTTATGCTTGGTCCCAAATGTCAAGATACCTGTGAAGTTTAAAGTCCCGGAATTCGAGAAGTACAAGGGAAACACTTGTCTTCGTGCTCATCTTGTGATCTATGTAAGGAGAATGTCTACCCATACTGATGATCAGCGTCTGCTGATTCACTTTTTTCAAGATAGTTTGATTGGTGCTGCGCTGAAATGGTATATGAGTTTGGACAGTGTCAATATCCATACTTTTAATGACTTGGGAGAAGCATTTATCAGAAAATACAAATACAACGTGGACATGGCGCCTGACCGTGATCAACTCAGGGCCATGGTCTAGAAAGACAGGGAATCATTCAAAGAATATGCACATAGATGGCGTGAGGTAACCGCCCAAGTGATTCCTACCATGGAAGAGAAGGAGATGACTAAGATTTTATTGAAGACTCTGGGTGCTTTCTACTATGAGAGGATGGTAGCGAGTGCGCCAAGTAACTTTACTGAAATGCTAGGCATGGGTATCCGCTTAGAAGAGGCTGTAAGAGAGGGTCGTCTAATGAAGGGTGAAAGTTCCATAAGTGCGAAGAATCCATCCTATGGGTTTTCTGAAAAGAAAGAAGAAGATACAAATACTGTTATGCAAGAGAGAAGGGTTAATCCTCCTAGAATAAATTATCAGCGTCATCATCAAGGTGCCTTAGTTACTCCAGTTGTTGGTATAGCTCTGACTACCATTGCTTATCAAAGACCATCCCATCAGGGGAACCAAGAGTATAATCAGAGAAGAGATATTTATGACCCTATCCCTATGAGTTATACAAAGTTACTCCCGGTGTTAATTCAGAAGAAGTTGGTTTAGACCCGACCATCTCCCGTTGTACCATCACTGTTGCCTTGGTATTACAAGGTAGACCAAACATGTGCTTTTCATCAGGGCGCACCAGGGCATAATGTTGAGAATTTCTATCCTTTGAAGACTGAGGTACAGAAATTGGTGAAGTCCGGTATTCTATCTTTCAAGGATGTGGGCCCTAATGTGAAAGATAATCCTCTACCAAAGCATGGAGGAGAAAATGTTGTGAACATGGTGGCCGGTTGTCCAGGTGACTTCCGGATTTTTTTATGTTAATTTGGTTAGAGGAGATTTGGTGAAAATGCATACAAACCTCTATGAATTTAGCTACTATACGCATGACCATGCCGGTTGTGCTATTTGTAGTACGGATATATAGGGTTGTGACAAGATAAAGGTTGATTTGTAGGAGATGATGGATGAGGGCCTCATCCACATAATCAGGCCTAGGGCAGAGTATGATGAGGAAGTAAACATGGTTTTTGGATGTCCTGGAGAGTTCAAAATCTTTGATGTGGAACATATGAATGAGGATCTTGTACAAGTGCACGCTACTTTTTTCTACATGGCTGGTCATGTGGAACATCAGTGTGGATCTTGTCGAATTTGCTGTCGGGACTCCCGAGGATGTTCAATTGTAAGGAAAGGTGTTCAGTTGTTGTTGGATAATGAAACCATCAAGGTTATAGGTCAAATGAATGATTATCATGAAGTTGATGTGATTCAGGTCTGTTTGGCTGAAGAAGAGTCAGATGATGAGTATGCCTCTGCAGATGAGTATTTCTCCTAAGATGAGGATTTGTTTTCCAGAGATGACTTTGTAATGACTGATTGTGTTGAAGAGGGAGTAAACATTATTGTGCTTTGTTTTGGTGCACCCGTCCATTTTAAAGTTGAATATCATAGCAAGCCAGCTATTACTCCATTGGTAATTAGTTTTCGAGGTTCTGTCCCCTACAAGTCAAATAAGGACGTACCCTACAAATATAATGCTACAATTTTAGAGGATGGTGTCGAAATTCCCATCCAGCTAATGTCTAATGTTGGAAATATTGCTGAGACTAGTAGAGTGACCCGCAGTGGTCGTGTATTTGCACCATTTGTTCGTGGAGATGTTAGCATTGGAAAGAAAATTGTTGAAAATGTTGAACCCAAGAAGGCTACGGGTGAATCTAGTGGAGCTACACTAGAATAAGAAGTGGGTGATATTTTAAAGATAATCAAGATGAGCGACTACAGAATTGTGGATCAGCTATTGCAGACTCCTTCAAAATATATATCTTGGCTTTATTGATGAACTCCTCTGCTCACAGAGAATCCTTGATGAGGGTATTGGACCAAGCTTTTGTGGAGAGTGATATGCCAGTAGACCAATTCAGCAGTGTGGTAGGGAATATTACATCATGTAATAACCTGAGTTTCTGCGATGATGAATTGTCCGATGAAGGAAGGAATCACAACCTGGCCCTCCACATCTCTATGAACTGCAAGAATGATTCACTATCCAATGTGCTGATTGATAATGGATCCGCATTGAATGTTATACCGAGGAGCACACTTATGAAGTTTAAATATCAAAGAACACCCAAGCTACCAAGTGGCATTATTGTGAAAGTGTTTGATGGATCAAGGAAATCTTTATTGGTTAAGTGGACTTGGCTATTCATATAGGCCCACATTTGTTTCAGATTACTTTCCAGGTCATGGATATTGTACCTGCTTATAGTTACTTGCTGTGTCGGTCGTGGATACATGAGGCAGGGGCTGTCACTTCAACTTTACACCAGAAGCTGAAGTTTGTACGTGAAGAAAAAGTGATAATTATAAATGGAGAATAGGAATTATTGATATCTCATTTGTCCTCTTTCAGCATTGTAGAAGCGGATGAAGCTGCTGTTGGAACCCAGTTCCAAGCTTTATCCATTGACAACATAAGAGGAAATGAGAACGCTATAGCTTCATTTAAGGATGCACAGCAGGTTATGCGTAATGGCCATAGCGACGTTTGAGGATAGATTATTGACCCACCCGTGAACAAGAATAGAGCTGGCTTGGGGTTCTCTATAAAGAATGATAAGGATAAGAGCATAGAGCTGAAGGCTGCTGCAGGAAAGTATCAAGACATCTTTCGTAGTGGGGGTTATCTTCATCCAATAGTTTCCGGGATTAATGCCATTGTGGAAGATGAAGCAGAGCCAGAAATGTCGAATTATGTGATGCACGGAGTTAGGGTTCAGAACTGGATCACCATTGATGTTCCCTCTTGCATACATGTTTCAAAGTAATTTGTTTATTAATCTTTTTGAAAAAAAGCTTTTACTCTTCCCAAGGTGAAAGTATTGATATTGTATTGGCTTATCTATTTGCTGTGACATTTAAAATCAATAATAAAAATGGTCTTTGTTTCCCAAATTGTGTTTTTCTTTTTTTCTTTTTTCTTGGAAAATGGTAATCAGAAAAAACCTTTCAAAATAAATAATAACTGAAATTCAATCTGCATGATCACTTGTTATATGTGTCAGTTTCTAAAAGCAATCACAAATCATATGTGTAGATTAATTAAGAAACCCGTTGAATACAATGACCCTGCACCCTCTCCCAACTTTGAATGTCCTGTGTATGGCGCAGAAGAAGAATACTATGATGAGATTCCATAAGAGGTCTCACGATTGTTTGAATGCGAGGAGAATGTCATTCAACCATATAAAGAGCCATTGGAAGTAATCAATTTGGGTTCAGAAGAAGATCCGAAGGAAGTTAAGATTGAAGCATTGCTGCATCCTGATGTGAAGAGCTGGTTGATTGAGATGTTGAAAGAGTATGCGGATATTTTTTCTTGGTCTTACCAAGATATGCCTGGTCTAGATACAGATATTGTAGAGCACCGTTTGCTGCTGAAGCCAGAGTGTCCGCCAATCAAACAGAAGTTGCGAAGAACTCACCCAGATATGGCAGTGAAGATAAAAGAAGAAGTTCTAAAGCAAATTAATGCCAGTTTTCTTGTGACAATAGTGTACCCTCAGTGGATTGCCAATATTGTCCCAGTACCGAAGAAATACGGAAAAGTTCGCATGTGCGTAGATTACAGGGATCTAAATAAAGCTAGTCCAAAAGATGATTTTCCATTGCCACACATTGATATGTTAGTGGATAGCACAGCAAAATTCAAAGTTTTATCATTCATGGACGGATTTTTCGGATATAATCAAATAAGGATGGCTCCTGAGGACATGGAAAAAACAACGTTTATCACACCCTGGGGAATATTCTATTACAAAGTGATGCCCTTCGGGTTGAAGAACGTTGGTGCAGCGTACCAGAGGGCTATGACAACCCTATTCCATGATCTGATGCACAAGGAAATTTTGGTATATGTTGATTATATGATTTCTAAATCCCAGACTGAATAAGGGCATGTAGAAGATTTATTGAAGTTGTTTCAGCATTTAAGGAATTATCGTCTCCGCTTGAATCCAAATAAATGTACCTTCGATGTTCGATTAGAGAAATTGTTGGGTTTCATTGTTAGCCAGAAAGGGATTGAAGTTGACCCTGATAAAGTTAAAGAAATTCAAGAGATGCCAGCACCGAGAACTGAAAATCAAGTCAGAGGGTTCCTCGGGCGTTTGAATTATATTTCCAGATTCATTTCCCACATGATTGCAACGTGTGAACTGATCTTTCGGTTGTTAAAGAAAGATCAAGGTTGTGTATGGACAGATGACTGCCAAAGGGAATTTGAAAGTATTAAATAATATCTTCTTGAACCTCCTATCTTGCTCCCTCTTGTTGAAGGAAGACCATTGATTATGTATCTAACAGTGTTAGATAATTCCATGGGTTGTATTTTGGGACAACAAGATGAAACAGGGAAGAAAGAGTATGCCATTTATTATCTCAGTAAAAAGTTTACTGATTGTGAATCTCGGCATTCCATGTTGGAAAAGACATGTTGTACTCTGGCTTGTGCGGAAAAATGTTTGCGACAGTATATGTTGAATCACACTACTTCGTTGATCTCCAAAATGGATCCAATCAAGTACATTTTTGAAAAGCCTGCTCTTACTGGGAGAATTGCTCGCTGGAAGATGTTGTTATCTGAATATGATATCGAATACCACACTCAAAAAGCTATTAAAAGCAGCATGTTGGCAGATTATCTTGCTCACCAACCAGTTGATAATTATCAGTCTGTGAAGTATGATTTCCCCGATGAGGATGTGATGTTTCTGAAAGTGAAAGATTGTGATGAACCATTGCCTGAGGAAGGTTCTGATCCCAAATCTCGTTGGAGTATGATATTTGATGGAGCTGTGAATGCTTATGGTAAAGGAATTGGTGTTGTGATTGTCACTCCACATGGATCGCACATTCCTTTCAATGTAAGGTTGACATTTGATTGTACTAATAATATGGCAGAAAATGAGGCTTGCATCATGGGTCTCGAGGAAGCTATTGATCTCAGAATTAAAATTCTAGATGTGTAGGGTGATTCAGCTTTGGTAATAAATCAGATTAAAGGAGAGTGGTATACTCGTCACCCTGGCTTGATCCCTTACAAAGATTATGCTAGAAGATTGTTACCCTTCTTTAATAAAGTTGAATTCCATCACATCCATAGAGATGAAAATCAAATGGCGGATGCTCTGGAAACTCTGGCTTCTATGTATCAAGTGAATACTTGGAATGATATACCTGGAATTATAGTTCGGCAATTGGATAGGCCCGCTCATGTGTTTTCAACAGAAGAGGTAGCAGATGAGAAACCTTGGTATTATGATATCAAGCATTTTCTTCAGACTCAGGAATACCCGATTGGTGCTTCGAATAAAGATAGAAAGACATTGAGAAGATTGGCTGGCAGTTTCTTCCTCAGTGAAAACGTGTTGTACAAGAGAAATTATGACATGGTCCTGCTCAGATGCGTGGATAGACACGAAGCAGACATGTTGATGCATGAGGTTCATGAAGGTTCATTTGGAACTCATGCCAATGGATATTCGATGGCTAAAAAGATGCTAAGGGCAGGTTACTATAGGATGACAATGGAATCTGACTGTTACAAATTTGCAAAGAAGTGCCATAAATGCCAGATTTATGCGGAGAAGATTCATGTGTCTCTGATACTTCTCAATGTTATTTCTTCCCCGTGGCCTTTCTCTATGTGGGGTATTGACATGATTGGAATGATAAAACACAAAGCTTTGAATGGACACCGTTTTATTTTGGTAGAAATTGGTTACTTCACCAAATGGGTGGAAGCTCCTTCATATGATAATGTTACTAAGAAGGTGGTTGTGCTCTTCATTAAGAATAATCTTATATGTCGGTGTGGTGTGTCGAGCAGAATTATCACCGACAATGGCTTAAATCTGAACAACAAGATGATGACAGAACTTTGTGAAGAATTCAATATTGTCCATCACAACTCATGTCCGTAGAGGCCAAAAATGAATGGGGCTGTTGAAGCTGCTAATAAGAATATCAAGAAGATCATCCAGAAGATGGTTGTTACTTATAAAGATTGGCATGAAATGCTCCCTTTTGATTTACATGGATATCGGGCATTTGTTCGCACTTCAACAGAAGAAACCCTGTTCTCCCTTGTGTATGAAATGTAAGCGATGCTCCCAATCGAGGTTGAGATTCCCTGTTTGCGTGTGATAATGGAAACTAAGTTGTTAGAGGCTGAATGGGTCCAGAACAGGTTTGACCAATTGAATTTGATCGAAGAGAAGAGAATGACGGCTTTGTGTCATGGGCAGTTATATCAGAAGAGAATGAAAAAACCTTTTGATAAGAAGGCTAAACCTCGTGAATTCAGAGAAGGCGACCTCGTGCAAATGAACATCATGTCTTTTAACGCTGATTCTAGGGGCAAGTGGACTCCCAATTTTGAAGGCCCATATGTTGTCAAGAAAGCCTTCTCTGGTGGTGCATTAATTCTTGAAACTATGGATGGCGGGGAGTTCCCACGTCCTATGAATTCTTATGCAGTCAAGAAATACTTCACCTAAAGAAATAAAATAACAACTTGCTAAGTTAAAAACCCGAAAGGGCGACCTAGGAAAAAAGAAGCGTCTCGGTAGGCCGAAAACCCGAAAGGGCGGTCTAGGAAAAAATTAGAGACATAAACAAAATTAAATTTCCCGCTAAGTTGAAAACCCGCAAGGGCAGCTTAGGAAAAAGTTAGGGACTTTCTTGGCAAGTGACTACATCAGACAAGACTTGATCATGGAAGCAACAATCTTCTTGGATCCTCACCATACTTCAACGGAAGCTGCTGCTCAGAAATTCAAAGTTGTTAGATGGAATAATTGTCATTGTATTTCAATGTATCTTTTCCATTATATATATATATATATATATCATTTTCAAAACTTTGTAATTATCTATGGAGTCTCGCCATTTGCAGACTACCATTCTATCAATAAAATTAGAGCTTTTGCCCAATTCTTTGTAGTTCCTATTTTTATTCGCAGATTAAATAACAAAATTGTTTTTTTTTTCAAAAAATAATTTACAACTTACTTTTACTTTAGATTTTATGATTCAAGAGGAACACAAAGGTGGTGATCCCAGGAATGGATGAATTCCAGTAATTTTGGGAAGTTTTGTTTCCCCCGGGAAGGTTTCCTCAGGACGTTTTTGCTGGTATGCGTGTGATTTTTGTATATTAAAGACGATACTAATTGGCGTAAGGTGCAGTATTGGGTTTGTGATCCCAGTGTCCCCAGTCAAGTCTTGGTTCATTTTTCATTTTGGGTTTGCATGGTCTGAAGAATCTATCCCGGATTCCCCAGTTAAATCTTCCCTCATATGATGAAAGGTCTTATTTCCTTGGTATGCTAAGATCAAACCATTTGCAAAATGTTGTTCTTTTTGGCAGTAATTGGCATTTTTGTTGGTAGTTATTTCCCAAGAAGGCTATCCCAGAGCATCTTTTGTGGAATAAGTTTGAATAATATGAAGACTCAATTCAAGATTCTCCAGTGAAGGCCTCCCTTATTTGATAGAAGTCCTTCCTCCCCAGAGAAGTTGGTGCAATAATTACTCTCGAAGAAGAATGTATCTCCGATTTCCCCAGTGAAGAACGTATCTTGGTTTCCCCTCGATGACGCGGTGTTGACCTCCCCAATGAAGTCATCACAAAGTCCCCAGTTGATGTGTCGATGATGAAGCATTATCCCCCTTAGTGAAGTATGTATGATTTTTCTCCTTTAAAGTTGGCCTGAATTCCCCAGTGGATGTTTTTACAATTTGGTTTCCATCTGCCTTATTTGAAATCAGTTTTGCAATCCCCAGTATAAGTTCTACACATGAAAACATTTATTTCCCCGTTGAAGTCTGATTGTTATTCCCTGGTGAAGCCTGGAGAAGGATGTTATATCCCCGTATATGTATTGTTTTGTCGCTATGTTATGTTTCTCCCCAGTAAAGTTAAGCCATGCAGTAGGATTTTGTTTCCTCAGTTAGTGCTTATTTTTCTTATGGAATATTCATCTGGGTCTGATTTAGCTGAGTGTTGTTTGTGCCCGAGTTGATTTGGTCTGGTAACTCCCAATATTATATGTCTATTTTATCAGCATATACATGATAGCACTCATACATTCATACATATATCATGCATAGTTAAATTTAGTAAATCATTGCTCATTCGCATTCATTAATATTTTTTTGACATATTACCTTGTTTTGTAGATTTGTGTTGTCCTCTCTCCAATAGAGTGTCGTTCTTAAGCAGAAAGTGTATATTCTTTCAATTTCCCCATCGAGTTATCCCTCGTGGAAGATTTTTTCTTTAGCCTTCCTGTACAGCTCTTTGTCTGGATGATTTGGGTTTCCCTCTTGAGTTTACTTCTCAAAGGATGTATTTTGGTTGACTGTTTCACTTCAGTTTATTTCTGGTTTGTATCTTTGTTTCCCAGCAATATTATTACTTTGGATTTCTGCAAGCTTCGAGCCTTGGTTTGAGAATGTGCATTTATTTTGCACGAGAAGAAGTTGAGACTCGTTCTAGGTAAAACGCCGGATTTTTTGGAAAAAACTTGTTATCTTTTTGCTACCCTCAATGAATGTTGATAGTTCATTGTCAGTGAACGACGATGTTATGATATATTTTCTCTCTACCTTCAGTGAAAGTCGATAGGTCACCACCAGTGAAAGTTGGTGATTGTTATCTTTTTGCTACCCTCAATGAATGTTGGTAGTTCACTGTCAGTGAACGACAGTGCTATGATATATTCTCTCTCTACCTTCAGTGAAAGGTGGTAGGTCACCTTCAGGGAAAGTTGGTTATTGTTATCTTTTTGCTACCCTCAGTGAAGGTTGGTAGTTCACTGTCAGTGAACGGAAGTGCTATAATATATTCTCTCTCTACTTTCATTGAAAGTTGGTAGGTCACCTTTAGTGAAAGTTGGTGATTGTTATCTTTTTGCTACCCTCACTGAACGTTGGTAGTTCACTCTCAGTGAACAACAATGCTATGATATATTTTCTCTCTACTTTCAGTGAAAATCGGTAGGTCACCATCAATGAAAGTTGGTGATTGTTATCTTTTTGCTACCCTTAGTGAATGTTGGTAGTTCACTGTCAATGAATGATGGTGATATGATATATTCTCTCTCTACCTTTAGTGAAATTTGGTAGGTCACCTTCAGTGAAAGTTGGTGATTGTTATCTTTTTCTACCTTCAGTGAATGTTGGTAGTTCATCATCAGTGAACGATGGTGCTTTGATATATTCTCTCTCTACCTTCAGTGAAAGTTAGTAGGTCACCATCAGTGAAAGTTGGTGATTGTTATCTTTTTGATACCTTCAGTGAACGTTGGCAGTTCATCGTCAGTGAACGGCGATGCTATAATATTTCTTTTCCTTCTACCTTCAGTGAAATTTGGTAGTTCATCGTCAGTGAACATCGATGATTCTTTCTCTCTACCTTCAGTAAACGTTAGTAGCTCATCATTAGTAAACGTCAGTGTTGTTATTTCTTTCCTTTTTCTACCTTCAGTGAACGTTGGTAGATTCGCCTTCAGTAGAAGTTGGTGTATCCTTTGACTTTTTATCATCCACTATGAGTCGGGTATTTTTATCAACCAGTGATTTATTTTCCTAGTCGGGTTTCTCTTTTGTTTCTTTATTTCCTTTGTTACATCCCCAATGGTTGTTCATATGCATTCATGCTCATAACCATTGCATGGCATCTTAGGGCCAAAAATAGGGTTTGTTTTATATTTAAGTATCTTCGATCGCGTTGACACGAAGATTTTTAACCTTCGTATCTCCAGATAGAAGAAACTTAAATAAGGGCAGCTGTTGTACCACAATTTTTCCCCTAAGATCCCTTCATCATACCGTGTTGATTCAATCACAACAAGATCACATTAGGGCTTTTGGTTCTCCTCCCTATCTTTAGCTTTGCTCTTTGAGGAATCACCAAGCACCTTGACTTGTTTTCTTTTGTGATCATTATTATTTTGTCTTGATTTTATTTTTAATTAATAAAATGCAATGTTGGTTTGTCTTACTTGTTAATAATGTAGGTAAAAGCAATGAGGCTTAGCAAGTTACTCCATGTATTCATGAGTTTATTTCCATGCCCTAGTCAATAAAGCTTGAGAAGTCCAAACCTCACCATTGAATTTGTTTTGGAAGAAATGGCATGGCAAGGTTTATCTTGGTTCACCACATTTAAAAGTTATCAAGATTAATTAAAAAGCACAAGGGGTTGATTGAAGAAGTAGTCATGTTTGGACAAGACTTTGTTCCCCTTGGTCACAAGTGCATATTTCTCTCAATTCTCAAGATATGGAAGTGGTTTTTATGGCTATTAGTTCTCATTATCATTCTCAACAACTTCTATTTACAAAGAAAAAGTGTTGGTACAAGAAGGTTGTTCAAAATTGTCAAAGTTCCTCAAAGCATTTTCATGATCTAGGAGCTAGGGTTTTGAACTTCAAAAAAGTATATCTTGCTCATCTTTTGGTATTTTTGAGTGATTACAAATACATCCTTATATTCAAAGGGTTATTAACAAATCACTTTAAAATTTTCAAGGAGTTTTCATGTGGAAGAAACTTGATGATGAAGAAAGAGTACAAGTCCTCCAGATGAACCCCCATTTCCCTTGGGTGAGTTCAAATGATCATAACTTGGTCAATTTTTATCACCTTGAGCCCACTCATTTTCCATAATGATCTTGAGCATGTGAACTTTATACCTTCTTTTATGTGCAAAGTGAGAAAATGTATGGAAGATTCCATAAGGATACAAAATATTATAGGTCATTTCATGATTTTTTGCCAAATTCAACAATTCATAACTCTCTCAAGTTTTGGAGATTTTGAATGGTTCAATTTTCAAAATGTTATTCAAGAGTTCTATTTCATACTTTTTTTTTGTTCAAGAGCAAATTCCAAGTGGAAGGACATGTTTAGATGCCAAACATTATAGGTCACTTTTGAAGAAAAATTTGAAATATTTCTAAGTATGGAAAGTCAACCTTTTTTCCCCAACTTTGACTCAATGAAACTTTCAGCTCAAGCATCTATTTGATTCCATTCTTTTTCCATTGCAAATCTTCTAATCTCATCTTTCTAAAGCATCAAGAATCATTCCTTAAGACCCCTTGGGCTGAGAATTCCATTGGATTTAACTTGGTAACTTGGAACTAGAGTTTCTTTATAAGTCAGAATTTAAAATTCATGTTTTTGCATCTAAACATCAAATTAGCATGTGTTTGTGATATAAACATGTTTAAAAAAGTTTCCAAAGTAGATTAGAGCCTTAAAACGCAAGGATTGGATGAGCTTTGATACAAATCAGATCACACTTTGCTCGTGCATCATGTTAGATGATGTGACGCATCTAGAAGGGGGTTGAATAGATCCCTTTGAAAATTTTGCTCTTTTTATAAAATTGTTTTTATCAGAGAGCTACAGCTCTGAATCTGATTATCTAAACTTTCTGTATTGGAAAGATCGGATATACAAACCAATTTAATGAAAATGATGAGAATAGAATCACACTAGAATTGAATATGATGAATTGCTTTAGCAAGTTTTAACAAGGTGTAAACTATTACCAATTAGTTGTGGAGAAGATAAAGCAAATTTGTGAGTTGTAAATTCACCAAACACTTGGTGTATGTACTATACAAGGTTTGGTTATACTCAAATTGTAGTGATTTTAGCGATTCAAATGAATGATATATGAGGTGTAAAGTTTTAGTTTGTCACTACAATTATTTTGTATGAATGAAAGAATTGATAACTCACAAATTCAAGCAGATAGAAATAAAATGCATAAAAATAAAATGGGCATAGTGTTTGTTAAGGCAGTTCACCCTGTCGTCCTCGCGTGGGCTACTCTTCCCCCAATTCTAGAATCTAGAATTAGGATATGAAATTAATTTTGCAAAGTTTGTAAGAGAAGATACAATCACCACAATTCAAAGTCACTTGATGAATATTATATGTTGCACTCCTCTTCCCTTGATTCTAGATGAATCAAGTATGCCAAATCTTGAACAAAATCTCCTTCTACTTTGAATGATTTTGAACCGACGAAATTGGCCCCAAATCCTTCTTCATAATCCTCTGGTTAACGCTACCCGATTAAACACCCCACGGTCTTCCAATCCCTTAGCTCGACTGAATTCAATGAAGCAAAGATTTGTGATAAAAAAACCCCAATTTTGGAGGACAAAACCCAATGGTTTTATTCAAGAAAAAACCCACAAATATCTCTACCCAAATCTGAAATTGCACTTTCAATTTGGACGTTATCAACACAATCCCAAGAACTTGATCAACAAAAATGATTTTTTGTAGTTGTTGATAGTTGATGAGAGCTTGAAGAAGAAGAGATCTCTTGTGTATATCTTTCATTTTTTTCTTGTTTCCTTTGGAAAATAGAGGCTAAACAATATATATAAGTGATTCCCATGATGTAACAACATAGCAGAAAAAATGAGACAATATAGCGATGTGTCGGCTCATGCAGGGTGTACAGAAGGTGTGCGCCTTCCCGAGCGAGAGAGGTTGAAATTCCTTCAGTTATGCGTTGACTCATTGTCTGATGCGCCGAATCATGTTTTCCCATAACTATGCATCGACGCATAGAGAAGGAGTGCGCCTTCCCAAGCGAGAGAGGTTGAAATTCCTTCAGTCATGCACCAACTCATTCCTTGATACGCCGGCTCATGTTCTCCCAGAACTATGCGTCAACACATAGAGAAGGCGTACGCCTTCCCGGACGTTTCCAAGCCAAAATCTTCTTCTCATGAGCCGACCTAAGGTTCCATGAGCCGGCTCATGCAGTCTGTTTTGAGAAAAATGCTTGTTTTTTATGTTTCTCACTTGCACCTGTTTGAAGCATGACATATTTGCACAGATAGGTTTTTGACAAGCATTAAAACTCAGTTATTTCACTTTTTCCCTCACATACTCCCCCTTTTTGATGATGGAAAAAACCGCAAATATTTCTGTTGTGGCTGTGTATTCCTTTCCTTCTCCCCCTTTGACAACATTAAAAAGAAACAAGGACATGGATTAAGAGAACCAAAAAACATAGAGTGACCAATATTTTGCCACTTTGCAAAAAGAACACAAACTAACATACACACAATATGAAGCAAGTGCAAACAAAAATAGATGCAATAACCAATAAAGTAAAACAATACGATGTTCATTGTTACAAACCCAAAATAAAACACAAAGTAGTATGGGAAGTAAAACAGTTTAGTACAAAGCCATGGTAATATAAGCATAACAAGCAAGAAATAAAGTGCCAAACATTGACTAATGTTGTTGTTCCTTATTGTCTTGTGGTTGGTTTGATGGAAAGCGAGCCATGAAAGCCGACTGAAAGTTTGCCAAGTTTGTGTTTTGTGTTTCCATCATTTCATAAAGAGTGTTATATCGGCGGTCTTGGAGGCTAGCATAATCATTAAACTAAATGTTTTGAAGGTTAACAATTCCAGCAAGATTGTTAATTCGTTCATTTTCTAATACCATGTCTTCATGATGGTGGACGTGCATTTCCTCAAGTTTTTGCATCACCTCGTCATAGGATCTATGAGGCTCATGGTCATCATTTCCTTTGTAAGTTTCTTCATCATCTTCCGCACTTTCTTGATTCCCAGTACCAACTACACCACCCTCAGCATCTTCCGTTTCATCTTCCTGTTCAACATCTACATTTCGAAGCATTTCTGAGTTTGACTTCACAAAGTACTTGTACTTACCAAGATGGGGATTCCGTTGATGACCCATAAGTGCGAGAGTTTTGGAGGTAGAATCTGAATTCGGCAGAATAGGTGTAGGTGAAATACCAGTAAGATCAAGGTTTGCTTGACTTAGAATTCCATGAGTGAATGATGGATACCCCAAAGCAGATCCTCTAGGGGAATCCCTCAATGCAAATAACCGGCTACTGATATAATACAGCCAATTAATCTTAATTTTGTTTAGAATAGCCCAAATTAACATAACCTCAGGTTGATCAATACGGAATAATCCACCCTTTTTGGGGAGAATTATCCTTGACACCATCCATTGCATAATTCGAGCTAGAGGAACCAATTGACCTGTTGTGACAGTTTTTGGAAAAGCACTACTTTGCACAAAATTCTCAGGATAAGGTCATTTTAACATGGAGTTCAAGGCATGTTTGAAGTCATAGTCTGCAAGAAGCTTAGTTTCGGTGATTTTAACAATATCAGTGTCAACAGGGAACAACTCAAAAGTTTTCCAAATTTCACCATCTACCTTGACAACCTTATTTGCAATTCTGTATGAAAATTGGTGATCAGAGAATTTAACTTGTATACCCGCATAGAATACCTTGACGAGTACCTCGTTGTAGTCTCCATCCAACTCAAGGAATGGAAACACCTTTTGATGGTCCAACAATTCCACCACATCTGAGATATGTAGGCGTTTGAGAGTGTTACGGAAGGCACAGAATTGCCTAACCAACCTTCTTCTAGCAAACTTTTCATCATATTTTTCAGTTAGATCAGAAGGAAGAAGTGATAGAGGAGTAACCCGAGTTTGATTTGAAGAGCTACCTCTGATACTTCTTTTATTTGTTGCCCTAGAAGCCATGGATGATGGTTTGGAGATATTTGGAGTTGAAATGACACAGTGGGTTTTAAGGGTTTTGAGATGGAAAGGGAGGTCGGATGAATGCTAGCAAGAGGGAACAACAACATAGAAAATGGATGCATGCAAATGGAACCACACAATACAAACTAGAATATGATGGGTTTCCAAACAGCAATGCGTCGACCTATGTAGGGATGTGTCGATGCATTCCAGTAAAATAAGTGTAAATATGTTTCTCAATCAAGCGTGCACCGACCGCTCAGAGTTATAGGTCGGCTCATGTATGTAAAATTTTAAAATTTCTTGTATTTCATGGCATGTAGGTTTTGTAGACATTAATTGAACACCATAAACAAGTACGCATGCACAGAAGCAATAACACACAAAGCATTTAATCATTTCATAGCACCAATATTTAAGCAAAATGATCACTAATGAGAAATAGTAGGAAGGATATTACCGAACATATTTGAATGACACGATACTCTCACATGTCGCCAGCCCAAGATAATATTCACGAATCATAGAGACACAAAGATAAATAAAGGGAGTGCAACTCATTGGAGTTGCGATCTATCCAAAATATCAAGGACACCGAGTTCCCTACGAATATGAAAGAATGGTTCAGTTGCTAGTGGTTTTGTAAAAATATCGGCAAGTTGATTTTTTCTATCAACATGCTCAAACACGACTTCACCTTTCTATACATGATCCCTAAGGAAGTAGTGCCTAATTTCAATATGTTTAGTGCGCGAGTGTAGAACTGGATTTTTGGTTAGATTGATGGCACTTGTGTTATCACAAAATATTGGAATATGATTAAGTATTAAATCATAGTCGAGTAATGGTTGTTTGAGCCACAAAATTTGAGCACAACAATTACCAGCTGCAACATATTCTGCCTCGGCCGTTGACAAAGCAACTGAAACTTTCTTTTTGCTATACCAACTTACTAAGGAGTTTGAAAAGAAATGACAAGTGCCACTTGTGATTTTCCTATCCAATTTGCAACCTGCAAAGTCGGAATCGGAATAGCCAACCAAAGAACAATCACTACCCTTGGAGAACCAAAGTCTGTACTTAGGAGTACCACAAATATACCTAAGTATACGTTTTACAGCTTTTAGATGACTCTCCTTAGGACAAGATTAATATCTAGCACACATACAAACACTAAACATAATGTCGGGACGAGAAGCGGTAAGATAAAGAAGAGATCTGATCATACCTATATACCTTTTTACATCAACCGGCTTACCATGTTCATCCCGATATAGACTAACCGCGGTAGGCATTAGAGTGTCAATAACTTTTGAGTTTTCCATATCAAAGCGCTTGAGCAACTCATAACAATACTTTGTTTGGCTAACAAAAGTTCCTTCCTAGAGTTGTTTGATTTGAATACCTAGGAAGTAGTTTAACTCCTTCATCATGCTCATCTCAAATTCACCCTGCATCACTTTAGAAAATTCCTTGACCAAGGTGATGCTAGTAGACCCAAAGATGATATCATCTACATAAATTTGCACCCAGATGGAGTGATTTCCTTGGCGCTTAATGAAGAGGGTTGTATCAACCTTCCCTCTAGAGAATCCCTTTTCTAGTAATAACTTGCTAAGTCAATCATACAAAACCCTAGGGGCTTGCTTAAGACCGTATAAAGCACGTTTAAGTTTATAAACATGTTTAGGAAACTCATGATTTTCAAATCCGGGAGGTTGAGATACATAGACTTTTTCATTAATATAACCATTTAAGAAAGCACTCTTAACATCCATTTTAAATAGCTTAAAGTTTTGTGAGCATGCATAAGCTAATAATAAGTGTATAGCCTCGAGTTGGGCAACCGGAGCATAAGTTTCCTCATAGTTGATGCCTTCCTCTTGGTTATACCCTTGAGCAACAAGACGCGCCTTGTTGCGAGTTATGATTCCGTTTTCGTCAAGTTTGTTTCTAAATACCCACTTAGTACCAATTATTCAATGGTCTCGCGGAGGGGGGACAAGGTCCCAAACCTCATTTCTCTTGAATTGGTTTAATTCTTCTTGCATTGCCAAAAACCAATGTTCATCGGATAAATCTTCTTTAGGGTTTTTAGGCACAATTTTAGAGACGAATGTGAAATGATAACATAAGTTACTTATCTTAGACCGTGTAGTTACTCCCTTTTATATGTCTCCATGAATGTTGTAAATGGGATGATCCTTGCTTTCTTTCCACTCCAAAGGAGGATTTATTTCATTTGTTGGTTGAGTGTCTTCTTCTTCTTTGCTAGACACATGATCCATCTCTCCTTTTTCTTTCTCAAGAAGGGGCTCATTACTCTTTTCATGTTGATCATTGAGTATCCTTTCCGAAGAAGCACCTGCACCATTAAAAGAAATACCCTTTCTGACCATTTTTGGACAGGATTCATCAAAGGAAACATGCACGGATTCTTCTACAATTTGTAACCTTTTATTAAATACCCTATATGCTTTACTAGATTGAGATTATCCGAGAAAGATACCTTCATTGGCTTTTGAGTCAAATTTTCCAAGATTTTCTTTGCCATTATTTAATACGAAACATTTACAACCAAAGACATGAAGATGAGAAATATTTGGTTTTCTACCTTTTAAAAGTTCATACGGTGTTTTGTTGAGCATAGGACATATCAAGATCCTATTTAGAACATAACAAGTTGTATTAATGGCGTCGAACCAAAAGTATTTTGGAAGACCATGTTCATTGATCATAGTTCTCCCAAGTTCTTCTAGAACACGATTTTTATGCTCAACAACTCCATTTTGTTGAGGTGTTCTAGGAGCATAAAAATTATGATCAATTCCATTTCTTTCACAAAATTCATCAAAAAAGTGATTTTTGAATTCACCTCCATGGTCACTTCGGATGGTAACAATTTTTGTATTCAACTTGTTTTGAGATAATTTGGCAAATTTTTCAAAAGCATAGAAAGTCTCACTTTTGTTTGCTAAGAATATCGTCCACCAAAATCTAGAGTAGTCATCAACTATAACGAAGCCATAATAATTTCCACCTAGACTTTTAATTCTAGATGGTCTAAATAAGTCCATATGGAGGAGTTCAAGTGGTTTCGTTGTAGAGATGACATTTTTAGATATAAAAGAGACTCGTGTTTGTTTACCCATTTGACAAGCATCACATAGATGATCTTTTGAAAATTTGATTTTGGGTAAGCCAATCACAAAGTCTTTAGATATGATTTTATTTAGCAAATCAAACTTAACGTGTGCTAATCGCCTATGCCAAAGCCATGAGTCCACACTCATAGAGACTAGGTGTAGCGGTAGAAATGTGCAAGACTAAGCCATTGGATTGACTAGACATTATACAAATCAAAAATAAAAAATCGCCACGGCGCTTTATTGTTACCAAAGGAATGGGAAAAGAGAGAATAACCCAAAAAAGGAGGAAAGATTCAAGGTAAGGGGGTTGGTTATGCAAAGGGAAGGTATTAGCACCCTAAACATCTACGGTACTCCGTAGGAACCTCTTTGTAAAATCTGTATATTTTGGCTATAAAATGTGTTATATATAAAATGGATGGTGGAGGTGAGAAAAGAAATATATTTTTTATGATTTTTGCACCCGCCGAGGTTGCGAACCTTTAGTGCCTACGTACCACTTTTCATGCAATAGGGGATCAGGGTACATGTAGTTCCTCTTTTAAAAGTTTGAAACACAAGTGGGTTGGTTAATTTAAGAGATAAGACATCATCGTCATTGTCCATGTGAAAAACATACTTACTACCCACAATCATGAGAAAGGAGAATTTGCATCATCTCAAAGTGGAGCATAAGGCTTGGATTTTAAAATCAACAATGCCTCACTAAACACCCAAGTGGAAAATATCTCTCTTCACTACATATTGTAGAAGTTTAGTGGTTTGCATCACTACAAGGATTGACAAGAGTCTAATCTTTTAAGAAAAGTTAAAGGTAAAAGCCAAAGTGGCAAAATGATTTAAAATGAGATTGATTGACTTTTAGTCTTCTCACAAAATTTTCAAGGTATTGTTAAGTTGATTGAAGTTTATTTATGAAAATGCTTTGAAAATGCATGGACCTAAGTCCAAGTTTATTATGAAAGTGGTTTATGTTTCAAAAGAAGAAGGGTTTTCAAAAGGAGGGAGAAGATTTTTGAAATTAAAGAAGATGGGAGGAGTAGAAGAGACTATCCTAAAGCATAAGGTAAAAGTTAAGGATAAGGACCATCTAACCAACAAGAAGCCAAAACTTGACATTATGAGCCAAGATAGAATTCCCATTATTTGGATTGAAACCAAGCAAGCAAAGATACTAGACCTCTTCAAGTGTATTAAGTCTTCACAAAAATTGAGCAGAGTAACTGTTGTATACGGGTAAATTCCAGATTACAAACAAAGGATGTAATCACAAAAACCTGCACACAAAAACAAATAAGCAACCCAATGTCTTGAGGTAAACCTGAAGAGCTCCAGACAAGATAATCAGATAAGATCACAAGTTCTCCAAGATAGGAAACAAGGTTTCTAATTCTAAGTCCAAGAAAGCGTCCCATGCTCCATAATGCCAAGGATAGTAACCAAAGAGTCCAAGTACCATTAAGAGTTTTTTAGGGTTTATGTTGATTATTAAGTATCTTAAGAAAGGAAAAGAAAAGCTCAAGTGAGCAACTTAAAAATGGAAAGAAAATAAATTCTCAAATGAGCAAAAATGAAAATGGCATGAAATGTAAATGCTAAAAGTAAATAGTACATAAAGCATAAAAAAGGAATAAAAGCATAAGATAAAACAAGTCAATAATTAGTGGTTAGTTGGATGACCATCTTGAAACTTGCATTTGGAACTCATTAGAGGATTGGTAGAACCAAAGCCTCCACACAACAAGTTGCATTTGCTTTTTGTCAAGTATATCATCCATTTGAAATTCTCACAAGTACCATTTAATGATCAACAATGTTTAAGTGATCCGCGTTGACCAAAGGTGTTGTAGATCCATTAGAGGATTGGTAGAACCAAAGCCTCCACACAATGAATCTCAAGGTTATTGGATCAAAGAGATCAAATTAACATACTTGGGCTTGCAATCATAAGTTTGGGCCACAAATGATCATTTATTCGAATCGGGATAAAATTTAGCGCTATGTTAGGCAATCGTAAGTGGACTTATATAGAAGTCGCACCTATTTTGAGGTCGGTCAATAGCAATCTATGCACCATTTGTTTTGAGACATGATATAGAGATCAAGCTCCAACAACATTTAGTGCGATGAGAAGGGGATGAGATGAAGAGGAGTTAGGGTAAAAAGAGAAACCACATTTGAATTAATATTTAATCAAACTATTATTAAAATCATTCATCCATTTTTGGGAAGTTAAACTCAACACTATGAATCCAATGATGTTAATAAAGCCATGACCAAAAAATCAACCCAAGACAGCCAGAAAATATTCACAAAATAATAATATAATTAATATATACATTAAAGGGTTTAAAAATGTTTTAAAAAATGGAAAATAATGAAGAAAATGCCAATTATATTCAAATTAATCAATAAATGAAAAATAAGACCATAGAAAAATCAGAAAAGAGGCCAAGTGATTTTATAAAAATTTTGGGAATTTTTAAAAGTTAGAAACTATTTTTTAAAAAATTAAAATAAATGGGTAAAATAAACAAAACTAGTAAAAAATAGTAAAGTCGGAAACAAAAATAAAATAAGGTCACCAATATTTGTCACAATATCATTGGATCATTCCATAGTTTTTTCAGAATTTAAAAATGTGTAAAAGTATTTTTAAACATTTTAAACAAATCAAATAAGTGTAAAATTCATAAAAAATACAAAAACACAAAATTAAATTGTGAAAAAATAAAAATCAGAAAGAGAATACCCGAAAATATTTTTCATAATTTTTTCAGATTTGTTGGACTAAAAATGAATTTTCTATGATTTTTTAAATTTAAAATAATTAAAATATAAAAATCAGAAAAAGAAAATAAAAGAAAAAGATGTGGACCATTGGATGAGAGTCAAAACGCGTTAGTAATCAAATCCAAGAGATCTGGCGCGCTGTATATATCATGGTCTTTAATGAATAATGTACAAAATCATTAATAAAATCAGAATTTGAAAATAACAAATGTCACGCTTTCATTGGTTAGAAGATGACACGTTGGTCATCTTCAACCTCCAGCTCTCACGAATTGCAGGTCCTCAAACTGTAAAATTAGAAGCTCAGACTTATGTCATTCGCTTCGTCTCTTCAAGACGAAGACAACCACACTCTCGTGCCAAATTTATATAAATTGTAGCTCAAGCAATTTGGAAAGAAAGTTTTGAAAAGGGATTTGAAAATTCATGGTCAAAACGTGCTTCAAGATGAAAGTAAGTGTTGCGACTAGAACCATAGCAATGAGAGAAACACAATGATACCAAAGTTTTGAAGAATTGATGAAGGAATCTACCTATTGAAGTTGAGTTGCAGAGCTCTGAAACTGGACTTCTATGGAGTAATATAGGGCACGATTCTTGAATGTAACTATATGGTTAGCTTCAGGGAAGATCAAGGAAGGTGAATTGATGGAAAAAATGGATTGAAAAAGGCTTGAGAATAGGATTTGAAGTAGCTGAATTCTGAGTTGTGAAGCAAGTTTGGCAGGGTGATTCTGGCTATCTAAGCTTGGGAAATTGAATGGGGGATGACCCTCTATTTATAGGGAATCAAATGGAATATTCAAGCGTGTGAAATGATGAAGTTTGGATGGAAATCGTGTGAACCTGATGCACGAGCAAAGTGTGATCTGATTTGCATAAAAACTCATCTAATCTTGCGTTTCAAGGCTCTAATCCACTTTAGCAACTTGGTTAAACATGTTTAGATCACAAACGCGTGCTAATTTGATGTTTAAAGGCCAAAACATGAATTTCAAATTCTGACTTATGGAGAAACTTCAGTTCCGAGTTACCAAGTTCAATCCAATGGCATTTTCACCTCAAGGGGTCTTAGGGAAAAATTCTTGATGCTTTGGAAAGATGAGGTAACAAGCTTTGCAATGGAAAAAGAATGGAATCAAATGGATGCTTGAGCTGAAAGTTACATGGAGTCAAAGTTGAAGAAAAAGAGTTGACTTTCCATACTTAGAAATATTTCAAATTCTTCTTTAAAAGTGACCTATAATCTCTTGCATCCAAAAATGGCCTTCCACTTATAATTTGCTCTTAACCAAAAAAGATGGAATGAATTAAATCTCTTGAATGACATTTTTCAATTTGAACCACTCAAAATCTCCAAAAATTGAGCAAGTTATGACTTGTTGAATTTGGCCAAAAATCATGAAATGACCTATAATATTTTGCATTCTTAAGGCAACTTCCATCCATTTTTTTTACTTTTCACATAAACTAAGGCATGAAGTACACATATTTAAGATCATCATGAAAAAAGAATGGGCTCAAGGTGATAAAAATTGACCAAGTTATGACCATTTGAAGTCATATAGGGAAAATTGGGGATTCATCTGGGTGCCTTGTAATCTTTCTTCTTCACCAAGTTCCTTCCACATGAAAAATCCTTGGAACTTTTTAAGTGATTTGTTGGTAACTCATTGAAGAGAAGAATGTTTTTGGAATCACTCAAAAATACCAAAAGATGAGCAAGATATGCCCCTTTGTAGTCCAAAACCCTAGCCTCTAGATCAATAGAATGCTTGGTGGAACTTTGCCAAGTTTGAACAAACTTTTTGTGCCAATATTCTTCCTTTGTGAATAGAAATTGTTGAGGATGATGATGAGGACTCATGGACATCAAAACCACTTCCATACCAACTTCAAAACAACTTCAATGGTGAGGTTTGAATTTCTCAAGCTATTGACTAGGGCATGGAAATAAACTCATGAACCCATGAAGAAACTTGCTAAACCTCATTGCCTTTACCTACATTATTAACAAGTAAGACAAACCAATATTTCATTTTGTTAATTAGAGAGAAAATCAAAGCAAAATATCCATGATCACTAAAGGAAACAAGTTAAGGTACTTGGTAATTCCTCAGAAAAGCAAGGCTAAAGATAGGGAGAAGAACCAAAAGCCCTAATGTGATTTTGTTGTGATTGAAACAACATGGTATGATGAAGGGATCTTAGGGGAAAAAATTGGGGTACAACAGCCGCACTTATTTATGTTTCTTCGAGCCGAAGATACGAAGGTTAAAAATTTTCGCGTCGGCGTGATTGAAGACACTTAAATATAAAACAAACCTTGTTTTTGGCCCTAAGATGCCATGCAAATGCTTATGCATATGAATGAATATGAACAGAACCAAAGAGACGCAAAGTAACATTGGGGATGCAACAAATAAATATAGAAACAAAGGAGCAACCTCACCAGATAAGTAAATCACAGGTGAACCAAAAGAACAGAATCAAAGAGGAAGATAACAAGCATCGACGTTTACTGTCGATGTACTGCCAACGTTTACTGAATACATCATACAACCACCGTTAACTGACGATGAACTATCGATGTTCACTGAAGATAGCAAAAAGATAAGAAACATCGATGTTCACTGCCGATGTACTACCAACGTTCACTGAAGGTAGAAAGATAAAATATCATATCATCATCGTTCACTGACGATGAACTATCAACATTCACTGAAGATAGAAAAAAGATAAGAAGCACCGAAGTTCACTGCCGATGTACTACCAACATTCACTGAAGGTAGAAAGAGAAAATATATCATATCACCGCCGTTCACTGCCGATGAACTATCAACATTCACTGAAGATAGCAAAAAGATAAGAAACACCAACGTTCACTGAAGGTAGAAAGAGAAAATATATCATATCACCGTCGTTCACTTGACGATGAACTATCAACGTTAACTGAAGATAGCAAAAAGATAATATACACTGACGTTCACTGCCGATGTACTACCAACGTTCAATGAAGGTAGAAAGAGAAAATATCGTATCACCGTTATTCACTGACGATGAACTATCAAAGTTCACTGAAGATAGTAAAAAGATAACAAACACCGACGTCCACTGCCGATGTACTACCAACGTTCACTGAAGGTAGAAAAAGAAAATATATCAAGTTTCCCTAAGATTCTGGTGTTTTGCCAAGAACGGGTCTCAACTTCTTTTTTTACCAAGGAAATCTGCTTGGAAAGGGTAATATGTAATTTGTCTCAAATAAAGAGACTTCCACTCATTGTCAAGGGGAATTGCAAAGAGAAATGACTTTTTAGGGATAGAAATATGACTTCCCGGGGAAATGCCACGATATTCCTGCTGAGGAGATAAAGTCCTCCTGTGCAAAATAAATGCACAAACCAAAACTCAAAGTTTTCAGAAATCCAATATAAATGATATTCTCATGTAGCCACAAATCCAATTCAGAAATAAACTAGAGCAAGACGGCCAATGTAGATACATCCTTTGAGAAATAAACTCAAGAGGGAAAACCAAATTCAACTAAGCAAAGAGCACTGCAGGAAAGGTCAGAACACAATGTCAATGAATGATGATTTTTAGCAATGCATGATGTATGTATGAATGTATGAGTGCTATCGTGCATATACTGGTAAAAAGGATACATAATTAGTGGAAAAAAACAAAACCGCCTCAGGTACTAACAACATTGGGCTAAACTTCAACCAGAAATATCAATCCAAGAAAGGTAAAAGCAACTATGGAAACCAAACCTATTGCCTGTCCTAACTTCATTGAGGAGAAACATAATACGGATGTAGCCAAATAAAACAGATACTGGGATAGAATATCCTTCTTCTGGTTTTATCGGAGAAAACTATTTTCCAAAAGCAACATGCCTACTAGAGATTGCAAGACCAACCACAAATAAAGCATACTGAAACCGAAACAACCAAGCCTCATTGGGGGATTCAAGCCTACCTCCCTGGAGAAAAAAATGCAGACTGAAACTTTCATCACGAATACTCATTCCAATATGCCCTGGGATAATCTTCCCAAGAAATCAAGAAGTCAACATTAATGCCAATACTGCAAAAAGAGCGACATCTCAGCACACCAAGGGAATAAAACATTTCATTATATGAGGGAAGACTTCGCTGGGGAATCTGGGACGGAGGCTTCTGATCATGCAAACCCAAAAAAAACGAACCAAGACTTGACTGGGGATAATGGGGTCACAAACCCAATATTGTACCTTGTACCCACTGATATTGTCTTTAACTATCTGAGAAACACACAAATATTGCGCACACCAGTAAAATGACCTGAGAAAACCTTCATGAAGGAAGTAAATCTTCTTAAAACAAACGGAGTTTGTTCATTCTTAGGATCACCATTTTTGTTGTCATTGTTTCAACACAAATCCCAAAGTAAATTGAATTGTAAAGATCTCTTCTCTTTTTTGAAAAGTTAATTTTGCTTCTTTTAATATTTTTGCTTTAACAATTATTATCAGTAATAAATGAAGTCTTTGCAAACTAAATAAAAATAAGAACACAAAGAATTGGGCAAAAGCTCGAATTTCATTAATAGGATGGTAGTCTGCGAATGGCGAGACTCCATGGATGATTACAAAGTTTGGGAAATGGTAATACATAATGGAAAAGATACATTGAGATACAATGACCACTATCCCCCCTAACAACTTTTGAAATCCTGAGCAGTAACTTTCGTTGAAGTATGGTGAGGATCCGAGAAGATTGTTGCTTCAACAATCAAGTCTCGTCTGATGTAGTTACTTGCCATGAAAATCCCTAACTTTTGCCTAAGCTTCCCTCGCGGGTTTTCAACTTAGCGGGAAATTTATTCTGTTTATGTCTCTAACTTTTTCCTAGACCGCCCTTTCAGGTTTTCGGCCTACCGAGACGCTCCTTTTTGCCTAAGCCGCCCTTTCGGGTTTTCAACTTAGCGAGTTATTCTTTTATTTCTTTAGGCGAAGTATTTCTTGACTGTGTCAGCATTCATGGAACGTGGGAACTCCTCGTCGTCCATAGTTTCAAGAATTAATGCACCACCAGAGAAGGCTTTCTTGACAACATACGAGCCTTCAAAATTGGGAGTCCACTTGCCCCTAGAATCGGTGTTGAAAGACATGATCTTCCTGAGCACGAGGTCGCCTTCTCTGAATTCACGAGGTTTGACCTTTTTATCAAATGCTTTCTTCATTCTTTTCTGATATAACTACCCATGACATAAAGCTGTCATCCTCTTCTCTTCAATCAAATTTAATTGGTCAAACCTGTTCTGGACCCATTCAGCCTCTTTCAGCTTGGCTTCCATTATCACGCGCAACGAGGGAATCTCTACCTCGACAGGGAGTACAACTTCCATTCCATATACTAGGGAGAACAGGGTTGCTCCTGTTGAAGTGCAAACAAATGTTTGATATCCATGCAGAGAAAAAGGGAGACTTTCATGCCAATCCTTATAAGTGACAACCATTTTCTGGATAATTCTCTTGATATTCTTATTAGCAGCTTCAACAACCCCATTCATCTTTGGCCTGTGTGGAGATGAATTGTGATGGACAATCTTGAATTCTTCGCAGAGTTCAGTCATCATCTTGTTGTTCAAATTCGAGCCATTGTCGGTGATGATTCTGCTCGGCACACCATACCGGCATATAAGATTGTTTTTTATGAAACACACAACCACCTGTTTGGTAACATTGGTATATGAAGCAGCCTTTAACCATTTGGTAAAGTAGTCAATTTCTACCAAGATGAAACAGTGTCCATTCGAAGCTTTGGGTTCTATCATTCCGATCATGTCAATACCCCACATAAAGAAAGGCCATGGGGAGGAAATCACATTGAGAAGTGTCGGAGGCATATGGATCTTATCTGCATAAATCTGGCATTTATGGCACTTTTTGCAAATTTGTAACAATCAGATTCCAGTGTCAACCAATAATAACCTGCCCTTAGCATCTTTTTAGCCATCGAATGTCCATTAGCATGAGTGCCAAATGAACCTTCATGAATCTCATGCATCAGCGTGTCTGCTTCATGTCTATCTATGCATCTGAGCAAGACCATGTCATAATTTCTCTTGTATAACACATTTTCACTGAGGAAGAAACTGCCTGCCAATTTTCTCAGTGTCTTTCTATCTTTCTTCGACGCACCAAATGGGTATTCCTGAGTCTGAAGAAAATGCTTGATATCATAATACCAAGGTTTTTCATCTGCTACCTCTTCTGTCACAAACACATGAGCGGGCCTATCTAGCCGTCAAACTGTAATTCGATGTATATCATTCCAATTATTCACTTGGTACATAGAAGCTAGAGTTTCCAGAGCATCCGCCATTTGATTTTCATCCCTAGGAATGTGATGGAATTCAACTTTATTGAAGAAGGGTAGTAATCTTCTAGCATAATCTTTGTAAAGGATCAAGCCAGGGTGACGAGTGTCTCATTCTCCTTTAATCTGATTTATTACCAAAGTTGAATCGCCATACACATCTAGAATATTGATTCTGAGATCAATAGCTTCCTCAAGACCCATGATGCAAGCCTCATATTCTGCCATATTATTAGTGCAATCAAATGTTAACCTCGCGGTAAAAGGAATATCTGATCCATGAGGAGTAACAATCACAGCACCAATTCCTTTACCATAAGTATTCACAGCTCCATCAAATACCATACTCCAACGAGATTCAGGGTCGGGGCCCTCCTCAGGAAATGGTTCATCATAATCTTTCACTTTCAAGAACATCACATCTTCATCGGGGAATTCATATTCTATAGACTGATGATCTTCCACCGGCTGGTGAGCAAGGTAATCTGCCAACACACTACTTTTAATAGCCTTTTGAGTGCGGTACTCGATATCATTTTCAGATGACAACATCTGCCAGCAGGCAATTCTCCCAGTAAGAGCAGGCTTTTCAAAAATATACTTGATTGAATCCATTTTGGAGATCAACCAAGTGGTATGATTCAACATATATTGCCGCAAACGCTTTTCCGCCCAGGCCAAAGCACAACATGTTCTTTCTAGCATAGAATACCGCGACTCACAATCAGTGAACTTTTTGCTGAGATAATAAATGGCGAACTCTTTCTTTCCTGTTTCATCCTGTTGTCCCAGAATACAACCCATAGATTTATCTAACACTGTCAGATACATAATCAACGGTCTTCCTTCTAAGGGAGGGAGAAAGATAGGAGGTTCAAGAAGATACTCTTTAATACTTTCGAATGCCCTTTGGCAGTCATCCGTCCATACACAACCTTGATCTTTCTTTGACAACTTAAATATCGGTTCACACATTGTAGTCATGTGGGAAATAAATTTGGAGATATAATTCAAACGCCCGAGGAAACCCTTGACTTGCTTTTCAGTTCTTGGTGCTAGCATTTCTTGAATTGATTTGACTTTGTCAGGTTCAACTTTAGTTCCTTTCTGGCTAACAATAAAACCCAATAATTTCCCCGATCTAACTTTGAAGGTGGATTTATTTGGATTCAAGCGGAGACGATACTTCTTCAAACGCTGAAACAACTTCAACAAATCTTCTATATGCCCTTCTTCAGTTTGGGATTTGGAAATCATATCATCAACATATACTTTGATTTATTTGTGCATCAGATCATGGAATAGGGTTGTCATAGCCCTCTGGTATGTTGCACCAGTGTTCTTCAACCCGAAGGGCATCGCTCTGTAACAGAATGTTCCCCAGGGTGTGATAAACGTTGTTTTTTCCATGTCCTCTGGAGCCATTCTTATTTGATTATACCTGGAAAATCCGTCCATGAACGAGAATACCTTGAATTTTTATGTGCTATCTACTAACATGTCAATGTGAGGCAGTGGAAAATCATCTTTTGGACTAGCTTTATTTAGATCTCTGTAATCTTTGCACATGCAGAATTTTCCATCTTTTTTCGGTACTGGGACAATATTGGCAACCCATTGAGGATACACTGACGTCACAAGAAAACCAGCATTAATCTGCTTTAGGACCTTCTCTTTAATCTTTACTTCCATATCTGGGTGAGTTTTCTCAGCTTTTGTTTAACTGGCGGACACTCTAGCTTCAACGGCAAACGATGCTCGACAATGTCTGTATCTAGACCAGGCATATCTTGATAAGACCAAGAGAAAAAATCCACATACTCTTTCAACATCTCAATCAACCCGCTCTTTACATCAAGATGCAAAGATGCTCCAATCTTGACTTCCTTCGGATCTTCTTCTGAACCCAAATTAACCACTTCCAAAGGCTCCTTATATGGCTGAATGGTATTTTTCTCGTGCTCAAGCAACCGTGAGACCTCTTCTGGAATCTCATCATAATCTTATTCTTCAGCCCTAAACACAGGACAATCAAAGTTGGGAGAGGGTGCGGGGTCATTGTATTCAACGGGTTTTTTAATTAATCTGCACATATGATTTATGATTGCTTTTAGAAACTGGCACATATAACAAGTGATCATGCAGATTAATTTTCAGTTATTATTTATTTTGAAAGGGATTTTTTTTACCATTTCCCAAGAAAAAAAGCAGAAAATAAAAGACACAATTTTAGAAGCAAAGACAACTTTTATTAATGATCTTAAAAGTTATAGCAAACAGATAAGTCCTTCAACATTAATACTTCCACCTTGGGCAGAGTGAAAGCTTTTCAAAAGAAAGAAACAGATTAACAAAACAAATTACTTTGAAACATGTATGCAAGAAGGAATATCAATGGTGACCCATTTCTAAACTCGGACTCCATGCGTCACATGATTCGGTACTTCCTGCTCTGCTTCATCCTCTTCAACAGCATTAATTCCATAACCAATTGGATGGGGGTAGCCTCCGCTGCGGAAAAAATCATGATAACAGTTCACAAAAGACTTTGACTTCAAAATTTCTCCTTTTCCATTCCTCGAAGAGAAACCCAAACCATTTCTATTCTTGTTCACAGGTGGATCCACAAGTCGTCCCCAAACTGTATTATGACCATTGCGCACAACATGTTGCGCGTCCATCAGCGAGACCACGGAACTCTTATTCTTCCTTATGTTGCCAATGGATAGGGCTTGGAATTGGGTTCCAACAGCAGCCTCATCCGCTTCTACAATACTGAAAGAGGATAGATGGGATATCAACAACGCCTGCTCCCCATTTATGATCACTACCTTCCCTTCACGCACAAATTTTAGCTTCTGGTGTAGAGTTGAAGTGACAGCCCCTGCTTCGTGTATCCATGGCCGTCCTAGCAAACAGCTATATGCGGGAATAATGTCCATTACCTGGAAGGTTATCAAGAACAAATGTGGTCCTATGTGGATGGGTAAGTCCACCTCACTGATGACAGATTTCCTCGACCCATCAAAAGCCTTCACAATGATGCTACTCGGGTGCATATATGTTCCCTGATACTTTAACTTCATGAGGGTACTTCTCGGTATAACATTCAACGTGGATCCGTTATCAATTAGCACATTGGATAGCGAGTCATTCTTGCAGTTCATGGATATGTGGAGGGCCAGGTTGTGATTCCTCCCTTCATCTGGTAACTCATCATTGCAGAAACTCAAGTTGTTACATGATGTAATGTTTCCAATTACGCTGCTGAATTGATCTAACGGCATGTCATTCTCTACAAAAGCTTGGTCTAGTACTCTCATCAGTGATTCTCTATGAGCGGTGGAATTCATCAATAAAGCTAGGATGGATATCTTTGAAGGAGTCTGCAATAGCTGATCTACAATTTTGTAGTCGCTCATCTTAATCATCTTTAAGATATAATCCACTTCTTTCTCTAATGTAGCTCCACTAGTCTCTCATGCAGTCTTCTTAGGCTCATCGTTCTCAACAATTTTCTTTCCAGCAACAACTTCCTTATTTTTTCCTAACTTTGTCCCATTTTTTCATCAAGATACATTTGGATTCAAACAAAACTCAAAACATGAAAGTTGTAGTCCATTGCAAAATCTACAACTTTGATTTACAAAGTTTCCTCAAAAGAAGCTTGTAGCTCAAGTTATGATTTTTGGAATAGGGGTGCAAAACATTCTTAACTTAGAAATTTTTTAACCTATTTTAGGCAGGATTTTTGCCTAACTTCATGGCCACTTTTCACATGCTTCCACTTGGAATTTCAATTTGCATTACAAAGATGGATTGTAGTACACATTCCAAGCTTTCCAAATTGTCCAAGAACTTCTCAAACACCCTTGTGGTTATGGAGAATCGAATTTGTCAATATGGGCAAAAGTCACTTTGTTCATGAGCCAATTTCATGTTCATACACTATGCATTTTCAAACTCAGCATGCACAAGCTAGGTTACAGGCCTCTAATCCCTTTCTTACTCAATAATTCAATGCTAAACCATTGTGCCAAGATGTTATTTCATTCATTTGGGCAATACACACAAAATTAAGCCATATTTGGAAAAAGCAAGTTTGCCATTTTGGAAAAGCGTGGCTTTATGTCAAAACACAAATCAAAGTAGTACAATGTAGATCTTTTAGGCACAAGTTTATGAACTAATCCCACTGATCAAGGAGAGATTATGCAGCATGCTTGAGGGACCTGCCTTGGCCTATAACCCAACTTGACAAACTTTGCTTATCTAGGAAGAAACTTTGCAAAACTAAACACGTCTCTCATTCCTGTAAGAACTAACCAAAACAAACTTTGCGAACACATTTCACACTCCCTAAGTAACCTGAAACACGACCAAGCCATCCCTAAGACTCCCTCATTCATCAAAACACAGTTTTTTGGCAAAACAGGGTACCTTCTGCATTTTGACTTGGCCAGTTCATTTCCCTCGTGCGTTTTCATCCAAACCAGTTCAAACACATCCTATATCATCCATACAAACTATCCCAAGCCCTAGCTGCAGACTGTAACACCTCTAACCAAGTTCACCATTTTCATTTTTTCAGTTGTGCAGGTTGAGTTACATAGCTCGTTTCAGTTAGTTTCAAAGCAAGCTAGAGGTTGGAAGAGTATCCCTGAACTTCAAGCAAGTTGTACAAGTCCTCACATTGCATTGAAAGTTCCTCCATTGCTGCACACGATTCCAGCTGAACAGGTAAAACTTTGGACTTCTATCTCTCAATCTAGGAAGAGTTAGGCTTAGGTTTATGAATGAAACATGCTCTACTCATGGCCCTGAAGCTACCTATATCCTCACTTTTCGTTTATATTGTGTGTGTGTTAAGAGAATTTGGAAGCTGATCATTAGAAAAAACTTAGGTCAGAAATTGGGGATGAAGAAATTCTCCCTCGTTTCTTAGAGTTAAGTCAAGTTTTTTATATGTCTGGATTCGTCTCTTGATGCTCTACATTTTTGGTGTTATGAGTTTTGCTTGAAAGTCCAGGAATCAGGAGTTACGAAGCGCGCGTTTTTGTTGTTCAAACAAGTCTGGAGGTTGAAGATGACTGGCTTGGGCTGGGCCTGAGTCAGTCCTACTTTTTGTACCCTTTTTTTCAATTTGCACCCCCCTGGCCCATTATGTGATATATTTGTCATTTTTGATTTTTTTCTTTTTGATTTTGATTCTATATTTTTATTCAAGCATGAAAAAACACTAAAAATATTTTTCTCACACTTTTTGCATTTTATTTGATATTTATTTGTTTCATTTAGTTACATATATAAATAAATGTAGTACTATTTGTTTAAAACATTAAAATAATAATACAAAATATATTTTTTTAGTTATTATTTTTTTATTTACATTTTGGAAACATTTTCTAAAAAATATACTTTTTTTTGTAAATAATTAACATTTTTTATTTTTGTACATATTTAATATATTTAGTAAATAATATAAATACTTATATATTTAGAATATTTAGGATAAAAAACATAAAAATAATACATTTTTATTTTTATTAATATTTGACCTCAAAAATCACTTTTTTACAATATACTTCTCTTTTATTTATTTTTTGTATATAATTAATAAATATTGCATATAATAAATAATAAATACTTTTTATTTAGCAAAATTAGGGTTTTGCCCTAAAAACACAAAATATCCAAAAATTGATTCTTTTATTTTTTGTTTATATTTCACATAAAAAAATACTTTCCCATACATATAAAAACCATTTTTGTGCATAAGTACATTTTTGCATATTTATTTACTTAATTATTGTACAATTAATCTTTGTATATTCAATTTGGATGTAATAGCTTAGATTTTAATTTCTTGCTAAATATCCCCATTTGAACATTTGTACCCCCCATCCCATAATTGTGTTGTAATAATTTAGGATTTTAAATTCCGCACTTTAAAGCTTTCTAAATATGCCATGATAGACTTAGGGTTTGTATGCAAATCAAAAATAACAAATAGCTTGACCTAATTCAAACATAAAAAAGCATGAAAACGGACAACACCGATCACACTTGCATCCCTAGGGTTACTCCACTTGTTGCCTTCAATAATGGGCCATGTTGCATGTTGAGTTTCTTTGGCAAAACAAAACAATATCAAATGATCGTAGTCCCTCGATGACGCTTTCGAAAGTTGCCTAAAAATGATCATAGTCCCTTAAAGAAAAGTTGCCAAAGACACTCGGCACCATTGCAATCATGGTCTAAACGATGACCCGCGCCCGTCCCGTTAACATCCTAACACAAGATTGTCCACCAAATACAATGGTGGAACAAAATTGTTAAAAGGGTTAAAACATAGAAAAAACCTTTGAGTAAATTTAGGGGTAGACAACTCTTAGTTACTTGATCAAACTTGCAAAAACACACTTGTCTACTTTTCAAAACCACCTTCCACAACACTTTTAAAACAACTTTCAAAAAAACATTGAAAACTTTTCAAAAGATATACACCTTTGTATACATCCAAACATGGGTCATTACAAAGGTTGCCACAACAAATGGCCTCTTTTCAAAACATTTTCAAACCCACACACAAAGCACCATTTCAAACAATTGAAAATGCAAGGCAAGTGATCTAAGCAAGTAACTAAGAGCCCATGGATAACCATGGATAGAAAGGGTGCTAATACCTTCCATTTCTATAATCTACTCCCCGAACCCAAGAAAACATCTCAAAGGTTTTTGCTGTGCTTTTTAACCTTTCCTTAGGATAAAATAAAAAGTCGGTGGCGACTCTTGCTCAACCGAAACATTTGCGAAAACAAACGCAAAAACCCAAGTCAGTTCTCCCACCGTATCACAGTACTCTACCTCGAGATGAGCGGGTGCACCAAAACCAAGTATAATGACTTTTACACCTTCCTCAACACAATCAGCACTCAAAAGGTCATTTTCGGCAAACAAATCTTCGTCTGAAGAGAAATACTCATCCGTGGAGGCATACTCCTCCTCTGACTCTTCTCCCATCAAACAAACTTCAACCATATCAATCTCGTGATAATCATCTCTCTGACCTGTGATCTTGATAGTTCCATTGTTTAATAGTAATTGAACATCCTCTCTCACAATAGAACATCCTCTGGGATCTTGACAGCATACTACGCATGATCCATATTGGTGTTGCACCTGACCATCAATACGGCAGAAGGTAGCATGCAACTGCACGAGATCTTCATTCGAATGCTCCACTTTAAAAATTCTGAATTCACCCGGAAATCCAAACACCATATTCACTTCCTCTTCATATTCTGCCCTAGGCCTAATTATATGAATTAGACCTTCATCCATCATCTCTTATAAATCAGCCTTTATCTTCTCGCAACCCGGTATGTTTATACTGCAAATAGCACAATCGGCGTGGTCATGTGTATAATAACTGAATTCACAGAGGCCTGCGTGCATCTTCACCAAATCTCCTCTAACCAGATTAATGTCAAAAATCCGGAAGTCACCTGGACAACCGGCCACCATAGTCACAGCATTCACTCCCCCGTGCTTGGGTAGAGGATTGTCTTTCACATTAGGTCCCATGTCTTTGAAAGATAAAATTCCATACTTCACCAACCTTTGCACTTCAGTCCTCAAAGGATAACAATTTTCAACACTATGCCCTGGTGCTCCCTGATGAAAGGCACACGTCTGGTCTGCTTTGTAATACCAAGGCAATGGTGATGGTACTGCTAGAGGTGGTCGTGTCTGGACCAAATTCTTCTGAATCAATGCTTGTAGTAGCTCTACATAACTCATGGTAATAGGGTCATAGTTCTCCCTTCTCTGATTATTCCCTTGGTTCCCCTGTTGGGACTGTCTTTAATAAGCAACGGTAGTCGGAGCGGCATTCATAACAGGAGTCACTGAGGCAACATGCTGGTAACGCTGATAATTCCTTCTAGGAGCGTTCACTCTCCTCTCTTGTATGACAGCATTGGTATCCCCTTCTTTCTTCTTTGTAAACCCATAAGCTTACTTTTTCAAACCTCCGGATCCTTCACCCTTTGTCAAACGGCCTTCTCTTACTGCCTCTTCTAGGCGGACACCCATCCCTACCATTTTTGTAAAATCACTTGGGGCACTTTCTACCATTCTTTCGTAGTAGAAAGCGCTTAGCGTCTTCAGAAAAATTTTAGTCATTTTCTTCTCCTCCATGGGAGGAATCACTTGTGCAGCCACTTCGCGCCATCTCTGCGCATACTCTTTGAACGATTCTCTGTCTTTCTGAACCATGGCCCTAAGTTGGTCACGGTCAGGTGCCATGACCACATTGTACTTGTATTGTTTAATGAATTATTCTCCCAAATCATTAAAAGTATGGATGTTGGCGTTGTCTAAACTCATGTTTCATTTCAACGCTGCGCCGGTCAGACTATCCTGGAAAAAGTGAATCAGCAGACGCTGATCATCGGTGTGAGTAGACATTCTCCTCACGTACATCACCAAGTGAGCACGAGGGCATGTGTTTCCCTTGTACTTCTCAAACTCCGGGACCTTGAACTTAGCAGGCACTTTAACATTCGGGACCAAACACAACTCATTCACATTCTGCCCAAATAACTTTTTTCCCCTAAGAGCCTTCATCTCTCTTTGAATTCTATCAAACTGCTCTTGGAAATCATCCATTATGTCATAAAGACCCAAATCTTCACTCGGCGGAGGGAAAGGACGACATACATCTTCATTAACAAACAGAACCAAATTCACCGAATGAGGTGCAGCAGGAATAGTATGCACCACAGGAGGTGCTGGAGTAACAACATTTGGAACTACTGGAGCATCTTGGGGGCCCAAATTGAAACCTTCAGGTGCAAAATTCTCTGGCATTCCCCACGGATAACCCTGAGGCATGCGGTTTTGAACAACAGTCGGAGTAGCGGATACAGGAACAGTAAGAACTTCATCATTTGCCCTTGTTGGTTGAGGTTGAACACTCAGTGGCTGATTCTGAGCAACCACCAGAGCTTCCATCAGAGTAGTCAAGTTGGCCAAGCCAGCCTTCAAAGCAGAAAATTCTTCGCGTAGCTTGCGATTCTCCTGTTCCAAGTTGTCCATCTTCTTTTTGAAGTTAGCCCGAGTGTTATAGCGATGAGTCAGCTTGCTGGATGTAGTAAAAAGCTGGGTAAGGCACCTGGATATGCATAATAAATGAAAGAAATATGTGAAATATGATGCATGACATGCAATGCACATGATTATTTTTGCTTTATTATTTAATATTTCAAGGGATTTAACGTTTATAGACATATTGCAAACATCAAAATAATAACACATTTGAAATACTGGAAAAAATTTATTATAATAACTTCAAAAATGGATTACAAGTTTCAAGGATCCCAAGTACAAGATGAAAATACAATCTAAAAATCCTGAGAGAAAGAAACTAATAGAGATCAGTTTGTACGCTGGCGCTTCCCTGTGAGCCTGGCAATCTGAGCCCTCAACCTCTGGTTTTCTCCTATGTGCCTGATGGAAATTTCCTTCCAATCCTCTGAAGCAGGAAGTGAGTGATCAGCACCTGTTTGAGGCTTAGGAGAAAATAAATCCCCTTGCCTCTCCATAGACTCTACAGCTCGACTCTCAATGATCTCAATCAAATCGACTTTCTCCTTCAGGTCTGCTCTGTAGGAACTCTCTAAAGTCTGGAACTTGTTCTTCCAAGCATCCCTTTCTTATTGCATCCTAACCAAAGCAAGATACAGCTCTTCTAGATCCTCTAATAAGGGAGGAGTGGTCTTCACAAACAAATCAGGCATGGGTGTCTCCCGAGTATACGGCATCTTCAACTGAATGGCTCTTGATCTAACCCACTGAAGATATGGCTCCAAAGATACATCACCCCTAGGTCCCAAATCCTTCCTACTCTTCTTATGAATATGACGTCAGGCCTTCCCAATCTGCTCCATAGCTTCCCTGTGGCCTTCTCCTTCCTTCAGAAAGAAACTACTCAAATGAATATTGTTCGGTTTATCCCTCATCGGATAACCAAGCTGTCGTCGTGCAAGAACATGGTTATAGTTAATTCCTCCCTTTGTACCAAGAAGAAGTACATTGCGGAAACTACCATAACTGTCAATAATCTATATATCCTGATAAGCTCGATGATACCAATCAATATCCGAGTGAGTAAGTGCCATGATCTTAGGAGCGCAACGGGGTTCCTTCTTGATATCCCAAAAAGCATCAGACTGAGGCATATGAGAGATAAACCACTGATACAACAAAGGTGTGCAACAGATAATCATTCCCCCATGATAAGAACTCCGAAGATGAACAGAGTAATAAGCATCACCCAACAGTGTAGGAACCGGATTTCCAATCATGAAAATCCTGATAGCGTTAATGTCGACAAACTTGTCCACATTAGGGAATAAGAATAATCCATAAGCAAGTAAAGCAAAGATGGCCTCAAAAGCAACCGTACTCTTCATTCTGGCAAAGTAACGAGCTTTCTCCAATAAGAACTGAGCTGGTAATCCTCTAATCCCTCCTTTAGTAGTCATATGGGCTTCCACCTCAGACTTCCCTAGATGAATCAAAGTAGAAATCTCATGTGGTTTTGGCTCACCCTCCAAACCAGGAAAAGGAACACGATCGGTAATAGGTAAATCCAAAAGATAAGAATACTCCTCCAGTGTAGGCATCAACTGATAATCGAGAAAAGTAAAGCAGTGATACACCGGATCATAGAACTGGACGAAGGTCGAGAGAATACCCTCCTTCATCTTCAGCTTCATGAGAGGAATGATGGATCCATACTTCTTCCGAATGTCTGCAGGACACTCAATCTCTGGAATTAGACTGATTAACTCATCTATCTTGGGATCCTTGAAATTGTATTTCCCTGTCTTTCTCTTTCCAGAATCCATGGTTAAAACTACCTGAGATATTCACAAATAGTCAACCTTTAAATCCCTTGAAATATTATTTTCTTCAAAAGATGCTTATGAGTGCATGGATGCATGATGCAGCAATTACACACAAGATCACACATATAGAGTTCATAGGTTTAACGTCACGAGCATGAGCTCGAAGGTACTACCCATAAGGTGTTTGGTCTAAGAGTTATCACCTTCTGAACAAGGTTCTAGAGGTTCCCAGAGTCTACATCTTTCCTTCGGATATTACCAACTTCCTGATTAACTCGGTAATTAGTAATATTCTCAAGAAAGACTCGTCCGAGCGTAGTATCGCGTGACAACTATTTCCGGATTACTCTGTCATACCTTCCGCACTACACCTAAAAGGCCAAGATGGGTTTGGTATTCTACGGTCCTCAGTTTCAGCAGGCTCCCAGGTCAAAAGCAGTACGTCTTCCCGATTACTCGGTAAACGACACTACAGTCAAAGGGGACTCCATTGAGTGGGGGATCTCATGCCTCCTTTTTTGGGATTACTCTCTCAAAGTTAACATGACTATATCGCCCATCCTATCATAAAGTTTGCCCAAGTCCGGGTATAGGACTTATGACTAATCACCAAGCACCCTGAAAACCAGGAAAATTCAGACAAACATATATACAACATATAACACAAAAACAGTAATAACACATATACAGATATAAACAAAGATAGGCTCAACCCACTTAGGGATGGACCAGCAAGAGGTCAATCTTTCCCCAATGAAGTCGCCATTTTTCTGTAGCGGTAGAAATGTTCAAGACTAAGCCATTAGATTGACTAGACTTTATACAAATAAAAAATAAAAAATCGCCACCGCGCTTTATTGTTTCCAAAGGAATGGGAAAAGAGCGAATAACCCAAAAAAAGCGGGAAAGATTCAAGGTAAGGGGGTTGGCTATGCAAAGGGAAGGTATTAGCATCCTATACATCTACGGTACTCCGTAGGAACCTCTTTGTAAAATCTGTATATTTTGGCTATAAAATATGTTGTATATAAAATGGATGGTGGAGGTGAGAAAAGAAATATTTTTTTTTTATTTTTGCACCCGCCGCGGTTGCGAATCTTTAGTGCCTACGTACCACCTTTCATGCAATAAGGGATCAGGGTACACGTAGTTCCTCTTTAAAAGTTTGAAACAGAAGTGGGTTGGTTAATTTTAAGAGATAAGACATCATCGTCATTGTCCGTGTGGAAAACATACTTACTACCCACAATCATGAGAAAGGAGAATTTGCATCATCTCAAAATGGAGGATATGGCTTGGATTTTAAAATCAACAATGCCTCACTCAACACCCAAGTGGAAAATATCTCTCTTCACTACATATTGTAGAAGTATAGTTATTTGCATCACTACAAGGATTGACAAGAGTCTAATCTTTTAAGAAAAGTTAAAGGTAAAAGCCAAAGTGGCAAAATAATTTGAAATGAGATTGATTGACTTTTAGTCTTCTCACAAAAATGTCAAGGTATTGTTAAGTTGATTGAAGTTTATTTATGAAAATACTTTGAAAATGCATGGACCTAAGTCCAAGTTTATTATGAAAGTGGTTTATGTTTCAATACAAGAAGGGTTTTCAAAAGGAGGGAGAAGATTTTTGAAATTAAAGAAGATGGGAGGAGTAGAAGAGACTATCCTAAAGCATAAGGTAAAAGCTAAGGATAAGGACCATCTAACCAACAAGAAGCCAAAACTTGGCATTATGAGCCAAGATAGAATTCCCATTCTTTGGATTGAAACCAAGCAAGCAAAGATACTAGACCTCTTCAAGTGTATTAAGTCTTCACAAAAATTAGGCAGAGTAACGGCTGTATACGGGTGAATTCCATATTACAAACAAAGGATGTAATCACAAAAACCTGCACACAAAAACAAACAAGTAACCCAATGTCTTGAAGTAAACCTCAAGAGCTCCAGACAACATAATGAGATAAGATCACAAGGTCTCCAATATAGGCCAGGGTTTCTAATCCTAAGTCCAAGAAATAGTCTCATGCTCCATAATGCCAAGGATAGTAACCAAATAGTCCAAGTACCATTAAGAGTTTTTTAGGGTTTATGTTGATTATTAAGTATCTTAAGAAATGAAAAGAAAAGCTCAAGTGAGCAAATTAAAAATGGCAAGAAAATAAATGCTCAAATGAACAAAAATGAAAATGGCATGAAATGTAAATGCTAAAAGTAAATAGTACATAAAGCATAAAGAAGGAATAAAAGCATAAGACAAAACAAGTCAATAATTAGTGGTTAGTTGGATGACCATCTTGAAACATGCATTTGGAATTCATTAGAGGATTGGTAGAACCAAAGCCTCCACACAGCAAGTTGCATTTGCTTTTTGTCAAGTATATCATCCATTTGAAATTCTCACAAGTACCATTTAATGATCAACGATGTTTAAGTGATTCACGTTGACCAAAGGTGTTATAGATCCATTAGAGGATTGGTAGAACCAAAGCCTCCACACAATGAATCTCAAGGTTATTGGATCAAAGAGATCAAATTAACATACTATGGCTTGCAATCATAAGTTTAGGCCACGAATGATCATTTATTCGAATCGGGACAAAATTTAGCGCTATGTTAAGCAATCGTAAGTGGACTTATATAGAATTCACGCCTATTTTGAGGCCGGTCAATAGCAATCTATGCACCATTTGTTTTGAGACATGATATAAAAATCATGCTCCAACAACATTTAGTGCAATGAGAAGGGGATGAGATGAAGAGGAGTTAGGGTAAAAAGAGAAACCACAGTTGAATTAATATTTAATCAAACTATTATTAAAATCATTCATTCGTTTTTTGTGGAGTTAAACTCAACACCATGGATCCAATGATGTTAATAAAGCCATGACCAAAAAATCAACCCAAGACAGCCAGAAAATATTCACAAAATAATAATATAATTAATATATACATTAAAGGGTTTAAAAATGTTTTAAAAAAATGGGAAATAATGAAGAAAATGCCAATTATATTCAAATTAATCAATAAATGAAAAATAAGACCATAGAAAAATCAGAAAAGAGGCCAAGTGATTTTATAAAAAATTTGGGAATTTTTAAAAGTCAGAAACTATTTTTTTAAAAATTAAAATAAATGGGTAAAATAAACAAAAATAGTAAAAATAGTAAAGTCAGAAACAAAAATAAAATAAGGTCACCAATATTTGTCACAATATCATTGGATCATTTCATAGTTTTTTCAGAATTTAAAAATGTCTAAAAGTATTTTTAAACATTTTAAAAAAAATCAAATAAGTGTAAAATTCATAAAAAATACCAAAACACAAAATTAAATTGTGAAAAAATAAAAATCATAAAGAGAATAATCAAAATTATTTTTCATAATTTTTTCAGATTTTTTGGACTAAAAATGAATTTTCTATGATTTTTGAAATTTAAAACAATTAAAATATAAAAATCAGAAAAAGAAAATAAAAGAAAAGGATGTGGACCATTGGATGAGAGTCAAAACGCGTTAGTAATCAAATCCAATGGATATGGTGTGTTGTGCATATCATGGTCTTTAATGAATAATGTACAAAATCATTAATAAAATCAGAATTTGAAAATAACAAATGTCACGCTTTCATTGGTTAGAAGATGACACGTTGGTCATCTTCAACCTCCAGCTCTCACGAATTGCAGGTCTCTCAAACTCTAAAATCAGAAGCTCGGACCTATGCCATTCGCTTCGTCTCTTCAAGACGAAGACAACCACACCCTCGCGCCAAATTTATATAAATTGTAGCTCAAGCAATTTGGAAAGAATGTTTTGAAAAGGGATTTGAAAATTCATGGTCAAAACATGCTTCCAGATGAAAGTAAGTGTTGCAACTAGAACCAGGGCAATGAGAGCAACACAATGATACCAAAGTTTTGAAGAATTAATGAAGGAATCTACCTATTGTAGTTGAGTTGCAGAGCTCTGAAACAGGACTTCTATGGAGCAATATAGGGCACGATTCTTGAATGTAATTATATGGTTAGCTTCAGGGAAGATCAAGAAAGGTGAATTGATGGAAAAAATGGATTGAAAAAGGCTTGAGAATAGGATTCGAAGTAGCTGAATTCTGAGTTGTGAAGCAAGTTTGGCAGGGTGATTCTGGCTATCTAAGCTTGGGAAATTGAATGGGGGATGACCCTCTATTTATAGGGAATCAAATGGAATGTTCAAGCGTGTGAAATGATGAAGTTTGGAGGGAAATCGTGTGAACCTGATGCACGAGCAAAGTGTGATCTGATTTGCATCAAAACTCATCTAATCCTTGTGTTTCAAGGCTCTAATCCACTTTGGCCACTTGGTTAAACATGTTTAGATCACAAACGTGTGCTTATTTGATGTTTAAAGGCCAAAACATGAATTTCAAATTCTGACTTATGGAGAAACTTCAATTCCAAGTTACCAAGTTCAATCCAATGGCATTTCCACCTCAAGGGGTCTTACGGCAAATTTCTTGATGCTTTGGAAAGATGAGGTAATAAGATTTGCAATGGAAAAATAATGGAATCAAATGGATGCTTGAGCTGAAAGTTACATGGAGTCAAAGTTGAAGAAAAAGAGTTGACTTTCCATACTTAGAAATATTTCAAATTCTTCTTTAAAAGTGACCTATAATCTCTTGCATCCAAACATGGCCTTCCACTTAGAATTTGCTCTTGACCAAAAAATATGGAATGAAGTAAATCTCTTGAATGACATTTTTCAATTTGAACCACTCAAAATCTCCAAAAATTAAGCAAGCTATGACTTGTTGAAGTTGGCCAAAAATCATGAAATGACCTATAATCTTTTGCATTCTTAAGGCAACTTCCATCCATTTTTTACTTTGCACCTAAAAGAAGGCATGAAGTACACATCTTAAAGATCATCATGAAAAAATAATGGGCTCAAGGTGATAAAAATTGACCAAGTTATGACCATTTGAATTCACATAGGGAAGATTGGGGATTCATCTGGGTGCCTTGTAATCTTTCTTCTTCACCAAGTTCCTTCCACATGAAAACTCCTTGGAACTTTTGAAGTGATTTGTTGGTAACTCATTGAAGAGAAGAATGTTTTTGGAATCACTCAAAAATACCAAAAGATGAGCAAGGTATTCCCCTTTGAAGTCCAAAACCCTAGCCTCTAGATCAAGAGAATGCTTGGTGGAACTTTTCCAAGTTTGAACAAACTTTTTGTGCCAATATTCTTCCTTTGTGAACAGAAATTGTTGAGTATGATGATGAGGACTCATGGACACCAAAACCACTTCCATACCAACTTCAAAACAACTTCAATGGTGAGGTTTGAATTTCTCAAGCTATTGACTAGGGCATGGAAATAAACTCATGAACCCATGAAGTAACTTTCTAAACCTCATTGCCTTTACCTACATTATTAACAAGTAAGACAAACCAATATTGCATTTTGTTAATTAGAGAGAAAATCAAAGCAAAATATCCATGATCACTAAAGGAAACAAGTTAAGGTACTTGGTAATTCCTCAGAAAAGCAAGGCTAAAGATAGGGAGAAGAACCAAAAGCCCTAATGGGATTTTGTTGTGATTGAAATAACATGGTATGATGAAGGGATCTTAGGGGCAAAAATTAGGGTACAACACTAAGCATTGAGCACCTTTTAGGGACACATCATTCAAGTCAAGCATATATACATTGTTCACACTCAAGCCCTTAAACACATCCTCTTTCTTATTATTATGATCGATTATGCAATCATCCTTTAGAAAAGTAATTTTATAACCTTTGTCGCATAATTGACTAATGCTAATAAGATTGTGTTTAAGTCCTTCAACTAATAGGACATCTGAGATAGTGGTGGATGAGGGATTACCTACACTACCTTTACTGAGTATTTCTCCCTTGTTGTTATCACCATAAGTAACAAATCCTTTCTTCTTTTCCAAAAAGTCAAAGAATAGTGAAATGTCACCTGTCATGTGTCTTGAGCAACCACTATCGAGAAACCATCTTCTCTCGAGAGGCTCAAGACATTCCACCTGAAATATCAATCATGGGAGATATGTACCCAGCATTCATTGGGTCCTTGAGTGTGAGTTAAACATTTGTTGCCTTTGGGGAACCATTGGTATATTCCTTTAGGAACTAAGAATATCCTAAATCGACATTTACTAATGGCATGTCCCTTCTTGCAACAATATAGGCAAGACATATCTAAGTGAGATCTACTCTTGCTATCTTGATCCCTTACTTCATAGGTATATTTTTTATAGGGATTAATCATACTTTTTCTGAAGTTTGAGCGATTGATAAAATTTTCAAAAAGTCAGAAATATGTAAAATGATATTTATGAAATTTTTTAGAATTAAAAAATGTCAGAAAATATTTTTTTAAGTAATTAAAAGGAAGCAAATAATGAAAAAAATATAAAAAATATCAAATTTCAAAATAAAAATGTGAAAAAATAGTCATGAGATTAGAAATAATTCAAAGTATTTTTGTGAATTTTTTCATAAATTTTGGATAAAAAATAAAAGAGTTTTGAATTTTTGAAAATTAAATCATTTAAAATATAAAATCAGAAAATAAAATAAAACCAAAAAGATATGGGCCATCAGATCATAGTCAAAACGCGTTAATAAGCTAATCCAATGGACCAGACACATTGTGCTTGATATGGACCTTAGTAAGATGCACATGGGATCAGAAAAGGGCAATCAATGAAATTAAAACGTTTGACACGCTATCATTGGCTGAGACAAGACATGTCATCATCTTCAACCTCCAGCCACCCTTCAATGGAGATTTTGTGAGATCTTTCAAATGCAAAAATTAGAATCCCATACCAGTACCATTGGATTCGTCTCTTCAAGACGATCCTAACACCACCATCGTGCCAAATTTATATAAGGTATGCAAAGAGATATGAATCAAAAACCCAGAAAATAGCGAGCACCTTCAATTTGAGATTTCTCTCTCAATTCTCAATGGATTTAAAAATTGTAAGAAGCACAAGAATCAGGAGAAGGAGTAGAACAGGTTAGTGCTTTATTTGGATCCAAATGGTGGAGAATTCTACCTTTTCGAAGTTCAAGAAAGAAGCTCTGAAACTTGAGTTCTGTAGCTTAAATTATAGCTCATTTTGCTTGGTTTAAGTGCTGGAGAGTTTGTATGATGCTTAAGGAAAATGAATGTGCAATGAATTTTGGAAGAAAAGCCTAGAATCTCATAAACTTATTTCAAAAATTTGAAGTTCGTGTGAGGTTTTGACAGAGTGTTTTTGGATCTCAAAGCTTGAGGAAATGAGTGGGGGATGGACCTCTATTTATAAGGAATCAAATGGAATGTTCAAACGTGTGAAATGATGAAGTTTGAAGGGAAATCGTGTGAACCTGATGTGTGAGGGAAAACTGAAAGAACTGAGTTTTAATGCTTGTCAAAAACCTATCTGTGCAAATATGTCATGCTTCAAACATGTGCAAGTGAGAAACAAAAAAAAACAAGCATTTTTCTCAAAACAGACTGCATGAGCCAGCTCATGGAACCTTAGGTCGGCTCATGAGAAGAAGATTTTGGCTTGGAAACGCCAGGGAAGGCGTACGCCTTCTCTATGCATCGACGCATAGTTCTGGGAGAACATGAGCCGGTGCATCAGGGAATGATTCGGCGCATGATTGAAGGAATTTCAACCTCTCTTGCTCGGGAAGGCGCACGCCTTCTCTACGCATCGATTCATAGTTCTGGGAAAACATGAGTCAGCGCATCAGGCAATGATTTGTCGCATAACCGAAGGAATTTCAACCTCTCTCTCACTCAGGAAGGTGCACGCCTTCTGTACACCCTGAGGCATGCGGTTTTGAACAACAGTCGGAGTAGCGGATACAGGAACAGTAAGAACTTCATCATTTGCCCTTGTTGGTTGAGGTTGAACACTCGGTGGCTGATTCTGAGCAACCACCAGAGCTTCCATCAGAGTAGTCAAGTTGGCCAAGCCAGCCTTCAAAGCAGAAAATTCTTCGCGTAGCTTGCGATTCTCCTGTTCCAAGTTGTCCATCTTCTTTTTGAAGTTAGCCCGAGTGTTATAGCGATGAGTCAGCTTGCTGGATGTAGTAAAAAGCTGGGTAAGGCACCTGGATATGCATAATAAATGAAAGAAATATGTGAAATATGATGCATGACATGCAATGCACATGATTATTTTTGCTTTATTATTTAATATTTCAAGGGATTTAACGTTTATAGACATATTGCAAACATCAAAATAATAACACATTTGAAATACTGGAAAAAATTTATTATAATAACTTCAAAAATGGATTACAAGTTTCAAGGATCCCAAGTACAAGATGAAAATACAATCTAAAAATCCTGAGAGAAAGAAACTAATAGAGATCAGTTTGTACGCTGGCGCTTCCCTGTGAGCCTGGCAATCTGAGCCCTCAACCTCTGGTTTTCTCCTATGTGCCTGATGGAAATTTCCTTCCAATCCTCTGAAGCAGGAAGTGAGTGATCAGCACCTGTTTGAGGCTTAGGAGAAAATAAATCCCCTTGCCTCTCCATAGACTCTACAGCTCGACTCTCAATGATCTCAATCAAATCGACTTTCTCCTTCAGGTCTGCTCTGTAGGAACTCTCTAAAGTCTGGAACTTGTTCTTCCAAGCATCCCTTTCTTATTGCATCCTAACCAAAGCAAGATACAGCTCTTCTAGATCCTCTAATAAGGGAGGAGTGGTCTTCACAAACAAATCAGGCATGGGTGTCTCCCGAGTATACGGCATCTTCAACTGAATGGCTCTTGATCTAACCCACTGAAGATATGGCTCCAAAGATACATCACCCCTAGGTCCCAAATCCTTCCTACTCTTCTTATGAATATGACGTCAGGCCTTCCCAATCTGCTCCATAGCTTCCCTGTGGCCTTCTCCTTCCTTCAGAAAGAAACTACTCAAATGAATACTGTTCGGTTTATCCCTCATCGGATAACCAAGCTGTCGTCGTGCAAGAACATGGTTATAGTTAATTCCTCCCTTTGTACCAAGAAGAAGTACATTGCGGAAACTACCATAACTGTCAATAATCTATATATCCTGATAAGCTCGATGATACCAATCAATATCCGAGTGAGTAAGTGCCATGATCTTAGGAGCGCAACGGGGTTCCTTCTTGATATCCCAAAAAGCATCAGACTGAGGCATATGAGAGATAAACCACCGATACAACAAAGGTGTGCAACAGATAATCATTCCCCCATGATAAGAACTCCGAAGATGAACAGAGTAATAAGCATCACCCAACAGTGTAGGAACCGGATTTCCAATCATGAAAATCCTGATAGCGTTAATGTCGACAAACTTGTCCACATTAGGGAATAAGAATAATCCATAAGCAAGTAAAGCAAAGATGGCCTCAAAAGCAACCGTACTCTTCATTCTGGCAAAGTAACGAGCTTTCTCCAATAAGAACTGAGCTGGTAATCCTCTAATCCCTCCTTTAGTAGTCATATGGGCTTCCACCTCAGACTTCCCTAGATGAATCAAAGTAGAAATCTCATGTGGTTTTGGCTCACCCTCCAAACCAGGAAAAGGAACACGATCGGTAATAGGTAAATCCAAAAGATAAGAATACTCCTCCAGTGTAGGCATCAACTGATAATCGAGAAAAGTAAAGCAGTGATACACCGGATCATAGAACTGGACGAAGGTCGAGAGAATACCCTCCTTCATCTTCAGCTTCATGAGAGGAATGATGGATCCATACTTCTTCCGAATGTCTGCAGGACACTCAATCTCTGGAATTAGACTGATTAACTCATCTATCTTGGGATCCTTGAAATTGTATTTCCCTGTCTTTCTCTTTCCAGAATCCATGGTTAAAACTACCTGAGATATTCACAAATAGTCAACCTCTAAATCCCTTGAAATATTATTTTCTTCAAAAGATGCTTATGAGTGCATGGATGCATGATGCAGCAATCACACACAAGATCACACATATAGAGTTCATAGGTTTAACGTCACGAGCATGAGCTCGAAGGTACTACCCATAAGGTGTTTGGTCTAAGAGTTATCACCTTCTGAACAAGGTTCTAGAGGTTCCCAGAGTCTACATCTTTCCTTCGGATATTACCAACTTCCTGATTAACTCGGTAATTAGTAATATTCTCAAGAAAGACTCGTCCGAGCGTAGTATCGCGTGACAACTATTTCCGGATTACTCTGTCATACCTTCCGCACTACACCTAAAAGGCCAAGATGGGTTTGGTATTCTACGGTCCTCAGTTTCAGCAGGCTCCCAGGTCAAAAGCAGTACGTCTTCCCGATTACTCGGTAAACGACACTACAGTCAAAGGGGACTCCATTGAGTGGGGGATCTCATGCCTCCTTTTTTGGGATTACTCTCTCAAAGTTAACATGACTATATCGCCCATCCTATCATAAAGTTTGCCCAAGTCCGGGTATAGGACTTATGACTAATCACCAAGCACCCTGAAAACCAGGAAAATTCAGACAAACATATATACAACATATAACACAAAAACAGTAATAACACATATACAGATATAAACAAAGATAGGCTCAACCCACTTAGGGATGGACCAGCAAGAGGTCAATCTTTCCCCAATGAAGTCGCCATTTTTCTGTAGCGGTAGAAATGTTTAAGACTAAGCCATTAGATTGACTAGACTTTATACAAATAAAAAATAAAAAATCGCCACCGCGCTTTATTGTTTCCAAAGGAATGGGAAAAGAGCGAATAACCCAAAAAAAGCGGGAAAGATTCAAGGTAAGGGGGTTGGCTATGCAAAGGGAAGGTATTAGCATCCTATACATCTACGGTACTCCGTAGGAACCTCTTTGTAAAATCTGTATATTTTGGCTATAAAATATGTTGTATATAAAATGGATGGTGGAGGTGAGAAAAGAAATATTTTTTTTTTATTTTTGCACCCGCCGCGGTTGCGAATCTTTAGTGCCTACGTACCACCTTTCATGCAATAAGGGATCAGGGTACACGTAGTTCCTCTTTAAAAGTTTGAAACAGAAGTGGGTTGGTTAATTTTAAGAGATAAGACATCATCGTCATTGTCCGTGTGGAAAACATACTTACTACCCACAATCATGAGAAAGGAGAATTTGCATCATCTCAAAATGGAGGATATGGCTTGGATTTTAAAATCAACAATGCCTCACTCAACACCCAAGTGGAAAATATCTCTCTTCACTACATATTGTAGAAGTATAGTTATTTGCATCACTACAAGGATTGACAAGAGTCTAATCTTTTAAGAAAAGTTAAAGGTAAAAGCCAAAGTGGCAAAATAATTTGAAATGAGATTGATTGACTTTTAGTCTTCTCACAAAAATGTCAAGGTATTGTTAAGTTGATTGAAGTTTATTTATGAAAATACTTTGAAAATGCATGGACCTAAGTCCAAGTTTATTATGAAAGTGGTTTATGTTTCAATACAAGAAGGGTTTTCAAAAGGAGGGAGAAGATTTTTGAAATTAAAGAAGATGGGAGGAGTAGAAGAGACTATCCTAAAGCATAAGGTAAAAGCTAAGGATAAGGACCATCTAACCAACAAGAAGCCAAAACTTGGCATTATGAGCCAAGATAGAATTCCCATTCTTTGGATTGAAACCAAGCAAGCAAAGATACTAGACCTCTTCAAGTGTATTAAGTCTTCACAAAAATTAGGCAGAGTAACGGCTGTATACGGGTGAATTCCATATTACAAACAAAGGATGTAATCACAAAAACCTGCACACAAAAACAAACAAGTAACCCAATGTCTTGAAGTAAACCTCAAGAGCTCCAGACAACATAATGAGATAAGATCACAAGGTCTCCAATATAGGCCAGGGTTTCTAATCCTAAGTCCAAGAAATAGTCTCATGCTCCATAATGCCAAGGATAGTAACCAAATAGTCCAAGTACCATTAAGAGTTTTTTAGGGTTTATGTTGATTATTAAGTATCTTAAGAAATGAAAAGAAAAGCTCAAGTGAGCAAATTAAAAATGGCAAGAAAATAAATGCTCAAATGAACAAAAATGAAAATGGCATGAAATGTAAATGCTAAAAGTAAATAGTACATAAAGCATAAAGAAGGAATAAAAGCATAAGACAAAACAAGTCAATAATTAGTGGTTAGTTGGATGACCATCTTGAAACATGCATTTGGAATTCATTAGAGGATTGGTAGAACCAAAGCCTCCACACAGCAAGTTGCATTTGCTTTTTGTCAAGTATATCATCCATTTGAAATTCTCACAAGTACCATTTAATGATCAACGATGTTTAAGTGATTCGCGTTGACCAAAGGTGTTATAGATCCATTAGAGGATTGGTAGAACCAAAGCCTCCACACAATGAATCTCAAGGTTATTGGATCAAAGAGATCAAATTAACATACTATGGCTTGCAATCATAAGTTTAGGCCACGAATGATCATTTATTCGAATCGGGACAAAATTTAGCGCTATGTTAAGCAATCGTAAGTGGACTTATATAGAATTCACGCCTATTTTGAGGCCGGTCAATAGCAATCTATGCACCATTTGTTTTGAGACATGATATAAAAATCATGCTCCAACAACATTTAGTGCAATGAGAAGGGGATGAGATGAAGAGGAGTTAGGGTAAAAAGAGAAACCACAGTTGAATTAATATTTAATCAAACTATTATTAAAATCATTCATTCGTTTTTTGTGGAGTTAAACTCAACACCATGGATCCAATGATGTTAATAAAGCCATGACCAAAAAATCAACCCAAGACAGCCAGAAAATATTCACAAAATAATAATATAATTAATATATACATTAAAGGGTTTAAAAATGTTTTAAAAAAATGGGAAATAATGAAGAAAATGCCAATTATATTCAAATTAATCAATAAATGAAAAATAAGACCATAGAAAAATCAGAAAAGAGGCCAAGTGATTTTATAAAAAATTTGGGAATTTTTAAAAGTCAGAAACTATTTTTTTAAAAATTAAAATAAATGGGTAAAATAAACAAAAATAGTAAAAATAGTAAAGTCAGAAACAAAAATAAAATAAGGTCACCAATATTTGTCACAATATCATTGGATCATTTCATAGTTTTTTCAGAATTTAAAAATGTCTAAAAGTATTTTTAAACATTTTAAAAAAAATCAAATAAGTGTAAAATTCATAAAAAATACCAAAACACAAAATTAAATTGTGAAAAAATAAAAATCATAAAGAGAATAATCAAAATTATTTTTCATAATTTTTTCAGATTTTTTGGACTAAAAATGAATTTTCTATGATTTTTGAAATTTAAAACAATTAAAATATAAAAATCAGAAAAAGAAAATAAAAGAAAAGGATGTGGACCATTGGATGAGAGTCAAAACGCGTTAGTAATCAAATCCAATGGATATGGTGTGTTGTGCATATCATGGTCTTTAATGAATAATGTACAAAATCATTAATAAAATCAGAATTTGAAAATAACAAATGTCACGCTTTCATTGGTTAGAAGATGACACGTTGGTCATCTTCAACCTCCAGCTCTCACGAATTGCAGGTCTCTCAAACTCTAAAATCAGAAGCTCGGACCTATGCCATTCGCTTCGTCTCTTCAAGACGAAGACAACCACACCCTCGCGCCAAATTTATATAAATTGTAGCTCAAGCAATTTGGAAAGAATGTTTTGAAAAGGGATTTGAAAATTCATGGTCAAAACATGCTTCCAGATGAAAGTAAGTGTTGCAACTAGAACCAGGGCAATGAGAGCAACACAATGATACCAAAGTTTTGAAGAATTAATGAAGGAATCTACCTATTGTAGTTGAGTTGCAGAGCTCTGAAACAGGACTTCTATGGAGCAATATAGGGCACGATTCTTGAATGTAATTATATGGTTAGCTTCAGGGAAGATCAAGAAAGGTGAATTGATGGAAAAAATGGATTGAAAAAGGCTTGAGAATAGGATTCGAAGTAGCTGAATTCTGAGTTGTGAAGCAAGTTTGGCAGGGTGATTCTGGCTATCTAAGCTTGGGAAATTGAATGGGGGATGACCCTCTATTTATAGGGAATCAAATGGAATGTTCAAGCGTGTGAAATGATGAAGTTTGGAGGGAAATCGTGTGAACCTGATGCACGAGCAAAGTGTGATCTGATTTGCATCAAAACTCATCTAATCCTTGTGTTTCAAGGCTCTAATCCACTTTGGCCACTTGGTTAAACATGTTTAGATCACAAACGTGTGCTTATTTGATGTTTAAAGGCCAAAACATGAATTTCAAATTCTGACTTATGGAGAAACTTCAGTTCCAAGTTACCAAGTTCAATCCAATGGCATTTCCACCTCAAGGGGTCTTACGGCAAATTTCTTGATGCTTTGGAAAGATGAGGTAATAAGATTTGCAATGGAAAAATAATGGAATCAAATGGATGCTTGAGCTGAAAGTTACATGGAGTCAAAGTTGAAGAAAAATAGTTGACTTTCCATACTTAGAAATATTTCAAATTCTTCTTTAAAAGTGACCTATAATCTCTTGCATCCAAACATGGCCTTCCACTTAGAATTTGCTCTTGACCAAAAAATATGGAATGAAGTAAATCTCTTGAATGACATTTTTCAATTTGAACCACTCAAAATCTCCAAAAATTAAGCAAGCTATGACTTGTTGAAGTTGGCCAAAAATCATGAAATGACCTATAATCTTTTGCATTCTTAAGGCAACTTCCATCCATTTTTTACTTTGCACCTAAAAGAAGGCATGAAGTACACATCTTAAAGATCATCATGAAAAAATAATGGGCTCAAGGTGATAAAAATTGACCAAGTTATGACCATTTGAATTCACATAGGGAAGATTGGGGATTCATCTGGGTGCCTTGTAATCTTTCTTCTTCACCAAGTTCCTTCCACATGAAAACTCCTTGGAACTTTTGAAGTGATTTGTTGGTAACTCATTGAAGAGAAGAATGTTTTTGGAATCACTCAAAAATACCAAAAGATGAGCAAGGTATTCCCCTTTGAAGTCCAAAACCCTAGCCTCTAGATCAAGAGAATGCTTGGTGGAACTTTTCCAAGTTTGAACAAACTTTTTGTGCCAATATTCTTCCTTTGTGAATAGAAATTGTTGAGTATGATGATGAGGACTCATGGACACCAAAACCACTTCCATACCAACTTCAAAACAACTTCAATGGTGAGGTTTGAATTTCTCAAGCTATTGACTAGGGCATGGAAATAAACTCATGAACCCATGAAGTAACTTTCTAAACCTCATTGCCTTTACCTACATTATTAACAAGTAAGACAAACCAATATTGCATTTTGTTAATTAGAGAGAAAATCAAAGCAAAATATCCATGATCACTAAAGGAAACAAGTTAAGGTACTTGGTAATTCCTCAGAAAAGCAAGGCTAAAGATAGGGAGAAGAACCAAAAGCCCTAATGGGATTTTGTTGTGATTGAAATAACATGGTATGATGAAGGGATCTTAGGGGCAAAAATTAGGGTACAACACTAAGCATTGAGCACCTTTTAGGGACACATCATTCAAGTCAAGCATATATACATTGTTCACACTCAAGCCCTTAAACACATCCTCTTTCTTATTATTATGATCGATTATGCAATCATCCTTTAGAAAAGTAATTTTATAACCTTTGTCGCATAATTGACTAATGCTAATAAGATTGTGTTTAAGTCCTTCAACTAATAGGACATCTGAGATAGTGGTGGATGAGGGATTACCTACACTACCTTTACTGAGTATTTCTCCCTTGTTGTTATCACCATAAGTAACAAATCCTTTCTTCTTTTCCAAAAAGTCAAAGAATAGTGAAATGTCACCTGTCATGTGTCTTGAGCAACCACTATCGAGAAACCATCTTCTCTCGAGAGGCTCAAGACATTCCACCTGAAATATCAATCATGGGAGATATGTACCCAGCATTCATTGGGTCCTTGAGTGTGAGTTAAACATTTGTTGCCTTTGGGGAACCATTGGTATATTCCTTTAGGAACTAAGAATATCCTAAATCGACATTTACTAATGGCATGTCCCTTCTTGCAACAATATAGGCAAGACATATCTAAGTGAGATCTACTCTTGCTATCTTGATCCCTTACTTCATAGGTATATTTTTTATAGGGATTAATCATACTTTTTCTGAAGTTTGAGCGATTGATAAAATTTTCAAAAAGTCAGAAATATGTAAAATGATATTTATGAAATTTTTTAGAATTAAAAAATGTCAGAAAATATTTTTTTAAGTAATTAAAAGGAAGCAAATAATGAAAAAAATATAAAAAATATCAAATTTCAAAATAAAAATGTGAAAAAATAGTCATGAGATTAGAAATAATTCAAAGTATTTTTGTGAATTTTTTCATAAATTTTGGATAAAAAATAAAAGAGTTTTGAATTTTTGAAAATTAAATCATTTAAAATATAAAATCAGAAAATAAAATAAAACCAAAAAGATATGGGCCATCAGATCATAGTCAAAACGCGTTAATAAGCTAATCCAATGGACCAGACACATTGTGCTTGATATGGACCTTAGTAAGATGCACATGGGATCAGAAAAGGGCAATCAATGAAATTAAAACGTTTGACACGCTATCATTGGCTGAGACAAGACATGTCATCATCTTCAACCTCCAGCCACCCTTCAATGGAGATTTTGTGAGATCTTTCAAATGCAAAAATTAGAATCCCATACCAGTACCATTGGATTCGTCTCTTCAAGACGATCCTAACACCACCATCGTGCCAAATTTATATAAGGTATGCAAAGAGATATGAATCAAAAACCCAGAAAATAGCGAGCACCTTCAATTTGAGATTTCTCTCTCAATTCTCAATGGATTTAAAAATTGTAAGAAGCACAAGAATCAGGAGAAGGAGTAGAACAGGTTAGTGCTTTATTTGGATCCAAATGGTGGAGAATTCTACCTTTTCGAAGTTCAAGAAAGAAGCTCTGAAACTTGAGTTCTGTAGCTTAAATTATAGCTCATTTTGCTTGGTTTAAGTGCTGGAGAGTTTGTATGATGCTTAAGGAAAATGAATGTGCAATGAATTTTGGAAGAAAAGCCTAGAATCTCAGAAACTTATTTCAAAAATTTGAAGTTCGTGTGAGGTTTTGACAGAGTGTTTTTGGATCTCAAAGCTTGAGGAAATGAGTGGGGGATGGACCTCTATTTATAAGGAATCAAATGGAATGTTCAAACGTGTGAAATGATGAAGTTTGAAGGGAAATCGTGTGAACCTGATGTGTGAGGGAAAACTGAAAGAACTGAGTTTTAATGCTTGTCAAAAACCTATCTGTGCAAATATGTCATGCTTCAAACATGTGCAAGTGAGAAACAAAAAAAACAAGCATTTTTCTCAAAACAGACTGCATGAGCCAGCTCATGCAACCTTAGGTCGGCTCATGAGAAGAAGATTTTGGCTTGGAAACGCCAGGGAAGGCGTACGCCTTCTCTATGCATCGACGCATAGTTCTGGGAGAACATGAGCCGGTGCATCAGGGAATGATTCGGCGCATGATTGAAGGAATTTCAACCTCTCTTGCTCGGGAAGGCGCACGCCTTCTCTACGCATCGATGCATAGTTCTGGGAAAACATGAGTCAGCGCATCAGGCAATGATTTGTCGCATAACCGAAGGAATTTCAACCTCTCTCTCACTCAGGAAGGCGCACGCCTTCTGTACACCCTGCATGAGCCGATGCATCGCTATATTGTCTCATTTTTTCTGCTATGTTGTTACATCATGGGAATTACTTATATATATTGTTTGGCCTCTATTTTCCAAAGGAAACAAGAAAAAGTGAAAGATATACACAAGAGCTCTCTTCATCTTCAACCTCTCATCAACTATCAACAAATAGACACAATCATTTTTGTTGATCAAGTTCTTTGGATTGTGTTGATAACGTCCGAATTGAAAGTGCAATTTCAGATTTGGGTAGAGATCTTTGTGGGGTTTTTCTTAAATAAAACCATTGGGGTTTTGTCCCCCAAAATTGGGGATTTTTATCACAAACCTTTGGTTCATTGAATTTAGCTGAGCTAAGGGATTGGAAGACCATGGGGTGTTCAATCAAGTAGCGGTAACCGGAGGATTATGAAGAAGGATTTGGGGCCAATTTCTTGGGTTCAAAATCATTAAAAGTAGAAGGAGATTTTGTTCAAGATTTGGCATACTTGATTCATCTAGAATCAATGGAAGAGGAGTGCAACATATAAGATTTATAAAGTGACTTTGAATTGTGGTGATTGTATCTTCTCTTACAAACTTTGCAAAATTAATTTCATATCCTAATTCTAGATTCTAGAATTGAGGGCAGAGTAGCCCACGCAAGAACGACAGGGTGAATTGCCTTAACAAACACTGTGTCCATTTTAGTTTTCTGCATTTTATTTCTGTCTGCTTGAATTTGTGAGTTATCAATTCTTTCATTCATACAAAATAATTGTAGTGACAAACTAAAACTTTACACATCATATAGCATTCATTTGAATCGCTATAATCACTACAATTTTAGTATAACCAAACCTTGTGTAGTACATACACCAAGTGTTTGGTGAATTTACAACTCACAAAATTGCTTTATCTTCTCCGCAACTAATTGGTAATAAATTAGACCTTGTTAAAACTTGCTAAAGTGATTCATCATATTCAATTCTAGTGTGATTCCATTCTCATCATTTTCGCTAAATTGGTTTGTATATCCGATCTTTCCAATACGGAAAGTTTAAACGATCAGATTCAGGGTTGTAGCTCTCTGATAAAAACAATTTTATAAAAAGTTAAAAATTTTCAAAGGGATATATTCAACCCCCCTTCTAGACGTCCCATCGTCTAACAAGTGGTATCAAGAGAATCAGTTTGTTCAGTGCTTCACATACAACTTCTAGAAATGGATTGTGATCTAAAAGGGGCGTACATTAGAGCACCCGTTTTCACAGGTGAAAATTATAGCTATTGGAAAGATTTTATGCGTGTCTATATCACGTCTGTTGATAGGAAAATGTGGAAGGTTATCCAAGATGTGCCAGCTGCAATAACTATGCAAAATGCTATCGGGATAACCGTTCCTAAACCGGAAGCACAATGGGATGAAAAAGATGAGAAAAATTATGCCTATGACTGGAAAGCAAGAAACATGCTCATAGCAGCTCTAGGAGTTGATGAGTATTTTCGGGTCTCACATTGTGCTACGGCTAAGGAAATGTGGGACGCTTTGCAAGTCACCCATGAGGGCACAAACGATGTAAAATTGGCTAGAATCAATACTTTAACGCAAGAGTTTGATCTCTTTCGCATTGAGCAAGGTGAAACCATCGCTGACATGCAAAAGAGATTTTCTCATATAATGAATCGCTTGCATACACTTGGTCATGTAATTACCAACTCTGTTGCTACTAACAAAATTTTGAGATGTCTTAGCAGGGAATGGCAACCTAAAGTTACGGAAATTAAGGAAGCCAACGATCTAAATACTTTGGATCTCACAACACTATGGGGTAAGCTTTAAGAACATGAGCAAGAGCTCATAAGCCTTGGAAAGCATGAAAATAAAGAAAAGAAGGAAAAGTCAAGGGACTTAGAAAAGAAGTCTATAACACTAAAGGATTCAAGCTCCAAGTCATCCACCTCAATTTCGCGTGCAAGTGAATCAAGTGATGACGATGAGAGTCCGGATGAGGATATGGGTATGTTCGTAAGAAAATACAATAGATTTCTCCAGAAAAACAAAATTCGACATTCGGATAAGAATCTCATCAATTTTAGATACCACTCTCAACCAAGCGAGCAAGATGAAAGTAAGAAGCCTAAGTCACAAGGGTCATGCTACCATTGTGGCAAACTCGATCATTATAAGCCAGATTTCCCCTATTTGAAGAAAGACAAATCCAAGGCCAAAAATCAAAAGAAACCAACCAAAGCTAGAAGAGCATACATTGCTTGGGAGAGCAATAGTGATTCCTCAAGTAAAGGTTTCTCAAGTGATGAAGAAGAAACGATCAACCTTTGTCTCATGGCTCATCATCATAAGAAAAATAATGTAAGTCATGCTAAGTATGATAATGTTGATGAAATGTCTTATTTAGAATTGTTAAATTCCTTCAATATTTTATCTCAAGAGGCTAAGGAAGCTTTCAAACGCTTAGCCTCAAACAACAAAAGCTTTTCATAGCTAGAACAAAAGGTTTCTGATTCTGAAAAGGAATTAGAAGCTCTTAAAGCATCTATGATAGAAAATATTGAAGGAAAATATGAAAAAGAAAAGAGACCTTGGTTTAAATGGCATGGATGTGAAACTTGTCATATTTGGAAAAAAGAAGTTAGAACTCTCAAAGCCAAACTAGACAAAGCTTTACAACCTAAGATTACGTTTGCTATGGAATTTTATATTGATGTTTACTATTTTTGATCTATCTTCTATTTATTTGAGCAATTTTAATTAGCTTAAAAATAGTTTCTGACTTTAAAAAATCATCAAAAAATTTATAAAAATATTTGAGTCCATTTATGATTTTTCTATGGTCCTACTTATTTTTTCTTAATTAGTTTGAACATAGTTGATATTTTTCTTTCTTATTTCCTTTTTAAAACCTTTTTTAATGTATATATTAAATGCAATATTATTTTGTGATTATTTTCTGGCTGATCTTGGGTTGAATTTTTTATCATGAATTTTGTTAACATCATTGGATCCAGGGTGTTGAGTTTAACTCCATAAAAATGGTTGAATGATTTTAATAATAGTTTGATTAAAATTTAATTCAAATGTGGTTTGTATTCTTTCTCACCCCTCTTCATCTCATCCCTTTCTTATTGCACTAAGTGTTATTGGAGCATGATCTCTATATCATGTCTCAAAGTAAATGGTGTATAGATTGTTATTGACCGGCCTCAAAATAGGTGCGACTTCTATATAAGTCCACTTACGATTGCTTAACATAGGGCTAAATTTTGTCCAGGTTCGAATAAATGATCATTCGTGGTCCAAACCTATGTTTGCAAGCCCAAGTATGTTAATTTGATCTCTTTGATCCAATAACTTTGATATTCATTGTGTGGAGGCTTTGGTTCTACCAATCCTCTAATGGATCTACAACACTTTTGGTCAACGCGGATCACTTAAACATCGTTGATCATTATAGGGTATTTGTGAGAATTCCAAATGGATGATATACTTGACAAAAAGCAAATGCAACTTGTTGTGTGGAGGCTTTAGTTCTACCAATCCTCTAATAAGTTCCAAATGCAAGTTTCAAGATGGTCATCCAACTAACCACTAATTATTAAATTTTTCTACTTTATGCTTTTATTTGTTATACTTTATGTACCATTTACTTTAAGCATTACATTTCATGCCATTTTTATTTTTGCTCACTTGAGCATTTATTATTCTTGTTATTTTTATTTTGCTCACTTGAGCTTTTCTTTTTTTAAGACACCTAATAATCAACATGAACCATAAAAAGCTTTAATGATACTTGGACTATTTGGTTACTATCGTTGGCATTGTGGTATTAGACTTTTTGAACTTAGGATTAGAAACCTTGACCTATGTTGGAGACCTTGTGACCTTAATTAATATTTTGTCTGGAGTTCTTGAGGTTTACCTCAAGACATTGGGTTGTTTGTTTGTTTTGTGTGCAGGTTATTGTGATTACATTCTTTGTTTATAATTTGGAATTCACCCGTATACAGCCGTTACTCTGCCCAATTTTTGTGAAGACTTAATACATTTGAAGCTTGGTTCTCTTAAGAGGTCTAGTATCTTTTCTTGTTTGGTTTTAATCCAAGCAATGAGAATTCTATCTTGACTCATAATGTCAAGTATTGGCTTCTTGTTTGTTAGATGGTTCTTATCTATAGCTTTTACCTTATTCTTTAGGATAGTCTCTTCTTCTCCTCCCATCTTCTTTAATTTCCAAAAATCTTACTACTCCTTTTGAAAAGTCTTCTTGTTTCTAAACTTGAACCACTTTCATAATAAACTTGGACTTAGGTCCATGCATTTTCAAACTTTTTCATAAATAAACTTCAATTAACTTAATAATACCTTGACATTTTTTGTGAGAAGACTAAAAGTTAATCTCATTTCAAACCATTTTGCCACTTTGGATTTTTACTTTAAAACTTTTCTCAAAATATTGGACTCTTGTCAATCCTTGTAGCGACGTAAACAACTATACTTTTACAATATATAGTGAAGAGAAATACTTTCCACTTGGGTGTTGAGTGAGGCATTGTTGATTTTAAAATCCAAGTCATATCATTCACTTTGAGATGATGCAAATTCTCCTTTCTAATGATTGTGGGTGGTAAGTATGTTTTCCACACGGACAATGACGATGATGTCTCATCTCATAAAATTAACTAACACATTTGTGTTCTAAATTTTTAAAGATGAACTATGTGTACCCTGATCCCCTATTGTACGGAAGGTGGTACGTAGGCACTAAAGGTTCTCAATCGCGGAGGGTGCAAAAATCATTAAAAAAACACTTCTTTTCTTACCTCCACAGTCTATTTTACATACAACATTTTATAGCCAAAATATACAGATTTTACAAAGAGGTTCATGCGGAGTACCATAGATGTTTAGGGTGATAATATCTTCCCTTTGCATAACCAACCCCCTTACCTATAATCTTTCCCCCCTCTTTTGGGTTATTCGCTCTTTTCCCATTCCTTTAGAAACAATAAAGTGCGGTGGTAATTTTTATTTTGATATGTATAAGTCTAGTCAATCCAATGAATTTATATTAAACATTTCTACCGCTACACATATGCATAGTAACAAGTTGCATTTCACGTTGCATATTGAGTTGTCGTGTTGATGAATTAATTATTATGTTTCATTGATGTTTTGTTGTTATTCATGTTGTTTAAAGTTCTGAAGTAATGATTTTGCATAGACTAATTCTAATGTAATATTATCATACATCTGACTATATTATTTGATATCTCACCCCTTCTGTTTGAATGTTACCCCAATGTTGGTAACGTGCAGGTAATCCAGAGTGAAGGTTGTTTACCTTCAGTAGTTCGAGTCAGTGTCATTGCTCTGATACGTAACACTCAGGAGGGATGAACACTTGTTGTTTTATTGTTGTTATTATTTCAGTTGATTGAACCTTAAGTTGTTGTTCGTTAAATACTTATTATTTGAAGTTGTTTAGTTGGAAAAATATGATATATTCATTTAAGTTGAATATTTGATTTCACTGCGTAGTTATGACAGTTGTTGTTTTAAAAGATTAAAATATGTTACTGTTGGTTCATTCTAGTTTAATGTGTTATGTATCTGCAATAAATATTGTTGTTTTGAGTTGAAATTATAGCATCCTAATTTGAATTTCGGAAATTTTATAACTCTAATTTTTATATTTATTTTTGGGTAGAATTGGGGTGTTACAGTGAAGGCTTGGTGTCACATTCACGGGAAGAGTATGAAGGACTTGGGACCTAGAGGGACTGTTTCTTTGGAGCCTTACCTTCAGTGGGTACAAGCAAGAGCCATCCAGTTGAAGATGTCGTATTCCCATGAAGCACCCATTCCTGATATGTTTGTGAAGACAACTCCTCCCCTATTAGATGATGTGGAAGAGCTTCATCTTGCCCTAGTCAGGATGCAGCAGGAAAAGGAAGTTTAGAAGAATAAGTGTCAGACTTTAGAGGTGTCCTACCGAGCATACTTGAAAGAGAAAGATGACCTGATCGAGATTCTTGAGACTCGTGTTGTAGAGATGATGGAGAGGCAAGAGGATTTATTTTCCTCTAGAGCTCAGTCAGGACCTAGTTGCTCACTTTCTGACTCTGGTGATTGGAAAGAGGTTGCCAACAGGTATGCAGAAGACAACAAGAAGTTGAAGGCTCATATTGAAATACTCACATGGAAACATCAGTGTGTGGAGTGATCTTCATCAGCTTTGCTTTCTTAGGATCTTATATGTTTATCTTATCTTATACTTGGGATTATTGAAACTTGTACTAAAAGTTATAATCTTTTTTGAAGTTATTATAATGATATTTTCAGTATTTCAAATGTGTTAGTACTTTAATATTTGCAAATTGTCTATAAATCTTTGAGTTCCTTGAAATATTAATAATAAAATAAATCATGCACATTTCATATCATGCATCATATTGTACATACATCTTGCATTTTTTTCATATCCAGGTGTCTTACTGTGCTTCTTTACTTCATTCAGCAAGTTGTCTCACCAGTACAATACTCAGGCTAATTCCAGAAGGAGGATGGATAATCTAGAATAAGAGAATCGCGAGTTACGCGAAGAAGTTACTGCTCTGAAGACCGGTATGGCCAATCTCACTGCTTTGATGGAATCATTGGTGCCTGCTCAGAATCATCCACCACTTGCTCAACCTCAACAGACAACAGTTACTTCCGAAGCTCTGACAGTTCCTATTTCTATTACTCTAGTTACTGTTGTTCAGACTCGCATGCCTCAGGGTTATCTGTGGGGAATGCCAGAGAACTTCATTCCATAAAGTTATAATCAAGATGCTCAGGTTGCTCCATTTTCTCAGGCTGCTTCTGCTTCTGCACCTCCTGTAGTGCATATTACTCCTGCTGCTAGAAATGAGATTCACTATGCCGCACCTCCTTCAGTGGATGATGTATCATTTGCTAATGATGAAGTTTATCACCCCATTCCTCCACCAAGTGAAATCTTGGGTGTCTATGATCGAATGGACGATTTCCAGGATCAGTTTGATAAGATGCAGAAAGAGTTGAAGGGCCTCAGAGGAAAATAATTGTTTGGGAAGAATGTGAATGATTTGTGTTTGGTTCCATGTGTGAAAAGACCTACGAAATTCAAAGTACCAGAATTCGATAAGTACAGAGGCAATATTTTTCCTCTCGCTCACTTAGTGATGTATGTGAGAAGGATGTCTACTCACACCGATGATCAACACCTGTTATTTCATTTCCTCCAAGACAGTTTGACTGGTGCAGCATTGAAATGGTACATGAGTCTGGTTAGTGCCAATGTTCATACTTTCAATGACCTGGATGAAGAGATTATTAGACAGTGCAAATATAATATGTACATGGCACCTAACCGTGATCAACTCGGGGTAATGGTCCAGAAGAACAAAGAGTCATTTAAGGAATATGCACAAAGATGGCGTGAAGTAGCCGCCCAATTGATCCCTCAAATGGAAGAAAAAGAGATGGCGAAGATTTTTCTGAAGACTCTAGGTGCTTTCTATTATGAAAGAATGGTGGCGAGTACGCCAAGTGATTTTACTGAGATAGTGGGCATGGGTATCCGTTTGGTTGAAGCTGTAAGAGAGGGTCGCTTGACAAGAAGTGAAAATTCTGGCAGTACGAAGAAACCATCATATGGTTTTGCTAAAAAGAAAGAAGGAGAGACAAATGTTGTTATTCAAAAGAAAAGGGTTAATCCTCCTAGAATAAATTATCAGCACCACCAGCAGGTTGCTTCAGTAACTCTAGTTGTCAATATGGCTCCGACCATAGTTTCTTATCAAAGACCAACCCCTCAGGGAAATCAAGGGCAGAATCTGAGGAGAGAGGATTTTGACTCTATCCCCATGAGCTATGCAGAGTTACTCCCATCATTGATTCAGAAAAAGTTGGTTCAGACCAGACCACCCCCTGCTATACCATCACCTTTGCCTTGGTATTATAAGGCATATCAGACATGCGCTTTTCATCAGGGTGCACCAGAGCACAATGTGGAAAACTGTTATCCTCTGAAATCGGAGGTACAAAAAATGGCGAGATCTGGTCTTTTATCCTTTAAATAAGTCGGACCTAATGTAAAAGATAATCAGTTGCCAAAGCATGGAGGAGCAAATGTTGTAAACATGGTTGTTGGTTGTCCGGGGACTTTCAGATTTTTGATATCAACCTGGTTAGAGGAGATTTGGTAAAGATGCATGCTGATATCTACGAATTTAGTTACTATACGCATGACCATGCTGGTTGTGGTATTTGCAGTACAGATATACAAGGGTGTGATAAGGTAAAGGCTGATCTTCAGGAAATGATGGATGAAGGCCTCGTTCATATAATCAGGCCTAGGGAAGAATATGAGGAAGATGTGAACAAGGTCTTTGGATGTCCTGAAGATTTCTGGATCTTTGACGTGAACCATATGAATGATAATTTGGTGCAGTTGCACGCTACCTTCTACCACATGGATGGTCAAGTAGAACACCATTACGGATCTTTCCAGATTTATTGCAGAGATTCTCGTGGTTGTTCCATTATGAGAAGGGGTATTCAACTGTTATTGGATAATGGTATTATTAAAGTTTCAGACTATAGAGATGATTACAATGTAATTAATGTGATTGAAGATTGTTTGGCTGAGACTATGTCAGATGATGAATATGCTTCTGCAGATGAATTCTTTTCCTCAGATGAAGAAATATTCTCTAGAAATGATTTTGTGATGACAAAGTTTTCTGAAGAAGGGGTGAATGTTATTGTGTTGTGTTTTCATGTTCTCACCCCTATACATATTGAGTACTTTAGCAAGCAAGTTGTTTCTCCAGTGGTGAATTGCTTGCCGGGTTTTGTTCCTTATGAATCAGACAAGGCCGTACCGTAAAAATACAATGCTACAATTCTAGAGGATGGTGTGGAAGTTCCCATCCAACCTTTGTAATGTCGAGAATATTGTTGAGGCCAATAAAGTGACTCGTAGTGGTCGTGTGTTCGCACCTGTTATTCGAGGGAATGTCAGTGTCGATAAGAAGGTTGTCGAAAGTGTTAAAACTAAGAAAGCAGTAGGAGAATCCAGTGGTGGTACTCTGGAAAAATATGTGAATGACATATTAAATATTATCAAGATGAGCGACTACAGGATCATAGATCAATTGTTGCATACACCATCAAAGATATTTATTCTAGCCTTGCTGATGAACTCTTTGGCCCATAGAGAATCTTTAATGAGAGTTTTGGATCAAGCCTTCATAGAAAGTGATATGTCGTTGAACCAATTCAGCAGTGTGGTAGGGAATATTACATCCTGTAATAACCTAAGTTTTTGTGATGAAGAATTGCCTGACGAAGGAAGAAATCATAATTTGGCTCTCCATATCTCCAAGAGCTATAAGAACGATTCATTATCAAATGTGTTGATTGATAATGGTTTCGCCTTAAATGTCATACCGAGGAGCACGCTTATGAAGCTGAAGTATTAAGGAGCTCCCATGCACCCAACTGTCATAATTCTAAAACCTTTCGATGGATCAAGGAAATATGTTATTGGGGAAGTAGATTTTCCTATTCACGTAAGCCCACACTTGTTTTAGATTACTTTCCAAGTCATGGGTATTGTTCCCACTTACAGTTGTTTACTGGGATGACCATGGATACATAAGGCAGGGGTTGTCACTTCAACTTTGCACCAAAAGCTGAAGTTCGTGGGTGAAGGAAAAGTGGTTATCATAAATGGAGAGCAAGCATTGTTAATATCTCATTTATCCTCTTTCAGTGTTGTGGAAGTGGATGAAGTTGTTGTTGGAACTCAGTTCCAAGCTTTATCCGTTGATAATGTAAGGGAGAATGACAATTCTATGTCTTCAATCAAAGATGCTCAGGAGGTTATGCATAATGGCCCTTGTGATACGGTGGCAGAACCGACTGTTTTTACTAGTTTGCGTTTTTTGTTTGAAAATGTCGCGGTAAGCAAGAGTCGCCACCGACTTTTATTTTATCCAATCAAGAAAAGGAAAAAGAACAGAAAAAACCTTTTTCGAGAATGTTTGAGTACAGGGGGTAGATTATAGAAAGGGAAGGTGTTGGAACCCTTTCTATCCATGGTTTTCCATGGGCTCTTAGGTACTTGCTCATTTTGAAAATTGCTTGTGTGTGTTTTGAGAAGTTTTTGTTTAACTTCATGATAACCCTTGTATCGGTCCTCAAGAGTGTGACTAAGTGTTTTGAAAACTTTAGTTTGAAAAGTTTGTTTGAAAGTGTATGGTGTAAAAGATTTGTTGTTTTGAGCAAGTACCTAACAGTTATCTACCTACTCGAAAAGGTCTGTTTGTTTTCCTTTTAGACAATGATATCCCATTATTGAGAAATAGGTAGCATCACCGTTGGAGTTTTTTAGAGACATTCGAAGGGACGAAATGATCTCTGAAGATAACAAGTAAGGATACCTTAGCATTTCGAAGGGGCTATCGTCATAAGATCAATTCTTAGGCAACCCGAGGGAAAAGTAGGGACTATGATCTTTATGATGACTTTGAATCGCGGGTTATGGCTAAGGTATCCCTACATACGAGGGACACGACCATTATTTCTAAGAAACCAAGTGAGGCAAACCCTAGGAGTGAGCATGTGCGTGTGTTTGATTTCAGTTATTTAATCTTTGCACAATTAAGGTGATCTATTGTTTTTAATTTTATTTGTCTTTTGCATGCAAGCCTATTATCCATACATCTAGACAGTTCATAGTTGCGGAAATTAAAATCGGGAAAGTAAATCTACGCTATTACAAGGCTTCGGGGAGGGGGATTAATTACATGACCAACAATCGGGGATTTAAACAGTAAATAAAAAACTAATTAATCTATTACAAACCCTGAGCAGTTACAAAATAATGGACAAATAATTAACAAGTGCGCGGCAAATTAAATGCGAGGACGATTGAAATAACCTAAAACCCTAATTGAGAGAGAAAAGATTCTTTGTGGATTTTTATTGAAGAAAACAATTTAATTGCAAATTAATTAAACCTAATTTCTAATTGTTTTTTAATTATGAAGGAAATTAAATTATCCTAATTTTCTAATTAATTAATTAATTAAAGGAATAAATATTTTATGAGAAAAATGATCTTGGTGTATTTTTGAAGAAAATTAATTAAGTTATGTACAATTAAAATCCTAAGTCTAATTATTTTTAATTATAAAAAAATATTAAATTGCCCTAAGTTAAATTAAACTAACTAATTTAAAAAAATAAAAAATATTATTAAAAAAAGATTTTTGTGATTTGTGGTTTTTTGATTTAATAAAAAATAATTTTGTGTTAATTAAAAGAAAAAGAAAACAATTAAAGAAAATAGTTAAAGATATTAAAAAAGTATAGAAAAAAAAAATAACCAAATGGGCCTGTTGTCTTGCTGAAAGAGGGGGTGAGCATCTGAATTTTCTGGCCCAACAAGCTAAGCCCAGGTTAACCACGCTTGATCCTGTGCAGTATTGACCTGAGGTGCATCATGGTCCTTCAGGATGGAAGCGTCGGATCTGGGTAAGAGCGTATCAAATGGCTGGATGTCGAGGTTGTATGGAAGGAGCTTGAGATTGTGAGGCACTGGATCTGCTGATAGAAAGGAAAATAAAGAAAGCGCTGGGACTTGGGGTTGAACCCAGGTCCTCACGCTTAAATCCAATGCCATGCTTCCAACTGAGCTATGATTGTTAGTTGTTATTACAATAATAATAAAACATAATATAAGAAAAACAAAAGAGCTGATTCCAAAGCGCACGAGATTCAAACGGACGAATGGCTGGCTAACACACACCTTCTTCTTCCTGGAACCGTCATCTTAGGTTTATGAACTTTTACCTACAGACACAAGTCTGTAGCTACAACCCTGTGAAACTCAAAAATATCATACGAGCATGATAAATTGATTGTGATGGTACCAATCAACTGTCTTGGCCTCACGAGCATCATGGTACCTCATTCATGGCTTAATTTTTCCTGCATCAAGAAACCCTAAAAAAACGTGGAAACCCTAACAATGGCAGATGCATGTAAAGGCTTCAGAAATGCAATTAAATTGTTCAGTCAGCTTGCAAACATGATGACAAACACGAATATAACAATCAAAAGTGCTAATGATGCAAGAATTATGATAATCAAAATGGAAAATTATGTCAAACCGTATGAGGTGTAGCGTGCGTTTCTGGATGTTTCAGGCCTTGCAAACGATTGGGATAACTTCCTAGAACGTCCAGCAATGGATTGGGATAGCTAGGATGGCTTGAGATGGGCTGTGGAGTGAAAACCAATTCACACTTTTCTTTGGATTTTGTGACTTTGCTCTGCCCTTTTTCACGACTTTAACCCCTGTGTTTATGATTTGGAATTGTTATATACATATAGTAGAGCATATTAGGTCAATAAAATTGCATCATATCTTTGAGAATTATGAAAATGTTATTTGATTTGATTCATGTATGATATCTTTCCAAAACAAGCTTCAATCCAATCTTTTCCAATACTAATGAGTCGTGCACAAATTGATCATCATGCTAGCTGTACATAGACTCCAAATGTGCACAAAAATCCCAAGATTTGATTTGCTTTTATTATTTTACAATTTAATTTGATTTATTTTGATTTAAATGAATAAAAAATCAAAATAAATGATAAAAATAATAAAATAATAGGTGGAAAAGCTCAGGGGTCGTGGGTCATATTAGAAACATGTTTCAAACAAGAAAACATGGGCCCCTTTGGAAAAAAATGCAAATTTGATCAATGTTGACTTTTGACAATTTTCCAAAACTTGCCAACTTTGACAATGCACAAATCTCTCTCAATTTTGACCCTAGGAGAGTGTTCTTGGAATTTTTAAAAATTTTAGGATGTCCCCTAAACAACCCTTTTTGTTTCATCTCAATTGGATCTTCCATGTTCATGTATGAAGCTTTGACCCAAAAGGTGTTTTTGTTGACTTTTAAAAAGGACCTATAATGTAAAAATTCATATATTTTGATGAGTGCATATTTTGAACCTGTGGGATGAAGATGAGTTGTAGGGAATTGCATCCTCTTCAAAATTAGACTTGGATGGAAAATTTCTGATAAAGTATGAAGAAGTTATGCTTGGTCAAAGTTGGGTTGACTTTTCCTACAAAACCTTAATTTAGCAACTTTTGGGTTTTGATGAATTTGGAGCATTCCTTGAGGAATCGTGATCAACCCTTGATCAAATGATGGAAGTCACTTCAAAATGTTGATGTTGACCAAAAATCTTGAGGTTTGACTGTATGTGGGCCACAATTGACTTTTGACCTAATACAGTCGATTCTCAAGCATTTGAGCACTTGACTGAGCAAACTTCTTTGTGCAAGGCATGAAACTTGACATGGATGATCTTGGGAACATATTAGGACCTTGGAAAGCATTTGAGTCCTTTGTGGTTCACACATCTTGATGAAAAGGGAAACCCTAATTTGAGGTATACTGCCTTATGAGAGAGTTTGTCTGGTCAACTCTTGGACTTCCTTGAGCAACTTGGGGATCTCAATTGACATTTGTTGAGTAAAATGGGAGGGAAAATTTTAGGGTATAATAGTTTCCCTTGTTCAATCCTCTTAAACTGAGGATGTAGATTGGCTAGCCTGCCTTTCGTGATCTGAAGGTGGAAGATGATTGAACACTAGAGTGCCCAGAAATTTGCACTCGCATGAAGTGGACCTTGATTTGTGATATCGGGAATGGGCTTACAGATGCCATTTGGAGGTCGATAATGGAAGATTGATGGAGATGGGCTTAAAGATGCCATCCTTGATGCGACGGAGAATTGTCGGAGATGGGCTTAAAGATGCCATCTAGAGAATGTGGATTTCCTGAGATATTCCTTTGATGAGAGTCCCTGTTGCTGATGTTGAGGAGGAATCTGCTGAGGAATGTTGGTATCTGTCTTGGGAGATATAGAATTTTAGGAGCTTCAGTGGTCTGTTACTCTACTGGGGAATTAACTTCGGAGGTCAACTGCATATCTGGTCAGGGTATAGTCTGTACTACGACTTACTAGGGAAATACGAAACCAATCGTGTTCGATCAGGTTCAAGTCTTACAGTGTTGTAAACTGCTGTCTGGATAGTAGGGTTACTTCAATATGAAAGTCTGGATAGTAGGGTTGTGAGAAGGAACCTGGATAGTAGGGTTACTTCGATATGAAGGCCTGGATAGTAGGGTTGTGAGAAGGAACCTGGATAGTAGGGTTACTTCGATATGAAAGTTTGGATAGTAGTGCTATGAGAAAGAACCTGGATAGTAGGGTTACTTCGATATGAAAGCCTGGATAGTAGGGCTGTGAGAAGGAACCTGGATAGTAGGGTTACTTCGATATGAAGGCCTAGATAGTAGGGTTGTGAGAAGGAACCTGGATAGTAGGGTTACTTCGATATGAAGGCCTGGATAGTAGCGCTATGAGAAGGAACCTGGATTGTAGGGTTACTTCAATATGAAAAGCCTGGATAGTAGGGTTACTTCGATATGAAAGCCTGGATAGTAGGGCTGTGAGAAGGAACCTGGGTAGTAGGGTTACTTCGATATGAAAGCCTGGATAGTAGGGCTGTGAGAAGGAACCTAGATAATAGGGTTACTTCAATATGAAAGCCTGGATAGTAGGGCTGTGAGAAGGAACCTGGATAGTAGGGTTACTTCGATATGAAAGCCTGGATAGTAGGGCTGTGAGAAGGAATTGGGGTCATTGGGTTACTTCGATATAAAATCCTGGATAGTAGGGCTGTGAGAAGGAACCTGGATAGTAGGGTTACTTCGATATGAAACCCTGGATAGTAGGGCTGTGAGAAGGAACCGGGGTCGTAGGGTTACTTCAATATGAAAGCCTGGATAGTAGGGCTATGAGAAGGAACCCGGTTCGTAGGGTTACTTCGATATGAATGCCTGGATAGTAGGGCTGTGGGAAGGAACTGGGGTCGTAGGGTTACTTCGATATGAAATCCTGGATAGTAGGGCTGTGAGCAGGAACCTGGATAGTAGGATTACTTCGATATGAAAGCCTGGATAGTAGGGTTGTGAGAAGGAACCTGGATAGTAGGGCTTATGGGAAGGAATCTGGGTAAGGTTGCTTCGTGAGGAGTTTGGGTAAAACTGCATCTGAACCGAGAAGGAACCTGGGTAAGGTTTCTTTGTGAGGAGTTTGGGTAAAACTGCATCTGAACTGAGAAGGAACCTGGGTAAGGTTGCTTTGTGAGGAGTTTGGGTAAAACTGCATCTGAACCGAGAAGGAACCTAGGTAAGGTTGCTTCAGGATAAGTCTGAGTGAAATTTCAGAAGGAGCCTGGGTAAGGTTTCTCGTGATGAGTCTGTGTAGGGCTTTAAGAGGAACCTGGGTAGGGCTACTTTGGGATAAGTCCGTGTAAAACTACGGCAGGAACCTGGGTAAGGTTACTTTGGGCTAAGTCTGTGTAAAACTTCAAGAGGAACTAGGGTAAGGTTACTTTGTGATAAGTTCGTGTAAAACTTCAGAAGGGACCTGGGTAAGGTTACTTTGGGATAAGTTCGTGTAAAACTTCAGGAGGAACCTGGGTAAGGTTACTTTGTGATAAGTTCGTGTAAAACTTCAGAAGGAACCTGGGTAAGGTTACTTTGTGATAAGTTCGTGTAAAACTTTATTTGGAAATGTGTGAGAAAAGACCCGTGTAAGATTTTTCAAGATAAACCCGTGTGAAGTCTGTTAAGTTTCGAGAGCTAATCTTGAACTTGCTGGAAGTTGTTGATGATAACCATCTTTCCTGAAAAGGTACATGATTAATCGTATATGATGCATGACATGAATTGTATGATGATGTTCTCAAAATAAATGAGATTATGCCATATGCAATATGTATGCGCACGTCATGATATATGAACATGAAATGCTATTATGGCACGTCCGAGTTTGGGAAAATAAATCCCTGACTGTTGTTGGAGAGTAATGGAAATTGAGTTCCTGATTGTCATAGATATAGTGGTTCTTCTACTTCCACTGGAGATGGTGAACCAGAGATGACTATGCTGGGGATTTGCCCCTTGTTTACGGATATTCTGACGAGGAGACACTCTGCTTGAGAACAACTCTGCGGGGGAATAATTTCGTTGGAGAGAGAAGTTTCCATAGCCGAAGGGATAAAATCTGTCGGGGATTGAGCTTCTGGATTCAGAGAAATAAACTCTGTTCGGGAGAAAACTTTATAAACCGCTTGCAATTAAAAAATTTGGCTGGGGAATATAGACGTCGGCTCTCCGAAAGAGCTTGGCTGGGGAAAGTAACTCCTGTTTGGGGAGGCAGAGATCAAAACTTTGGTTGCCTCTACTCTGTGGGGAGTGTAGATGTTACTGGGATGCATGTTAAGGATACGACAATGACTTCGTATCAAGACTTTTCTGCCCCTGTACCTGCTGGAGAAAGTGCCTGCGGAGGCCTTGTGGATTAAGTGTTATCCCAACTTATGAGGTGCTTGGTAACTTGCTATCGAAATTATAAGTCTTCTACTGATAGGCAAGTGACGAGATGATGGGACATAGTCGTACGCTTTAATCCCTGACTTTTTCCTAGACTATCTTTTCAGATTTTCAGTCCATTGGGATACCCTTTTTTGCCTAAGCCGCCTTTTCAGGTTTTCGGCTTGCCGGATGTACATATCTTTTTTCTTTTTATCCCTAATTTTTGCCCAAACCCTTTTGGTTCACCGGGATTTCCTTATTTTTGCCTAGGCCAGTCAACCTAGCGGGTCTTTGTTCATGTGCAGTATTTTCTGACTATGTCCACGCTCTCAGGGTGTAGGGAGTTGTCACTGTCGGTAGTGTTATGTTGCCACACTACTAGAAGATGTTTGTTTGATCGTATAGGATTCGTTGCTGGAATTCATGCCCAATTCCCCCAAGTGATTCAGATGGAGATCTGCCCCTGGCTATTTGGCATCTTTGAGAGATTCCTTGAATCTTGACTTGACTGCCCTAGATGATGGACAGTGATCATGTCGTGCCCCTTGGTTGGAAGTGTTTTTCCACTTGAGGTGATCCTTTTTATTGAGAAGGTTTTTGTTCACTAGATATTTGTCATGCGAATTTCTCTGCTGTTGACCAAATAGTCATATGCAAACAATGTTATTTTAATAATGCAAAGCTTACGTCTGTCTTGAAGTTTTGAAAATGCAGTTTTTTTAGCAAAAATAGATTTTTGAAAAGATGTGAAATCAACTCAAGATTTGTAACGAACCTTCAGGAGTGAGGATACCTTTTGTAACGGTATGCTTTCAAACTAACCCATGCTTCAGCTAGGACTTTTAAGGGTTATAACGTGGCTTGGTTTATGGTTTAAGAAACAAAGGATAAAGGCTTAAATTTTATTTGTACCCACCTTTTCTTCGTGATGTTCTTCGTGATGTTCTTCGATCCTAAACTCAGCTAATTGTGCATTTAGATCCCGTTTGAGTCTTTGCTCTGATATTCCAGTGATGGTTCGGATACTGACAATTTATTTTGAATAGGAAGTCATTTCTTTTTTGTTGAGGGTTTGTAAGACCTCTTTCTTTTTGATTTTATTATCTCTGTCTTTTTCCTGAACTGTTTCTTTTTGTGATTACAATCAGCGGGATGCCCCAGTGTTTTTTCTTAAGTCTCCTTCATAAGTTTTGACTTAATGGCCTTTTATTTCGAGAAATAATGACTTCCTATCTTGATGATTATAGGGAACCATCACCGTCTTTTGTTTCGAAAGGATGTTTTTGATGCCATTCATTGTGTACGAAGCGGTAGATTGTGACTGAATGTGCCTCTGAATTAACTGAGAAAACTACCCTGCCCCAGGTTATGATTAAGGGTTTTAATATGTGTGAAAAGAAAAAATCCTACTTCTTTGGCTTGAAAGGGTTGACTAGGGATTATCTTACTTATAACTCCACTGTTTAGGATTTGAAACAACGCTTGTACATCGTCAACAAGGTCTATTCAAAAGTATACCGTAGAGATTGTGGTATCGTTTTCGTCATCCTCCCTCTAAAGGCTTACAGGTTTTTAGTCGAGAGTTGAATATCACGAAAAGGAAATATAAAGAAATTTAAGCATAATGAAAACAAATTAATTCAAGACAGACATGTGTAATGCATTAATGAAATAATAGAGTTTGACATGACAATAATTGTTCGAATAAGCAAAGAAAATACAACTTCAGAATTTAAATGAACAAAAATGCTTTCAATCCTAGCCATGTTTTGGCAAGGGAGCAGTGGTCACGTTGGGAGTCTCAGGAGGGTCGAATTCGATCTCCTTGGCATCAATCATATTCTGAATCTTGTATTTCAGCGCCCGAAAATCGTTAGTATCGTGCCCCGGGCTGTCAGAATGATAAGCACACCTTGCCTCCGGATTGTAGTTAGGAGAGGAAGTCTTCGGGTTCGGATGAGGGTTTATCACCGTAATCAGCTTCATCTTCAACATGTGTTGCAATGCTTGTGACAGTGGCATGTTGATTTGGGTGAACTGCCTTTGAGGTATTTCCACCCTTGGTTGATTGTTTCGTTGTTGTGGTTGTTGTGCGCATGCCGAATTAGAGATCAGCACTGCCCCCACAGATTGGTGGTAGTCTGCCTTGCTATGCCCCTTCTGGTTTTGCACAGCATTGGCTTCCCTCTTGCCACCAAATGACTTCTTCTTTGTACTCGAAGAGGTATTTTATGGATCTTGCCACTCCGGATCCCAGCTTCTACTCTTTCTCCAGTCAATATAAGCTCGGTGAAACTAGTTGAGGAGCTACCAATCAAGTGATTGAAGAAAGGACCAGACAACGTACCAAGGAACATATCCACCAACTCCCTATTAGACAAAGGGGGTTGGACTCTCCCTGCCAAATCTCTCCATTTCTGCGCATAGTCCTTGAAACCTTCTCTTGCGCCCATGGACATACTCTGGAGTTGAGTACGGGTAGGGGCAAGGTCAGTGTTATATTGATACTGCTAGTAAAAAGCAGCAGCCAGATCTTCCTAGTTATGGACATTGGTTCTCTCTAGTTGATAGAATCATTCAAGTTGAGTCCTAGACAGACTGTCCTGAAAGAAATGAACCCATAAGTTCCTATCAGCGGTGTGAGGCTGAATCTTCCTGACATAAGAACGAAGATGTAGTTTTGGGCAGGACACCCCATCATACTTTGCAAAAATAGGAGATTTGAACTTCTGCGGGGTGACAACTCCCGACACCAATCCTAATTCTTCGAAATCCAACCCAGGTATCCTCTGGACCTCCATAGAATTCAAGCGATCTTCCAACTGCTTGTATCTATCCTCAGTGGGAGGATACTGCTCATCATTGTAGTCGGTATCATTGTCAGAAACTTCGGGACTTGTATCATTCCCCCTTGTATCTTCTTCTTGATTCTCCCATTCCTTAGATGAAGAGGTCAGATCGACTTGTCGCTTCAACGGTCCTCTAAACCTCCTGCCTATATTCAGAATACCAGCAATCTTCTTCTTTTTCTTTTTCTCTTTTAGGATGAGGGTTTTCAGATCCTCTTGCCCTTTTGCCAAATTTATGAACATTTGCTGGAATTGGGCGTTTTGTGCCTGAAGGTCCTTGATGCTTTGTTCGAAAGACATTTTTGCTGAAATAAACAGCAAAGAAGATGAGAAACTTGTAATGGTACCTGTAATGATGTGTATGATATGCATGCAATGTTTTCAAGGATCTCACGGGGTAAACAAGAAACTATTATAATTTGATTGCAACTTGATTGAAGAAACTTCGTGTCGTTGAGAGTCCTTCTTCAAGAGTCAAGTTCACCATATCGAGTGGGTCATAGCCCCGGACTCAAGATCCTTTGACAATATTGGCTAGAGGAAAATAAATCCCCTTGCCCCTTGCTAGACGTCTGGTTCGCTGTGACCTACATCACATGAAAATTCTGGCTACAGATACTCAATGTCACGTCCAATGTTATGACACCGTATCTGACTTACTATATGACAGTAAATACAAAAGCAGTAAATAACACAGTCAATTGTTTACCCAGTTCAGTGTGCAACAACACCTACTCTGGGGGCTACCAAGCCAGGGAGAGAATCCACTATAAGAGATGTTAATTCAGGAATAAACCAACCAGTTTATCTCCTTCACTTAAGACCTACCCAATGCAATTCTAATCTAAGTACAACTTAAACCTGAGTTCCTACTCACTCCCCCTCAATCACAGCAGTGATACATAAACAAATTTGACTTGAGAATTGTTGAAGACACTCTTCAAAACACACACTTGATTAAGCTTCACAGCTTTTTAATCAAGTAACACAATCACTCGTGCTTCACAGCTTTGAGTGATGTACACAACTAACTTGACTCTGCTTCACAGCTTTAGTCAAGTAACATTCAAACACTCTTGCTTCAAAGCTTTGAGTGCTACACAACCCTTACAATTGAAACCTATTCCAAGACACTTATCACAATGATAATTGCTTGGAGTACAATTAACAAATCTATACAGATTACAAACTTGATCTTCTAATCAATCAGCAGGGATGATCTCAAAAAACCGCAGCTCTGTTGAATATATAGCAGCTGCAACTTCAGTTAGGGTTTCCAAAAACCTAGGGTTGATTCCGTTTGACCTTAAGACCAGGTCACAGTACTTCATTGATCAGGTTAGGATTGAGCTAGGTTACTCCTCAGAAAACGCAGGATTCTGTTTAGGAAGGACTGAGTTATTTCCTGAAAAAACTCAGACTTATCCAATCCTGTAATCCTGCTAGTTCAGAACAGGATGTCATAACATCTGTTATGACATCTGAGAAAACCTGTCTACTGATTAGTAAAATGTGATCATTTTGCAAACATGCTCAGATACACACTTATAAACATCAGTATTTGAGTTACAATATTTTTCTGCACATGTACCTAAAGAGCTAGTACAACCTGAACTAGAATGTTATGACATCAGTCATGACATTCACACATACACTTGGAGTTTACCAAAAATGCAAGCCAATACCTAAACACCTACAAACTCCCCCTTTGGCAGATTTTTGGCTAAAGTCCCTAAACAATCAGAGATAGATAGATAGCAGCAGAAATAAATGACAGCAGAAAAATATAGTGTTAAGTACTAATTAAGCAGTACCAAATATTCTCCCCCACTTTAGCCACAAATGGGCCAAAGATTACATGTTTATAAAGTTATACAGTTATCCAAGACAAAATAATGAGATCAGCAGCAGACAATAGCAGAACATACTTCCAAACTCCACCAGCAACACCACCAAGCAGCAATCATCCTTCAAGTACTGTCATCAGACTCAGAGGAGCCACTTTCTTCACTGTTGAGCTGTCCTTCATCTTCTTCCCTCATGCTTGCTTCAGCTTCTTCCTTTTCTAGCTTGGCAATTAGTGCTTCTAGGGTCCTTTTTCTAGCATCCAGATCTTTGCAAGTTTCTTTTAAGACAGCTATGACATCTGATGTTTTGGACTGGCTCTTTGCAGACGATGTCTCAGCTGATGTTATGACAATGTCTGGAGCATGGGATCCCTGAAACAGTTTGTAGTGCAGGCCAAGGGCAGGGGCTCTTTTGCAGACTGTATCTCTTGCTACAAGTATGTCAGGATATTGTGCAAGGATGATTCCACAAAGGAGGGAGGGAAAGGCAATTGGTCCTTTGACAGCATAACTGCCAGCATGCTTCAAGGTTTGTTCAAAAATGTACCTTCCATAGTCAAAGGCAGTCTTGGTTCCTACAGCATAGATGAATCTCCCCAATCCTGTGGAGATGGTTGATTTGTGATTTGTAGGCACCCAGTTTGCTGCACCTATTTTATGCAAGATGGCAAATTTCATGCTGAGTTTACTAGCATTCAACTTCCCTTTCAATGGCCAGCACTTTACTTGCCTGGCAGTGATGGTCAAGCATACTTCATTGTCAGTTGCCTCTAGATCAGGACAGTCCTTATTCGTTCTTCCAAGAAACTTGTTGATTTCTGATGGAGAGAACTTGACCCTTCTTCCTCTAACAAACACACTCTCAAAGTCAGCTGACCTCCCATCAGCACAATCATTGGATAGGTTCACTACAAACTCTTTAACCAGATTTTCATAACATTTGTCAAACTTCATCACAGTCTTTATTAGCCCAGCATTCCTGATCAGCTCCATGATGTCTTTGCACTCCAAAGCATCATTGTTGAGTTCTCTCTCCAAGGCTATTCTCTTCAAGCAAACATACTTCCACCTGTTTGCATTATCAGGATGATGAAAGGAGATGTTGTCAGTTGGCACTTCAGGCACTCTAGCAATCTTGCTGGAAGGGAGCTTCCTTCTGATGGGAGCATTGTCAATGTCAATCTCAAATTCTGATTCATCATCAGAGTCAGAAGTTTCAGGTTCTTTTCTTTTCTTGGAGATTGGTTGTCTAGCAGTCAGCACCTGTGCCTTCTTCCCTTTAGTCTGAATTTTTTCAGCCATCCCTTCAGCCTTGGACTTCTTAGGTTTAACAGTCTCACTACTTTTTCTTTTCATCAATCTCCTAGCAATGCTAGGGTTCACATTAGCAATCAGTTCATTATCTGAGTACTCTTCATCCACATCAATGATAGGTGGATCAGCAGCCTTTTCAGAGGGATTCTGAATGTTGTCTTTTGGTGTCACAACATCCTCAGTGACATCTATATTTTCAGAACCTTCCACATTTGGACTCTCAGATTGATTCAAAGGAATAGAAATCCCCGGTACAGATTGGTTGCCACTCAGAATGCTAGTAACCAGTCTAGCAATGGCTTGGTGTACTTGAACTGTTCCTTCTTTATTAGGTATAGTAGATGAAGGAAGAGAAGAATTACCAGAGACTGTAGCTTGAGCTCTTCCTGCATGTCTGGTCCTGAGCTTCTTGATTTTGGCTGGGTTAGTTGCCATCTCCCTGAGAGGAGTGACCTCAAGTACTTCAGATTCTATGCATGTCGTGATTGCCCTAGAATCTTGATCAGATGACGATGATGATGAGTGAGACGAAGCCGCCATAGTGGAAGATGATGTCTGAGACATTGTGTTTAACGTTGAGTAGCAGTAGCAATTTGAGAAAGCTCTTTGATTGGGAGGAGAAAACAGGTTGCAAGGATGAGAGAGATAGGGAGTACAAGGGAGTCTTTTCAACTTCTGAAGGCTTTTGAAGGAATTGTGAATGAATATGATCAACCCACTAAATATAGACTTAATAGAATTAATCCCTTCAACCCTTGTTTTCAGCAAAACTAATTGCTATAATTTCTCATGTTGGTGAATACCCAATCTGCCCTTCAAATTTTCAAGTTGATTTCCAACAAGCGCCTTGATAGAAGAATCAGTTAGCTGAAGCTCAGAGAACCTATGTTTCAGTTCAAATGATTTCTTCTCTCCAAAGTCAATAGGGTTTAAGGAAATGTTGAATGTTTTCAGATTATCACACCACAATGTCACAACATCTTGTGTAACATTGTCTTCAGATAGCAACTGTGTTGACCAGAATTTTTTAGAACAGAATTTATGAGACTTGTTCTTTGACACATCACATATATTATCAGCCTGTAGTTTAGGAGTTCTTCTGACATCTTCCATAGGAATAGCTCTTTTCATTCCTTCAAGTTTAGGCTGCCACTGTTTCATATCTTTTTCTTCTTTGATGATTTGACTCAAAGTGTGGATATCAGTGTTCTCAGGCTGCCACACATAACAGTTATTTTTGGATTTTATTCCTCTCATTACAATATCTAGTTTTTCATTAAACACTAGACATTCAGATCTTGAGAAGTTGACCATGAATCCTAGATCACATAATTGACTGATGCTGATGAGATTAGTAGTCAACCCTTTTACCAGCAGTACCTTATTCAGACTTGGAACTCCAGGGTAGTCCAAATTACCAACTCCTTTGATTTCTCCTTTAGCACCATCTCCAAAGGTCACAAAACTGGTGGTGTGAGGCATAACATTATTGAGGAGATTTTTGAATCCAGTCATGTGTCTGGAACATCCACTGTCAAAGTACCAATCTTCCTTTGCTGAGATCTTCAGGGAAATGTGTGCTATTAGTGCAATAGCCTTTTTCTTCCATTGAGGAGCGTGTGGTACCTTTTTAGACTTAGGTTTGACATCTGATTTCTGATTAGGATATCCATGTAGTCTGTAGCAGAAAGGCTTTATGTGACCATATTTCCCACAATGATGACATCTCCATCTTTGGTACCTCTTCTTCATGTGTCTCTGTCCCTGATGTGGAGAGTAATGTTGAGACATCTGGTTTGACATTTGCTTCCTGGTAACAACTTTCTTTATTTCCACAAATCCTAGGCCAGATTTATTTCCCATATTTTGTCCAGCCTGAAGAATCTCTTCCAATTTGTCTGTTCCATTTGTCAACATCTTGACTGATTTGGTCATTTGATTCAGTTGTGAGTTCAGCAGTTGAACTTCTCCTTCTAAATGACTTATAGTTTCAAGATTTGCTCTCTTTTCAGCCTCCAGCTTTACAATGAGTTTTGATTGTTTCTCATTTTGCACACAGACTTCACCACTTCTGATACACAATTTCTTGTAGGTATCAGCCAGTTCTTCAAATGTTACTTCTTCATCACTGGTGTCACTTTCAGAAGTACAAACACTAGTTAGGGCAGTAACTAGTTTGGCAGATTCTTCTTCAGAATTGCTTTCTGAATCATAGTCAGACCAAGTAACAGTCATTCCTTTCTTTTGCTTCTTAAGAAAGGTAGGACATTCAGCTCGAATATGTCCATATCCTTCACATCCATGGCATTGAATTCCTCTGCCTTGGTTTTCCTTATCTTCTGATCTTGGTCTTCTGCTAGAACTGTCAATGTCAGAAGGAATGTTGTGAACATTTGACCTTGACTTTGGGTCCATTCTTTTGATGAGCCTGTTGAACTGTCTTCCAAGCATGGCAATGGCTTCTGATATGTTTTCTTCTTCATCCTCCTTGTGTTCAACATCAGTGTTGGTTACAAGTGCTATGCTTTTGTTCTTCTTGTCACCATTATCAGTGATCCCCATCTCAAAAGTCTGAAGAGACCCAATAAGTTCATCTACTTTTAACTTGCTAATGTCCTGGGCTTCCTCTATGGCAGTTACCTTCATTGCAAATCTTTTAGGCAAGGATCTGAGAATCTTCCTCACCAGTTTTTCTTCTGACATTTTTTCTCCCAGTGCTCCTGAGGTGTTGGCAAACTCCAAGATGTTCATGTGAAATTCATGGATGGTTTCATCTTCCATCATTTTTAGATTCTCAAACTTAGTGGTCAACATCTGAAGCCTTGACATCTTTACTTTGGAAGTGCCCTCATGAGTAGTTTTGAGGGTGTCCCAAACTTCCTTGGCCAGTTCATATTGATGTACTAATCTGAAGATGTTTCTATCAATTCCATTGAACAAGGCATTTAAGGCTTTTGAATTTCCCAGAGCTAACTCATCTTCTTCTTTACTCCAATCTTCCTCAGGCTTCAGACTGATTGTCCCATCTCTTTCAGTTATGGTGGGATGAATCCATCCTTTGTCAGCAGCTCTCCAAGCCTTTTTGTCCAGAGATTTTAGGAAGGCAATCATACGAGGTTTCCAGTAGTCATAATTAGTTCCATCCAGAATGGGTGGTCTGTTTCCAAAAACTCCTTCTTTGTCCATAGTGCCAGAAAGTGATATCCCTAGATCTCACCCAGTAATACAGGCAGGGTGCCTGCTCTGATGCCAATTGAAAATTCTGGCTACAGATACTCAATGTCACGTCCAATGTTATGACACCGTATCTGACTTACTATATGACAGTAAATACAAAAGCAGTAAATAACACAGTCAATTGTTTACCCAGTTCAGTGTGCAACAACACCTACTCTGGGGGCTACCAAGCCAGGGAGAGAATCCACTATAAGAGATGTTAATTCAGGAATAAACCAACCAGTTTATCTCCTTCACTTAAGACCTACCCAATGCAATTCTAATCTAAGTACAACTTAAACCTGAGTTCCTACTCACTCCCCCTCAATCACAGCAGTGATACATAAACAAATTTGACTTGAGAATTGTTGAAGACACTCTTCAAAACACACACTTGATTAAGCTTCACAGCTTTTTAATCAAGTAACACAATCACTCGTGCTTCACAGCTTTGAGTGATGTACACAACTAACTTGACTCTGCTTCACAGCTTTAGTCAAGTAACATTCAAACACTCTTGCTTCAAAGCTTTGAGTGCTACACAACCCTTACAATTGAAACCTATTCCAAGACACTTATCACAATGATAATTGCTTGGAGTACAATTAACAAATCTATACAGATTACAAACTTGATCTTCTAATCAATCAGCAGGGATGATCTCAAAAAACCGCAGCTCTGTTGAATATATAGCAGCTGCAACTTCAGTTAGGGTTTCCAAAAACCTAGGGTTGATTCCGTTTGACCTTAAGACCAGGTCACAGTACTTCATTGATCAGGTTAGGATTGAGCTAGGTTACTCCTCAGAAAACGCAGGATTCTGTTTAGGAAGGACTGAGTTATTTCCTGAAAAAACTCAGACTTATCCAATCCTGTAATCCTGCTAGTTCAGAACAGGATGTCATAACATCTGTTATGACATCTGAGAAAACCTGTCTACTGATTAGTAAAATGTGATCATTTTGCAAACATGCTCAGATACACACTTATAAACATCAGTATTTGAGTTACAATATTTTTCTGCACATGTACCTAAAGAGCTAGTACAACCTGAACTAGAATGTTATGACATCAGTCATGACATTCACACATACACTTGGAGTTTACCAAAAATGCAAGCCAATACCTAAACACCTACATCACAGACCCTTGAGATCCTTGTAATGGTTAGTATGATATGCCATGTTTATGATGTCATGATTATGTTGAGAAATCACAGGTATAACAAGCACAAACAAATCACACCAAGTCCTTAGATTTAAGGCTTGCTTGAGTTTAAGGTAGTACCCTCTTGAAGTTGGATTGGTTCAGCCTGTCCTATAAATAGTAACTGGGTTCTAAGGGATCTCAATATCACTGACCATCCTTTATCGGGCATTCTCTCAGCTCAAGCAATCTTTTCTTGCAGCCGAAATATCCCAAAAGTATGATCTTAATGAGTGTAGCATCGAGTATCAACCAATCCTCAGCTCTACACCAAGGCCGGCTATCTCATTACTTTCTAATGGCCAAGTTTGTTCAACTAAGTTTCTAAGGTCCGTTAGTGTTTCACGACACCACGTGGAGGCCCCGTATTCTCCTCGTTTCCCCATGAAGGATACCGGTACCAACCAAAGTGCCACACCAACACAGCCATTGCTTAAACCATGTCGGTTTACGCCGTACAGTCTCCACGATCAATTATTGTTTACCTAATAAGTGTCCCCAGATCCGGGTGTAGGATCTTCAACAATACCCAAGCAAAAACCCTTAAAGATAAAGCAGGCAAAACAAACAAGAAAGCAATTTAAAAATGGCCTATATCCTAAGGTAAACCCCACTTTATTAATTTTCCCCAGCAGAGTCGCCAATTCTGTGATACGGTGGCAGAACCGACTGTTTTTACTGGTTTATGTTTTTTGTTTGCAAATGTCGCGGTAATCAAGAATCGCCAGGGAATTTTATTTTATCCAATCAGGAAAAGGAAAAAGAACAGAAAAAACATTTTTCGAGAATGTTTATGAGTACGGGGGGTAGATTATAGAAAGGGGGTGTGTTATCACCCTTTCTATCCATGGTTTTCCATGGGCTCTTAGGTACTTGCTCATTTTGAAAATTGCTTATGTGTGTTTTGAAAAGTTTTTGGTTAACTTCGGGATAACCCTTGTATCGGTCCTCAAGAGTGTGACGAAGTGTTTTGAAAACTTTAGTTTGAAAAGTTTGTTTGAAAGTGTATGGTGTAAAAGATTTGTTGTTTTGAGCAAGTACCTAACAGTTATCTACCTACTCGAAAAGGTCTGTTCGTTTTCCTTTTAGACAATGCTATCCCATTATTGACAAATAGGTAGCATCGTCGTTGGAGTTTTTTAGGGACATTCGAAGGGACGAAATGGTCTCTGAAGGCAACAAGTAAGGATACCTTAGCATTTCAAAGGGACTATCATCATAAGATCAATTCGTAGGCAACCCGAGGGACAAGTAGGGACTATGATCTTTATGACGACTTTGAATCACGGGTCATGGCTAAGATATCCCTACGTTCGAGGGACACGGCCATTATTTCTGAGGCAACCAAGTGAGGCAAACCCTAGGAGTGAGCATGTGCATGTGTTTGATTTCAATTATTTAATCTTTGCACAATTAAGGTGATCTACTGTTTTTAATTTTATTTTTCTTTTGCATGCAAGCCTATTATCCATATATCTAGACAGTTCATAATTGCGGAAATTAAAAGCAGGAAAGTAAATCTACGTTATTACAAAGCTTCGGGGAGGGGGATTAATTACTCGACCAACAATCGGGGATTTAAATAGTAAATATAACACTAATTAATCTATTACAAACCCTGAGCAGTTACAAAATTGAAATTCTGGCAGCAGATACTCAATGTCACAGTGAATGTTATGACAACGTATCTGACTTTCTATAAGACAGTAAAACAAAAAGCAGTAAAGAACACAGTCAATTGTTTACCCAGTTCAGTGTGAAACAACACCTACTCTGGGGGCTACCAAGCCAGGGAGGAAATCCACTATAAGAGATATTAATTCAGGAATAAACCAACCGGTTTATCTCCTTCACTTAAGACCTACCCAATGCAACTTCAATCTAAGTTCAACTTAAACCTGAGTTCCTACTCACTCCCCCTCAATCACAGCAGTGATACTTAAACAATTGACTAATGAAATAATGAAGACACTCTTCAGAACATACACTTGATTATGCTTCACAGCTTTTAATCAAGTAACACAAACACTCGTGCTTCAAAGCTTTGAGTGATACATAAACCTAACTTGACCTTGCTTCAAAGCTTTAGTCAAGAGACAAAAACACTCTTGCTTCAAAGCTTTGAGTGATACACAACCCTTACAATCAAAACCTACTCCAAGTCACTTATCACAATGATACTTGCTTGGATTACAGCAGTTAAAACTATACAGCCCCTAATTGATCTTCTGTCAAAGAGTTGATTTCCAATCAGCTTTCCTGTTGAATATATATATGCAGCTGTTTCTTCAGTTAGGGCTTCCACGAAAAGCTAGGGTTAATTAGGGTTAACCTCAAGACTTGGCCACAAGACTTTATCAACCAGATTAGGGTTGAGCTCAGTTAACCTAAAGTCCACGTGAGATTCTGTTCTGGAATGTATGAACCAAATTCCTGAAAAATCTCAGAATTAACCAAACTGCATAACTGTTAGATCAGTATAGGATGTCTTAACATTTGTTCTGACAACAGAATCCTGTTTACTGATTTTGGTAGAAAGTGATAAATGTGATCATTGCAAAATGCTCAGATACACACTCATAAATAGCAGCTACTGTATGCCATTCTTTTTCTGCATAAAGTACCTAATAATCCAGAATGTTATGACATCAGTCATGACATTCACACACCTGGTTTTACCAAAAATTCATGCCAATAACTAAACACTTACAAACTCCCCCTTTGGCAAATTTTTGGCTAAAACCCCTAAGCAATCAGAGAATAGAGAGCAGCAGAATGAATATGTCTGCAGAAAAAAATAATGTCTACCAAGTAATTAACACAAAATATCTCCCCCTCTTTAGCCACAAATAGGCCAAAGATACATGTACTTATATGTTATACAGTCATCCAAAACTAGTAATAAAAACAACAAAAAAATCTGAAATCACTTGCAGCAACAGGAACCAGCATCAAGCTTGACAACTCCACCAAACTTTAAGCACTGTCATCTTCAGATGAGGCACTTTCTTTAGCATTAAGCTAATCTTCAGCAGCATCCTCTTCCCTTCTTTGTCCTTCAGTCTCCTCCTGTTCTAATCTAGCAATTAGGTTCTTAAGAGTCCTTTTCCTTGTCTCCAGCTCTTTGCAGGTTTCTTTCAGCACAGCTATAACATCAGATGTCTTGGACTGGGTTTTGACAGATGATGTCTCAGCTGATGTCATGACAATGTTAGGAACATGAGTTCCTTGAAATAGCTTATAGTGCAACCCAAGAGCAGGGGCTCTTTTGCATACAGTATCTCTTTCCACTAGGATGTCAGGATACTGAGCAAGGACAATACCACATAGGAGGGAGGGAAAGGCAATAGGGCCTTTAACAGCATAGCTTCCAGCATGTTTTAAAGTTTGATCAAAGATATACCTGCCATAGTCAAATTCTGTCCTGGTTCCAACAGCATAAATGAATCTTCCCAATCTTGTGGAGATGGTTGATTTATGGTTGGTAGGAACCCAGTTGGCTGCACCAATCTTGTGCAGGATGGCAAATTTCATGCTTAGCTTGCTTGCATTCAGCTTGCCTTTTAAGGGCCAGCTCCTTACTTGATTTGTTGTGATGGTTTGGCATACTTGGTTGTCAGTAACCTCTAGTTCAGGGCAAGCCTCATCTGGTCTTCCAAGGAATTTGTTAATTTTAGAGGGAGAGAAATTAACCTTTCTTCCTCTCACATAGACACATTCAAAGTCAGCTGACCTTCCATCAGCATATTCATCAGACAAATTCACTATGAATTCCTTGACAAGATTTTCATAGCATTTGGTAAACTTTACCACAGTATTCATTAGTCCAACAGCTTTGATTAGGTCCGTGATCTCCTTACAATCCATGGCACCATTGTTCAGTTCTCTTTCCAAGGCTATTCTTTTCAAGCAAACATAATTCCATCTGTTGGCATTTTCAGGGTGGTGAAATGAAATGTTGTCAGTGGGGACTTCAGGAACTTTAGCCATTTTGCTGGAAGGGAGTTTCCTTCTGAGAGGAATGTCTTCAGCATCAATTTCAAATTCTGATTCCTCATCAGAATCAGAAGGTTCAGGCACTTTCCTTTTCTTTGCTATTGGTTGTCTCACAGGCTTTGAGAGACTCCCAGCATGTACTTGGGTTTTCACCTTCCCTTTGGACAGTCCAGTCTTCACGGTTTCTACACCAGTCTTGCCTTCAGACCTGGTTTTCTTGTGAGCAACATCAGCAGTCTTCTCTTTGGTCATACATTTTGCAGCATCCTGCTTGCCTTTTCTGTTCATCATTCTCCTAGCTATGCTAGGGTTGATATTTGCAATTAGGTCATTGTCTGAGTAGTCTTCATCCACATCAATAACGGGGGTTTCAACCTCCTTCTCAGAAGGGTTCTGGAGATCATCAAGATTATCAGATGATTTCTGAATGTTGTCATTCGGTGTCTCAAGATTCTCAGAGACATCTGGATTTATGTCAACATTTGGACTTGCTGATTCTTGATTTAAAGGAACAGAAATGTCGGGTACAGAGTGGTTCTCACTCAGAATTCTTGTAACAAGCCTAGCTATTACTTGATGAACATAAGCTGAGCCTTCCCTATTTGGAACAGAAGATGAAGGTTGAGAGGGATTGCCGGATGAAGTAGCTTGAGACCTTCTTGCATGCCTTGTTCTCAGCTTTTTAACCTTAGAGGGGTTAGTTGCCAGTACTCTAAGAGGAGTAATCTCCAGGACTTCAGAATCCATGCATGATGTGATTGCCCTAGAATCTCGATCAGAGGAAGCAGATGAAACAGTTGTCTTGGATGAGGATGATGTTTGAGACATTTTGATAGTCTTAGAAAACCAGTAGCAACTAGAGAGAAATCTTTGATTGAGAGAATGGGATTTGTTGCAGAGCCGAGAGAGGAAGGAGGTAAATGAGTGTCTATTCAACTTCTTAATAATTTTGAAAGAAATGGGAAAACATATGATTAACCCAATCAAAATAGACTTAACAAAAAAAAACTCCTTCAACCCTTGTTTTAAGCAAAATTAATTGCTACAATTCCTCATGTTGGCAAATACCCAACTTGCCCCTCAAATTTTCAAATTGATTTGCATCAAGTACCTTGGTAAAAATGTCAGCCATCTGTAGCTCAGTGGCAACATGTTCCAGTTTAATCGTCTTCTCCTCTACAAGGTCTCTGATAAAGTGATGTCTAATGTCAATATGCTTGGTCCTGCTATGCTGAATAGGATTCTTGGAAATGTTGATTGTACTCAGATTGTCACAGTACAATGTCATAACATCTTGTGTGACATTATACTCAGTAAGCATCTGTTTCATCCAGATCATTTGAGAACAGCTACTACCAGCTGCAATGTATTCAGCTTCAGCAGTAGAGAGAGACACACAGTTCTGTTTCTTGCTGAACCAGGAGACCAGATTATTTCCTAAGAAGAAACATCCTCCAGAGGTGCTTTTTCTATCATCAGCACTTTCAGCCCAATCAGCATCACAATAACCAGTCAGAGTTGGTTCACAACCATGAGAGTACAGCAAGCCATAGTTGTAAGTTCCACTTACATACTTCAAAATTCTCTTCACTTGGTTGATATGACTGACTTTAGGATCAGCTTGGTATCTTGCACAAACTCCAACTGCAAAAGTAATGTCAGGTCTGCTGGCTGTTAAGTACAGCAGACTTCCTATCATGCTTCTGTACAGGCTTTGGTCCACCTTAACCCCACTTAAATCTTTGGATAGCTTTAAATGAGTAGGTGCAGGAGTCCTTTTGTGACTGGCATTCTCCATACCAAACTTCTTGACAATGTTCTTTGCATACTTGCTTTGAGATAGAAAAATTGAGTCTTCCATCTGTGAGACTTGCAGTCCAAGAAAGTAGGTCAGTTCTCCCATGAGACTCATTTCTAATTCAGCCTGCATCTGGTCAGCAAAATGTTTAACCATTTGATCTGACATTCCCCCAAACACTATGTCATCAACATATATTTGAGCTACCATTAACTTCCCTCCATCATTTTTGACAAAGAGGGTTTTATCCAAGCCTCCTTTTTTGTATCCTTTGTCTGAGAGAAATTGTGTTAACCTGTCATACCATGCTCTAGGAGCTTGTTTCAGGCCATATAAAGCTTTCCTCAATTTGTAGACATGATCAGGGTGGTTTAGATCCACAAGACCTTTAGGCTGTTCCACATAAACTTCCTCATTTAAGTACCCATTTAGGAAGGCACTTTTTACATCCATCTGAAATAACTTGAACTTCAGGAGACAAGCAATTCCCAATAGGAGTCTGATAGATTCCAGTCTGGCTACAGGGGCAAAGGTCTCATCAAAATCAACCCCTTCAACTTGAGTGTATCCTTGGGCAACAAGTCTTGCCTTATTCCTGTTGACAACTCCTTCAGCATCTGATTTGTTCTTGTATATCCATTTTGTGCCAATGATGTTTGTTCCCTCTGGTTTAGGAACTAACTCCCAAACTTCATGTTTCTTAAATTGGTTCAACTCATCTTGCATTGCACCAATCTAGTATTCATCAGTTAAAGCCTCCTTAACATTTCTTGGTTCAATTTTAGACACAAACAAGAGTTTGAGATGATTTCTCTAGATCTTGTAATGACTCCACTGTTAGGATCCCCTATGATGAGTTCTTTAGGATGATCTTTCTGAATTCTGATGGAAGGGATTTTGCTAGCTTCCTTGGATTCAGAGTCTGTTGTAGTGGTGTTAGGTAGGTCATTCTGTTGAGTTGGAGTCTCAAAGAATGTCTCAACATTACAAGGGAAATCTGTTTCTTCATGATAATCATCAACTATGACATTTATTGATTCCATCATGACTTTGGTCCTGGAATTGAATACCTTATAAGCTTTGTTGTTGGAGGAGTATCCTAGAAATATACCTTCATCACTTTTAGGGTCCAGCTTTCTCCTTTGTTCACGATCTGCCAGAATATAGCATTTGCTACCAAATACATGGAAGTACTTCACAGTTGGCTTTCTTCCTTTCCAGAGTTCATAAATGGTGGATGAGGTTCCCTTTCTCAAAGTGACTCTGTTATGGACATAACAGGCTGTATTCATAGCTTCTGCCCAAAAATGAATAGGAAGTCTTTTGGCATGTATCATTGCTCTGGCAGATTCCTGTATGGTCCTATTTTTCCTTTCTACAACTCCATTTTGTTGAGGAGTTATAGGAGAAGAGAATTCATGACTAATTCCTTCTGAGGAATAGAACTCATTAAACTTACTGTTTTCAAATTCCTTGCCATCATCACTTCTGATTCTGACAATACACCCTTCTTTTTCTCTTTGAATTCTTTTGCACAGTTCTTTAAAAATTTCAAATACATCAGATTTTTCCCTAATGAAGTTAATCCAGGTGAATCTGGAAAAATCATCCACAACAACATAGGCATATCTTTTTCCACCAAGACTTTCCACCTGCATTGGTCCCATCAGATCCATATGTAGAAGTTCTAGAACCTTAGAGGTGGTCAGATGTCTTGACTTTGGATGTGACATCCTAGTCTGCTTACCAACCTGACATTCACCACAAACTCTCCCTTCATCAATTTGCAGTCCTGGAATCCCTCTGACTGCCTCCATGGATATAATCCTTTTCATTCCTCTTAGATGAAGATGGCAAAGTTTTTGGTGCCACAGTTTCACCTCTTTTTCTTCTTTGCCAATAGAACACATAGTGGAGTAATTAGTGTTCTCAGGCTCCCACAAGTAACAGTTGTCTTTAGATCTGACTCCTTTCATTACAACTTCTTGTTTTTCATTAGTTACAAGACATTCAGATTTTGAGAAGTTGACCTTGAATCCTAGATCACATAATTGACTGATACTAATGAGATTAGCAGTCAGGCCTTTTACCAATAGTACTTCATTTAGATTTGGAACTCCAGGGCAGTCCAAGTTACCAACTCCTTTGATTTCTCCTCTAGCACCATCTCCAAAGGTCACATAACTAGTGGTGTGAGGTTTAACATTATTGAGAAGGTTCTTGATTCCAGTCATGTGCTTAGAACACCCACTGTCAAAGTACCAGTCTTCCTTTGCAGAGACTCTAAGGGAAGTGTGGGCTATCAGGGCAGTAGCCTTTTTCTTCCACTGTGGAGTATGTGGTACCTTGTTAGACTTAGGTTTGATACCTGGGTTCTGATTAGGGTATCCATACAATCTGAAGCAGAATGGCTTTATGTGACCAAACCTCCCACAATGATGACATCTCCATCTTTGGTACTTTTTCTTCATATTTCTCTGTTCCCGATGTTGAGTGCTATGTTGTGACATCTGCTTTGACATTTGTTTATCAGGCCTGATCTTCTTGTCTGCACCAGATTTCTTTGCTGCCACAAATCCTAGACCAGACTTGTTTCCCACATTTTGTCCAACCTGAAGGATTTCTTCCAATTTGTCAGTTCCATTTGTCAGCATCTTGACAGATTTGGTCATCTGGTTCAGTTTTGAGTTCAGCATTTGAACTTCCCCTTCTAGATGACTTATAGTTTCAATGTCTGCCCTTTTCTCAGCCTCCAACTTTATTATAAGTTTTGTTTGTCTCTCATTTTGCAGACAGACTTCAGCACTTCTGATACATAATTTCTTGTAGGTATCAGCCAGTTCTTCAAATGTCACTTCCTCATCACTAGTGTCACTTTCAGAGGTACAAACACCAGTTAGTGCAGTAACTAGTTTGGCAGATTCTTCTTCAGAATTACTTTCTGAATCACAGTCAGACCAGGTAACAGACATTCCTTTCTTTTGTTTCTTAAGAAAGGTAGGACATTCAGCTTGAATGTTCCCATATCCTTCACATCCATGGCATTGAATTCCTCTGCTTTGATTTCCCTTCTCTTCATACTTTGGTCTTCTGCTGGAGTCATAAGATCTGTTAATGTCAGAAGGAATGTTCTTAACATTTGACCTTGACTTTGGATCCATTCTCTTGATGATTTTGTTGAATTGTCTTCCAAGCATGGCTATAGCTTCTGAAATATTTTCTTCTTCATCCTCCTTGTTTTCATCTTCAGTGTTGGATACAAGTGTTATGCTCTTGTTTTTCTTGTCAACATTGTCACTGAACCCCATCTCAAAAGTCTGAAGAGACCCAATGAGTTCATCCACCTTCAACTTGCTGATATCCTGGGCTTCCTCTATAGCAGTTACCTTCATTGTAAATCTTTTAGGCAAGGATCTGAGAATCTTTCTCACCAGTTTTTCTTCTGACATCTTTTCTCCCAATGCTCCTGAGGTGTTGGCAATCTCCAAGATGTTCATGTGAAACTCATGAATGGTTTCATCTTCCATCATCCTTAGGTTCTCAAACTTGGTAGTCAGCATCTGAAGCCTTGACATTTTTACTTTGGATGTGCCCTCATGGGTAGTTTTGAGAGTGTCCCAAACTTCCTTGGCCAGTTCACATTGATGTACTAGTCTGAATATGTTTCTATCAATTCCATTGAACAAGGCATTTAATGCTTTGGAATTACCCAGGGCTAACTCATCTTCTTCTTTGCTCCATTCTTCCTCAGGCTTCAGACTGATTGTCCCATCTTTCTCAGTTATGGTGGGATGGTTCCATCCTTTGTCAGCAACTCTCCAAGCCTTTTTGTCCAGTGATTTTAAGAAGGCAATCATACGAGGTTTCCAGTAGTCATAATTTGATCCATCCAAAATGGGTGGTCTGTTTTCAAAAACTCCTTCTTTGTCCATAGTTCCAGAAAGTGATATCCCTAGATCTCACCCAGTAAGACAGGCAGGGTGCCTGCTCTGATGCCAATTGAAATTCTGGCAGCAGATACTCAATGTCACAGTGAATGTTATGACACCGTATCTGACTTCCTATAAGACAGTAAAACAAAAAGCAATAAAGAACACAGTCAATTGTTTACCCAGTTCAGTGTGAAACAACACCTACTCTGGGGGCTACCAAGCCAGGGAGGAAATCCACTATAAGAGATATTAATTCAGGAATAAACCAACCAGTTTATTTCCTTCACTTAAGACCTACCCAATGCAACTTCAATCTAAGTTCAACTTAAACCTGAGTTCCTACTCACTCCCCCTCAATCACAGCAGTGATACTTAAACAATTGACTAATGAAATAATGAAGACACTCTTCAGAACATACACTTGATTATGCTTCACAGCTTTTAATTAAGTAACACAAACACTCGTGCTTCAAAGCTTTGAGTGATACATAAACCTAACTTGACCTTGCTTCAAAGCTTTATTCAAGAGACACAAACACTTTTGCTTCAAAGCTTTGAGTGATACACAACCCTTACAATCAAAACCTACTCCAAGTCACTTATCACAATGATACTTGCTTGGATTACAGCAGTTAAAACTATACAGCCCCTAATTGATCTTCTGTCAAAGAGTTGATTTCCAATCAGCTTTCCTGTTGAATATATATGCAGCTGTTTCTTCAGTTAGGGCTTCCACAAAAAGCTAGGGTTAATTAGGGTTAACCTCAAGACTTGGCCACAAGACTTTATCAACCAGATTAGGGTTGAGCTCAGTTAACCTAAAGTCCACGTGAGATTCTGTTCTGGAATGTATGAACCAAATTCCTGAAAAATCTCAGAATTAACCAAACTGCATAACTGTTAGATCAGTACAGGATGTCTTAACATTTGTTCTGACAACAGAAATCCTGTTTACTGATTTTGGTAGAAAGTGATAAATGTGATCATTGCAAAATGCTCAGATACACACTCATAAATAGCAGCTATTGTATACCATTCTTTTTCTGCATAAAGTACCTAATAATCCAGAATGTTATGACATCAGTCATGACATTCACACACCTGGTTTTACCAAAAATACATGCCAATAACTAAACACTTACAAAAATAATGGACAAATAATTAACAAGCGCGCGGCAAATTAAATGTGAGGATGATTGAAATAACCTAAAACCCTAATTGAGAGAGAAAAGATTTTTTGTGGATTTTTATTGAAGAAAACAATTTAATTACAAATAAATTAAACCTAATTTCTAATTGTTTTTTATTTATGAAGGAAATTACTTTATCCTAATTTACTAATTAATTTATTAATTAAAGGAATAAATATTTTATGAGAAAAATGATCTTGGTGTATTTTTGAAGAAAATTAATTAAGTTATGTACAATTAAAATCCTAAGTCTAATTATTTTTAATTATAAAAAAAGATTAAATTGCCCTAAGTTAAATTAAACTAACTAATTTAAAAAAATATTATTAAAAAAAGATTTTTGTGATTTGTGGTGTGTTGATTTAAAAAATAATAATTTTGTGTTAATTAAAAGAAAAAGAAAACAATTAAAGAAAATAGATAGAAAATTTTTTAAAAGTATAGACCAAAAAAATAACCAAATGGGCCTGTTGTCTTGCTGAAAGAGGGGGTGAGCATATGAATTTTCTGGCCCAACAAGCTAAGCCCAGGTTGACCACGCTTGATCCTGTGCAGTATTGACCTGAGGTGCATCATGGTCCTCTAGGCTGGAAGCGTCAGATCTGGGTAAGAGCGCATCAAATGGATGGATGTCGAGGTTGTATGGAAGGCACTTGAGATTGTGAGGCACTGGATCTGCTGATGGAAAGGCAAATAAAGAAAGCGCTGGGACCTGGGATCGAACCCAGGTCCTCATGCTTAAATCCAATGCCATGCTGCCAGTTGAGCTATGATTGTTAGTTGTTATTACAATAATAATAAAACATAATAATAAGAAAAACAAAAGAGCTTATTCCAAAGCGCGCGAGATTCAAACGGATGAATGGCTGGCTGACATGCACCTTCTTCTTCCTGGAACCGTCATCTTAGGTTTATGAACGTTTACCTACAGACACAAGTCTGTAGCTACAACCCTGTGAAACTCAAAAATCTCATACGAGCATGATAAATTGATTGTAATGGTACCAATCAACTCGCCTTGGCCTCACGAGCATCATGGTACCTCATTCATGACCTAATTTTTCCTGCATAAAGAAACCCTAAAAAAACGTGGAAACCCTAACAATGGCAGATGCGTGTAATGGCTTCAAAAATGTAATTAAATTGTTCAGTCAGCTTGCAAACATGATGACAAACGCGAATATAACAATCAAAAGTGCTAATGATGCAAGAATTATGATAATCTGTTGTACCCCAAAATTTTCCCTCCCATGTTTTCCAATACATTTCAAGTGAGGTCCTCAAATTGCTCAAGGAAGTCCAAAGGTTTACCAGACAAACTCTCTCCTAAGGCAGTTTACCTCAAATTAGGGTTTCATTTTGCATCAAGATGCTTGAGTCAAAAGAATCCCAAATGCTCACCATTGTCATTATATTTTCTCAAGATCATCCATGTCAAGTTTCAAGCCTTGCAGAGAAATTTTGCTCAGTCAATTGCTTAAAGGCCTGAAGATCGACTGTGCTAGGGCAAAAGTCAACTATGGCCCACATACAGTCAAACTTCAAGATTTTTGGTCAACGTCCTTATTTTGAATTTTTATTCATCATTTGCTCAAGGTTTGATCATAATTCCTCAAGGATTGCTCACAATTAATCAAAACCCAAAAGTTGCTAAATTAGGGTTTTGTAGGAAAAGTCAACTCAACTTTGACCAAGAATAACTTTCTCATAATTTATCAAAAATGACCCACCCAAAGCTCATTTTGGAGAGGATGTAATTCCCTACAATTCATTTTCAGCTCCCAAGTTCAAAATATGCACTCACAAGAAGATATGAATTTAGACATTATAGGTCATTTTGAAAAGTCAACAAAAACACCTTTTATGTCAAAGCTTCATACATGAACATGGAAGTCTCAATTGAGATGAGACCAAAAGGGTTGCTTAGAGGACATCTTAAGATTTCTAAAAAGTCAAAGAACACATCTCTAGGGTCAAAATTGAAAGAGTTATGCATTGACCAAGTTGACCCTTTTTGCAAAATTGCCAAAAGCCAAATGTTTCCAAAATTGCAGTTTTTGCTAAATGGGCCCAACTTTTTATGCTTGCACTGAGTTTGTAATGTGATCCACGACCCATGAGCCTTTCCCCTTGTCATTATTTTATTTTTCTCATTTATTTTGATTTTATTTCATTTAAATCAAATAAAATCAATATAAAATAATGAAAATATCAAAAACTAATTAAATCTTGAGATTTTATGCATGATTAGGTCCATTATACATCTAGAGACAAGATCAAATCATGCAAGGATTGAATTGGGCAGAAAAAGATTGAATTTGCTTGTTTTGGAAAGATTTGGTGCAAGGATTAAATCATGGATCAATCTTCATAATTGGAAAAGATTTGATACAAACTGTAACCCTAATGCACTCTACTATACATAAGGAACAAAAGCAGACCAAAAGAAAGGGGCTGGAGGCGTGCAAAGGCAGAGAAAGAATTGCAAAATTTCAAAAACAAAGTGTAGACCAAATTCCAAGTTGCAGACCATCTCAGGCCATTCTAACCATACCAATCAATTGCTGGACGCCCCAGGATCGTGTTTCAATCATTAGCAAGCCTCCCCACACCCTGAAACGCATCGTAGCAGTCACACAGTTTGTCTCTTTTCTTGAATTCGAATACATTGATTCTGGCATATTTAGCATGATTTATTGGCATATTTATAATCCTTGAGATGTTTGCAAGCTAATGGTTGTATTTAATTGCATTTTTATTGACTGTACATCAAACTGCCATGGCTAGGGTTTTTTCTTCATTTTTAGGGATTTCTTATACAAGAGAAATTGGACATTAATAATGGTACCATGATACTCGTGAGGTTAAAATGAGTTGATTGGTACCATTGGTTTTCATTTATCATGCGTTTACAAGGTTTTGGAAATGCACAGGGGTTATACCTACGCTTGATGTCCGTAGGTAAAAGTCCTTTTATCTAAGACGACAGAATCAATGAAGAAGACAATGGTGTGGTCGGGTGTGAATGGTCAGTTTGAATTTCACGCGTTTTGGGAGGCGTGGCACGTTGTTTGTGTTATATTTTATTTGCTTCATTGTTATCACAACTAACATGGTAGCGCAGATGGTGAGGATGCTGGCCTTTGATGCACACGTCTTGGGTTCGATCCCAAGCGTGTGCATTTTATTATTTTCTCAACAAATGCAGGTCAATCCAGTGCTTCATACTCTCAAGCGTACTCCATACACTCTCAAACATCAGCCATTTGATGTGCTCCTGGCTAGATCCAGTGTGTCAATAATGAAAGTTCCACCATGCGCCTGAGTCAAGCTTGCACATAGGATTGGGAAGAGTCAACAGGGCCAGGAGTTGTTGGGCCAAGAAATCAGATTTACACCCCCCCCCCCTTTGCTGAGTAATCAGGCCCATTTTTCTTTCTTTTCTATTTTATTTCTTTTATTTTATTCTGCTTAGCTATTTTTTTTAATAAAATTAATCTTTCTTTTTACAAATCATACAATCAAGAGTTTTTTTAAACAAAAATTAGATTTAAGTTTTCTTTATCAAATTTAATTTAATTTAATTTAACTTAGTTTAATTTAGTTTAGGGAAATTCTAACTTTTTTTTATATAATTAAAACCAATTAGGAAAATCAGGATTAAACTTTTGATTTAATATTTATTTCTTTCTCAAAAAACAAAAAAATACAAAAAATAGGTCAATTTAATTATTTTTCTTAAATTAAAATTAATTAGTGATTAGGTTCTTTTTATTCAATTGAACTTTATTTTCTCAAATAACACAAAAACGACAAAAAAATGATTTTCCCTTCAATTTACAACTAGGTATAGTTGGGGTCAAAACCCTAATTATTTTGCATTCGATTTATCGCGCGTGTTTATCATTTTTTGCAATACTGATGTAGCTATCCACGGTATGTAATAGTTTAAATCTAGGATTTTCTTTCTTATCGTCTTTTGCGGGTTTTTGGCTATGTAATTAATCCCTACCCCGAAACCTTGTAAATGCGCAGGTTTATTTTCTCGCATTTTAATTCTCGCAAATATTAACTGTTAGATGTATGTTAATAGGATTGTATGACAAGATTCCATGATAACATAAAGCGGCTAGAAAACCTTAATATGCAAAGATAATAACTGAAATCAAATCACTCGCACATGTGCACTCCTAGGGTATACTCTCACTTTGGTTGCCTTCGGTAAACGATCATTAAGTATATGGTGTCTTAGTGGTTGCCCTCCTGTCTAACAAAGATCAAAAGTCCCGTTCGAAAATGTTGCCTCGGAAACGTCGCCTCGGAAATGTTGCCTCGAATATAATCTCAAGACTTCAAGGTTATTACTAAGACGTCCTAACATTGCTTTAGTGATCGTACGTCCCTTACGAGTTGACCCTTACAACTCCGACGACGGTGCTACCTATTTCTCAATAATAGGATAACATTGTGTCGTACCCCAAATTTTCCCTATCTCTTTTATTCTTGTCTGGCTTCAAACTTTGCATTCCATTTGCATTATTTTATCATTCAGTCATTTGCATATCCCGCATCTCAGGGAATCAGGCGCTTTGGTTTGAAGTATTAGGGCTACGCCCTCTTTTTGTCTAATATTGTTTTGAGGTTTTCTTATAAGGTAAAAAGGAAGCGCATCTGGTTCTCGATTAGTGGATCGTGGAACGAATGTTGTCATCACGTTACAAGGTTGGTTCTCGCTCAATTTTGTCAGTGCCTGGATTAGGGTTTATTTCCCTATGTGTGCTGGTCAAGATGCTAGGGTTTCGAGTTTTTTGGTTTCTGTGAAGATGTTTTTGCCGCCTTCCTCGAGGATGGTTCAAAGCTCAGGGCATTAGATCAAGAATTTCACCTCCTCGAATTTCAAGTTTCTTCTTAAAGTCTCTGTTGTACCCCAAAATTTTCCCTCTCTTTCTTCAAGGCCTTTCTCATAAGAATTCTCAAGGTTTAAGTTTGCACAAGTGCATTAGGATCTTCCAGTACCAAAATTAAAAGGAAACTATCAAAAAGAGAAAGAAAACAGATAAAAATATTATTTAGACAAATTTGGAGGAAAACAGGTCTCCTTCGATTCAGCACCCTTCGATTGACTCTTAGCCTCCTTCGAATGCAACTTAGATTACACCATTCGATTGACTCTTAGCCTCCTTCGAATGCAACTTGGATTACATCCTTCAATTAACTCTTAGCCTCCTTCAAATGCAACTTGGATTACACCCTTCGATTGACTCTTAGCCTCCTTCGAATACAACTTGGATTACATCCTTCGATTGACTCTTAGCCTGCTTCGAATGCAATCTGGGCATGTCCTTCATTTTGAACTTAAAGCCTCCTTCAAATGCAACTTAGATTACATCCTTCGATTGACTCTTAGCCTCCTTCGAATGCAACTTAGGCATGTCCTTCATTTTGAACTTAAATCCTCCTTCGAATGCAAGTTTAGGTACATCCTTCGTTTGGATTTGAAACCTCCTTCGATTCAGCCTTTCGATTGGACAAGTGTGCTGCCTACATGCTTGCAATCACAGGCCATGACATGTTGGCCACACATGCCCCCTGCAAGGAAACCTTTTCGATTCACCAAGCGTGCTGCCTGCAAGCCTACTTCGACTTGGACAAGTTTACTGCCTACAAACTTGCTTCAACTGGACAAGTTTGTTGCCTGTATGCTTGCTTCGTTTGGACAAGTTTCGATGGGACAAAGTAACCATCTCTATGCATCCTTTGAATCCACTTGCACCAATGGCCTCTTGCATACTTTGCTTCATACAAGTTTCGTTTGAGCCAAGAGGTATCTTCATACAAGATTTGACTAAGTTCTTGCTTCCCTTGAAAAAGCGCCCTTCAATTTAGAAGCCAGGAACTTCCCTCATGCTAAGAAGACACAAGACAATGACTCCCTTTATGTTTGTTTCAATCCACGTGCTTCGATTGGGAAATATGCTTCCTTCGAGCATGAGCTTTTGATTTGGCAGTATGTTTTCTTCGATACAAGCTTCGATTGGGCATTAGCTTGTTTCGGCCACAAGCTTCGACTGAGGGAAAGGCTTCCTTCGAACAAGTGTGTTTCGATCCCATTCTTGCATTCGACTCAAGACCAAGTCTCGTTTTCAATGTTATGCTGCTTCCAAATCTTTACATAATCAGAGGCTTACACAAGTTTGTGATACATTTCCTAAGGGTTCGAAGGTTTATTCATGGGATAATACCATTCTTGGATAAATTGGCAAAAAAAAACTATGTACCCTTTTTTTCAATAAAAGGTACTTTAGTCCAAAATAGCCAAATACAACACTCCAAAAACCTGTTGTTTCTGCTCCAATGCCTGCTGTAAGACGCCAAAACAAAACAAAAAAACCTGCTACAAAACTGTCCAAAACCAGTCCAAAAAAGCCTGCTATGCAAAACCAGACCTGATGTCTATAACTTGTATAAAAATGGAAAAATACAAAATGACATAAGAAAGGATCAAAACAGCATTCCAACATTGTTCAAACCTCAGCAAATTCCCCCCCCCCCCCCCCCAAAAAAAAAAACCCCTCAATCTGCCTATAACTGGCTTCATTCATAGTGAGAACGGGGACAAAAAAAAACACTTAAAACCTATCTCAGTTTTCTCTGTGCTTATCACTCTTCACTTTCAAACATAAGGCAACCCTATCAAACCTATAAAACTACACCAAGGATAACCGTAAAAACTGGCAGAATAACTCAACATTCTCTTAATCCTCCTCATCCTTTCCATCAAACCCACTCCTCGCCAAAAAAACCAAGCACCCAATCCCTTTGAAAACTTTACTCAACTCAGAACCGAAAACATGTATCAAAGCTCTACTCAAACCAGCAATCTCATGACAACAACTCACCTAAAAAAAACTATCCCTAAACCCTGCTCAAACTCATCACCACCCTTACCTCATGCACAAAAATCATACTGCTCAGACAAAATCTTCATACCTCAGTTTTCTGTACCAACACAATATTCACCTCTCACCTTCATTGCACCATTATAACATCTTCAGTGCTGCAATCATCACTTCATCATTATTCATCAACAACCTTCCCCAATCAAATCACAGCATAGTGTGATTGGTGGAAATAGAACTGATTGTTTAAAGCTGGATCGCGTATGTCGCGGTAAGCAAGAGTCGTCACCGTCTTTTATATTCTCCAATATGTAAAGGACAAAAGCACAGCAAAATTCCTTATGAGAACGTTTCTCGGTTCGGGAGGTAGATTTATAGAAAGGGAAGGTGTTAGCACCCTTTCTAACCGTGGTTATCCACGGGCTCTTAGATACTTGCTCTTATGTTTTTAAAATGTTTGATTTTCAAAATGTGAGTGGGTTTGAAAAAGTTTCTTTGAAAGATTTCTAAGTGACTCTTGTATCTGTCCTCAAGAGTGTTTGAAAAATTTGTTTTGAAAGCTTTTGAAAGTGTCAGTGTGAAAAGATTTTTTGATTTGTTTTTGAAGAGAGCAAGTATCCATGAGTCATCTACCTACCCTAAGGAAATAGGCTGTGTAAAAGTCCTTAAGGTAGTGCCATCCCACCATTGAGAGGTAGGTAGCACCACCGTTGGAGGTGTTCGGGTCAATTCGATTGTAGGGACAGTGTGGTCACCGAAGCAATAGTAGGACACCTTAGAAGCAACCCTAATGTCCTAGATCCTTTTTAATCCGAGGCAACCATTTCGAGGCAACTATTTTGAGGCAACTGGATCATGGACATAAGAGCGACCGCTAAAACGTCCTATACTTGACGACCACGTTTCGAAGGCAACGAGTGAGGCGTACCCTAGAAGTGGTGTGTGTATTGTGTGTTGTTTTCATGTTAACATTTATCTTTGATCATGGCATTGTGAGCTACGCGTTGTTTTTAATTACCATACATTCTTTCATGCAATTTAGAAGTTAGGAGTGCGGAAAATTAAAAGGCGGAAAGATAAAAGCTACGCTATTACAAGGCGCGGGTCTATACATCGCCAAAATACAAAGACCCGTTTTTGATAAAAGTGCGGAAAGTAAATGAAAGTTGTAAACCTAATTACTATTACATCCTTGAACAGTTACATAATGATCAATAAGAAAATAGCGCGCGAAAGGAATTAAAATCAGGATGTCCGAGGGTTTTGGACCCTTTGCTTGAAATTAAAGAAGATAAAATCAAGAGAAAACCCTAATTCTAAGTTTGTTTTAATTATTAATGAAAATATTAAAGTTAACCTAATTTAAGCTAATTAATTAATTTACATTTTTGTGTACAAAAATAATAATAATTAATAATGATCATTAATAATAAATTAAGAAAAAAATAAAAGTGTCAAAACCTAATTCTATATATTTTTTATTTATTAAGAAAAGAGATTAAATTTTAAACCTAAATTAACTAAGTTAATTATTAACATTTATTTGCAAAAATAGATTAATGGTCAATTTAATAAATAATTAAAAATAAAACATTTTTTAGTTTCTGATTTTTTATTAGGAAAAACTATTTTATGGTGAATTAATAAAAATAATTAAAGCAATTAAAAGACAAGGCCTCAATTAAAAGACATCGCCAAAGGGAGGTTTTGTTTGAGGAATTCTGGCCCATTAAGACAAGGCCTCGTTGACTTTCAAAAATCATGCACATGCTGTCTGACTGGGGTACGCCATGGAATTCGCCTTCTGGCCACTAGATGGATCTCATGGCCACCTGGCTGGCTTAGGTGTGAGGATGCAAGATGGGCCATTGAAACGTTGCTGCACTAGAACACGTTAGAATAATAATTATGAATTATGTGGGGGGACCTGGGAATCGAACCCAGGTCCCAGCGTTTGCCAAGCGTGTCATCCACCATCCAGCCATTCAAGCGCGTTTGTAGTGTAACTGGAAAGTAATTATTATATAAAAAAATGCCAACTATGTTGAGATATAAAAAAAAAACGCGCTAAGATTTGAATGCTCCAGTAGCATGATGCCACGCCCATCTTCTTCCTCATTTTCACCTGCAACATGAATAAGATAGCGGGGGTTTTAAACCCCCACTAAGTATAATAGTGAAAAATAGCGAATAGAAGTAGAGGAAATATAAAAAGGGCGCGATAGGTCCATCTTGTTCGTACTGAGCTTCTGAATTTAGCTGTATAGGTCTCAAGGTCTGATTTTTTCTCAGTAAGAAAGCCCAAATTTTCAAGCTTCTAAACCCTAGATTTTGTCCATGGTGGATTTCGATTCAAGCAGCCTTAGCACAATTAAGCTATCTCAAACGCTTTAGGAAGGTGTCAGTAATACAAATCAACAAGCAAAACATGTTAATGATGCATGTAAATTAGATATCGATTAAGAAAATATTTGATCAAACCCTGACTTTGTTTTACCGTTTCCTTGAGCTATGAGGTTGGAAAGTGTTTGCAATACGTTCAGGAGACTCTCAGCAAGGGATTAGAATCCTTTTTAGGCTTTGAAACGCGCTGCAAGTATGAAATCAGTTTCACAATTTTCTTGAGTTTTTGCAAATTGGCTATGGAGTTTTCAGCAGCTTTCACGTGTGTCTTTGAGTAGGGTTTCACTCAGCATATGTATGTGATGCAAATTAGGTCAAAACCTTGGCCCAAAAGTCCATGAATTAATGTTTCAAATCCTTGATTTTCAATCATGTATTTTCCAATCTTTTTCAATGAAAACCTTGCCAACTATGGATGATTTTCCTTGTTTGATTGAGAAACGACTTTGCCAGCTTGCCCTGATATGATTTTCTTCACAAAAGATCCAAAAACATATCTTTTTTAATTTTCCTATAATTAAAATCAATTAAATGAATTAATATAAATATAAATTCAATTAATTAATTAAAAATAAGAAAATAAATTATTTTGAGCTCAATGGGTCGTGCATAGGCTTTGGGTAATGATTCAAGAAAGAATTTGAGGCCCATTAGCAAATTTGAAGCTTTTTAGGCAAAGTTGACTTTTGAAAGTTCCCAAAAATTTCCCAACTTCTCCAATGCATATCTTGCTCAATTTTGAAGCTATGATCATGTTCTTGGACATTTTGGAAAGGTCTTGAAGTTCTCTAACCAATGCCTTTGGTCCCATGTCATTTTGATTTACCAATCTCAAGTTATGGTCTTTGACTTAAAGTGCCTTTTTGTTGACTTTTGAAAATGACCTATAATGTTGAAATTGATAACTTTTTGTGAGAGCATTTCTTGGACTTGGAGTGTGAATATAAGTTGTAGGAAATGTCATCCCCTTCAAAATGAGCCTTGGATGGGATTTTTCTGATGAACCATGAAGAAGTTATGCCTTGGTCAATTTGTAGTTGACTTTTCAATTATCCAAAAATAGAAACTTTTGCATCTTGAGACTTTTTGAGCCATGCTTGTGGAATCATGATCAAGAATTGATCAAATGATGATTGTGGCTTCAAAATAAGATGTTGACCAAAAATTTTGACTTTTTACTATCAAATGACCATTTTGCCCCTGCAGTTGACTGTGGAGCAATTAAGGTTTTTGACTGTGTAATTTGATGCTGTGAGTCTTGAAACTTGACATATGGATGCTTGAAAATGTATATGGGCATATGGGACTTGATTGGACCCTTGAAAACCTCAATTTCTTTGCAAGAACCAAAACCCTAATTTTGACTGTGTGAGGAGGCAATTGGACTGTGCAACCCTTGAGAGATTTTGAACCATGATCTTGCCAAATCTTGAAGAATATGGGAGGGCAAATTTTGGGGTACAACAGTTGCCCCTGTTCAATCTTCTTAGACCTGAGGATGTAGATTGGTTGGCGTGCCTTTCGTAATCCGAGGGTGGAAGATGATTGAACACTAGAGTGCCCAGAAATTTGCACTCACATAGTAGATTGTTAATAGTGTGATGGTGGGAATGGGCTTATAGATGCCATTTGGAAAGATGGTGGATAGGAGGATGGGCTTATAGACTCCATCTGGAAGTGTGACAGAACTTTGTCGGGAATGGGCTTAGGGATGCCATTTGGAGACTGTCGGTATGTGGATGGGCTTATAGATTCCATCTAGGTGTCGATCGCGTAAGAGATTCCTTAGCGAGAACTTGCGTACCTGAGAAAGAAAAATAATTACCTGGCCTGTTACAGGGGTTGTGTTGTACCCCAAAATTTGCCCTCGCATTTTGCTACAAACAATCTCAGCTTCAGACATTTCCCGACTTTTCAAACTGGCGCAAGAATCGGACAAACGGGCTTTTCTTGACAGTCAAGCGAAATTAGGGTTTGTACTGATGTTCAGGGCCCTGATTGGTCTCGTACAGTTGGCTTAAGGTTGGGATGATTTTTGGTTCAATTTTGATCAGGCGAGCGTTATCTAGCATTTAATCAGAAATTAAGGTTTTATGGGCATATTCTCAGAAGGATTTAAGTTCCACCGCGCTTTGCAGTTTGTTCCAAGATTCGGGTTAAAATTCGCGTTATCTTGATTTAATCAGTAAATGAGGCAGTTGGTTTGAATTCACCAGTCAAAAGGGATATGTGCAATATGGAGTTGCAGTGCTTGATAAAAGAATCAGTAAAAAAAAAAAGGGGATTGCATCTGATTAAGTTTTTGTGTTCGACTGTGCGTTGCTTTGAATAATGGATACGTCGAATTCATTTATTTTGATCATTGAAGGTTTAGTTGATTATTTATGATTCTAAGAATTAAAATATTTGAAGTTTAAACCTTCATTTTATTTTATTTTAAGGGACTATAAATAACAAATGAACAATTAAAGAAAAGGAATTGAAAGAAAATTAAATATCAAATGAATTTTTATTTCACATTTAATAATTGTTACAATTGTTATTATTTGGATACTAATATTTATTACAAAGTATTTAAATAATAATAATGTACAAGAATTAAACTGAAAATAGAAATTCTATCCTATTTTCTAAATTCTTCATTCTCCACTTCATACCGGTGCTCCATTTCTTTATCTGCAAAAAGGAAGAGGAAGTCAGAAGACAGTTAATTAAAAGAGACAGTTAATTTGCTCATCATTAGGGGCCACTGACTGGGATCAGTTGCCCTCTCTGCAAATCACGGGATTTCTCCCGGTTCACAGAGAGGGAAGATTCTTTGTTCATGAAATGCAAATGCATAATTTCTAAAAATTCAAGACTGCATAAGAATCTCAATTTCCAATTCAAACTAAACTGAAAAAATCCAATTCCAACTTTCTATCCAAAGCAAAAAGGAAGTTGCTGTCAAAATGCCTAAGGATTACCCAAAAGTACACTTACTGCAAAGTCAAAATGCCAAGATATCAAAGAAATGCAAAGCTGTCAAAAGCAGAATAAGAATGCAGAGAAGTATATGCAAACAAGGTGATCTGTTTCATCATTTCCCAGCATAAGAGGGGGCCCCTTCAGAACCATAGTACAAATAAAAATCATATAATAATTCTAAACTGTACTATGAGTGAGAAAAAGAGAGATAAAGGGCATAGGCAAAGTTCAGGTTAGGCATAGGCAGTAGGACAGCAGAAAAGATATACAAAAAAGAAGACACAATTCAGCATTGTTCAAAACTACACAGCATGGACAGTTACTAAAAATGGGAAAGATGCCAAGAAATTTTGTCAAACTACCCAGCAAGCGTGGATCAAAAAGAAAACCAAAGTTTGAAATAAGGTTAGGCGCCAAAGACAATAGCAAAAGGACGAAATAATACAAGAAAAGAGACTGATTGAGCCAAGCACCAATATCACCCATAAAACTCAGAACTGAACCAATAGAGGCCAAGAAGCTGATACCTGTCTAAAAAAAAACACAAGTTATCAAAAACATAATCAAACCTCCTACCAGTACCATAACCTGAAAATGCAACCTCAAGCTTCAAAAAAAAAACTGATAACCTGCTAATGCCTTAACCCTACTGTCAAACACAAACCCATTAGCAATCAAACCTCATAAAAACCATAACCTGAAAACATCATGACTTGCCTACTGTCCAATCACCCAAAACACTATCAAACCTGAGCAACCTCAAGCTTGGCCAAGCCCAACATAACCCCACCTCCTGTCAACACATAACCTTAAACTAAACACCCAATACCCTGTCACAACATGAACCTGTCAAAGCTTGAATGTACAAACACATAAGCTGACTCACCAAAGTCCCTGTAAAACCATAACACCTTGCCTTCACCACGAAAGCCTAACCATCAAACACAACCTCAAATTTCAAACATTCAAAAGAAACCTGATAAGCAAGTTACAAAGCCTGCTAATGCCCTGAAGCAAACACATTACCAACATCCTGTCACACCAGCACCATGCCCATTGCCTAATCTCAAGACACCATACTGTCAACAAGTTCACAAGCATAAGAGTTCAAGGCAATACAGGTGAGGCAACCCGCGAGCCCTCAGTACAAGCATCATAGGGCAATAAAAACATGACATCCGACTCAACGAAAGCGTCAAGGGCATCAAAAATCTAAAGGCAAGCAAACGTACAAAAGGGCAAGTTCAAGATAACACAGAAAAATCATCTCAGGCAACATACAAATCCCCAAGGCAACACATAGAAGAAGAAGAAAGAAGGGAAAGGGTTCTCAGTATACATCATCATCAAAGCCCTAAATATAGCAAAGGAACGAAAATACCAGGAAAGCGTCAAAAGCTCAAAGTTTCGTCACATTTCTCTCCGCCGTTCCGGCCTCCTGAAGCATCACTCCGCCTCTCCTCCATCTCCCAAACGAAGGTAGCCAATCTTTTCCCACTTCTCTTCTCCTTCACCTCATAATCATAAAAACTCAACTTAAAACTCAAATCAAAACATGCAATCTGTAAAAAGGGAAGAGATAAAAACGTAACAACAGAAGCTAACCTTAAATCAAAGGCGCTGAGTTCATGTTAGGGAGGGAAGAAAGACGTTGGAATAACGTTGGTGGCCGGAGTCGGGCGTTCAGGAAATTGATGATTGGAGAAGACGAACCCAACACGGCGCCGCTCAAGCCCTAACCTTCGTTCTGAATAGCAAAATCCCTAACCCTAACTTTGTTCCAAGATTGACATTGGGCCTGACCCATTCTCGTTTCTTCTCTGAAGCCCAACGTTTTTCTTTTACTAACCCATTCTTTTTATATTAACACTAATCTTTTTCTTTATTTCATAAACAATATTTATGTCCTTTTTCTTTGTAAATCACTAACCCTTTTTATAAACAATGTTTATTTCTATTTCTTTTGTAAAATACTAATTTTTTGTTTTATTTTATTTTATAAATAAATGTTTACTTGTATTTTTTAAAAAAAATACTAACTTAAATACATATTATTTATATCATATGATTAAAACACCTTTTTTTAGATAGAGATTTGTATATAAAAATAATAATAAACTCTTTTTATACATAATTAACTTGAAAATATTTCTTAATACATATTAAAATATATTTGTATATAAAATAATACATATCATTTTTATCATGTAATTAAAATTGAAAACCTTCTTTTTATTAATATACGTATTTATACACAACAATTTAAATACCTTTTTCTAATATTGAAATTCACAAACATTCAATTAAAAAACACTTTCTTTTTTCTTTTTTTAATTAAGCCATATAAATCAAAGATTCATTTAAAACATCTCTAGGTCAAACCCTAATACGATTCAACTTCACATTATCGCATTTGTATATAATTACACAATTCATATACATACACATCTCACATTTACACTTACACAATATATTGCCCTATACACATTTTATCTTATATTTGTACATTCGATATTTACATTTTGATTGCGACATTCGATTTGGTTGTAACTTGTTGGATACTATAAGTCACATCCCCTTGTACATTTATACCCCCACTCCCGGACACTATCTTGTAATAGCGTAGGTTTTACATTCCGTAATTTACAGTTTTCAATTATACCATGGTTAGACCTAGGGTTTGTATGTACATAAAATCAAACGCTAGATAACCTAATACAAGACAAACGCATGTAATCAATACACAATCACACTTGCACCCTCTAGGGTAATCCCACATGATGCCTTCCAAAATGGGCCATGCTTGCACGTCGAGTATCTTTGGCAAAACAAAAGCAAATGATCACAAGTCCCTCAAAGTGTTGCCTAAATGGAATGATCATAGTCCCTTCAAGATAAATTGCCAAAGACACTTGGCATCATTGCATTCATGGTCCATACGATGACCCACGCCCGTCCCGAATAAACTTCCTAAATACAAGATTGCCTATCAATTTCAATGGTAGAACAAAATTGTCAAAGGGGTTAAAACACGACGAAAATCTTTGAGAAAGCTTTAGGGTAGATAAACTCTTAAGTACTTGTCAATTTGCAAAGAAAACACTTGCCTAATTTCAAAACCCACTTCACAAACACTTTCAAAAATCAAACTTTTCAAACCCTTGAAACATCTTTTTAAAAGATAAAACACCTTTTGTAAAACATTCGAGTAAAGAATTGTTACAAGGTTAGCCTAGCACAAGGCATCTTTTCAAAACATTTTCAAAACAACCCACAAAGCACCATTTCATACAATTGAAAACCAAGGCAAGATTGATCTAAGCAAGTACCTAAGAGCCCATGGATAACCATGGATGAAAAGGGTGCTAATACCTTCCCTTTTCATAACCTACCCCCCGAACCCACGAAATATCTCAAAAGGTTTTTGCTGTGCTTTTTAACCTTTCCTTTAGGATAAAATAAAAAGTCGGTGGCGACTCTTGCTCAACCGCACAAGTGCGAATACGAACGCGAAATACTAGTCAGTTCTCCCACCGTATCACAGGTTGATCTTCAAATTCTTCATGTAGATATGCCCTGGCTGGATGCAGGAATCGGATCTTCAAACTCTTCAGACGTGCCCTGGCAGGATACAGGAATCGAGTCCGGAAATAATCGCTCACAGATATGCCCTGGCTAGATACAGGTATCGAATCTGGAATTGCGACAGTTGATAGTAATCATCTTTGTATTGATCTTGGTCCTGAAAAGACAAAACGTTAGTTGTATGCAATGTCATGATGTATGACATGCATGATGTTCTCAGAATAAATGAGATTGTATGTCCATGATGTGTATGTGCATGCTATAATGTATGAAGATGTGATGTTTGTGAATGTATTTTTGTCTAGGAAAGTAAATCCTTGACGGGTGTCGGGAAGTCAAATCCTGGGTTGATGTTGAAGAGTAGAGCTTTTTGTTTCAGCTGGGGTGATGGTTGCAAGAATATCTGTAGGAGAAGATGATTCCGTTGGAGAATAAGCTTCGTTGAAGAGATTACTCTGCGGGGAAATACTCTGCAGGGAGAGAGGTACTTTGTTGAGATGTTGATGATAACTCCGCTGGGGATACCATTGTTAAGCTCTGTCGGAAGATTTGATGAACTCCGCTGGGGATAGGAAGACTTCGCTGGGGACGATCTTTCCGTGGCATTGGCTGAGGATAACCCAGTTATATCTTGGTGGGGAAATAACCTTTGAATAAAGTCCGGGGAGGCGCGTTCGTACTCTGCGGGATATAAGCTTCCAGAATCTACTGGGGATAAGCTTCCTGAATCTACTGGGGATAAGCTTCCTACTGGGGAGATTGATGCAACTTTCCTGGGGAGACTTTTCAGATTGGACTGGGGAATGGCTCCACTGGATGTCCGGTATTCCGTCGGGGAACAATCTTAGATCAAGATTGCCGGGGATGCTTGCTAGGAATGTTTGTGTACTCCGCTCGGGGATGTTGAGATCTTCTGGGGATACCCAACTTCCTTAAGGCTGACAGTAGACTAACTCTGCTTGGGGAGCGTATTGATGACTTGCTGGAGATACTGTGCCTTTTCGGGGCTGATTGGAGACCAACTCTGCTCGGGGGGAGAGTGTTGCTGAATCTTGTTTACTCTGCGGGGAGTGAAGGTATCCTGGGTTACATTCTTCAGCTGAACTTACCTTGGGACCTCGGCGGACAGAGCGACTAGGTCGTTTAGACAACTCTTATTGCCCCAGTTTCTGCGGGAGAAGAAGGCCTATGAAGGTGCTTGATAACTGCCGATTGACAAATCTTCTTCTGGTAGGCAAGTGACGAGATGCCGGGACATAGTCGTACACTGTGATCCCTAACTTTTGCCTGGACCGCTCTTTCGGGTTTTCGGTCCACCGGGATACCCATTTTTGCCCAAGCCGCCTTTTCAGGTTTTCGACTTGCCGGGTGTACAGATTTTTTTTTTTCATTTTCATCCCTTATTTTTGCCCGAACCCTTTTGGTTCGCCGGGAAGCCCTTATTTTTGCCTAGGTGTGTCAACCTAGCGGGTCTTTGATTATGCGCAGTATTTTTTCGACTATGTCCGCTCTCTCAGGATGCAGGAAGTTGTCACTGTCAGTAGTGCAGTGTTACCATACCACCAGAAGATCTTCGTTTGATCGTCCAATGCCCCAAGTGATCCAGATGGAGATTTTCCCCAAGCTGGTTGGCCTTTGAGAGATTCTCTGAATCTTGACTTAACTGCCCCAGATGATGGGCAATGATCATGCCATGCCCCTTGATTGGAAGTGTTTTTTGTTTATTAGATATACTTCGTGCGAATTTCTCTGCTGTTCGAACAGAAAGTCATATGCAAACAAAGTTATGTTAAAAATGCAAAGCGTATGTCTGTCTTGAAGTTTTTGAAAATTCATTTTTCAGTAAAACCAGTGAATTTTGTAAAATGTGATGTCAACTCGTTATTTTACCGCAAGCCTTAAGGAGTCAGGATACCTTTTGTAACAGTATGCTTTCGAACTAACCCATGCTTCAGCTAGGACTTTTAAGGGTTGTAGCATGGCCTGGTTCACGGTTTAAGAAACAAAGGATAAAGGCTCAAATTTTATTTGTACCCACCCGCTCTTCGTGATGTTCTTCAAACCTAAACTCAGTTGATCGTGCGTCAGACCTTGTTTGAGTCTTTGTCCTGATATTCTGGTGATGGTTCGGACATTGACAGTTTATTTTGAATAGGCAGTCATTTCTTTTTTTGTTGAGGGTTTGTTGGACCTCTTTCTTTTTTGATTTTGTTATCCTTGTCTTTTGCCTGAACTGTCCCTTTTTGTGATTACAGTCAGCGGGATGCCCCAGTTTTTGTAAGTCTCCTTCATAGGTTTTAACTTGTTGGGCTTTTATTTTGAGAAATGATAACGACTGCCTGTCTTTATGATTATTCGGAACCATCACTGTCTTTTGTTTTGTAAGGACTCCTTTGATGCTGTTGATTATGCACTTGGATCAGCTGAGAGAACTACCCTGCCCCAGGTTATGATTAAGGGTTTTAATTTTCGAAAAGAAAAACTCCTACTTCTTTGGCTCAAAGGGGTTGACGAGGGATTATCTTCCTTATAACTCCAGTGTTTAGGAATTGAAACAATGCATGTACCTCATCAGCGGGGTTCGTTCAAAAGCATACTGTAAATGTCGTGGTATCGTTTTCGTCATCCTCCCTCAAGAGGCTTAGAATTTTCAATCAAGAGTTGATCATCACAAAATTATGAAAACAATTTACGTATAGCGAATGCGAATATATTGATTCAAAACAGACATATGCGATGCATTGATAAAGTAATAAAGTTTGCTATGACAATAATTGTTTGAACAATCAAAAGAAAATTACAACTTGAAAATTCTAATGGACAAAAAGTCTTCTCATCTCAGGACTTGTTACTTCAGATGGTGAATCCTGCAGGGATGGTAGAAGAACTCAGTTTGACCCCCTTGGGTGAAATCCACTACTCCTTCATTAATCAGGTCCTGGACTTTGTTCTTCAGAGCCCAGCAGTCGGCAGTGTCATGTCCAGGACTATCAGAGTGGTATGCACATCTTTTGTTGGGATGATAGTTAGGAGCAGAGACGTTGGGATTCCAGGGAGGAGCCCTTAGTGTAATCAGATTCAAACTCAATAGGTGTTGTAGAGCTTGAAACAGCGATACGTTGAGCTGGGTGAATTGCCTCTTGGGCTTGTTTGGCTTACTCTGACCAACCTGTTGCTCTAGGCGAGGTTGTGGTTGGACCTGTGAAATGGTAGCAATTTGGAGAGGTCTAATCTTCACCATGCCAGACTCTTGTCCTCTTGGAAGCTGATCAATGACCTGATCCCTGACTTGGACTGGTTGCTTCATGTTGTATCTGTCTTGATGAAGCTGACTGATCATGGTCCTCAACTCTTCTTGCTCCCGAGCTAAGCCTTGGATGAGATCCATTTGCCCCAGCATCTGGGTTCTCATTGTATCTACCTTAGCTTGTAGACGTTTCAGCCGTTCGTCCTTATCATCTTAGGGACTTCTGTTGGCCAAATTCCCCATGAGGAGTGTCCTTAACTCTTCTTGCCCCTTGGATAGGCTTAAGAAGATCTCCCTGAACTGAGTCTCTTGAGCATGAAGATCCTGATTGTCTTGTTGGGAAGCCATTGCTGAAATAAACAGCGAAGAAGGTAAGTGACATGTAAAAGTATACCTGTAATGCAATGATATATATGATATGCATGCAATGTTTTCAAGGATCTCGCGGGGTAAACAGAGAAACCTGTTAGAATTTGAATTTCGTGGCTTGATTGAAGGAACTTCGTGTTGTTGAGAGTCCTTCTTTAAGAGTCAAGGCTCACCATATCGAGTGGGTCATAGCCCCTGACAACCTTGGCTAGAGGAAAATAAATCCCCTTTGCCCCTTGCTAGACATTTGATTCATCATGACCTGCATCACAAGCCCTTGAGATCCTTGAAATGGGTTAGTCCTTATGCAAGATGTATGCAATGGTATGATGGCATGATGTTATGCTATGCGTGGAGTAATGTAGGTGAACCCTGTTATGAGTCCAGATTAAGGACTGTAAACAAAACCTGCAAGAAACTCAAGTGTCAGATAACAAGTATGCAAGTAGTCAAGTTTGAAGGCACACAAGTCACACAAGACACTTAAGTACTTGTCAATTTGCAAAGAAAACACTTGCCTAATTTCAAAACCCACTTCACAAACACTTTCAAAAATCAAACTTTTCAAACCCTTGAAACATCTTTTTAAAAGATAAAACACCTTTTGTAAAACATTCGAGTAAAGAATTGTTACAAGGTTAGCCTAGCACAAGGCATCTTTTCAAAACATTTTCAAAACAACCCACAAAGCACCATTTCATACAATTGAAAACCAAGGCAAGATTGATCTAAGCAAGTACCTAAGAGCCCATGGATAACCATGGATGAAAAGGGTGCTAATACCTTCCCTTTTCATAACCTACCCCCCGAACCCACGAAATATCTCAAAAGGTTTTTGCTGTGCTTTTTAACCTTTCCTTTAGGATAAAATAAAAAGTCGGTGGCGACTCTTGCTCAACCGCACAAGTGCGAATACGAACGCGAAATACTAGTCAGTTCTCCCACCGTATCACAGAACTGGCGACTCTGCTGGGGATAACTTTTAAGTGGGGTTACCTTAGGGCTTAGATCACCTTCTTGCATGACTAATTGGTTGATTTGCTTGCTTTATACCTTGGCTCTATTGTTTGGGTTTATAATCCTCCACCCGGATTTTGGGAAACATTCATAGATAGCAATACGTTGTGGAAACTGTGCGGGGTATACCGACACGGTCTAAGCAATAGCTATATTAGTGCGACATATTTGTGGGTACCGGTAACCCTTGAGTTCAATCAAGGAGAGTACGGGGCCGCTGAGTGATGTCACTAAGCACTAATGACCTAGAACCTTACTTGACCATCTTGGCCTTTTATTAGGGGTAGTGAGATGACCGGCTTTGGTGCAGTCCGAGGTTGGTAGATACTCGATACTACACTCATTGAGGGTTGTTTTCTTGGAATATTTTGGTCGCCAGTTAAGTGGCTAAACCAAAACAATGAACAATGAAAGCGATCCAGTGATATTGAGCTCCTTAGAACCCGGTTACTATTTATAGGACAGGTTTTTAAGCCAACTACACTCAAGAGGGTACTTACCTATGAAACCCCATGCGAGCCTGAAACTAGGGTTTGGTGTGATTTGCTTGTACATATGTTTTATGCATACATCATAAAGCATCATATGCATTTACTAACCATTTCAAGGGTTTGGATCTTCATCATTGTTCTTGTTTTGTAGGTCATGGAAATACCTCGCCGAAATACCATTCAAGTCAACCTTGTGAGAATCTCTCCTCAACTCAAGGAGATCACTTCAAGAATTCCGGAAAATTCATCCTTCAGTGAAAGACACGGTAGACTGCTCAACCTAGTCAACACCAACATTGAAGAAGACATGATGAAAGTGCTATTCCAGTTCTTTGACCCCCTTCACCATTGCTTCACTTTCCCGGATTATCAGTTGGTGCCCACTTTGGAGGAGTTTTCTCAACTCCTAAGAATCCCTATCCTTAATCAACTACCCTTCAACGGTACGGAGAAGGAACCAAAGCCTGAAGATGTTGCTCGAGCATTACATCTACAACCATCTGAAATCAAGGGGCATTGGGAAACCAGAAGCGGCGTCAAAGGATTCTTAGCAAAGTTCTTGTTTGAAAAGGCACAAGAATGTTGGAACTCATTGGACCTACAAGCATTTGAAGAAATCGTGGCACTCCTTATCTATGGGTTGATCCTGTTCCCAAATCTTGACCAATTGGTAGATGTCAACGCTGTCAAAATCTTCTTGTCCAGAAATCCAATACCAACATTGCTTGGAGACATCCTTCACTCATTTTACACACGAACAATGAGAAAGAGGGGTGTTCTCATGTGCTGTACTCCTATCCTCGCAAGGTGGTTTATTTCGCACCTTCCACAATCTGTCTTGAAGAATGATCAAGGTATAAGGTGGTCCCAGCGATTGATGACTCTCACTCATTCTGATGTACATTGGTGTTCTCGGTCCAGAGAAAATGTCATCATCGTCGATCGTTGCGGAGAATTTCCTAATGTCCCCTTACTTGGAATTAGGGGAGGTATCACCTACAACCCTTGCCTAGCTTTGAGGCAATTTGGATATGCACGGAGGGATGGCCCACATGACATGTTGATTCCTAGCCTAGTTTTTGACTTCAACAACGATGCGCAAGGACTTCGCCAAAGATTCATCAGAGCCTGGGGAAAACTCAACAAGGTTGATAGCAAGACTCTGGGACACAAGAACTCCATCCCTCTTAAGCCCTATCTCAAGTGGGTGCGAGCCCGAGCCCAAAGTCTGATGATGCCTTATCCCCATGTACTCCCAGTGATTAAGGAGCCCGTCAATGAAGGAGAGGTCCCCTACACCATCCTGCATCCAGACATGCCTACATCGTGGGAGGAAATGCAGAAGAGTTGGATTCAGCTCAAGGAGGAACGGAACACTTTTGAAGCTAGCTAATACGCCAGTGAAAAGAAGGTTCTAGAGCTTACCCGCCAACTCCATGAGCAAGAGGCCCTCAATACCTACATCGCACCAAAGAGGATGCGCAATGTCTTTCTGCCTTGAGAAGTTTATGTTGTAACATTTGGCCCATGGGGCATTTATGTACTAACAGATTTCTTCTTATTAATATGACGTGCGTTCTTCTTTGTCTGAAACAATTTTGAATGTCCCAAATCCTTGAAAGCATTGCATACATCAGCATGCCATTCATCATGTGCATAAGCAGGTCTCGCTCCAGGTTTCCTTATCTATCTGCTGTTTATTTCAGTAGGATGGATCTCGAGCAAACGGTCAAAGACCTACAAGCCCAGAATGCACAGTTCCAGCAACTCTTGACGACCTTGGTCAAGAGTCAAGAGGATATCAAGGCTCATCTGGAGAGCAAGGACCCAGTGAAGAAGAAAAAGAGGGTCGGAGTGGCTACTTTGGGGAGAAGATTTGACAGAGAAGCTCGGAGGGTGCTTGAATTTCCTCCTACTTCTGATGAAGGGACTAGTAAAAGAGATCGGGTTGCGGTGCCTTCCGAGTCTGATGCAGAGGAGGAAGAGGTTGAAGAGGACGAGGATTATTCTGACCAACAGTATCCTCCAGCTGATGATAAGTACAAGGGTTTAGAAGACAGATTGGCTGCCATGGAATTGCAGAGGGTACCGGGTTTGGATTTTGAAGACATGGGCTTGGTCGCTGGAATTGTGATTCCCCCAAAATTCAAGGTGCCGGCGTTTGTAAGGTATGACGGGCTGTCCTGCCCCAAAATGCACCTCAGGTCCTATGTGAGAAAGATTCAGCCCTATACAGCAGATAAAAATCTCTGGATTCATTTCTTTCAAGACAGCCTGTCGGGAGCCCAGTTGGAATGGTTCTATCAGTTAGAAGGAACCAGTGTCAGGAATTGGGAAGATTTGGCCACCGCTTTTTATAAACAATACCAGTATAATTCCGATCTTGCTCCTACCCGTACCCAACTTCAGGGTATGTCGCTAGGAACAAGTGAGGGATTCAAGGAATACGCACAAAAATGGAGGGATTTGGCTGGCAGAGTGCAGCCTCCTTTAACCGATCGTGAGCTTGTTGATATGTTTCTCGGGACCCTATCTGGGCCATTTTTCAATCATTTAATTGGTAACTCTTCCGCGGGGTTTACTGATTTGATCTTAACGGGCGAAAGAATCGAGGCTGGCATCAAGTCAGGAAAAATTCAGAAGGGTGTCGCTGCAAGTATGGAGAAGAAGCCGTTTAAGAAGGAGACAGCTATGGTATATTCTCAAAGAAGAGCGGGGAAGGTGGAGTGTCGGCCGACTGTGGGGGCCGTAATGATTCAAAACACTCCGAGTGAGCAGCCTCGCTACAACCAATCCAGACCAAATCAGCAACGAGTGGAAAGGCCACAACGGCAGTTCACTCGTATTAATATGACCCCAGCGCAGGTGCTTCCCCATCTGTTGAAATTGAATCTTGCCACTATCAAGGAGGCGCCAAAGAATGTAAATACATCCTCTCCACATTACCATGCCAATGCTAAGTGCGCCTATCATTCAGACAGTGTTGGGCATGACACCAACGATTGCTGGGCACTCAAACATAAGATCCAGGACTTGATAGATGCCAAGGAGGTAGAGTTTGACGCTCCAGAAAAGCCCAATGTGATCTCTGCACCTATGCCGAAGCACGGTCGGAACGTCAACGCCATTGAGGAGGATCGGTATGTTGCTGACGTTAGTGATCTGACTACTCCACTGTTAACCATTAAGTTGAATTTGTTAAGGGCCGGGATCTTCCCGGGATGTAAAAGAAACTGTTACTGTTGCCACTCTCTGCCGTTGGATTGTCCGCTACTAAAGGAAGGCATCCAAGGCCTCATGGATAGCCGACAAATTTTGTTCGAAAAAGTTTCTGCTGTTCCAGTTCATGTTGAAAATATCTCAATCATAACCATTCACGCCAATCTTTCCGAGGCCGTCAAAAAGCCAGTTAAGATTACACCAGCTGCAAAGTCTATACCTTTGAAGATAACAATGTCGGGGCCTGTTCCCTATGTCTCCGAGAAGTCGATACCTTGGAACTATGGTGGTGACATCTACTACCATGGTATCAAGCAAGTTGAAATAATTGAAGAAGATTCAGATGATGATGAAGCCAGCATTAGTAACATTGCGGGCACCAACAAAATCACCAGGAGTGGGAGGATATTTTCTCCAGAGATTGCTCCTCCAAAAGCAGTCTTTGGACCCTCATCAGTAAAAGAAGTCATCCCTGCGCCAGCAAAGCTCTCTGCCAGAACTCCTTTGATCGAAGAAATTTTCGTTCCTAGTGCTGTCTCTCCTACCATTGCCGATAAAGGAAAAGGAATACAAGATGAGCCCGTCAGGACGAGGGCTCAACCCTTGGTGATTCCGGAAGCCTCCAAGAAAGAGATGGACGAAATTTTGAGGATAATCAAGAAAAGTGATTATGATGTGGTGGAACAGTTGGGGCAAACCCCCTCCAAGATCTCCATGCTGGCACTGTTGCTTTGCTCAGAAGCGCACGCTCAAGCTTTGATTAAGTTTCTAAAGGCAGCTCATGTGCCCCAAGAAACCTCTGCAGATCAATTTCAACATTGCGTGGCTAGCCTGACTGCAGACAATGGATTAGGCTTTTCTGATGCCGACCTGACCCCTAAAGGCCGAAATCACAATGATGCGTTGCATATTTCAATCGAGTGTCGCGGAACCACCCTTGCGCATGTTTTGGTTGATACCGGTTCATCGCTGAATGTTTTGCCTAAGAAGGCCTTGGACCGGCTAGATTGCGAAGGGTTGGAATTGAAGCCGAGTGATATTGTCGTCAGAGCCTTCGATGGGTCGAAAAGAATGGTCCATGGAGAAGTTGAAATTCCTGTCAAGATAGGTACCGAGGTGTTCAAATCCACTTTCTATGTAATGGACATCCGTCCATCATACTCCTGCCTGCTGGGTAGACCTTGGATACACCATGCTGGGGCAGTCACCTCCTCCTTGCACCAGATGCTGAAATATCCTGTAAAGGGAAAGATCATTACTGTCCATGGCGAGGAAGAGTACATGATTAGCCATTTAAATTCTTTCCGGTATGTGGAGGTCGAAGGGGAGTTCATTGAGACACCGTTTCAACATTTCGAAGAAGTACTCCCTGAGATAGCAGTGGCGAAGTTGGCAGCTGAGACACCAAGACAGATGGCCAGGATGGCATCTCTGGAGGATGCAAGGGCTACAGTTAAAGAAGGAAAGAATTCAGCGTGGGGGCAGCTACCCGATTTTCCGCATAAGGTTGATAAGCTTGGATTAGGTTTCACCACCGCTGGCCAAAAGGCCATGCGCCGGTCAAAGATTGAGAGAGCGCCAGTCAAGATTTCTCCTTACCGAATCAACGCCCTGGAAGATGAAGACAAAGAAAGCAACTTTGAAGAGTGGATTCATCCGACTGTCAGAGGAGGGTTGAGCAATTGGGAGGCTAAAGACTTTGTCCCCGTCACTTTTATTCCTCAGTAATTTATCTATCAAACATTTTCTATTTTGGTCTGTAATATTTTACTTTCAAACAATCCGTACACTATCTTTCCACCTCCTGCCTTACCCGGGGCATGTAGGTCCACTTGTAAGGGTTTTGACTATCTTTCATATTCATATGCCATGTTTAATGATTCATTGGACGTTTTTCATTTGATAAACTGCTTGTGTTCATTATCTTTCCTTTTGCGTTTTTTTTTTGTTGTTGTTTAAGGATGGATATCCCTTACACACACCCACCACTCACCAATGCAGGTACCCATCCACTCCGGATTCCATGGGTGACTATCCTGCTGTATCTTTCAATAACTCGGAAGACCTGGTCAATCTAGCCGAGTATGAGGATGACGAAGGTTGTGAAGTACCCGGGGAACTAGCCAGACTCCTGCAACAAGAGGAAAGGGCCATCTTACCGCATGAAGAGCCGTTGGAAACTATTAACTTGGGAACCGAGGAGAATCGGAAGGAGGTACAAATGGGTGCCAACCTGGAACCAGAAGTCAAGAAACGCTTGGTACATTTATTGAATGAGTATGTTGAAATCTTCGCTTGGTCCTATGAAGACATGCCGGGCCTAGACACCGACATCGTGGTTCACCGTCTCCCCACAAGAGAAGACTGTCCACCGATCAAGCAAAAAGTTCGCCGAATGAGGCCCGACATGTCCGAAAAAATCAAAGCAGAAGTGATGAAGCAGTTCAATGCTGGCTTTCTGGCTGTTACGTCCTATCCTCAATGGGTCGCTAATATTGTGCCAGTACCTAAGAAGGATGGCAAAGTCAGAATGTGTGTGGACTACAGGGATTTGAATAGGGCCAGCCCTAAGGATGATTTTCCGCTACCTCATATTGACATCCTGATTGACAATACAGCTCAGCATAAGGTGTTTTCTTTCATGGACGGATTCTCGGGCTACAATCAAATCAAAATGGCCCCCGAGGACATGGAGAAAACAACTTTTGTCACGCAATGGGGCACTTTCTGTTACAAAGTGATGCCGTTCGGGCTGAAGAACGCATGAGCAACTTATCAACGCGCCATGGTAGCTCTATTTCATGACATGATACATCATGAGATTGAAGTTTACGTAGACGATATGATAGCTCGGTCACAAACAGAGGAAGAGCACCTTGAACATCTGGAAAAGCTGTTTGCCAGATTGAAAGAATACAAGCTCAGGCTGAATCCAAGTAATGCACTTTTGGAGTTAGGTCCGGTAAACTCCTGGGATTCATTGTAAGCAACAAAGGCATTGAGGTCGATCCGGCAAAAGTAAAAGCAATACAAGAGATGCCTGCCCCTCGTACTGAAAAGGAAGTTAGAGGTTTCTTGGGGCGCATAAACTATATTGCCAGATTCATTTCACATCTGACTTCTACCTGTGAGCCAATTTTCAAACTCTTGAAGAAAGATCAGGTAATTGAATGGAACGACGACTGCCAAGCTGCTTTTGATATAATCAAGGAATATTTTCTAGAACCTCCTATTCTGATGCCACCCGTCGAAGGAAGACCATTGATCATGTATTTGACCGTTTTGGACAACTCAATAGGGTGTGTTTTGGGCCAGCATGACGAGTCTGGTCGAAAAGAGCATGCTATTTATTACCTTAGCAAAAAGTTTACCGACTGTGAGACTCGCTACTCGCTGCTCGAGAAAACTTGCTGCGCTTTGGTATGGGCTGCTCGCCGACTAAGACAGTATATGTTGACTCATACTACCTTGTTGATATCCAAAATGGACCCTATCAAGTATATCTTCGAAAAGCCCGCTTTATCAGGAAGGATAGCCAGATGGCAAATGATCTTGACCGAGTATGACATCCAGTACACCACCCAAAAAGCTATAAAAGGGAGTGTACTAGCTGACCATCTGGCTCATCCGGCTATCGAAGACTATCAACCCATGAGATTTGATTTCCCAGACGAGGACATCATGAATTTGGACAACATCAAAGGCGACAGACCGTATGACGGACCCGAAAAGGGATCCCGATGGACCCTGTACTTTGATGGTGCCTCAAATGCACTTGGAAACGGCATTGGCGCGGTACTTATTTCTCCGGAAGGATGCCACACCCCTTTCACGGCCCGACTTTGTTTCAGCTGCACAAACAATATGGCGGAGTATGAAGCCTGCATCTTTGGTCTCAAGGCTGCTATAGACTTGGGGATCAAATCTCTGATCGTATTCGGGGACTCGGCTTTGGTCATTAGCCAAATCAAAGGAGACTGGGATACCAAGCATCCTAATCTTATTCTATACAAAGAACATGTTCTGACATTGTTGCCTCACTTCGAGCAAATTACCTTCGAGCACTTTCCGCGAGAAGAGAATCAGCTAGCAGATGCTCTAGCCACAATGTCCTCCATGTTTAAACTCAACTGGGATAACGAGGCTCCCCAAATCACCATCGAGCGAATGGATGAACCCGCGCATTGTCATGAGATTAACACCGAAGAAGTAGTGGAACAACCTTGGTTCCATGAGATCAAAAGGTATCTCGAGACCCAAGATTATCCTGAAGGAGCTTCCGTGAATGACAAGAAGTTCTTAAGGAAATTCGCTGCTAAGTTCTTCCTGAGCAACGGCATCCTTTACAAATGAAGCCATGATTGTGTATTACTCCGATGTGTTGATAAGGCTGAAGCAGAGTTAATCATGACTGATATACACAGCGGCACATTTGGCACTCACCTAAGCGGGCATGCAATGGCTAAGAAGATCCTAAGGGCAGGCTATTATTGGTCTACCATGGAGGCTGATTGCCATCAACATTCCCGTACTTGTCACAAGTGTCAAGTCTATGCTGACAAAGTTCATGTCCCTCCGGTTCCTCTCAACGTCCTAACTGCTCCATGGCCCTTTGCAATGTGGGGCATTGATATGATTGGAGAGATCAAACCCACGGCTTCTAACGGACATCGCTTCATCCTGGTTGCCATTGACTACTTCACTAAATGGGTCGAAGCAGCTTCCTTCGCCTCCGTCACCAAAAATGTGGTTGCCCACTTTATCAAGCAAAATCTCATATGTCGGTATGGTGTTCCAGACAGAATCATCACAGACAACGGTACAAATCTGAATAATACAATGATCACTGCATTATGCGAACAGTTCAAGATTTATCATCACAATTCATCTCCCTATAGACCGAAGATGAACGGTGCTGTTGAAGCTGTGAACAAAAATATCAAGAAGATTATTCAGAAAATGACAGTCACTTACAAAGACTGGCATGAGATGTTACCATTTGCGCTGCATGGATACCGTACGACGATACGTACCTCAACTGGGGCAACCCCATTTTCTTTGGTTTACGGCATGGAAGCTGTTTTGCCTATGGAAGTTCATATCCCGTCTCTAAGGATTATGAAAGACGCAGGTTTGAATGAAGATGATTGGATTCAGACCCGACTCGATCAACTCAATCTGATCGACGAAAAGCGACTTGCTGCTATATGCCATGGTCAGACGTATCAAAAACGGATGATCAAGGCCTTCAATAAGAAAGTCAGACGTCAAGTGTATCAAGTCGGAGATCTAGTAGTCAAGCGGATTATCTTGCCGCAAAGTGATCCCAGGGGCAAATGGACTCCTACATACGAAGGGCCATTTGTAATCAAGAGCGTATTTTCTGGTGGTGCGATGATTCTGACCACCATGGATGGCGACGATTTGCCATACCCTGCGAACGCAGACATAGTCAAAAGATACTACGCATAAAATAACCCGACAAGTCGAAAACCCGAAAGGGCGGCTTGGGCAAAAATGGGCATCCCGGTGGATCGAAAACCCAAAAGGGCGGTTCAGGCAAAAATTAGGGATAAAAACAAAAAATCCGTACACCCGGCAAGTCGAAAACCCGAAAGGGCGGCTTGGGCAAAAAGGGGTTTCTCGGTGGATCGAAAACCCGAAAGGGCGATTCAGGCAAAAATTAGGGAATTAAAGCGTATGACTATGTCTCGTCGGATCACTTCAAAGACAATCTCTTCATCAACCGGTTCCAGGGTTTTGATCAATCCAGCCATCGTCAAACGAAGCATTGAATGGACAGAGGTTCAGAGTTGTGAAAGCTACAGCAGAATGGAATCCCATGGAATTATTTCACATAGCCATCTTTATTTTGTATAAATTTTTCAAATACTTACGACAAGATCCTCTTACTAGGATGATTGTCTCCTTTGTACAAGCATACTCAAAGAAAATCAATACGAATACTCTTCCCAAAATTTGTGTCATTTCCCTTTTTCTTTTTCTCTTGCACTATTTGTTTTATTTTGAGAAACGTCCAATGTTTTGATAAATAGGCATATGCATTTGAAACATGATCACTTCCTAATTGAACCCAAGGAAAAGGATTACTGATAGGATAAAATTACAAACGAATATTTTGACACCCTTTCAAAGGAAATCCCTCGGGATCTGTAATCCACGTCCCTGACAAACCTTGAGGTCTATCTCCAGCAGACCCTCGGAGCTTATCCCCCGTAAGGTTCTGAAGGGTATTCCCCGCAGAGTACGGACGTCCCTTCCAAGTTTTATTCAAAGTTATTCCCACAAAGGCTTATAACTGGGTTATCCTCAGCTAACCATCAGGGGAGGTCACGCGCGCCAGAATTCTTCCCATCCCCATCGGAGTTCCTCAAAATTCCCCCAACAATAACTTATCAATACTATCCCCGGAGGAGTTTACCTTTGCAAATCCCCAGCCAAAGAATCTTCCGGAAATCATTTTCCCTCAGAGTTAAGCTTATGTACCCCCAGCAGACCAAAAGCTTCAAATGGACAATCCCCAGCGAAGTCAGACTTTTAAACCTTCTCCCCACAGAGTTTTTAGAAGAAAAAATCTTGAATTCCCCAGTAAAGTCTCCAGAGATACATCTCTCCCAGCTGAAGATTCTCAATCTGGCCTCCCCAGCGTTAAGTCCACTAGTTTGGTACTCCCCAGTAGAAGACTTCAGGAATTCCCCAGAAGGTTGGTATACAATCCAAGCTCCAAGTTCCCCAGCAATGACCCAGGATTTATTTTCCCCGGCAGCAGTCAAGATACTTCTATCTTCCGATGTCCCGGATTCATCTATCCTATGCAAGACAGCTCTCCAGCTTACATGCACATCCATTTACATTCATAAAACGATGATATACATTGTATCATGCATCATAGCATTGCATCCAACTAACTCTTTGCCTTTTTCAGGTAAGATCAGTCGACAGACTAAAATCATTCAATCTCAAGATTTCTGAAAACAGTTCACGGGTTCTCCAAGTAAACGGATGTTAACCTATCACTTGTTCAGATTCTTCCCAAGACTTCTGAAAACAGTTCATGGATTCTTCCCAAGTAACGAATGTTAATCTATCAGCTTGTTCAGATGCACCTTTGAATTCAGAAGCTTCCCAACAACGGATGCTGCTCTATTACTGATTCAACTTCAAGATTTCTGAAAACAGTTCACGGGTTCTCCAAGTAAACGGATGTTAACCTATCACTTGTTCAGATTCTTCCCAAGACTTCTGAAAACAGTTCATGGATTCTTCCCAAGTAACGGATGTTAATCTATCAGCTTGTTCAGATGCACCTTTGAATTCAGAAGCTTCCCAACAACGGATGCTGCTTTATTGCCGATTCAACTTCAAGATTTCTGAAAACAGTTCACGGGTTCTCCAAGTAAATGGATGTTAACCTATCACTTGTTCAGTTTCAACTTCAAGACTTCTGAAAACAGTTCATGGATTCTTCCCAAGTAACGGATGTTAATCTATCAGCTTGTTCAGATGCACCTTTGAATTCAGAAGCTTCCCAACAACGGATGCTGCTTTATTGTCGATTCAACTTCAAGATTTCTGAAAACAGTTCACGGGTTCTCCAAGTAAATGGATGTTAACCTATCGCTTGTTCAGTTTCTTCTTCCAGACTTCTGAAAGCGGTTCGTGGATTCTTCCCAGGTAACGGATGTTAATCTATCAACTTATTTAGATGTGACTTCCTGAAAATGGCTTGCAGGTTCCTCCCAATCACGGATGTCAACCTATTGCCTGTTCAGACCCCCAGTTCAGAAATGGTCCAAAGCTCGGACACCTTCCTAACGTTCCCTTCCAGATGGCATCTCTAAGCCCATCCCCGACAAGTTTCTGTCACTCTCCTAGATGGCATCGTTAAGCCCATCTCCAAATGGCATCTCTAAGCCCATTCCCGCATCCAGTGCTTTGGTGAGTGCAAATTTCCGGGCACTCTAGTGTTCAATCTCCTTTTACCTTCAAGTCGCGAAAGGCAAACTTGCCAATCTAACTCTTCAGGTCCAAGAAGATTGAACAGGGGCAACTGTTGTACCCCAAAATTTGCCCTCGCATTTTGCTACAAACAATCTCAGCTTCAGACATTTCCCGACTTTTCAAACTGGCGCAAGAATCGGACAAACGGACTTTTCTTGACAGTCAAGCGAAATTAGGGTTTGTACTGATGTTCAGGGCCCTGATTGGTCTCGTACAGTTGGCTTAGGGTTGGGATGATTTTTGGTTCAATTTTGATCAGGCGAGCGTTATCTAGCATTTAATCAGAAATTAAGGTTTTATGGGCATATTCTCAGAAGGATTTAAGTTCCACCGCGCTTTGCAGTTTGTTCCAAGATTCGGGTTAAAATTCGCGTTATCTTGATTTAATCAGTAAATGAGGCAGTTGGTTTGAATTCACCAGTCAAAAGGGATATGTGCAATATGGAGTTGCAGTGCTTGATAAAAGAATCAGTAAAAAAAAAAAAGGGGATTGCATCTGATTAAGTTTTTGTGTTCGACTGTGCGTTGCTTTGAATAATGGATACGTCGAATTCATTTATTTTGATCATTGAAGGTTTAGTTGATTATTTATGATTCTAAGAATTAAAATATTTGAAGTTTAAACCTTCATTTTATTTTATTTTAAGGGACTATAAATAACAAATGAACAATTAAAGAAAAGGAATTGAAAGAAAATTAAATATCAAATGAATTTTTATTTCACATTTAATAATTGTTACAATTGTTATTATTTGGATACTAATATTTATTACAAAGTATTTAAATAATAATAATGTACAAGAATTAAACTGAAAATAGAAATTCTATCCTATTTTCTAAATTCTTCATTCTCCACTTCATATCGGTGCTCCATTTCTTTATCTGCAAAAAGGAAGAGGAAGTCAGAAGACAGTTAATTAAAAGAGACAGTTAATTTGCTCATCATTAGGGGCCACTGACTGGGATCAATTGCCCTCTCTGCAAATCACGGGATTTCTCCCGGTTCACAGAGAGGGAAGATTCTTTGTTCATGAAATGCAAATGCATAATTTCTAAAAATTCAAGACTGCATAAGAATCTCAATTTCCAATTCAAACTAAACTGAAAAAATCCAACTCCAACTTTCTATCCAAAGAAAAAAGGAAGTTGCTGTCAAAATGCCTAAGGATTACCCAAAAGTACACTTACTGCAAAGTCAAAATGCCAAGATATCAAAGAAATGCAAAGCTGTCAAAAGCAGAATAAGAATGCAGAGAAGTATATGCAAACAAGGTGATCCGTTTCATCATTTCCCAGCATAAGAGGGGGCCCCTTCAGAACCATAGTACAAATAAAAATCATATAATAATTCTAAACTGTACTATGAGTGAGAAAAAGAGAGATAAAGGGCATAGGCAAAGTTCAGGTTAGGCATAGGCAGTAGGACAGCAGAAAAGATATACAAAAAAGAAGACACAATTCAGCATTGTTCAAAACTACACAGCATGGACAGTTACTAAAAATGGGAAAGATGCCAAGAAATTTTGTCAAACTACCCAGCAAGCGTGGATCAAAAAGAAAACCAAAGTTTGAAATAAGGTTAGGCGCCAAAGACAATAGCAAAAGGACGAAATAATACAAGAAAAGAGACTGATTGAGCCAAGCACCAATATCACCCATAAAACTCAGAACTGAACCAATAGAGGCCAAGAAGCTGATACCTGTCTAAAAAAAAAACACAAGTTATCAAAAACATAATCAAACCTCCTACCAGTACCATAACCTGAAAATGCAACCTCAAGCTTCAAAAAAAAACTGATAACCTGCTAATGCCTTAACCCTACTGTCAAACACAAACCCATTAGCAATCAAACCTCATAAAAACCATAACCTGAAAACATCATGACTTGCCTACTGTCCAGTCACCCAAAACACTATCAAACCTGAGCAACCTCAAGCTTGGCCAAGCCCAACATAACCCCACCTCCTGTCAACACATAACCTTAAACTAAACACCCAATACCCTGTCACAACATGAACCTGTCAAAGCTTGAATGTACAAACACATAAGCTGACTCACCAAAGTCCCTGTAAAACCATAACACCTTGCCTTCACCACGAAAGCCTAACCATCAAACACAACCTTAAATTTCAAACATTCAAAAGAAACCTGATAAGCAAGTTACAAAGCCTGCTAATGCCCTGAAGCAAACACATTACCAACATCATGTCACACCAGCACCATGCCCATTGCCTAATCTCAAGACACCATACTGTCAACAAGTTCACAAGCATAAGAGTTCAAGGCAATACAGGTGAGGCAACCCGCGAGCCCTCAGTACAAGCATCATAGGGCAATAAAAACATGACATCCGACTCAACGAAAGCGTCAAGGGCATCAAAAATCTAAAGGCAAGCAAACGTACAAAAGGGCAAGTTCAAGATAACACAGAAAAATCATCTCAGGCAACATACAAATCCCCAAGGCAACACATAGAAGAAGAAGAAAGAAGGGAAAGGGTTCTCAGTATACATCATCATCAAAGCCCTAAATATAGCAAAGGAACGAAAATACCAGGAAAGCGTCAAAAGCTCAAAGTTTCGTCACATTTCTCTCCGCCGTTCCGGCCTCCTGAAGCATCACTCCGCCTCTCCTCCATCTCCCAAACGAAGGTAGCCAATCTTTTCCCACTTCTCTTCTCCTTCACCTCATAATCATAAAAACTCAACTTAAAACTCAAATCAAAACATGCAATCTGTAAAAAGGGAAGAGATAAAAACGTAACAACAGAAGCTAACCTTAAATCAAAGGCGCTGAGTTCATGTTAGGGAGGGAAGAAAGACGTTGGAATAACGTTGGTGGCCGGAGTCGGGCGTTCAGGAAATTGATGATTGGAGAAGACGAACCCAACACGGCGCCGCTCAAGCCCTAACCTTCGTTCTGAATAGCAAAATCCCTAACCCTAACTTTGTTCCAAGATTGACATTGGGCCTGACCCATTCTCGTTTCTTCTCTGAAGCCCAACGTTTTTCTTTTACTAACCCATTCTTTTTATATTAACACTAATCTTTTTCTTTATTTCATAAACAATATTTATGTCCTTTTTCTTTGTAAATCACTAACCCTTTTTATAAACAATGTTTATTTCTATTTCTTTTGTAAAATACTAATTTTTTGTTTTATTTTATTTTATAAATAAATGTTTACTTGTATTTTTTAAAAAAAATACTAACTTAAATACATATTATTTATATCATATGATTAAAACACCTTTTTTTAGATAGAGATTTGTATATAAAAATAATAATAAACTCTTTTTATACATAATTAACTTGAAAATATTTCTTAATACATATTAAAATATATTTGTATATAAAATAATACATATCATTTTTATCATGTAATTAAAATTGAAAACCTTCTTTTTATTAATATACGTATTTATACACAACAATTTAAATACCTTTTTCTAATATTGAAATTCACAAACATTCAATTAAAAAACACTTTCTTTTTTCTTTTTTTAATTAAGCCATATAAATCAAAGATTCATTTAAAACATCTCTAGGTCAAACCCTAATACGATTCAACTTCACATTATCGCATTTGTATATAATTACACAATTCATATACATACACATCTCACATTTACACTTACACAATATATTGCCCTATACACATTTTATCTTATATTTGTACATTCGATATTTACATTTTGATTGCGACATTCGATTTGGTTGTAACTTGTTGGATACTATAAGTCACATCCCCTTGTACATTTATACCCCCACTCCCGGACACTATCTTGTAATAGCGTAGGTTTTACATTCCGTAATTTACAGTTTTCAATTATACCATGGTTAGACCTAGGGTTTGTATGTACATAAAATCAAACGCTAGATAACCTAATACAAGACAAACGCATGTAATCAATACACAATCACACTTGCACCCTCTAGGGTAATCCCACATGATGCCTTCCAAAATGGGCCATGCTTGCACGTCGAGTATCTTTGGCAAAACAAAAGCAAATGATCACAAGTCCCTCAAAGTGTTGCCTAAATGGAATGATCATAGTCCCTTCAAGATAAATTGCCAAAGACACTTGGCATCATTGCATTCATGGTCCATACGATGACCCACGCCCGTCCCGAATAAACTTCCTAAATACAAGATTGCCTATCAATTTCAATGGTAGAACAAAATTGTCAAAGGGGTTAAAACACGACGAAAATCTTTGAGAAAGCTTTAGGGTAGATAAACTCTTAAGTACTTGTCAATTTGCAAAGAAAACACTTGCCTAATTTCAAAACCCACTTCACAAACACTTTCAAAAATCAAACTTTTCAAACCCTTGAAACATCTTTTTAAAAGATAAAACACCTTTTGTAAAACATTCGAGTAAAGAATTGTTACAAGGTTAGCCTAGCACAAGGCATCTTTTCAAAACATTTTCAAAACAACCCACAAAGCACCATTTCATACAATTGAAAACCAAGGCAAGATTGATCTAAGCAAGTACCTAAGAGCCCATGGATAACCATGGATGAAAAGGGTGCTAATACCTTCCCTTTTCATAACCTACCCCCCGAACCCACGAAATATCTCAAAAGGTTTTTGCTGTGCTTTTTAACCTTTCCTTTAGGATAAAATAAAAAGTCGGTGGCGACTCTTGCTCAACCGCACAAGTGCGAATACGAACGCGAAATACTAGTCAGTTCTCCCACCGTATCACAGGTTGATCTTCAAATTCTTCATGTAGATATGCCCTGGCTGGATGCAGGAATCGGATCTTCAAACTCTTCAGACGTGCCCTGGCAGGATACAGGAATCGAGTCCGGAAATAATCGCTCACAGATATGCCCTGGCTAGATACAGGTATCGAATCTGGAATTGCGACAGTTGATAGTAATCATCTTTGTATTGATCTTGGTCCTGAAAAGACAAAACGTTAGTTGTATGCAATGTCATGATGTATGACATGCATGATGTTCTCAGAATAAATGAGATTGTATGTCCATGATGTGTATGTGCATGCTATAATGTATGAAGATGTGATGTTTGTGAATGTATTTTTGTCTAGGAAAGTAAATCCTTGACGGGTGTCGGGAAGTCAAATCCTGGGTTGATGTTGAAGAGTAGAGCTTTTTGTTTCAGCTGGGGTGATGGTTGCAAGAATATCTGTAGGAGAAGATGATTCCGTTGGAGAATAAGCTTCGTTGAAGAGATTACTCTGCGGGGAAATACTCTGCAGGGAGAGAGGTACTTTGTTGAGATGTTGATGATAACTCCGCTGGGGATACCATTGTTAAGCTCTGTCGGAAGATTTGATGAACTCCGCTGGGGATAGGAAGACTTCGCTGGGGACGATCTTTCCGTGGCATTGGCTGAGGATAACCCAGTTATATCTTGGTGGGGAAATAACCTTTGAATAAAGTCCGGGGAGGCGCGTTCGTACTCTGCGGGATATAAGCTTCCAGAATCTACTGGGGATAAGCTTCCTGAATCTACTGGGGATAAGCTTCCTACTGGGGAGATTGATGCAACTTTCCTGGGGAGACTTTTCAGATTGGACTGGGGAATGGCTCCACTGGATGTCCGGTATTCCGTCGGGGAACAATCTTAGATCAAGATTGCCGGGGATGCTTGCTAGGAATGTTTGTGTACTCCGCTCGGGGATGTTGAGATCTTCTGGGGATACCCAACTTCCTTAAGGCTGACAGTAGACTAACTCTGCTTGGGGAGCGTATTGATGACTTGCTGGAGATACTGTGCCTTTTCGGGGCTGATTGGAGACCAACTCTGCTCGGGGGGAGAGTGTTGCTGAATCTTGTTTACTCTGCGGGGAGTGAAGGTATCCTGGGTTACATTCTTCAGCTGAACTTACCTTGGGACCTCGGCGGACAGAGCGACTAGGTCGTTTAGACAACTCTTATTGCCCCAGTTTCTGCGGGAGAAGAAGGCCTATGAAGGTGCTTGATAACTGCCGATTGACAAATCTTCTTCTGGTAGGCAAGTGACGAGATGCCGGGACATAGTCGTACACTGTGATCCCTAACTTTTGCCTGGACCGCTCTTTCGGGTTTTCGGTCCACCGGGATACCCATTTTTGCCCAAGCCGCCTTTTCAGGTTTTCGACTTGCCGGGTGTACAGATTTTTTTTTTTCATTTTCATCCCTTATTTTTGCCCGAACCCTTTTGGTTCGCCGGGAAGCCCTTATTTTTGCATAGGTGTGTCAACCTAGCGGGTCTTTGATTATGCGCAGTATTTTTTCGACTATGTCCGCTCTCTCAGGATGCAGGAAGTTGTCACTGTCAGTAGTGCAGTGTTACCATACCACCAGAAGATCTTCGTTTGATCGTCCAATGCCCCAAGTGATCCAGATGGAGATTTTCCCCAAGCTGGTTGGCCTTTGAGAGATTCTCTGAATCTTGACTTAACTGCCCCAGATGATGGGCAATGATCATGCCATGCCCCTTGATTGGAAGTGTTTTTTGTTTATTAGATATACTTTGTGCGAATTTCTCTGCTGTTCGAACAGAAAGTCATATGCAAACAAAGTTATGTTAAAAATGCAAAGCGTATGTCTGTCTTGAAGTTTTTGAAAATTCATTTTTCAGTAAAACCAGTGAATTTTGTAAAATGTGATGTCAACTCGTTATTTTACCGCAAGCCTTAAGGAGTCAGGATACCTTTTGTAACAGTATGCTTTCGAACTAACCCATGCTTCAGCTAGGACTTTTAAGGGTTGTAGCATGGCCTGGTTCACGGTTTAAGAAACAAAGGATAAAGGCTCAAATTTTATTTGTACCCACCCGCTCTTCGTGATGTTCTTCAAACCTAAACTCAGTTGATCGTGCGTCAGACCTTGTTTGAGTCTTTGTCCTGATATTCTGGTGATGGTTCGGACATTGACAGTTTATTTTGAATAGGCAGTCATTTCTTTTTTTGTTGAGGGTTTGTTGGACCTCTTTCTTTTTTGATTTTGTTATCCTTGTCTTTTGCCTGAACTGTCCCTTTTTGTGATTACAGTCAGCGGGATGCCCCAGTTTTTGTAAGTCTCCTTCATAGGTTTTAACTTGTTGGGCTTTTATTTTGAGAAATGATAACGACTGCCTGTCTTTATGATTATTCGGAACCATCACTGTCTTTTGTTTTGTAAGGACTCCTTTGATGCTGTTGATTATGCACTTGGATCAGCTGAGAGAACTACCCTGCCCCAGGTTATGATTAAGGGTTTTAATTTTCGAAAAGAAAAACTCCTACTTCTTTGGCTCAAAGGGGTTGACGAGGGATTATCTTCCTTATAACTCCAGTGTTTAGGAATTGAAACAATGCCTGTACCTCATCAGCGGGGTTCGTTCAAAAGCATACTGTAAATGTCGTGGTATCGTTTTCGTCATCCTCCCTCAAGAGGCTTAGAATTTTCAATCAAGAGTTGATCATCACAAAATTATGAAAACAATTTACGTATAGCGAATGCGAATATATTGATTCAAAACAGACATATGCGATGCATTGATAAAGTAATAAAGTTTGCTATGACAATAATTGTTTGAACAATCAAAAGAAAATTACAACTTGAAAATTCTAATGGACAAAAAGTCTTCTCATCTCAGGACTTGTTACTTCAGATGGTGAATCCTGCAGGGATGGTAGAAGAACTCAGTTTGACCCCCTTGGGTGAAATCCACTACTCCTTCATTAATCAGGTCCTGGACTTTGTTCTTCAGAGCCCAGCAGTCGGCAGTGTCATGTCCAGGACTATCAGAGTGGTATGCACATCTTTTGTTGGGATGATAGTTAGGAGCAGAGACGTTGGGATTCCAGGGAGGAGCCCTTAGTGTAATCAGATTCAAACTCAATAGGTGTTGTAGAGCTTGAAACAGCGATACGTTGAGCTGGGTGAATTGCCTCTTGGGCTTGTTTGGCTTACTCTGACCAACCTGTTGCTCTAGGCGAGGTTGTGGTTGGACCTGTGAAATGGTAGCAATTTGGAGAGGTCTAATCTTCACCATGCCAGACTCTTGTCCTCTTGGAAGCTGATCAATGACCTGATCCCTGACTTGGACTGGTTGCTTCATGTTGTATCTGTCTTGATGAAGCTGACTGATCATGGTCCTCAACTCTTCTTGCTCCCGAGCTAAGCCTTGGATGAGATCCATTTGCCCCAGCATCTGGGTTCTCATTGTATCTACCTTAGCTTGTAGACGTTTCAGCCGTTCGTCCTTATCATCTTAGGGACTTCTGTTGGCCAAATTCCCCATGAGGAGTGTCCTTAACTCTTCTTGCCCCTTGGATAGGCTTAAGAAGATCTCCCTGAACTGAGTCTCTTGAGCATGAAGATCCTGATTGTCTTGTTGGGAAGCCATTGCTGAAATAAACAGCGAAGAAGGTAAGTGACATGTAAAAGTATACCTGTAATGCAATGATATATATGATATGCATGCAATGTTTTCAAGGATCTCGCGGGGTAAACAGAGAAACCTGTTAGAATTTGAATTTCGTGGCTTGATTGAAGGAACTTCGTGTTGTTGAGAGTCCTTCTTTAAGAGTCAAGGCTCACCATATCGAGTGGGTCATAGCCCCTGACAACCTTGGCTAGAGGAAAATAAATCCCCTTTGCCCCTTGCTAGACATTTGATTCATCATGACCTGCATCACAAGCCCTTGAGATCCTTGAAATGGGTTAGTCCTTATGCAAGATGTATGCAATGGTATGATGGCATGATGTTATGCTATGCGTGGAGTAATGTAGGTGAACCCTGTTATGAGTCCAGATTAAGGACTGTAAACAAAACCTGCAAGAAACTCAAGTGTCAGATAACAAGTATGCAAGTAGTCAAGTTTGAAGGCACACAAGTCACACAAGACAGCCCTTAGAGTTCAGGCCAACATGAAGTTTGGGTACTACCCTCTTGAAGTTGGTGGGCTCAAACCTGTCCTATTAAAAGTAGCCGGGTTTTAAGGAGCTCAATATCATTGGATTGTTTTCTGTGTTCATTGTTTCGATTTAGCCACTGAACTGGCGATTAAAATATTCCAAGAAAACAACCCTCAATGAGTGTAGTATCGAGTATCAACCAACTTCGGACTGCACCAAAGTCAGTTATCTCACTACCCTAAAGAGGCCAAGATGGTTCAATTAAGGTTCCTAAGGTCAGTTGATGCTTCACGACACCACGCGGCGGCCCCGTACTCTCCTTGACTTGACTCAAGGGTTACCGGTACTCACCAAAGTGCCACATCAACGTAGCAGACTGCTTCAACTGTGTCGGTATACCCCGCACAGTTCCCTCACAGCCTTGTTGCTACTTTCTAAGAGGTATCCCCCAGATCCGGGTTAGGATCTATAGAACTCCCAAGACAGTGCCCACAATAATAAAGAAAACAAAACAAAGCAATTGAAAACACAAGTATGAGCTATCCTAAGGTACACCTCACTTTGCAGTATCCCCAGCAGAGTCGCCAGTTCTGTGATCGGTGGAAATAGAACTGACTGTTTAAAGCTAGATCGCGTATGTCGCAGTAAGCAAGAGTCGCCACCGTCTTTTATATTCTCCAATATGGAAAGGACAAAAGCACAGCAAAATTCCTTATGAGAACGTTTCTCGGTTCGGGAGGTAGATTTATAGAAAGGGGAGGTGTTAGCACCCTTTCTATCCGTGGTTATCCACGGGCTCTTAGATACTTGCTCTTATGTTTTTAAAATGTTTGCTTTTCAAAATGTGAGTGGGTTTGAAAAAGTTTCTTTGAAAGATTTCTAAGTGACTCTTGTATCTGTCCTCAAGAGTGTTTGAAAAATTTGTTTTGAAATCTTTTGAAAGTGTCAGTGTGAAAAGATTTTTTGATTTGTTTTTGAAGAGAGCAAGTATCCATGAGTTATCTACCTACCCTAAGGAAATAGGCTGTGTAAAAGTCCTTAAGGTAGTGCCATCCCACCATTGAGAGGTAGGTAGCACCACCGTTGGAGGTGTTCGGGTCAATTCGATTGTAGGGACAGTGTGGTCACCGAAGCAATAGTAGGACACCTTAGAAGCAACCCTAATGTCCTAGATCCTTTTTAATCCGAGGCAACCATTTCGAGGCAACTATTTCGAGGCAACTGGATCATGAACATAAGAGTGACCGCTAAAATGTCCTATACATGACGACCACGTTTCGAAGGCAACGAGTGAGGCGTACCCAAGAAGTGGTGTGTGTATTGTGTGTTGTTTTCATGTTAACAGTTATCTTTGATCATGGCATTGTGAGCTACGCGTTGTTTTTAATTACCATACATTCTTTCATGCAATTTAGAAGTTAGGAGTGCGGAAAATTAAAAGGCGGAAAGATAAAAGCTACGCTATTACAAGGCGCGAGTCTATACATCACCAAAATACAAAGACCCGTTTTTGATAAAAGTGAGGAAAGTAAATGAAAGCAGTAAACCTAATTACTATTACATCCTTGAACAGTTACATAATGATCAATAAGAAAATAACGCGCGAAAGGAATTAAAATCAGGATGTCCGAGGGTTTTGGACCCTTTGCTTGAAATTAAATTAAATTAGGACCTAATTATTTAATTAAAGAAAAGAAAGTGTGTTTTTTATGTTTTTTTTGTATTTATGAAAATAAAGAATATAAAATCAAGAGAAAACCCTAATTCTAAGTTTGTTTTAATTATTAATGAAAATATTAAAGTTAACCTAATTTAAGCTAATTAATTAATTTACATTTTTGTGTACAAAAATAATAATGATTAATAATGATGATTAATAATAAATTAAGAAAAAGATAAAAGTGTCAAAACCTAATTCTATGTATTTTTTATTTATTAAGAAAAGAGATTAAATTTTAAACCTAAATTAACTAAGTTAATTATTAACATTTATTTGCAAAAATAGATTAATGGTCAATTTAATAAATAATTAAAAATAAAACATTTTTTAGTTTCTGATTTTTTATTATGAAAAACTATTTTATGGTGAATTAATAAAAATAATTAAAGCAATTAAAAGAATTAAAAAGAAAAGAAAATAAAATTATGCAAGGCAAACCAAGGGGGGTGTCTGGCCCAAAGGGAGGTTTTGTTTGAGGAATTTTGGCCCATTAAGACAAGGCCTCGTTGACTTTCAAAAATCATGCACATGCTGTCTGACTGGGGTACGCCATGGAATTTGCCTTCTGGCCACTAGATGGATCTCATGGCCACCTGGCAGGCTTAGGCGTGAGGGTGCAAGATGGGCCATTGAAACGTTGCTGCACTAGAACACGTTAGAACAAAAATTATGAATTATGTGGGGGGACCTGGGAATCGAACCCAGGTCCCAGCATTTGCCAAGCGTGTCATCCACCATCCAGCCATTCAAGCGCGTTTGTAGTGTAACTGGAAAGCAATTATTATATAAAAAATGCCAATTATGCTGAGATATAAAAAAAAAACGCGCTAAGATTTGAATGCTCCAGTAGCATGATGCCACGCCCATCTTCTTCCTCGTTTTCACCTGCAACATGAATAAGATAGCGGGGGTTTTAAACCCCCACTAAGTATAATAGTGAAAAATAGCGAATAGAAGTAGAGGAAATATAAAAAGGGCGCGATAGGTCCATCTTGTTCGTACTGAGCTTCTGAATTTAGCTGTATAGGTCTCAAGGTCTGATTTTTGCTCAGTAAGAAAGCCCTAATTTTCAAGCTTCTAAACCCTAGATTTTGTCCATGGTGGATTTCGATTCAAGCAGCCTTAGCACAATTAAGTTATCTCAAACGCTTCAGGAAGGTGTCAGTAATACAAATCAACAAGCAAAACATGTTAATGATGCATGTAAATTAGATTTCGATTAAGAAAATATTTGATCAAACCCTGACTTTGTTTTACCGTTTCCTTGAGCTATGAGGTCGGAAAGTGTTTGCAATACGTTCAGGAGACTCTCAGCAAGGGATTAGAATCCTTTTTAGGCTTTGAAACGCGCTGCAAGTATGAAATCAGTTTCACAATTTTCTTGAGTTTTTGCAAATTGGCTATGGAGTTTTCAGCAGCTTTCACGTGTGTCTTTGAGTAGGGTTTCACTCAGCATATGTATGTGATGCAAATTAGGTCAAAACCTTGGCCCAAAAGTCCATGAATTAATGTTTCAAATCCTTGATTTTCAATCATGTATTTTCCAATCTTTTTCAATGAAAACCTTGCCAAATATGGATGATTTTCCTTGTTTGATTGAGAAACGACTTTGCCAGCTTGCCCTGATATGATTTGCTTCACAAAAGATCCAAAAACATATCTTTTTTAATTTTCCTATAATTAAAATCAATTAAATGAATTAATATAAATATAAATTCAATTAATTAATTAAAAATAAGAAAATAAATTATTTTGAGCTCAATGGGTCGTGCATAGGCTTTGGGTAATGATTCAAGAAAGAATTTGAGGCCCATTAGCAAATTTGAAGCTTTTTAGGCAAAGTTGACTTTTGAAAGTTCCCAAAAATTTCCCAACTTCTCCAATGCATATCTTGCTCAATTTTGAAGCTATGATCATGTTCTTGGACATTTTGGAAAGGTCGTGAAGTCCTCTAACCAATGCCTTTGGTCCCATGTCATTTTGATTTGCCAATCTCAAGTTATGGTCTTTGACTTAAAGTGCCTTTTTGTTGACTTTTGAAAATGACCTATAATGTTGAAATTGATAACTTTTTGTGAGAGCATTTCTTGGACTTGGAGTGTGAATATAAGTTGTAGGAAATGTCATCCCCTTCAAAATGAGCCTTGGATGGGATTTTTCTGATGAACCATGAAGAAGTTATGCCTTGGTCAATTTGCAGTTGACTTTTCAATTATCCAAAAATAGAAACTTTTGCATCTTGAGACTTTTTGAGCCATGCTTGTGGAATCATGATCAAGAATTGATCAAATGATGATTGTGGCTTCAAAATAAGATGTTGACCAAAAATTTTGACTTTTGACTATCAAATGACCATTTTGCCCCTGCAGTTGACTGTGGAGCAATTAGGGTTTTTGACTGTACAATTTGATGTTGTGAGTCTTGAAACTTGACATATGGATGCTTGACAATGTATATGGGCATATGGGACTTGATTGGACCCTTGAAAACCTCAATTTCTTTGCAAGAACCAAAACCCTAATTTTGACTGTGTTAGGAGGCAATTGGATTGTGCAACCCTTGAGAGATTTTGAACCATGATCTTGCCAAATCTTGAAGAATATGGGAGGGCAAATTTTGGGGTACAACACATAGCAACAGAAAATATGTCTTCATCATTTTCGCACACATCATAACAGGGAACACATAGCTTAAAAAACCAAAAAAGCCAACCACAAACTGTGAACAAAAAGCCTAAAAAACCTACACACTGTCCACCCAAAAGAACCAGTAAAAAATCAAAATTGCAAAAAAACTGCATCAGCCAAAGAACCAAGACAATAGACCAAACACAAAGCCAACCAAAACCAACGAAACCAGAATCAAGAGGAGAAGGAAATGATCGAAGAAGGAGTCTACTGGGAAGAACTTCATCCAGGTTGGTAACCTCATATCACCATTGCTTCATTTGTCTACTGCTTGATACAATCATGTTTCTGTAATGCTAATAATTATTTCCCATGAATGTTTGATCTTGCCGTTTGTTCGAATCTTCGTCACCATCCTGAAATCATATAGAAATGGTATGTAAATTATTGTTTGTGTAAGCATTAAAACTGAAATGATAAAAGACAAAATAACAAACCTTCTCTTCAATAACTTTCCACTTGACACTTGGTCCCTTTGCTCTTTCAAACTTCATACTCAACTCATTCACTACAACAGAGCTTCGACACACAAAAGGAACTTCCGATTTTTGTTCAACTTAACAAAATTACATAAAACTCCACAGAAACATACAAGAAATCCACTTAAAAAACCCTCATCAAATCCACATCCTTCGAACCTAACTGACTGTCGAAACCCCTTAGAACCTGCAAACTGACTGTCGAAACCCCTTCGAACCTAACTGACTGTCGAAACCCCTTAGAACCTGCAAACTGACTGTCGAAACCCCTTGGAACCTGCAAACTGACTGTCGAAACCCCTTCGAACCTAACTGACTGTCGAAACCCCTTGGTAGCTGCAAACTTGAAACCTGTCGAAACCCCTTAACCTGTACAAAACTTGAAACCTGTCGAAACCCCTTAACCTGTACAAAACTTGAAACCTGTCAAAATCCCTTTTTTTTGAATAGTTAGAATTTTAATATTACAGTTTCCCTACTCGGTAGCCATAGATAGTTTTAAAATTCCGGTTTTAATTTCCTTTGATCTTATTATTTCTTTAACTTGTAAAACCCCAAAAATATTATAATTGTATTTTCTTTTATCTTAGGTTGATTGATTCTAGATAACACGTCTCTTAAGAATTCTATTATACGATTAAACTTTGTTTGGATCATTTTAATATTGAATTAGATATTAGGTTTTAAACCTTGGCATGATAATTTTAGGATAGAACTCCTCTTTCAAACTCGACTTTTAATTCAGCACTTGTACATAACAAACAACTAGGTTTCTAGTCTCCCTCTTAACCCTTTCCTTTTGTAATTGAAACTTAACATTCACAAATCGAAAATCCAAAAAACACTCTTTTAATCATTACTTGAATTTATTCTAAAACTCGCAAAACACTTAACCAATCAAAACTCCCCCCAAGGGCATGTTATCTCCGTTCTACCGCGATACCGGCCGTGCCTATTGCTAGAATGCGTGCGTTAATGTCGCCCACTAAAAAACACAAACAAATCAACTTTTTTTCTAGAGGAACTATGGTGTTCTGATTCCTTCATTGGATACATAGGCAAAGGGTCGTGAAACCCTCACGAACGCAATAATCAAAAACCTTTCATTTGCCCTTAAGCAAGCATAGTTGTAGATAAATACACCCATTAAGACAAACAAAAAAATGGATCCCATTGAGTACAACGGATGTGAGGGGTGCTAATACCTTCCCCTCGCATAACCGACTCCCTTACCCTTTCTCTCGGTCGTAAGACCATCTTATCCATTCCCTTGTGGTTTTATCGATATTTCCCCTTCCTTCGGGATAAATAAAGTTCAGTGGCAGCTTTGTGTTTTCTGCCGGCGGTTTCACATTGTATAAATGAAACGAGAACAGAAACGATCTTTCTTCGAGTAGGTAGATAACTGTTAGGTACTTGCTCAAACAAACAAAAACTTTTTCACACCAACACTTCCCAAACAAAGTTTTCAAAAATAACTTCGTAACACTCTTGAGGACAGAAACAAGGGTTAAAACGAAGTAAAACAAAACTTTTCAAAACAAACATACACGAGCAATTTTTAAAAGATGAGCAAGTATCTAAGAGCCCGTGGAAAACCACGGATAGAAAGGGTGCTAACATCTTCCCTTTCTATAATATATCCCGCGTACTCAGAATATCTCGAAAAAGGATTTTTTCTGTGCTTTTTTCCTTTCTGATTGGATAAAATAAAAGTCGGTGGCGACTCTTGCTTACCGCGACATTTTGCGAATACAAAATGCAAAATGCAAACCAGCATTTTCAAAACAGTCGGTTCTGCCACCGTATCACATAATCGAATTGGAAAATTATGTCAAACCATATGAGGTATAACGCGCGTTTCTGGGTGTTTCAGGCCTTGCAAACGATTGGGACAACTTCCTGGGACGTCCAGCAATGGATTGGGATAGCTAGGATGGCTTGAGATGGCCTGTGGAGTGAAAACCAATTCACACTTTTCTTTGAATTTTGTGACTTTGCTCTGCCCTTTTTCACGACTCTAACCCCTGTGTTTATGATTTGGAATTGTTGTATACATATAGTAGAGCATATTAGGTCAATAAAATTGCATCATATCTTTGAGAATTATGAAAATGTGATTTGATTTAATTCATGTATGATATCATTCCAAAATAAGCTTCAATCCAATCTTTTCCAATCCTAATGAGTCTTGCACGAATTGATCATCATGCTAGCTGTACATACACTCCAAATGTGCACAAAAATCCCAAGATTTAATTTGCTTTTATTATTTTACCATTTAATTTGATTTATTTTGATTTAAATGAATAAAAAATAAAAATAATTGATAAAAATAATAAAATAATAGGTGGAAAAGATCAGAGGTCGTGGGTCCTAATAGAAACATGTTTCAAACAAGAAAACATGGGCCCCTTTGGAAAAAATGCAAATTTGATCAATGTTGACTTTTGACAATTTTCCAAAAATTGCCAAATTTGATAATGCACAACTCTCTCAATTTTGACCCTGGGAAGGTGTTCTTAGAATTTTTAGAAAGCTTATGATGTACCCTAAACAACCCTTTTGGTTTCATCTCAATTTTATCTTCCATGTTCATGTATGAAGCTTTGACTCAAAAGGTGTTTTTGTTGACTTTTCAAAAGGACCTATAATGTAAATATTCATATCTTTTGATGAGTGCATATTTTGAACTTTTGGGATGAAGATGAATTGTAGGAAGTTTCATTATCTTCAAAATGAGCCTTGTATGTAAAATTTCTGATAAAGTATGAAGACGTTATGCTTGGTCAAATTTGGGTTGCCTTTTCCTACAAAACCCTAATTTAGAAACTCTTGGGTTTTGATGAATTTGGAGCATTCTTTGAGGAATCATGATCAACCCTTGATCAAATGATGGAATTCACTTCAAAATGTTGATGTTGACCAAAAATCTTGAGGTTTGACTGTATGTGGGTCACAATTGACTTTTGACCTAATACAGTCGATTCTCAAACATTTGAGCAGTTGACTGAGCAAACTTCTTTGTGCAAGGCATGAAACTTGACATGGATGATCTTGGGAACATATTAGGACCTTGGGAAGCATTTTATTCCTTTTTGGTTCACACATCTTGATGAGAAGGGAAACCCTAATTTGAGGTATACTGCCTTAGGAAAGAGTTTGTCTGGTCAACTCTTGGACTTCCTTGAGCAACTTGGGGATCTCAATTGATATTTGTTGAGTAAAATGGGAGGGGAAATTTTGGGGTACAACAGCCCTAGTAAAGTATGGGGACAGATTATTGATCCGCCGGTAAATAAGAATAGGGTTGGTTTGGGATTTTCTGCGAAGAATGATAAAGGTGAGTACATGAAGCCAAAGACTACTTTGGGCAAGTATCAGGATATTTTCCACAATGGAGGTTACCTTCATCCAATTGTTTCTACGACCAATGCTATTATGGAGGATGAAAAAGAGCAGGAAATGGCAAACTATGTGACACATGGATTCAGAGTCCAGAACTGGGTCACTAATGATGTTCCCTCTTGCATCCATGTCTCAAAGTAATTTGTTTTTTGTTAATCTTTGCAAAAGGCTTTCACTATGCCCAAGGTTTAAGTTGATATTGTATGGGCTTATCTGTTTGCTTTGATCATTAAAATCATTAATAAAAGTTATCTTTGATTCCCAAAGTGTGTTTTTATTTTCGACTTTTTCTTGGAAAAATGGTAATCGGAAGAAAAAAAAACCCTTTTGGAATAAATAATGACTGTAAATAAATCTGCATAATCACTTGATATATGTGTCAGTTTCTAAAAGCAATCATAAATCATATGTGCATATTAATTAAAAAACATGTTGAATACTGTTGTACCCCAAAATTTTCCCTCTCACTTATCAAATATTTTCTCACAAAGATCTCTCTTGGTTCAAGACTGCACTAGGGTTGATCAGCTCAAGACACCTCCTTAAGCACTGATGACCAAATTAGGGTTTGAGATTGCACAAGGATAATTGAAATTTCAATGATTCATATGACTTTCTTTTATCATTATGGACCCTCAAGATTACTCATGTCAAGTTTCAAGCCTTGAAACACACTTTTGCTCAGTCAATTGAGCAGTTGACCTAAAAATCAGCTATATTGGGGAAAAAGTCAACTATGGCCAATTTACAGTCAAACTTCATAATTTTTTATCCACATCAATATTATAAACTCATATGTATCATTTGATCAAGTTTGGACCATAATTCCTCAAGAAATTTGATCAAATCATCAAAAGGGAAAAATGGTCAAAATTAGGGTTTTGACTGAGGAAAGGCAATTTCTGATTTTTGACCTAGCAAATGGTCAACTGGTTTGAATCATGGTTTCAAGAGTTCAATTACATATTTTTTACCTAATGGCATAACCTAAAACATTTCTCAAGATCAATTGGATTGATAGTGAATTCTCAGTCAACTGATCAAAAGTCAACTATACACTGAAAAGTCAAACTTTGACTTTTTGGTCAAAATCCAATGTCAAAGATCACAATTCATCAAAACGTGTCAAAATATGAAACTTATTCATCAAGAAATCAATAATTCAAGATTTCACTTTGAAAAGTTAAAGTTTTCTAACTTAGAAATTTTTCTAAGTGTTTAAAACTTCATGTTTTTTCATAACTTTGAGCCAATTTTTCACCATGATGCAAGATGATTCAAAAGAAACTTTCAATATGAAATTTGTAGATCTCCATGATATCTACAACATTTATGTACACAACTTCTTATAAAAATTCTTGGATCTCAAGTTATTAATTCATAAAGTCATGGTCTTGAAATTAAACACTTAGTGAAATTTTGCCTTAGTTTTGGTCAGGATTTTGACCTAACTTCATGGCACTTTTACATTTAGTTCCAAAGAGAATTTTCAAAAGTGATTCAAAGAGGGGTTGTAGAGAACATTACAAGCTTTTCAAAATGTCAGAGAACTCCTTGAGATCATTTGTGATCAAGGAGAATCGAGGAGATGAAGTTAGGGTTTTCAAACATGAATTACAAGCCATTTCATGATGAACAAGAATTCAAATCCAAGCCTATGCTGCATAATCTTAACTTTGCAGGCCTCAAACATGTTTGTCACTCCATAATTAAATGTTTACATAACATATGGAACCATTATCCAAGCATTTGAATCATTATCCAAGTTGCATTTCCATTTTTGGAAGAAAGTAACCATTCCATTCTTGTAAAGAAGCTTTAATCACAAAGTCAACGCATAGAGCTTTTCGCTTATTCCTTCTGATCACAAGCAATGTCAAAGGCAAAATAAACATGTCTAGAGCCTCCCATAAACTCAGGCCATGCTTGTACTATGCCTTGAAACCATGTTTTCACTTTTCTTCAAAATCAAGTAACATAGCAATAACTCTACATCTTGTGCTTCTGACCTCCTTAAGTACTCTAACCTTTTCCTTACTTATGCACAAGTATATTGCAACATAACACACGATTAAAAACACTCAAAAACTCCCTAAAAACTCAGATTGCACAAAACCTCCATTTTTGTGTCATTTATGACTTTGAACTTCAATCTTCAAAACCACTCGTGCATTTCTTGGCCTTTTAGTTTCAAAAGCTTCCTCATATCAAATATAAATCATCCCTATCCCTGTTTGCAGACTGTAACATAATCTTCATCAACTTCCATAGCTAAAAATAGAGCATTGCAGTTGGACTTCTCCAGGCCATTTCAGCCACTCTCAACTCAAGCCAGCCATTGCATTAGGTTCCTAGAGGTCTAAGGAAGCTAACCTGATCATCACCACTGCTTGAAATAAGCTCAAATCCATTTCACGATTTCCAGTTTTAAGGTATTTTTCTTGAACTTCTATCTTCATATTAGGCATTGTTAGGCTTGCATTTGTGAAGATAAAATGTAGACATCATTGCCCTGAAACTATATGTGTCCATAGATTTCATTTATTTTGATTGAGCTAGGAGAATTTTGAGTTTGAACTTTCTGAAATATTTAGGTCAGGATTTGGTACTTTTAAAAATTCACATTCATCTTTGATTTATAGCTTATGATATTTATATGGTTAGATTCGTGTGACAAAATGGAGCAATTTTCATATTTACATTTTTGCAATTGGTTGAGAAATGAGCAAGTTATAGATCCTTTGGCTGGAGGTTGAAGATGAAGTGTAACCAGGGCGCGTTTTGTGTTATATATTTATCCTTTCACACAAATTAACGGATGTATCACCACCTCAGTGGTTAAAGCGCGTGTATGTCACCCTTAGGTCCTGGGTTCAAGCCCCAGCGTTACCTTTTGCTATTTTTCACTATTTTCTGATTTTTTGTGTTTTTTGGCAGCGCTTGGGCTTTCATATGGGTCTAATCTCTTTTTTTTCACAACACCTCTTGCATTACTGATCCACCCCCCTGACATTTCTTTATATTTTTATTTTTATTTTATTTTTCTTCATTATCATTACTATTATTATTATTATTATTATTACTATTATTATTTTCATAAATCATAAAAAAATCCAAATTTATTTTTATTTATAAGTCATACTTGTATATATTTATTTTCTATATAAAACAAAAAGATAAAAATAATTTTCTTAAAATAAATAAATTTCATTTCTTTTTCTTAAGTATATAATTTTTAGACTTAGGTTAAATTAATATATTATTTTATTTTCTTAGTTAAAATTAATTTAGAATTTAGGTTATTTTAATTAATTAATCTTCATTTTATTAATTTAAAACTTTTTTCATAAAAAAACCTAAAAATCCTTTTCAAATTAATTTCTTTTCTTAATTAGTTTAAGTTAATTTTATTTAATTTTAATTAATCATTTTCTTTAATTAGGTCAAGACAAAAACCCTTTTCATAAAAAACAACAAAAATCATTTCTTTTTCCATTCATATTCTTGCATTTTATTTTCAATTTTGTACAATATTCAATATGGTTGTAATAGATAATTAGGTTTAATTTTCTTGCAATCCCCATTTATAAATTTGTACACCCCCCTCCCCTACTGATGTAATAGTGTAGTAATTTTACTTTTTACAATTTATCGCTTTATATAAATGCTAGTAATTAGGGTTTGTATGAGAAGATAAAATCAACAAATAGCAAACCCTAATCAAGGACTAAACAAAGCATGAAAATCAATACACTTGCACACAAGCACCCCTAGGGTAAAATCCACTTGGTTGCCTTATAAAAATGGCCATATTATGCATGTGAGGTATCTTAGCAAAAACAAGCAAAAATACAAGATCATAATCCCTCGATGATGCTATCTATGTTGCCTTTTTAAAATGATATTAGTCCCTAAAGAAAGATGTTAAGGTACCTTGCAACATTTCTAATCATGGTTATACGATGACCCACGCCCGTCCCGTTTACATCCAAAGATAGGGTTACTTACCAAATCAATGGTAAGATGACAATGTCAAAGGAAAGAGGAAATAAACATGAAATACTTTTTGAGTAGGTAGATTGTTCCTAGTTTCTTGCTCAATTTCAAAACCAAAAACATCCTTTCTATTTTCAAAACATCTTTTCAAACTTGAAAACATTTTCAAAAGATCAACACTTTGTATACATTCTTACGAACGAGAATCATTACAAATTTTGCCTAAACGATGGCACCTTTTTCAAAATACTTTCAAAAAAAATCACACAAAGCACATTTTCAAACAAAAGCAAGTGATCTAGCAAGTAACTAAGAGCCCATAGAAAACCATGGATGAAAAGGGTGTTAATACCTTCCCTTTTCATAATCTACCCCCCGAACTCAAGAAACAATCTCAAAGGTCTTTCCTGTGCTTTTTCACCTTTCCATTTGGATAAAATAAAAGTCGGTGGCGACTCTTGCTAACTGCAACATTTGCGATAAAACGCAAAACACCCAAGTCAGTTCTCCCACTGTATCACAGAACTGGCGACTCTGCTGGGAAAATTTTTAAAAATGGGGTTACCTTAGGGATAAGATCACATTTACTTGCTTTATTTGTTTGACTTGTATGCTTTACATTTTGGTTCTTTGTTTGGGTTTGAATCCTCTACCCAGATTTGGGATACCTTATAGGTAAGTAGTAATACATTGTGGAAACTGTACGGGGTATACTGACACGGTCTAAGCAATAGTTATGTTAGTGCGACATATTTGTGGGTACCGGTAGCACTTGAGTAGTCAAGGAGAATACGGGGCCGCTGAGTGATGTCATGAAACACTAATGGACTTTTAGAACCTTTACTTGACCAAATTGGCCTTTAGGACGTAGTGAGATGACTGGCTTTGGTGCAGTCTGAAGTTGGTAGATATTTCATACTACGCTCATTGGGGTTTTGTTTTTTGGTATATTTCGGTCGCCATTAAAGAGGCTTGCGCTGAAACAATGCCCAAGGAAACAAATCAGTGATATTGAGCTCCTTAGAACCCGGTTACTATTACTAGGACAGGTTTGAGCCAACTAAACTTCAAGAGGATACTTACATATGAGACTCCATGCAAGCCTAAACCTAAGGACTTGTTTACTTTGTTTGTATATACTTGTACATAACATCATAAACATCATGACATCATATTCATACTCACTAACCATTTCAAGGATTTTTGGGATTTATCTTTGTTATGTTTTGTAGGACATGGATTCTATTCGCAGGAAAACTATTCAAGTCAATCTCGTAAGGATCCATCCTCAACTCAAAGAGTTAGCATCAAGGATTCCTGAAAATTCTCCATTTACTGAAAGACATGGTCTCCTACTAAACTTGGTCACCTCCAACACTGATGAAGACATGATGAAGGTGCTCTTTCAGTTCTTTGATCCTTTACACCATTGCTTCACATTTCCCGATTATCAACTTGTGCTAACTTTGGAAGAATTCTCTCAACTCTTGAGGATTCCCATTCTTAATCAACTACCTTGCAACGATACGGAAAGAGATCCAAAGCCAAAAGATATTGCTCAAGCTCTACACTTGCAACCATCTGATGTCACAACTAATTGGAAAATAAGGAGTGGTGTCAAAGGTTTCCTAGCAAAATTCTTGTTTGAGAAAGCCCAAAATTGTTGGAACTCTTTGGATTTGCAAGCCTTTGAGGAAATTGTGGCTCTCCTCATCTATGGGATGGTTCGGTTTCCAAATCCTGACCAACTCATATATGTGAATGCCGTCAAAATCTTCATGTCTCGAAACCCGGTGCCTACTTTGTTAGGAGACATCCTACATTCTTTTCACACTCGCACCATGAGGAAAAGAGGTATCCTTATGTGTTGTACTCCTCTTTTGGAAAGATGGTTTATTTCGCATCTTCCCGCTCTTTGGAGAATGTTACTATCGTCGACCATTGTGGAGAATTTCCTAATGTCCCTTTGCTTGGAATTAGGGGAGATATCACCTATAACCCCTGCCTAGCCCTACGACAGTTTGGTTACGCCCGGAGGGATGGTCCCCATGAGATTCTTATCCAAGGGGTGGTATTTGACTACGAGAATGACGATAAAGGTTACCGTTAGAGGTTTATCTGAGCTTGGAGGATGTTGAACAAAGTGGATAGCAAGACATTTGGACACAAGAATTCCATTCCTCTCGAGCTTTACCTTAAATGGGTACAAGCTCGTGCTCAGAATTTTGTGATGCCTTATCCCTCCATCTTACCAGTTATCGTGGAGCCTGTGGTTGAAGGAGATGTTCCCTACACTATCCTCCATTCCGACATGCCTACCTCTCTCGAAGACTTAAAAAAGGGTTGGATCCAGCTGAAGAAAGAAAGAGATACTTTCGAGGCTCAATTATATGCTAGTGAAAAGAGGGTCTTGGATCTTACGAAGCAGCTACAAGATGACCAAAGTGTGAACGCCTATCTCACACCAAAGAGGATGCGTTCAGTATTTTTATCTTAGAAAGTTTTTTTGTAAGCCCAAGAGGAATGATGTAACCTTTCTTGTTTTGTCTAATGAAAATTAATGTTTTTTCATTCTTTTGTCTATACAAATTTAAATCTCATTAATCCTTAAAATCATTTGCATATGCATATTCATGCATCATAACATGACAGGTTTTCGCATAACAGGTTTCCTTATCTTTCTGTTGTTTATTTCAGCAAGATGGATCTAGAGAAAACTGTGAAGGATCTCCAAACTCAAAATTCTCAGTTTCAGGAGACTCTACTAGCCCTAGCCAAGGGGAAGCAAGATATGATGGCTTTGCTAGCCGTTGAGAAGAAGCCAAAGAAGAATGCTCTACTTAACATGGGTAGAAGGTTCAAGGAGACATTCCATAAAATCCCAGTAGGAGGAGATTCATCTGAAGAGGACGAGAACCAGATTGGTGAGGTCAAGAGAACTCAGGCTGACTGTATCAATGATCAAGTATTTGATGATGATTATTTCAACGAGTAGTATCCACCCGCTGATATCAAATACAAGCAGTTAGAAGACAAATTGAAAACTGTTGAAATCCAAGCCGTCCCCGGTTTAGATTTTGATGATTTGGGTTTGATCTCTGGGGTAGTCATTCCCCATAAATTCAAAATACAAATCTTTGCAAAGTACGAAGGGGTTTCTTGTCCAAAACTCCATTTGAAATATTATGTGCGCAAGATACAACCGCACACTGCTGATAAGAAGCTCTGGGTTCACTTTTTCCAAGAGAGCTTGGCTGGAACACAACTTGAATGGTTTTATTAGTTATATGGATCTCGTATCAATACTTGGGAGGATTTAGCTACTGCCTTCTATCATCATTATTAGTACAATGTTGACTTGGTGCCAACAAGGGTTCAGTTGCAAGATATGACCATGTGGAAGAATGAAGGATTTAAGGCATATGCATAAAAGTGGAGAGACCTTTCTAGTAGGGTCCAACCTCCCTTGACTGATAGGGAGCATATCGACGTGTTCATGGGCACTTTATCTGGTTCTTTCTTTAATCTGTTGGTTGGCTTCTCTTCTTCTGGTTTCACCGAATTGATCTTACCCGGCGAAAGAGTTGAAAGTGGTATCAAAAGTGGGAAGATCTCGGTGGCATCTACCTCCATTCCCAATCCTATCAAGAAACCTTTTGCTGCAACGGAAGAAGTCAATTTTGTGTACGGGGCAAGGGCCCATACCAAGAAAAACGATCACCTGTCTGTCAATGTTGTCCGAATATGTGATCGGTGGATCTGGAACTAACTGTTTAACGCTGGTTCGCGAAATGTCGCGGTAAGCAAGAGTCGCCACCGTCTTTTATTTTCTCCAAATGGAAAGGACAAAAGCACAGAAAAATTCCTTATAGAGATTGCTCTCGGTTCGGGAGGTAGATTATAGAAAGGGAAGGTGTTAGCACCCTTTCTATCCATGGTTATCCATGGGCTCTTAGATACTTGCTCACTTGTATTTTCAAAATGGTTTGTTTGCTTTTCAACTGTGGGTTTTAAAAAGTTTCTTTGAAAATTCCAGTTCGACTCTTGTATCGGTCCTCAAGAGTGTTTGAAAAGTTGCTTTCGAAAGCTTTTTGAAAAGGTGTCGGTGTGAAAAGTATTTTTTTGATTTGTTTTGAAATTAGAGCAAGTATCTAGAGTCGTCTACCTACCCTAAGGAATTCGTCTGTGTAAATGTCCTTTCAAGTAGTGCCATCCCACCATTGAGAGGTAGGTAGCACCACCGTTGGAGGTGTTCGGGTCAATTCGAGGTTCGGGACGTGGTGATCACCAGAGCAATGGGAAGACACCTTAGAAGCTACCCTCATGCCAGGTTCCCGGATCATGAGGACTTACTAAGACATCCTCTACTCGACGATCACCTTTCGAGGCAAGGCAACGGTGAGGCGTACCCTAGGGGTGGTGTGTGACTTGTGTGTCGTTTTCATTTATTTGATCTTGTCATGTTATTGGTGATCTACGCATTGCTTTTATTTAGACATTCATTCTTGCATGCTTTGTTTAACAGTTAAGACATTTGCGGGAAAAGTAAAGATCTAAAGCTATTACAAAGGCGCGGGTCCACATCGCCAAAAGTTTCTCGAACCCGATTTGACAGAAAATAAAATAAGAGAATTTAAAGTGCAAGAAATTGAAAGGTTACATGGCCTTGGGAGAGGTACACAAAGATTATACGAAAGAAGAAATAAATACGCGAATTATTAAGAACGAGGGCGTTGGACCCTTTTGAAGTTAAATTGAAATTAAAAATTAATTAATTATTTATTGAAATAAAAGAAGTGTTTTTTAGGTTTTTTTGTATTTATGAAATAAGAAAATTAAAATTAAAATTAAAAGAAACCCTAATTCTAAGTTATTTTTAATTATTTGAGAAAAATGTTAAAGTTTAACTTAATTTACTAAAGAATTTATGTACATGTTTATTTACAAAATAAATTAGTAGTTAATAATAATAATAATGATGAGAAAATTATTTATTAAAAAAAATGATGAAAAAGTTAAAAACCCTAATTTCTACATATTTAATTTATTAAGAAAAATATTAAAGTTTTGAAACCTAAATTAATCTAATTAATTGTTTAAAGTTTATTTACAAAAATAATAATAGTAAAATTAATATTAATAAAATAAACATTTTTTTTGATTTTTTCTGTTTTTTACTATTTTTTATATTTTATGAAAATAAGTTAAATTAAAGGAATTAATTAAAAAAAGAAATAATTGAAATAAATAAAATAAGGAAAAGAAAGAAAATACAATACCTTGGGGGGTTTCTGTCCCCTTTTTGGAGGTGAATTGGAGTGGTTTGGCCATTTGTGTTCTGGCCTCATCATGCATAAGTTGTTCTACTTTGGCCATTTGGCTTTTGGCCATTTGCGTTTTGGCTTTTGGCCAATTGTGTTCTGGCTTCAACGTTCCTTAATGTCTGGCTTAATGTCTGCCTCGCCATGTATTGGTGTCATGCATAAAATGTTCTACTTTGGCCTTTTGGCTTTTGGCCATTTGGCTTTTGGCCTCAACGTTCCTTAATGAACCTGCATGGGATCCTGTCTAAATCTGCAGTGTTGAATCTCACGAATACATTAAATAAAATCATAAAATGCAAATAAAGCCGATATATGAAGAAATTTAATGTTTAGGCACAATATGGCATGTATGAATGATTATACCCTTTTGATCATGGAGATCAAATCAATCTTACCCTTATTGGAAAATTAGTGACCTGGATGCTTTTATGCCTTATTGGAAAATTAGGATCATGGAGATCAAGCCAGCCTTATCCTTACTGGAGAAGTAGTGAGGTGTTGGTTTGTAACTGAGATGGCTTTGTTTGTAGTGAGAGAGGTATTTGTAATAAGGATTTCAAGGTTTTAGGGTTCTTGAAAGAGTTTGATATTCCAACAGTGTTGTGGCAAGGTTTTTTCTCTCTTTTTCTCTTCTCCTCTTTTTCTCTCCTTTTCTTTTTCTCTCCTTTTTTTTCTGTTTGTGTGAAAAGAAGGTGATTATATAATGAAAATTAGGGTAAAGCAAATGGGCTTTGAATGTGCAATTGGGCCTCCAATATTCACTTGAATTCGTCACTTTCCAGGCTAAATCGCAGGGACTTAAGTGCATTTTTTGAAGTTGAAATGTGAAAACAAAATGTAGCCGACATTGATAGCTAACTCCTGTCCGAAAATCGACTCAATCGGATAAACGGTGAATTAGTTATGAATTTTTGAAGTTTCAGCTCAGACAAACTTATTTTGGGCTCCAGTGTCGACTCTGACACGTTCTTCAATAAAAACTGGTATTGATCGGTGCATAATTTGGTCTCGACTTTTGAAGCAAAGTTGTAGATCTATGAGTCAGTGACCTTGTGTAAAAATATGAGTCCAATCCGATAAAAATTGACCGAGTTATGAATTTTCGAAGTTTCGGCTCAGATGAAATAATATTCAGCATTCAGGATTTTCAGTGTGTCACGCACTCTGAGCAATAAACGAAGGCCTTTTGAATACCGTTTGAACTCAATACCTTCTGTGAAAATGTAGCCAACTCAATTTGTGACATTTTGGCACCGGAACCAGCTCGATACGATGAAAATCGACCAAGTTATGATTTTTTGAACATGACGCAAATAAACTTCTGTCACAAATTTTCTGTATGAAAATACTTGATAAATCCACATTTTTGAAGACCTTATGATCGAAATTGGCTTCCAGCCGTGAGAGATGAAAACGTAGATAATGTCAAGACGGAAATTTGGCCACCGGAACGGGTTCAAAACGAGTCACGATCTTCAAGTTATGAATTTTTTAGCGCGTAAAAACTGCACTTTCAGCACACTTTTTCACTATATTTCTTCAAGAAAACTCACACATTCGGATACCTTCTTTAAAGAATTGACTCTTGAGCCGAACCTGAATTTGAGAATATGTTATCAGAGATATCTTGGCGAAAGAATACCTGAATATGACGCGCCGGGTTGGACTTGTGAATTTTCTTGAAATGTTTTGAGAAATATGGGAGGGCAAATTTTGGGGTACAACAGTTGCCCCTGTTCAATCTTTTTAGACCTGAGGATGCAGATTGGCTGACATGCCTTTCGTAATCCGAGGGTGGAAGATGATTGAACACTAGAGTGCCCAGAAATTTGTGCTCACATAGTAGCAGTGTTGATGATGGGAATGGGCTTATAGATGCCATTTAGAGATTGCTGGATAGGATGATGGGCTTATAGATGCCATCTGGATATGCTGGAAGGTGGATGGGCTTATAGATGCCATCTGGATGTGCTGGAAGGTGGATGGGCTTATAGATGCCATCTGGATGTGATGGAAGGTGGATGGGCTTATAGATGCCATCTTGGATGCTGATCGCGTAAGAGATTCCTTAGCGAGAACCTGCGTACCTGCAAAAGAAAAAAGAGTACCTGACATGTTGCAGGAGCTGGTTTTCAGATGCTTGGTATAGATGTGTCCTGACTGGTTACAGTAGCTGAGTCTGGAGCTTCAAACGACGATGAATGAACCAAGGATGGTTACTACCTTAACATGAACGGTAAGAGAACCTTGGGTGACTTTAACTTCAACAACGCTCGTTGAGAAAATCCTGGTGGGAATTACCATCTTCGCAGTATCGGGAAGAGAACCAAAGGAAATTATAATCGGAAAGGGAATTACATCTCACGCACCGTCGGGGAGAGAACCATAGGAAATTATAACCTAAAAGGGAATTATCACCTCACGCACCATCGGAGAGGGAACCATAGGAAATTATAATCTAAAAGGGAATTATCACCTCACGCACCATCGGAGAGGGAACCATAGGAAATTATAACCTAAAAGGGAATTATCACCTCACGCACCATCGGAGAGGGAACCATAGGAAATTATAATCTAAAAGGGAATTATCACCTCACACACCATCGGAGAGGAAACCATAGGAAATTATAACCTAAAAGGGAATTATCACCTCACGCACCATCGGAGAGGGAACCATAGGAAATTATAATCTAAAAGGGAATTATCACCTCACGCACCATCGGAGAGGGAACCATAGGAAGTTATAACCTAAAAGGAATTATCACCTCACGCACCATCGGAGAGGGAACCATAGGAAGTTATAACCTAAAAGGGAATTATCACCTCACGCACCATCGGAAAGGGAACCATAGGAAATTATAACCTAAAAGGGAATTATCACCTCACGCACCATCGGAGAGGGAACCATAGGAAGTTATAACCTAAAAGGAATTATCACCTCACGCACCATCGGAGAGGGAACCATAGGAAATTATAACCTAAAAGGGAATTATCACCTCACGCACCATCGGAGAGGGAACCATAGGAAATTATAACCTAAAAGGGAATTATCACCTCACGCACCATCGGAGAGGGAACCATAGGAAATTATAATCTAAAAGGGAATTATCACCTCACGCACCATCGGAGAGGGAACCATAGGAAATTATAATCTAAAAGGGAATTATCACCTCACGCACCATCGGAGAGGGAACCATAGGAAGTTATAACCTAAAAGGAATTATCACCTCACGCACCATCGGAGAGGGAACCATAGGAAGTTATAACCTAAAAGGAATTATCACCTCACGCACCATCGGAGAGGGAACCATAGGAAGTTATAACCTAAAAGGAATTATCACCTCACGCACCATCGGAGAGGGAACCATAGGAAATTATACCCTAAAAGGGAATTATCACCTCACGCACCATCGGAGAGGGAACCATGGAAAATTATAATCTCAAAAGGAATTATCACCTCACGCACCATCGGAGAGGGAACCATAGGAAATTATAATCTCAAAACTTCTACTGAGTCTTCATCAGAAAAAATCTGTTGGGGGTCGATTTAGCTGGACTAGAGAAGGCCTTGGACTGGATAAGAAATCTTTGGAGTCGATTAACTGAACCGGTCTAGGTCTTGAAATATGATTGAGAATTTAACTGAATCTTTCCTGAAAGGTAAAGGTCAGTCATATGTAGTGCATGATATGGATCAAGCAATGACGTTCTCAACATAAATGAGATTTGTATGATATGATGCGTCTATGCATGCTATAATGATGTATGTGATGTTTTATGAATGTATGTTTTCGTCTAGGAAAGTAAATCCTTGACGGGTGCCGGGAAGTCACTCCTGGGCTGATATTGAAGAGTATATTTTGCTTCCGCTGGGGATGATAGTTGCAAGACTACCGGTAGGAGAAGGTAACTCTGTTGGGGGATAAGCTTGGCGAATGGAAAATTCTGCGGGGAGAAAAATACTCTAGCGACCATGCTGGGGAACAATACTCTGTGGGGAGAGAGATGCTTTGTTGAATTGTTGATACCTTGCTGGGGATATCTTTGCTGTATTGGAAGTATGATAGACTTCGCTGGGGATAAAAAGGACTGCGTCGACGACGATCTTTCCGTGGCTTTTAGCTGAGGATAACCCAGTTATATCCTGTTAAGGAAATAACTCTTTAACTAAAGCCGGGCGACGTGTTCGAGCTCTGCGAGGGGATAAGCTTCCAGAATCTACTGGGGATAAGCTTACTGCTTGGGGATATGAATTCCAACCTTCCTGGGGAACTGGATTGGACTTTCCTGGGGAAGTTTTGGATGCGGGGGAAGTGATTCCTTTGAATATTTGATATGCCGCCGGGGAATAATCTTTAGGTCAAGATTGCCGGGGATGCTTGTTAAGACTGTATGCTGCTGGGGAATGTTGAGATCTGCTGGAGGATACCCAACTTCCTTAAGATTTGATAGCTTTGCTTGGAGAAGAGTGCACTGACTTGTTGGCTCACTCTCTGGGGAATTGAGATATGCCGGTTATGTTCTTTAGCTGAACCTACCTTGGTACCTTGGAGGATAGAACAATCAGATTGCTTAAACCACCCGTTATTGCCCCTGTTTCTATGGGGGAGGCACCTGTGGGATGCTGATAATTGTTGAGGGTCAAACCTTCTTCTGGTAGGCAGGTGACAAGATGACAGGACCTAGTCGTACGCTTTGATCCCTAACTTTTGCCTGGACCGCCCTTTCGGGTTTTCAGTCCACCGGGATACCCATTTTTGCCCAAGCCGCCCTTTCAGGTTTTCGACTTGCCGGGTGTACATTTTTCATTTCATCCCTTCATTTTGCCCGAACCCTTTTGGCTCGCCGGGAAGCCCTTATTTTTGCCTAGGTATGTCAACCTAGCGGGTCTTTGATTATGCGTAGTATCTTTTCGACTATGTCCACGTTCTCAGAATGTAGGGAGTTGCCCCTGTTAGAAGTGTTTTGCCATGCCACCAGAAGGTGTTTGATCAGGCAAGGTTCGTTGTTGGAATGCCCCAAGTGACTCAGGCGGAGATTTGCCCCTGGCTATTTGGCCTTTGAGAGATTCTCTGAATCTTGATAGGACTGCCCCAGATGATGGACCATGGTCATGCCATGCCCCTTGATTGGAGATACTCTTGTTCATTAGACTTTCATCGTGCGAATTTCCCTGCTGTTCAAACAAAAAGTCATATGCAAACAAAGTTATGTTAAAAATGCAAAGCCTATGTCTGTCTTGAAGGTTTTTTAAAATGCATTCTTTTTTCATAAAACAAATGAATGTTTGTAAAACGTGATGTCAACTCCTTCTTTACCGTAAGCCTTAAGGAGTCAGGATACCTTTCGTAACAATATGCTTTCGAACTAACCCATGCTTCAGCTAGGACTTTTGAGGGTTATATCGTGGCCTGGTTCACGGTTTAAGAAACAAAGGATAAAGGCTCAAATTATTTGTACCCACCCGCTCTTCGTGATGTTCTCCAAACCTAAACTCAGTTGATCATACGTTAGACTTTGTTTGAGTCTTTGCTTTGATTTTCCACTGATGGTTCAGATGTTGGTAACTTATTTTGAATAGGCAGTCATTTCCCTTTTTTTTGTTGAGGGTTTGCAGGACCTCTTTCTTTTTGATTTGATTATCCCTATATTTTTTTTTCCTGAACTGTTCTTTTACGATTACAGTCAGCGGGATACTCCAGTTTTGTAAGTCTCCTTCATAGGTTCTGACTTATTGGGCTTTTATTTTTGAGATATAATGACTGCCTTTCTTTATTGATTATTCGGAACCATCACTGTCTTTCTTTGTTTTGTAAGGACCTCTTTGGTGCCGTTTGTTATGCACTTGGATCAACTGAGAGACTACCCTGCCCCAGGTTATGATTAAGGTTTTTAAATTTCGAAAAGAAAAACTCCCACTTCTTTGGCTCAGAGGGGTTGACGAGGGATTATCATCCTTATAACTCCAGTGTTTAGGGATTGAAACAATGCCTGTACCTCATCAGCGGGGTCTGTTCAAAAGCATACTGTAGATTATGGTATCGTTTTCGTCATCCTCCCTCAAGAGGCTTAGAATTTTTAGATCAAGAGTTGACATCAGAAAAAATATGGAAATAATTTGCATTTAGTGAATACGAATATATTGTTTCAGAACAGACATATGCGATGCATTAATGAAATAACAATGTTTAACATGAGTAAATGTTTGAACAAAAGAAAATTGCAACTTGAACATTCGAATGAACAAAAATTTCTCAATCCTAGCCATGATTTGGCAAGGGAGCAGTGATTATGTTCGGAGTCTCAGGTACTTCAAACTGAATCTCTCCGGCGTCGATCATGTCTTGAATCTTGTTTTTGAGAGGCCAGCAGTTGTCCGTAGTATGCCCCGGGCTATCAGAATGGTATGCGCACCTATCGTTGGGATGATAGTTAGGAGCAGAAGTGTTTGGATTCCGGAGAGGAGCCCTTAAGGTGATCAGCCCTGCCTCCAACATTTGTTGTAGTGCTTGATCCAGCGACATGTTGATCTTGGTGAACTGCCTTTTAGGCTTGTCTGGCTGAAGCTGGTGAGGTTGATACTGAATTGGTGATACTGAAGCCATATGAGGAGCTTTCTCCTTGCCTCTTTGTCTCAAAGATGGTCGAACGATGACTGGTTTTTTACCCTTAGATGTTTGCCCCAGTTGGTTACCCTGAAGCAGTTGGTTGACGAGAAACCAGAGCTCATCTTGTCTTTGAGCTAATCCTTGAACGGCAGTCACCTGCCCCAACATCTGGACCTTCAATGCATCCACCTCAGCTTGTAGGTGTTTCAGCCTTTCATCCTTAGCACTGTTCCTGACAAAGGTCTCCATGAGAAGTGTCCTTAGCTCCTCCTGTCCCTTGGATAGATTCAGGAGAATTTCCCCGAACCGAGTTTCTTGAGCAAGAAGGTCCTGGTTATCTTGTTGGAAAGCCATTGCTGAAATAAATAGCGAGAGAGTGAGCAACCTGTAAAAGGGATACCTGCAATGCAATGATAAGTATGATATGCATGCAATGTTTTCAAGGACCTCGCGGGGAAAACAAGAAAATTTGTTAGCATTTGGGTCCAGTAGCTTGATTGAAGGAACTTCATATTTGTTGAGAGTCCTTTTTCAAGGGTCAAAGGCTCACCATATCCAGTGGGTCATAGCCCCTGACTTTAGTCATCATGTCTGGTTTTGATTTCCAAACAACCTTGGTTAAGGGAACCTTCTTCAAGAGTCAAAGCTCACCATATCAAGTGGGTCATAGCCTCTGACAACTTTGGCTAGAGGAAAATAAATCCTCTTTGCCCCTTGCTAGATGTTTGATTTATCATGACCTGCATCACAAGCCTTTGAGATCCTTGAAATAGGTTAGGATGTATGCAATGGTATGATGTTATGCTATGCATGGGGTAAGGTAAGTAACCCTGTCGTGAGTCCCAATTAAGGACTGCAAACCAAAACCTGCAAGAAACTCAAGTAAAACCTGTCATGAGTCCCAGTTAAGGACTAACAAACAAAACCTGCAAGAAACTCGGTAAACCTTGTTATGAGTTCTAATTAAGGACTGCAAACCAAAATCTGTAAGAAACTTAGTAAGCCCTGTCATGGGTCCCAGTTAAGGACTAAAACAAAACCTGCAAGTAGTTCATATGTCAGTTAACAAGCATGCAAGTAGGCAAGTACGAAGGCACACAAGTCACACAAAAGAGCCCTTAGAGTTTAGGCCAGCATGAGGTCTAGGTATTACCCTCTTTCAGTTTGTTGGTTCATACCTGTCCTATCAAAAGTAACCGGGTTCTTAGAGGATCCCAATATCATTGACTACCCTCAATCGGTCATAACTCCAGCATCGCAATCTTTTCTTGTGGCCAGAACCATCACGAGAGTTTAGCCTCAATGGGCGTAGCATACTGCTACTGTTCTAATGGCCAAGTTGTGTCATTTAAGGTTCTAAGGTCTGTTGGTGCTTAATGACTCCTTGGAAGACCCATATTCTCCCTGTTTCAACACGAGGGATATCGGTACAGACCAAGGCGTCACACCAACGTAGCCACTGCTTCACCCATGTCGGTATACGCCGGACAGGTCCCTCACAGCTTATGCTACCTAAACAGGGTATCCCCAGATCCGGGTTAGGATCTATGTAACTCCCATGCAACCCACAAATTTAAAGCATACAAGTCAATACAATTGAAAACACAGTTATGAACTAACCCTAAGGTACACCTCACTTTAAGTTTAAGTCCCCAGCAGAGTCGCCAGTTCTGTGATCGGTGGATCTGGAACTGACTGTTTAACGCTGGTTCGCGAAATGTCGCGGTAAGCAAGAGTCGCCACCGTCTTTTATTTTCTCCAAATGGAAAGGACAAAAGCGCAGAAAAATTCCTTATAGAGATTGCTCTCGGCTCGGGAGGTAGATTATAGAAAGGGAAGGTGTTAGCACCCTTTCTATCCATGGTTATCCATGGGCTCTTAGATACTTGCTCACTTGTGTTTTCAAAATGGTTTGTTTGCTTTTCAACTGTGGGTTTTAAAAAGTTTCTTTGAAAATTCCAGTTCGACTCTTGTATCGGTCCTCAAGAGTGTTTGAAAAGTTGCTTTCGAAAGCTTTTTGAAAAGGTGTCGGTGTGAAAAGTATTTTTTTGATTTGTTTTGAAATTAGAGCAAGTATCTAGAGTCGTCTACCTACCCTAAGGAATTCGTCTGTGTAAATGTCCTTTCAAGTAGTGCCATCCCACCATTTAGAGGTAGGTAGCACCACCGTTGGAGGTGTTCGGGTCAATTCGAGGTTCGGGACGTGGTGATCACCAGAGCAATGGGAAGACACCTTAGAAGCTACCCTCATGCCAGGTTCCCGGATCATGAGGACTTACTAAGACATCCTCTACTCGACGATCACCTTTCGAGGCAAGGCAACGGTGAGGCTTACCCTAGGGGTGGTGTGTGACTTGTGTGTCGTTTTCATTTATTTGATCTTGTCATGTTATTGGTGATCTACGCATTGCTTTTATTTAGACATTCATTCTTGCATGCTTTGTTTAACAGTTAAGACATTTGCGGGAAAAGTAAAGATCTAAAGCTATTACAAAGGCGCGGGTCCACATCGCCAAAAGTTTCTCGAACCCGATTTGACAGAAAATAAAATAAGAGAATTTAAAGTGCAAGAAATTGAAAGGTTACATGGCCTTGGGAGAGGTGCACAAAGATTATACGAAAGAAGAAATAAATACGCGAATTATTAAGAACGAGGGCATTGGACCCTTTTGAAATTAAATTGAAATTAAAAATTAATTAATTATTTATTGAAATAAAAGAAGTGTTTTTTAGGTTTTTTTGTATTTATGAAATAAGAAAATTAAAATTAAAATTAAAAGAAACCCTAATTCTAAGTTATTTTTAATTATTTGAGAAAAATGTTAAAGTTTAACTTAATTTACTAAAGAATTTATGTACATGTTTATTTACAAAATAAATTAGTAGTTAATAATAATAATAATGATGAGAAAATTATTTATTAAAAAAAATGATGAAAAAGTTAAAAACCCTAATTTCTACATATTTAATTTATTAAGAAAAATATTAAAGTTTTGAAACCTAAATTAATCTAATTAATTGTTTAAAGTTTATTTACAAAAATAATAATAGTAAAATTAATATTAATAAAATAAACATTTTTTTGATTTTTTCTGTTTTTTACTATTTTTTATATTTTATGAAAATAAGTTAAATTAAAGGAATTAATTAAAAAAAGAAATAATTGAAATAAATAAAATAAGGAAAAGAAAGAAAATACAATACCTTGGGGGGTTTCTGTCCCCTTTTTGGAGGTGAATTGGAGTGGTTTGGCCATTTGTGTTCTGGCCTCATCATGCATAAGTTGTTCTACTTTGGCCATTTGGCTTTTGGCTTTTGGCCATTTGCGTTTTGGCTTTTGGCCATTTGTGTTCTGGCTTCAACGTTCCTTAATGTCTGGCTTAATGTCTGCCTCACCATGTATTGGTGTCATGCATAAAATGTTCTACTTTGGCCATTTGGCTTTTGGCTTTTGGCCATTTGGCTTTTGGCCTCAACGTTCCTTAATGAACCTGCATGGGATCCTATCTAAATCTGCAGTGTTGAATCTCACGAATACATTAAATAAAATCATAAAATGCAAATAAAGCCAATATATGAAGAAATTTAATGTTTAGGCACAATATGGCATGTATGAATGATTATACCCTTTTGATCATGGAGATCAAATCAATCTTACCCTTATTGGAAAATTAGTGACCTGGATGCTTTTATGCCTTACTGGAAAATTAGGATCATGGAGATCAAGCCAGCCTTATCCTTACTGGAGAAGTAGTGAGGTGTTGGTTTGTAACTGAGATGGCTTTGTTTGTAGTGAGAGAGGGATTTGTAATAAGGATTTCAAGGTTTTAGGGTTCTTGAAAGAGTTTGATATTCCAACAGTGTTGTGGCAAGGTTTTTTCTCTCTTTTTCTCTTCTCCTCTTTTTCTCTCCTTTTCTTTTTCTCTCCTTTTCTTTTTCTCTCCTTTTTTTCTGTTTGTGTGAAAAGAAGGTGATTATATAATGAAAATTAGGGTAAAGCAAATGGGCTTTGAATGTGCAATTGGGCCTCCAATATTCACTTGAATTCATCACTTTCCAGGCTAAATCGCAGGGACTTAAATGCATTTTTTGAAGTTGAAATGTGAAAACAAAATGTAGCCGACATCGATAGCTAACTCCTGTCCGAAAATCGACTCAATCGGATAAACGGTGAATTAGTTATGAATTTTTGAAGTTTCAGCTCAGACAAACTTATTTTGGGCTCCAGTGTCGACTCTGACACGTTCTTCAATAAAAACTGGTATTGATTGGTGCATAATTTGGTCTCGACTTTTGAAGCAAAGTTGTAGATCTATGAGTCAGTGACCTTGTGTAAAAATATGAGTCCAATCCGATAAAAATTGACCGAGTTATGAATTTTTGAAGTTTCGGCTCAGATGAAATAATATTCAGCATTCAGGATTTTCAGTGTGTCACGCACTCTGAGCAATAAACGAAGGCCTTTTGAATACCGTTTGAACTCAATACCTTCTGTGAAAATGTAGCCAACTCAATTTGTGACATTTTGGCACCAGAACCAGCTCGATACGATGAAAATCGACCAAGTTATGATTTTTTGAACATGACGCAAATAAACTTCTGTCACAAATTTTCTGTATGAAAATACTTGATAAATCCACATTTTTGAAGACCTTATGATCGAAATTGGCTTCCAGCCGTGAGAGATGAAAACATAGATAATGTCAAGACGGAAGTTTGGCCACCAGAACGGGTTCAAAACGAGTCCCGATCTTCAAGTTATGAATTTTTTTGCGCGTAAAAACTGCACTTTCAGCACACTTTTTCACTATATTTCTTCAAGAAAACTCACACATTCGGATACCTTCTTTAAAGAATTGACTCTTGAGCCGAACCTGAATTTGAGAATATGTTATCAAAGATATCTTGGCGAAAGAATACCTGAATATGACGCGCCGGGTTGGACTTGTGAATTTTCTTGAAATGTTTTGAGAAATATGGGAGGGCAAATTTTGGGGTACAACAGGGTCCAACCTCCCTTGACTGATAGGGAGCATATCGACGTGTTCATGGGCACTTTATCTGGTTCTTTCTTTAATCTGTTGGTTGGCTTCTCTTCTTCTGGTTTCACCGAATTGATCTTACCCGGCGAAAGAGTTGAAAGTGGTATCAAAAGTGGGAAGATCTCGGTGGCATCTACCTCCATTCCCAATCCTATCAAGAAACCTTTTGCTGCAACGGAAGAAGTCAATTTTGTGTACGGGGCAAGGGCCCATACCAAGAAAAACGATCACCTGTCTGTCAATGTTGTCCGAATATCCAATCCAACTCCTACTCCAAGACCATCTGCATATCATAAACGTTTTGAATCTCCAAGAAGACAATTTACGAGGTTAGGCATGTCACTGTCTCAAGCCCTTCAACATTTTCTCAAGGCTAATTTAGTGACATTGTGTGATCCTCCCGCCAACTCTGACACCTCGTCACCAAAGTATAAACTGAACGCTAAGTGTGCTTACCATTCAAGCAGCCCCGGGCACGAGACTGACCAGTGTTGGGCCTTGAAGAACAAAATCTAGGATTTGATTGATAACAAAACTATTGAATTTGATCCTCCTCCAACACCGAATGTAATCGCTGCTCCAATGCCGAAGCATGACAAAGGTGTTAGTGCTGTCGAAGATACAATTTTTGTCACCTCTATTGAAGAATTGACTACTCCGCTGAACATAATCAAAAATAATCTGTTGAAAGTCGGGATTTTCCCTGGCTGCGTAAAAGACTGTGTGTGCTGTACAAGACAACTCAATGGATGTGAAGGGCTGAAGAAAGGCATACAATTCCTAATGGATAGCCACGAAATTCTATTTGAAAAGAATCCACTTGCCAAGAGTTTGATTAACAAATGTGAAGACCTCTCCATTAGTACCATCTCAAACAACCCTCTAGGATCACCTCCAAAGGTCCTATTAGGATTTCAAATGAATCCACTGTTGCTCCCTTAATAATTATCAATCCCGGACCAATTCCTTATTCTTCAAATAAGGCAGTACCATGGAATTATGGTGCTGAGGTGTTCTATCATGGGATTAAACAAGACGCTTGGATCGAAGAAGAAAAAGATGACGATGTCGGTAACATAGTTGGTTCAAGCAAAGTAACTAGAATTGGGAGAATATTTTCACCCAATATCTCACCACCAGTGGTTACAAAGACGCTCATCCGCATTACTGCTGCCAAGACAAGTACTGATACAAGAGGGAAGGAGAAGGTTGTTGAGCCTGATGTGATTGAAATACCCTCCAAGGACATAGTTGATGAAGAACCCTCCGCCCGTGAGATTGACGAGATCTTGAAGATCATAAAAAGAAGCGACTTCAAGATTGTTAAACGGTTAGGGCATACCCCTTATAAGATTTGAATGTTGTCATTGTTGCTTTGTTCCGATGCCCATGCTCGGACATTAATCAAGTTCCTAAAAAAGGCTCATGTCCCCCATGAGACAACAACATACCAATTTGAGAATTGCGTGGCTAGCCTGACAGCTGATAATGGCTTGGGATTTTAAGATATTGACTTAACACCTCTTGGGAAGAATCACAATAAAGCTTTACATGTTTCTGTCGAGTGCAAAGGGACTACCTTAGCACATGTGCTAGTCGACACAGGTTCTTCTCTGAACGTATTACCCAAGGGGGCGTTAGACCGTCTAGACTGAAGGTTTAGTATTGAAGCCAAGTGAAACCATTGTTAGGGCATTTGACGGATCAAAGAGGACTATTCATGGGGAGGTAGGTCTTCCAATCAAAGTGGGCTCCCAAATCTTCAACTCCACCTTCTATATTTTGGATATTCGTCCTTCCTATTCTTGTCTGTTAGGTCGCCCATGGATCCATAAATCTGGAGCAGTAACCTCAACCCTCCACCAGAAACACAAATATTCAGTCAAGGGCAGAATAGTCACCGTCTGTGGAGAAGAAGAATTTATGGTGATCCACCTTAACTCTGTCAAGTACGTAGAGATGGATGGAGAATTCATTGAGACCCCGTGTCAAGCCTTTGAGGTTGTACCACCGATGATTGCTGCTACCAAATGTTCTTATGATGAGTCTAAAGCTATTAAGGCCACGCCAAAGATGGTTTCAGTCAAGGATGCCCGTACGACAATTGAAGAAGGAAATTGTGATACTTGGGGGGCAACTCCTAGATATCCCATTTAAAGCGGACAAGTTTGGTTTGGGCTTCACTGTCAAAGCTCAGAAGGAAGTAAGGTGTGCCCGTGCTGGAAAGCCACCTCTCCGCATTGGAAGCCATGAAGTCAACGCCATGGGTGATTCTGATGAAGAGGCTGCATTTGAAGATTGGGTGTATCCAACTACAACAGAGCTGAAGAATTGGAATACAAGACTTTGTGCCCATCTCCTTCATTGAGGAGTAATCTACTTGTTATTGCTTTTATTTCAATTCAAGAACATGTTTTCTGTAATATTTTAACAATGACTTTTCAGCCATTTGCCTGGCCCAGGGCACTTTGGTCCATTTGTCAAGGGTTTTATTTATGTTCATCTAATCATATGATCATTCAGTACATTGGACTCTTTCGCATTCAAATATTTGTGTTCATTTTCTTTCCTTTCTTTCAAATAAATTTTTTTTTAAAAAAAAGCCATGTATCTTACATGAACACACACACACACACTCTTACAGGTCCACATCCACTCTAGATCCTATTGCCAATGACTCTACTATTGCCGACTATGACTTTGAATATCCTATCAACCTAGCCGAAGACGAAGGCGAGGAATATTGTGACATACCGGGAGAACTAGCCAGACTTCTATTATAAGAGGAAAAAGTTATTCAACCGCACGAAGAGTCAATTAAAGTTATCAACCTGGGTACTGAATCAGTTAAGAAAGAAATCAGGATCGGCGCTAATTTGGAAAGCATTGTCAAGAGCAGGTTGGTTTAGATGTTGTGTGATTATGTGAAAGTATTTGCTTGGTCTTATAAAGATATTCCTGGGTTGGATACCGACATCGTAGTTCATCATCTGCTGACAAGAGAAGACTGCCCTCCTGTTAAACAAAAGGTTCGTCGCATGAGGCCTGATATGTCTGAAAAGATCAAAGATGAAGTGATGAAACAATTTGATGTCGGGTTCCTAGATGTGACATCCTATCCTCAATGGGTTGCCAATATGGTGTCAGTGCCAAAGAAAGACGGGAAAGTTCTCATGTGTGTAGACTATAGGGATCTGAATAGGGCAAGCCCCAAGGATGACTTCCCTCTACCACACATTAACGTCTTAGTTGATAATACTGCTCAGCATAAAGTCTTCTCTTTCATGGATGGCTTCTCAGGCTATAATCAAATAAGGATGGCTCTCGAAGACATGGAGAAGACTACTTCCGTTATGCAATGGGGCACCTTCTACTACAAGGTCATGCCGTTCGGATTAAAGAATGCAGGGGCAACATATCAAAGGGCTATGGTAGCTTCATTTCATGACATGATTCATCATGAGATAGAGGTATATGTGGATGATATGATTTCCATATCACAAACCAAAGAAAAACATCTCGGTCATCTGTACAAATTATTCGAGAGGCTGAAGAAGTACAAGTTGAGGTTAAACCCTAACAAGTGCACGTTTGGAGTACGATCTGGAAAGCTTCTAGGTTTTGTTGTCAGCAATAAAGGCATTTAAGTTGATCCTGCCAAGGTAAAGGCCATCCAAGAAATTCCAGTCCCTCATTCTGAAAAAGAAGTCAGAGGATTCTTGGGTTGTCTCAATTACATTGCCCGCTTTATATCACACTTAACTGCTACTTGTGAGCCAATCTTCAAACTCTTGAAGAAAGATCAGGTAGTCAAATGGAATGATGAATGCCAAGCTACTTTCGACAAAATAAAAGAGTATCTACAAGAACCTCATATTGTCATGCCTCCAATTGAAGGAAGACCCTTGATCATGTACTTGACAGTATTAGAGAACTCTATGGGGTGTGTTTTGGGCCAACTTGACGAGTTTGGCCGAAAAGAGCATGATATTAATTACTTGAGCAAAAAGTTTACCGACTGTGAAACCAGATACTCACTGCTCGAGAAAACTTGCCGCGCTCTGGCATGGGCTGCTTGACGGCTAAGACAGTATATGTTGACTCATACCACTCTGTTGATTTCTAAGATGGACCCAATCAAGCACATCTTTGAGAAACCTGCCCTTTCCGGACGGATAGCCAGATGGAAAATGATCTTGACTGAGTGCGACATTCAATACACGACTCAAAAGGCCATCAAAGTAAGTGTACTAGCATATCATTTGGCCCATCAAGTTATGGATGATTATCATTCAATGAACTTTGACTTCCCTAATGAGAACATCATGCTGGTAATCGACTGTGTGAAACCTGGACCATATAACAGACCTGAGCAAGGATCCCGATGAACTATGGTATTCGATGGGGCTTCCAATGCCTTAGGTAATGGAATTGGTGTTGTGATCATCTCTCCTGAAGGTTGCCACACTCCGTTCACTGCCAGACTATGCTTTGATTGCACAAACAATATGGCCAAGTATGAAGCATGCATCTTAGGTCTGAAAGCTGCTATTGACTTAAGGATCAAGCATTTAGATGTGTTCAGGGATTCTGCCTCAGTAATCAGCCAAGTAAAAGGAGATTGGGACACTAAACACCCTAATCTTATCCCTTACAAGGAACTTGTGTTATCCCTAATTCCTTACTTCGAAGAGATCACTTTTGAGCACTTCCCTAGGGAAGAAAAACAGCTGGCTGACGCTTTGGCAACCATGTCTTCAATGTTCAAGGTCAGATGGGACAACGAAGCCCCTATGATAACAATTGAAATATTTGATGAACCTGCACATTGCTATGAGCTTGACACCGATGCGGAAAATCCATGGTACCATGAGGTGATGAGATACCTTGAAGCACAAGAGTATCCAGAGGGGGCATCTATCAATGACAGAAAGTTCTTGCGAAGATTTGCAGCCAAATTCTTCCTAAGTAAGGGGATATTGTACAAGCGCAACCATGATTTAAATCCACTCTGATGTGTGGACCAGAAGGAGGCGAAGATGATCATGGAAGACATGCACGATAGTCTCTTCGGTACTCACTCAAGTGGACATACGATGGCTAAGAAAATCTTAAGAGCCGGTTACTATTGGTCAACGATGGAGACTGACAGCCATCAACATTCAAGAACTTGTCACAAATGTCAAATCTATGCTGACAAGGTCCATGTGCCTCTTATTGCTTTGAATGTCATGACCGCTCCGTGGCCATTTGCAATGTGGGGCATTGACATGATTGGAGAGATCAAGCCCACCGCTTCCAACAAACATCGCTTCATTCTTGTTGCTATCAACTATTTTACCAAATGGGTCGAAGCTGCCTCATTTGCCTCAATCACCAAGAATGTGGTAGCCAGATTCATCAGACACAACCTCATCTGCCGTTATGGTATCCCCGAAAGGATCATCACCGACAATGGAACTAACCTCAACAATGCTATGATCACTGAGCTTTGCACTCAGTTTAAGATCAAGCATCACAATTCTTCTCCATATAGACAAAAAATGAATGGCGCAGTAGAAGCGGCCAACAAAAAAATCAAGAAGATTATGCAGAAAATGGTGGTAACCTATAAGGATTGGCATGACATGTTGCCATTTTCTCTACATGGCTACCGCACTTCAGCTAGAACATCAACTGGGGCGACTCCCTTTTCTCTAGTTTATGGCATGGAAGTTGTTTTGCCAGTGGAAGTTCATATTCCCTCGCTGAGAATTATGAATGAGGCAGGCCTAGGCGAAGACGAATGGATTCAAATGAGATTGGATTAGCTGAACTTGATTGACGAAAAACGGTTAACTGTTGTTCGCCATGGTCAGACATACCAAAAACAGATGATCAAGGCTTTCAACAAAAAAATCAAGTCTCGAGTATATCAAGTTGGTGACTTGGTGATAAAACGCATCATTCTACCACAAGGCGACCCCAGAGGCAAATGGACTCCCACCTATGAAGGGCCATTTGTTGTCAAGAGAGTTTTCTTAACTGGTGCCATGATGCTGACTACCATGGATGGTGAAGATTTCCCACATCCTATAAACGCGGACATAGTTAAAAAATACTACGCATAAGAGACCCGTTAGGTTAACACACCTAAGAAAAATAAGGGCATCCCAGCAAACCAAAAGGTTTGGGCAAAAATTAGGGATATATGCAAAGAATTATACACCCGGCAAGTTGAAAACCCGAAAGGGCGACTTGGGCAAAAAAGGGTATCTTGGTGGGCTGAAAACTCGAAAGGGTGGTCCAAGCAAAAGTTAAGGATTAAAAGCGTATGACTATGTCCCGTGGAATCAACACAGTCAATTTTATCACCAAGGTCCAAATTCAAACGGTCCAAGATCAATCTAATCAACTTCTATCAACGGCAAGGGACATTCAAAGACATTGGGGCAATAGTAGAGTTGGAAGGCAATGAGATCATTTCACATGGCTATTTGTTTTCATTCTCAATTTTGTTTTCCTTTCGACGATTTCCTCTTACTAGGATCTCAGTCTCTTTGTACAAAAACGTCTATTCATGGGTAAAATATCAATACAAATATACTTTGAATTGCAAAATTTCTGTCTTTGTTTTGAATGCAAATTTGTCCAATGACTAAAATTGAATGAACATATACATATGACCATAATTAAAACTATTTGGCACATGTGTCCTGCTAAGCAGCAGCAAGCATCTCTTTAATGTATATGAAATATCCCCACAGAGTTATCTCATTATCATTATCCCTACAAGGACGGCTACAATAAACCTTTCCCCAACAAAGTTACCCACAAAGTATCTTTGCATAGGATAATCCCCGACCAGAGTCTCAATCTCTTGGCAGTTCTCTCTCCAGCTAAGTTGACATTTACAAGTGGAAGCCTCGTGGATCTCTTCCTAAAAGAATTTCACCTCCTCAACAGGGTTTATTTCCCCAACAGGTTTTATTTCCCTAATAATCATCGAGGACTCACAAAGTTCTCCAGCCGAGTACATCCTCCCCAATTGAGTCTGTATTCCCCCGGGATGGTCTATCTTCTCCAACAAACGACGAGATAGCATAACTCCCCATCCGAGTTCAAATTTCCCCAACATACAACAATCAAGACACCACAAAATTCCCCAGTTGAGCCTGTCTTCCCCAGCTGAGTATATCTTCCCCAGCCAAGGCTATTATCCCCAAACGGAGTCTATTCTCCCCAGTTGAGTGTATCCTCCCCAAGATGAGTATGTCCTACCCGACTGAGTCTACACTCTCCAGTTTGAATTTTCCTTTTAGATTATTGCAAATCATAGGACCACAACCCCTGATCCCCAGAAAAGCCGTCAGCAAAGCCTTTACTTTTTCCAAAAAAAATACTATGAAGCCTGGACCCGACCAGGTACTAGCACAATTTTCAAGTTATTACTGAATCCTGGACCCGACCAGATAATAGTTTGACTTCTTCAATTGTCGAAGTCTGGGCCCGACCAGATAACAGTTTGAGTATCTGAAACCTGGACCCGACCATATAAAATTTGATCTCAATTTCAAGATATTATGAAACATGGAACCGACCAGATAATAGTCTAACTATTCAAAGATATAGAAGAACCTGGACTCAATCCGACCAAGGTTTAACTTCTTTTCCCCGGTAGAGTTTGCCTCTGCCCCAACAAATTATTGTGAAACCTGGATCCGACCAGATATCAGTTTTCAATTTCATCTTTTCAAGCAAGCTGCTGTGAAGCCTGGATCCAACCAGATAGCAATAACCCTCAGAGATTCATTGTGAAACCTGGAAACTGACCAGATAACAACCAAATCCCTAAACAGTTTATTGTGAAACCTGGACCCACCAGATAGCAATTGACCTCATCAACCTCAAAAACCTGCAAAGCCTGGACCCGACCAGATGACAGTTTTTCAAATAGTTTATTGTGAAACCTGGACACGACCAGATAGCAATTAACCTCATCAACCTCAGAAATCTACAAAGCCTGGACCCGACTAAATAACAATTTTTCAAACAGTTTATTGTGAAACTTGGAGCCCGACCATATAACAACTAACTATGATCCCTAGAGAGACATTATGAAGTCTGGACTCCACCAGATAATAGTACAATTTTCCAAAAACCATGAAACCTGGACCCGACCATATAATAGTTACCACTTTAAGTTATTGCGAAGCCTGTATCAGACCAAATAACAGTTAACTTCTGTATCCCTAGCAAGTTGTTGTGAAGTCTGGATCCGACCAGATAACTATTCAATTTCAAGAAAATTTTCTGCAAAGCCTGGAATCCGACCAGATAACAGTTAATTCGTCTATTCCCCTAGTAAGTTACCGTGAAGCCTTGATCCGACCAGGTAGCAGTTGACTACTTCATTCTCAGCAAATTGTGAAGCCTGGATCCGACCAGATAACAGCTGACATTCAAGAGATATTCTCCAGCGAAAGCATCCTTTCAACAAAGTTTGAAGATACACATATTCTTTATCCCCAACGGCAATTAGGGATTCAACCCCCCAGAATTTCCTTAGTAGCAGTCAGGAATTTATTTTCCTGTACAAAAACATACATCTCACATTCATACATCATAGCATGTACATACCATATGCATTTAACATAATACCACATCTGGTGAACATCATGCAGGCATCTGCATTTTACTAACTCTTTTTCTCACAGGTAAGACATCAAGTTTTAGTATAAATCAACAAGATATTTATACTGATACTTCATCCATTGTTTACCAACATTCCTCCAAATGGAATCTATAAGCCCATTCACCATCCATCTTCGAGTGCAAATTTTTGGGCACTCTAGTGTTCAATCATCTTTAACCTTCAAGTCACGAATGGCGGATCCGCCATTCTAACTCTTCAGGTTTAAGAATATTGAACAGGGGAAGTTGTTGTACCCCAAAATTATCCCTCTCACTTATCAAATATATTCTCACAAAGATCTCTCTTGGTTCAAGACTGCACTAGGGTTGATCAGCTCAAGACACCTCCTTAAGCACTGATGACCAAATTAGGGTTTGAGATTGCACAAGGATAATTAAACTTTAAATGCTCCATATTACTTTCATGGATCATTATGGATCCTCAAGATTACTCATGTCAAGTTTCAAGCCTTGAATCACACTTTTGCTCAGTCAATTGAGCAGTTGACCTAAAAATCAGTTGTATTAGGGAAAAAGTCAACTATGGCCAATTTACAGTCAAACTTCATAATTTTTTATCCACATAAATATTATAAACTCATATGTATCATTTGATCAAGTTTGTACCATAATTCCTCAAGAAATTTGATCAAATCATCAAAAGGGTAAAATGGTTAAAATTAGGGGTTTGACTGAGGAAAGGCAATTTCTGATTTTTGACCTAGCAAATGGTCAATTAGTTTTAAGCATGGTTTCAAGAGTTCAAATTCATCTTTTTAACCTAATTGCATGACCTAAAACATTTCTCAAGATCAATTGGATTGATATTGAATTCTCAGTCAACTAATCAAAAGTCAATTGTACACTGAAAAGTCAAACTTTGACTTTTTGGTCAAAATCCAATGTCAAAGATCATAATTCATCAAAAGATGTCAAAATATAAAACTTATTCATCAAGAAATAAAAAAGTCAAGATTTCACTTTGAAAACTCAAAGTTTTCTAACTTAGAAATTTTTCTAAGTGTTTAAAACTTCATGTTTTTTCATAACTTTGAGCCAATTTTTCACCATGATGCAAGATGATTCAAAAGAAACTTTCAACGTGAAAGTTGTAGATATCCATGATATCTACAACATTTATGTACACAACTTATTCTAAAAATGCTTGGATCTCAAGTTATTAATTCATAAATTCATGGTCTTGAAATTGAACACTTAGTGAAATTTTGCCCTAGTTTTGGTCAGGATTTTGACCTAACTTCATGGCACTTTTTCATATAGTTCCAAATGGAATTTTACAAAGTGATTCAAAGAGGGGTTGTATAGAAAATTACAAGCTTTCCGAAATATCCAAGAACTCCTTGAGATCATTTATGAGCAAGGAGATTCGAAGAGATGAAGTTAGGGTTTTCAAACTTGAATTACAAGCCATTTCATGATGAACAAGAATTCAAATCCATAGCCATGCTGCATAATATTCACTTTGCATGCCTCAAACTTGTTTGTAACTCCATAATTAAATGTTTACACAACATATGGAGCCATTGTCTAAGCATTTGAATCATTATCCAAGTTGCATTTCCATTTTTGGAAGAAAGTAACCATTCCATTCTTGTAAAGAATCTTTAATCACAAAGTCAATGCATAGAGCTTTTCACTTGTTCCTTCAGATCACAAGCAATGTAAAAGGCAAAAGCAACATGTCTAGAGCCTCCCATAAACTCAGGTCATGCTTTTACTATGCCTTGAAACCATGTTTTCACTTTTCTTCAAAATCATGTAACATAGCCATAACTCTATATCTTGTGCTTCTGACCTCCTCAAGTACTCTAACATTTTCCTTACTTATGCACAAGTATATTGCAACATAACACACGTTTAAAAACACTAAAAAACTCCTTGAAAACTCAGATTGCACAAAACCTCCATTTTTGTGTCATTTCTGACTTTGAACTTCAATCATCAAAACCACTCGTGCATTTCTTGGCCTTTTAGTTTCAAAAGCTTCCTCATATCAAATATAAATCATCCATGTCCCTGTTTGCAGACTGTAACATCATCTTCATCAACTTCCATAGCCAAAAATAGAGCATTGTAGTTGGACTTTTCCAGACCATTTCAGCCACTCTCAACTCAAGCCAGCCATTGCATTAGCTTCCTAGAGGTCCAAGGAAGCTAACCTGATCATCACCACTGCCTGAAACAAGCTCAAATCCTTTTCACGATTTCCAATTTTGAGGTATTTTTCTTGAACTTCTATGTTCATATTTAGACATTGTTAGGCTTGCATTTGTGAAGATAAAATATAGACATCATTGCCCTGAAACTATACGTGTCCTTAGATTTCATTTATTTTGATTGAGCTAGGAGAATTTTGTGTTTGAACTTTCTGAAATATTTAGGTCAAGATTTGGTACTTTTAGAAATTCTCATTCATATTTGATTTATAGCTTATGATATTTATATGGTTGGATTCGTGTGATAAAATGGAGTAATTTTCATGTTTGCATTTTTGCAATTGGTTGAGAAATGAGCAAGTTACCGATCCTTTGGCTGGAGGTTGAAGATGAAGTGTAATCAGGGCGCGTTTTGTGTTATATATTTATCCTTTCACACAAGTTAACGGATGTATCACCATCCCAGTGGTTAGCGCCTGTCACCCTTAGGTCCTGGGTTCAAGCCCCAGCGTGACCTTTTGCTATTTTTTCACTATTTTCTGATTTTTTTTTTGTGTTTCTTGGCAGCGCTTGGGCTTTCATATGGGCCTAATCTTTTTTTCTTCACAACACCTTTTGCATTACTGATCCACCCCCCTGACTTTTCTTTATATTTTATTTTTATTTTATTTTTCTTTATTATTATTATTGTTATTTTTTATATTATTATTATTATTACTATTATTATTTTCATAAATCATAAAAATTTTAAATTTATTTTTATTTATTAGTCATACTTGTATATATTTATTTTCTCTATAAAACAAAAAGATAAAAAACATTTTCTTAAAATAAATAAATTTCATTTCTTTTTCTTAAGTATATAATTTTTAGGCTTAGGTTAAATTAATATATTATTTTATTTTCTTAGTTAAAATTAATTTAGAATTTAGGTTATTTTAATTAATTAATCTTCATTTTATTAATTTAAAACTTTTTTCATAAAAAAACCTAAAAATCCTTTTCAAATTAATTTCTTTTCTTAATTAGTTTAAGTTAATTTTATTTAATTTTAATTAATCATTTACTTTAATTAGGTCAAGACAAAAACCCTTTTCATAAAAACAACAAATATCATTTCTTTTTCCATTCATATTCTTGTATTTTATTTTCAATTTTGTACAATATTCAATATGGTTGTAATAGATAATTAGGTTTAATTTTCTTATAATCCCCATTTGTAAATTTGTACACCCCATCCCCTAATGATGTAATAGCGTAGTAATTTTACTTTTCGTAATTTATCGCTTTATATAAATGCTAGTAATTAGGGTTTGTATGAGAAGATAAAATCAACAAATAGCAAACCATAATCAAGGACTAAACAAAGCATTAAAATCAATACACTTGCACACAAGCACCCCTAGGGTAAAATCCGCTTGGTTGCTTTATAAAAATGGCCATATTATGCATGTGAGGTATCTTAGCAAAATTAAGCAAAAATACAAGATCATAGTCCCTCAATGATGCAATCTATGTTGCCTTTTTAAAATGATTTTAGTCCCTAAAGAAAGATGCTAAGATACCTTGCAACATTGCTAATCATGGTTATACGATGACCCACGCCCGTCCTGTTTACATCCAAAGATAGGGTTACTTACCAAATCAACGGTAACATGACAATCTCAAAGGAAAGAGGAAATAAACATGGAAGACTTTTTGAGTAGGTAGATTGTTCCTAGTTGTTTGCTCAATTTCAAAACCAAAAACATCCTTGCTATTTTCAAAACAAACACCTACACTTTCAAAACATCTTTTCAAACTTGAAAACATTTTCAAAAGATCAACACTTTGTATACATTCTTACGAACGAGAATCATTACAATGTTTGCCTAAACGATGGCACCTTTTTCAAAATACTTTTAAAAAAACCACACAAAGCACATTTTCAAACAAAAGCAAGTGATCTAACAAGTAACTAAGAGCCCATGGAAAACCATGGATGAAAAGTGTGTTAATACCTTCCCTTTTCATAATCTACCCCCTGAACTTAAGAAACAATCTCAAAGGTCTTTCCTGTGCTTTTTCACCTTTCCTTTTGGATAAAAGAAAAGCCGATGGCGACTCTTACTAACCGCAACATTTGCGATAAAATGCCAAACACCCAAGTCAGTTCTCCCATCGTATCACAAATACAATGACTTCACACCCTCTCTCAACTTAGAATATCCTGTGTATGTAGCCGAAGAAGAAGAATATGATGAAATTCCAGAAGAGGTTTCATGGTTACTCGAGCGCGAGGAAAATGCCATTCAGCCGTATAAAGAGTCGTTGGAGACAATCAATTTGGGTTCAGAGGAATATCCCAAGGAAGTCAAGATTGAAGCATTGTTGCATCCCGACATAAAGAGCAAGTTGATTGAATTATTGAAAGAGTATGTGGACGTCTTTGCTTGTTCATGCCAAGATATGTCGGGTTTGGAAACGGATATTATGGAGTATCATTTGCCGCTAAAGCCAGAGTGTCCGCCAGTCAAACAGAAATAGTGAAGAACTCACCCAGATATGGCAGTAAAAATTAAAGAAGAAGTCTTAAAGCAGATTAATGTCAGTTTTCTTGTGACATCAGTGTACCATCAATGGATTGCCAATATTGACCCAGTTCCAAAGAAAAGCGGAAAAGTTTGCATGTGCGTTGATTATAGAGATTTAAATAAAGCTAGTCCAAAAGATGATTTTCCATTGCCACATATTGATATGTTAGTTGATAGTACAGCAAAATTCAAAGTATTCTCGTTCATGGATGAATTTTCCAGATATAATTAAATAAGAATGGCTCCTGAGGACATGGAAAAAACAACATTTATCACACCCTGGGGAACATTCTGTTACAGAGTGATGCCCTTCGGGTTGAAGAATGCTGGTGCAACGTACCAGAGAGCTATGACAACCCTATTCCATGATCAGATGCACAAGGAAATTGAGGTATATATTGATGATACAATTTCTAAATCCCAAACTAAAGAAGGGCGTATAGAAGATTCGTTGAAATTGTTCCAGCGTTTGAGGAAGTATCGTTTCCGCTTGAATCCAAACAAATGCATTTTCGGTGTCCGGTCAAGGAAATTGTTAGGTTTCATTGTCAACCAAAAAGGAATTAAAGTTGATCCAGATAAAGTCAAAGAAATTCAAGAAATGCCTGGCCAAGAACTGAGAAGCAAGTTAGAGGCTTCCTTGGACGTCTGAATTACATTTCCAAATTCATTTGCCATATGATTGCAACGTGTGAACTGAGCTTTAAGTTATTAAAGAAAGATCAGGGTTGCATGTGTACATATGATTTCCAAAGGGCGTTCGAAATTATTAAAGAGTATCTACTTTAACCTCCTATCTTGCTCCCTCCCGTTGAAGGAAGACCATTGATCATGTATCTAACAGTGTTAGATAATTCTATGGGCTATATTTTGGGACAACAAGATGAAACTAGAAAGAAGGAATACGCCATTTATTATCTTAGCAAGAAGTTTATTAACTTTAATTCGTGGTATTCTCTATTGGGAAAAAAACATGTTGTGCTCTAGCCTGGGCGGCAAAGTGGTTGTGGTAATATATGTTGAATCATACTACTTGGTTGATTTCCAAAATGAGTCCAATTAAGTATATATTTGAAAAGCCTGCTCTTACTGGGAGAATTGCCCGTTGGCAGATGTTGTTTTCTGAACATGATATTGAATACCGTACTCAGAAGGTTATAAGAAGCAGCGTGTTGGCGGATTATCTTGCTCACCAACTGGTTGATGACTATCAGTCTGTTAAATATGATTTATTTGATGAGGATGTTATGTTTCTGAAAGTGAAAGATTGTGATGAACCGTTGCCTGAGGAAGGTCCTAATCCTGAATCTCACTGGGGCATGGTATGTGATGGAGCTGTGAATGCTGATGGGAAAGGAATTGGTGCGGTGATTATCACTCCTCATGGATCACACATTCCTTTTACGGAAAGGCTGACATTTGATTGTACCAATAATATGGCAGAGTATGAGGCTTGTATCATGGGTCTCGAGGAGGCCATTGATCTCAAAATCAAAGTTCTATATGTATATGGTGATTCAGCTTTGGTAGTAAATCAGATTAAAGGAGAATGGGATACTCGTCACCCTGGCTTGATCCCTTACAAATACTATGCTAGAAGATTATTACTCTTATTTAATAAAGTTGAATTCCATCATATTCCTAGAGATGAGAATCAAATGGCGGATGCTTTGGCAACTTTGGCTTCTATGTATCAAGTGAATACTTGGAACAATGTGCCCCGTATCATAATGCGATGTTTGGATAGACCAGATCATGTGTTCACAACAAAGGAAATGTCATATGAAAAACCTTGGTATTATGATATCAATAATTTTCTCCAGACTCAAGAATACCCGACCGGTGCGTCAAATAAAGATAGAAAGACATTAAGAAGGTTGGCAGGTAGATTTTTCCTCAATGAAGATGTGTTATACAAAAGAAATTATGACATGGTCTTGCTCAGATGCGTGGATAGACACGAAGCAAACATGTTGATGCATGAAATCCATGAAGGTTCCTTTGGTACCCATGCCAATAGACATTCGATGGTAAAAAAGATGCTTAGGGCAGGTTATTATTGGCTGACAATGGAATCTGACTGTTATAAATTTGCAAAGAAGTGCTACAAATGCCAGATCTATGCTAAAAAATTTCATGTGCCTCTGACACTTCTCAATGTTATCTCTTTCCCATGGACTTTCTCTATGTGGGGGTAATGACATGATTGGAATGATTGAACCAAAGGCGTCGAATGGACGTCATTTCATTTTAGTGGAAATTAACTACTTCACTAAATGGGTGGAACCAGCTTCATATGCTAATGTTACTAAGCAGGTGGTAGTACGCTTTATCAAGAACAATCTCATATGTCGATATGGTATGCCAAGAAGGATTATCACCGACAACGGCTCAAATCTGAATAACAAGATGATGACGAAACTTTGTGAAGAATTCAAGATTGTCCACCATAATTCATCTCCCTACAGGCCAAAGATGAATGGGGTTGTTGAAGTTTCTAATAAGAACATCAATAAGATCATCTAGAAATGGTTGTTACTTATAAATATTTGCATGAGATGCTCCCTTTTGCTCTGCACGGTTATCGAACATATGTTCGCACTTCAACAGGGGCAACCATGTTCTCTCTTGTGTATGGCATGGAAGAAGTGCTCTCGTTGAGGTTGAGATTCCCTCTTTACGCGTGATAATGGAAACTAAGTTGTCAGAGGCTGAATGGATCCAGAACAGGTTTGACCAGCTGAATTTGATTGAAGAGAAAAGAATAACGGCTTTGTGTCATGGTCAGTTATACCAGAAGAGAAGGAAGAAAGCTTTTGATAAGAAGGTCAAGCCTCATGAATTCAGAAAAGGCGACCTCGTGCTCCGGAAGATCATGTCTTTTAACGTTGATTCTAGGGGCAAGTGTACTCCTAATTTTGAAGGCCCATATGTTATCAAGAAATCCTTCTCTGGCGGTGCATTGATTCTTGAAACTATGGATGGCGAGGAGTTCCCACGTCCCATGAATGCTGATGCAGTCAAGAAATACTTCACCTAAATAAATAAAAGAACAGCTCGCTAAGTCGAAAACCTGAAAGGGCGGCTTAGGCAAAAAAGGAGCGTCTCGATAGGCTGAAAACTCGAAAGGGTGGTCTAGGCAAAAATTAGAGACATAAACAGAATAATTTTTTCCTGGTAGGTTGAAAACTCGCAAGGGAAATCTAAGTATAAGGTAGGGATTTCCTGGTGTGATACGGTGGCAGAACCGACTGTTTAATACTGGTTTGTGTTTTTTGTTCACAAATGTCGCAGTAAACAAGAGTCGCCACCGACTTTTCTTTTACCCATCAAAGGAAAGGGTGAAAAGAACAGAAAAAGACCTTTTTGAGATTTTATGAGTAAGGGGTTAGATTATGGAAAAGGAAGGTGTTAGCACCCTTTCCATCCGTGGTTTTCCACAGACTCTTAGGTACTTGCTCATTTTTTAAAACTGTTTCTGTTTGTGTACTTTGAAAAGCTTGTTTGAAAATGCCTTAGTGCGGAGATTTTCTTTATGATAACTCTTGTATCAGTCCTCAACAGTGTGATAAAGCGTTTTTGAAAATGGTTTTAAAAGTATAGTGTGAAAATTTTGGTTTTGAGCAAGTATCTAACAGTTATATACCTACTCAAAAAAGGTGTTCTTTTCCTTCTTTCTTTTAGATAGTCTTGTCCTACTATTAGTGAGTAGGTAGCCCTATCGTTGGATGTTTGAGGGACAAGCGTGGGTCATCGTTATGGTCATAGAAGGCAACATGTAGGGATACCTTAGCGGTTCGAAGGGACTGTCATCATATATTCGTAGGCAACATCGAGGGACAAGATCATTTCTCGTAGGCAACTCGAGGGACATTGAGGGACGTCTATGATCTTTATGATGATTTTAACCGAGGGTCTTTGCTTAGGGTATCCCTACGTTCGAGGAACATGACCATTATTTTTCCGAGGCAACCAAGTGAGGTATATCCTAAGGGTGCAAGTGTGCAAAGTGTGCAAAGTGTGCTTGATTCAATTCATTTATCTTACAATTAGGGTTAGCTATTGATTTCTTTTATGTCTTTCCATACAATCATATTAATCTAAGCATTGCATAAAATATAGTAGTTGAAAATAAAGGCGGAAATATAAACCTAGGCTATTACAAAGCTTTGGGGAAGTTAGATAATAGTGAAGAGTGCGGAAAAGAAATCCTAAAACTATTATATCCCGAAAGCAATTACATGATAATGATGAAAAAATGCGGGGAAAATAAAGCTACGCTATTACAGTTGAACGCGCCTTATACACTTTATCTAGGAAAATAAAAATAAGATGAAAATAGAAAAGAAAATATTTTGGTGATTTTTTATGAAAAAAATGATTTATGATAATTAATTAAATAAACCTAAAAAACTTAATTAATTTTAATTAATAAAAAAATGTTAATTTTAAAAAAAAGTTAATTAAAATACCTAAAACCTAATTAATTTTAACTAATAATAAAAAAGGTTAATTTTGAAAAAAAAGTTAATTAAAAAAAACCTAAAACCTAATTAATTTTAATTTAAAAAAAGGTTTTTTAAAAAAAAAAGTTATCTTTAATGATTAACAAAAAAGGATTAAGTTTGACAAAAAAATAGATAGAGGAAGAATCATCAATGGAAAATAGGGTTAGAAAATACAAATAATGTAAATGTCAGGGGTGGGTGTTGAACCAAAAATTAATTTAAAACCTAAAATTAAATTTTTTAAAAACCTAAAATTAATTATTCGAGTTTATTATGAAAAACCAAAGGTTTGTAAAAAATATTAGATTTTATGAAAAATGTTTTAAACAGAAAGAATGAAAATAGGTAAAAGGATAAATAGAATGGAAGAAAACCAAAACCAATATGGGTGGGTGTTGAACCCACGCCCTTTAGCCTCCTCAGGATGCCTGCCTTGCCATGAGCCATGCATTGGTTGTTGTTCTGTTTTGACCTCAGCATTTTGTAATAAACTCTTACTGGAGAAGTAGTGAGATGAGGGTTTGTAACAAGGATTTCAAGATTTTTAGGGTTCTTAAAAAAATTTGATATTTTGACAGGGTTGTGGCAAAGGTTTTTTTTTCGTCGTCTGTGTGAAAAGAAGGAGATTATATAATGGAAATTAGAGCAAGGATATGGGCTTTAAATGTGCAATTGGGCCTCCAACAACCACAAGCAATAGTGCAGATTTTTATTCGTTCCAGACTAAATTGCAGAGACTTAAATGCAATTTTTGAAGTTTAAATGTGAAAACAAAATATAGCCTACATAGAGAACAAACTTCTGTCCAAAAATAGGCTCAATCAGATAAACGGTGAATTAGTTATGAATTTTTGAAGTTTCGCCTCAGACAAACTTATTTTGGGCTCCAGTGTCAACTCTGACACGTTCTTCAATAAAAAACTGGTATTGATAGGAGCAGAACCCGGTCTCGACTTTAGAATCAAAGTTGTAGATCTCTGAGTAAGTGACCTTGTGTAAAACGATGGGTCCGATCCGATAAAAATTGACTGAGTCATGAATTTTAGAAGTTTCAACCCAGATGAAATAATATTCAGCATTCAGGATTTTCGTCGCGGCACGCGCTCTCTGGGCAAACAACGAAGGCCTTTTGGATACCGTTCGAACTCTATACCTCCTATGACAACATAGGCAACTCAATTTGTGAAATTTTGGCGCCAGAACCAGCTCAATACGATGAAAATCGACCAAGTTATGATTTTCTGAACATGACGCAAATAAACTTCTGTCACAAGTTTTCTGTACGAAAATACTTGATAAATCCGCATTTTTGAAGACCTTCTGATTGAAATTGACTTCCAGCCGTGAGATATGAAAACGTAGATGACGTCAAGACGGAAGTTTTTCCACTGGAATAGGTTCAAAAAGAGTCACGATCTTCAAGTTATGAATTTTTTAGTGCGTAAAAACTGCACTTTCAGCACACTTTTTACCATATTTCTTCGAGAAAAAATTGCACATTTAGAGACCTTCTTTAAAGAATTGTCTCTCGATACGAACCTGAATTTGAGAATATGTTATCAAGGATATCTTGGCAAAATAACACCTGAAGATGACGTGCCGAGTTGGACTTGTGAATCTTTGAACCCCGAATTATTGCGAAACAGCGAACCGATCTTCAGCACGTAAAATACTCTGAGAACATCCATTGGCGAAATAAACGTCACTTGTAACCTGACAAAGCTTGACAAATATACCTTGATTACATAACCATAAAACCAATGATATGAATGTATGTGATAATTAAATGTAATCCAAAAAGGTCAAAATAAAGAGGGTAAATTTTGGGGTACAACAGCTGCCCCTGTTCAATCTTCTTAAACCTGAGGATGTAGATTAGTTGGTCTGCCTTTCGTGATCTGAAGGTGGAAGATGATTAAACACTAGAGTACCCAGAAATTGGCACTCGTCTGAAATGATACTTGACTGTGTAGATAACATCGGGAATGGGCTTACATATGCCATCTGGAAAAGATAATGGAAGATCGTCGGAGATGGGCTTAAAGATTCCATCTGGAGCACTGTTGATTTCATGAGATATTCATTTGTGAGGGTTCTTATTCCTGTTGTTGAGGAGGACTCTGTTGAGGAATGTTTGTCTCCATTTTAGGGGATAGAGTTTAGGAGCTCCAGTCGTCCATTACTCTACTGGGGATCCATCTCTTGATTGAAGAGACGGAAGTGAATAGCTATTTGGTCGGGATCCAAGCTTCACGGTGACTTGCTGAGGATGATAAGCCTGACTGCTATCTGGTCATATTCCAGGCTTCACAGCGACTTACTGAGGAAATGAGATTAAATTGTCATCTGGTTGTACTCCTAGTGTCCATTTAACTGAACCAGAGAAAGGTCTTTAATTGACTTTGACTGGATTGGAAATCCGAAGAATCTTAGGATTGATTCAACTGAACCAGACAAAAGTCTTGGAACATCTTCAACTGAATAGGAATCTGAGAGATCTCAGTGTCGATCTAACTGAACCAGAGAAGGTCTTGGATTAACTTTGACTGGAATGGAAATCAGAAGAATCTTACTATCGATTCAACTGAACCAGACAAAAGTCTTGGATTATCTTCAACCAGAATAGAAATCAGAGAGATCTTAGTGTCGATCTAATTGAACCAGAGAAGGTCTTTTGATAACATCTTTTAGAGGAAAATGTTGAAATAGTCTTTTATCAGATGTAGCTTTTAAGAAGATTATCAAGTCGCGTAAGTAGTTAACAACGTTTATTGACTTGATCTTTCCTTGAAAAAGGTAAAGAGTTAGTTGTAGGCAATGTCATTATGTATGAAATGCATTGTGTGATAATGTTCTCAAAATAAATGAGATTATGTTGTATGTGATGTGTATGTGCATGTCATGATGTATAAATATGGGATGCTATTGCGATATTTGCTAGTCTGGGAAAATAAATTCCTAACTGCTACTGAAGAGTATTGGCAAGACGAATCCTTTGTTTCCGCTGAGGATGATGAATGAAGATGATTCGCTGGGGATTTCCTCTTCCTGTTTGAGAATATTCTATCGGGGATTCTTAACTCCTGTTTGAGAATAACTCTGTGCAGAGAGATAATGTTTGGTTGAAAAGATTTTACCGATGTGGAGAAATAAACTTTGTTGGGGAATAAGCTTCCGCATTTAGAGAAATAAACTCTTCCTGGGAGAAGGTTTTATAAATTGTTTAAGATTATAAAGCTCGGTTGGGGAACACAGATTTCATCTCTCTGAAGGAACTTTGTTGGAGAAAGTAATTCCTGCTTGGGGAAGAAGAGACTAAAGCTTTGGTTGTTTCTACTTTGTGGGGAACATAGACGTCACTAGGACGTATGTCGAGGATACGAAAATGACTTTGCATATGTATGTTTCTGCCCCTGTACCTGCTGGAGAAAGTACCTATGAAGATTTTGTGGATGGATCTATGTCGTGATTGTACTTGAACATGTATTGAATGAGTGTCAGAATGACATCCGTCTTTGGATTGTATCTGAACTATACTTGAAACATGTGTTGAATGAGTGTCAGAATGACATCCGTCTTTGGATCGTATCTGAACTGTATTTGAAACATGTGTTGAATGAGTGACAGAATGACATCCGTCTCTAGATCGTATCTGAACTGTATTTGAAACATGTGTTGAATGAGTGTCAGAATGACATCCATCTCTGGATCGTATCTGAACTGTATTTGAAACATGTGTTGAATGAGTGTCAGTATGACATCCGTATCTGGATCGTATCTGAACTGTATTTGAAACATGTGTTGAATGAGTGTCAGAATGACATCTGTCTCTGGATTGTATCTGAATTATATCTAGAAGAGGACTCGGTTTATTTAGAATGTTTCCATTGGGAATTCCTGTTTAATTGTTTTTTAAGAAGAAATCCGTTGGAGAACATTGATTTTTCTTGATTGTACGTGATTCGTTGTTGGAACTCACGTTTAATGCCCCAAGTGATTCAGATGGAGATCTGACCCTGGCTATTTGGCATTTTTGAGAAATTCCTTGAATCTTGACTTGACTGTCCCAAATGATGGACAATGATCATGTCGTGCCCCTTGGTTGGAAGTGTTTTTCCACTTGAGGTGAACCTTTTCATTGAGAAATTTTTTATTCACTAGATATTTGTCATGTGAATTTCTCTGTTGTTGAACAGATAACTATATGCAAACAATGATATTCAAATAATGTAAAGTTTATGCTTGTCTTGAAGTTTTTGAAAGTTCATTTTTTCAGTAAAACAAATTTTACAAGAGGGTGATATCAACTCAAGATTTATAGCAAGTCCTAAAGGAGTTAAGATACCTTTTGTAATAGTATGTTTTCGAACTAACCCATGCTTCAGCTAGGACTTTTAAGGGTTGTAACGTGGTCTGGTTCACGGTCTAAGAAACAAAGGATAAAGGCTTAAAATTTATTTGTACCCATCCATTCTTTGTGATGTTCTTCAGTCTTATGCTCAGTTAATTGTGCATTTTGAATCCCAGTTGAGTTTTGGAATGTCCTTGATATTCCGGTGATGGTTCAGTGATTGAACGTTTGTTTGAGAAGTGTGGTACGGTGGGAGAACTGACTTGAAGTTTTGCGTTTGTTTTCGCAAATGTTTCGGTTGAGCAAGAGTCGCCATCGACTTTTTATTTTATCCTAAGGAAAGGTTAAAAAGCACAGCAAAAACCTTTGAGATGTTTTCTTGGGTTCGGGGAGTAGATTATAGAAAGGGAAGGTATTAGCACCCTTTCTATCCATGGTTATCCATGGGCTCTTAGTTACTTGCTTATATCACTTGCCTTTTGTTTTCAATTGTTTTAAATGGTGCTTGTGTATGTGGGTTTGAAAATGTTTTGAAAAGAAGCCAATGTGGTGGCAACCTTTGTAATGATCCATGTGGGGATGTATACAAAGGTGTTCGTCTTTTGAAAAAGGTTTTCATTTGTTTTTGAAAGTTGTTTTGAAAGTGTAGTGATGTGTGGTTTTTGAAAATAGGCAAGTGTTTTGTTTTTGCAAGTTTGATTCAAGTAACTAAGAGGTTGTTTACTCCTAAATTTCTCAAAGTTTATTGCTATGTTTTAACCTTTTTAATGAGTTTGTTCCACCATTGTATTTGGTGGACAATCTCATGTTAGGATGTGAAAGGGACAGGCGCGGGTCATCGTTTAGACCATAATTGCAACGGTGCCAAGTGTCTTTGGGCATTTTCTTTGAGGGACTTGATCATTTGCTTTGGAAGTATTTTGAAAATGTTATCGAGGGACTATGATCATTTGGTTTGTTTGTTTTGCCCAAAGAGACCTGACATGCAATATGGCCCATTTTTGAAAGGCAACAAGTGGAATACCCTAGGGGGTGCGAGTGTGGTTTGTGTGTCCATTTTCATGCTTGTTTGTCTTGAGATTAGGTCATAACTATTTTGTCGTTTTTTCACATACAAACCCTAATTCTAACATGGCATAATTAGAAAGCAATAAAGCGCGAAAATAAATTTACTAAGCTATTACAAAACCAAATATGGGAAGGGGGGGTACAAATGTTCAAATGGGGATTTTGACAAGTAATGTAAACCTAAAACTATTACATCAATATTGAAATATTTTACAAGATGATTAATTGCATAAATTAAATAATATAAGAATAAATATGCAAGATGCAAAAATGGTTTTTGTATGTATGAAAAAGGAATTATTTATGTAAAATAAAAAAGAAAATAAAAAGGTATTATTTTTGGAGTTTTTTCACATTTAGGGCAAAACCCTAATTCTATTAAATAAAATGTATTATTATTTAGTTTAATACAAGTATTTATTTATTATGTACAAAAATAAAAATAAAATGAAGTATATTATAAAAGAGTATTTTTTATATCAACTATTAATAAAATGAAAAATACAAATATTTTTATATTCTAACCTAAATATATTAATAAATATATATATATATATATATATATATATATATATATATATATATATATATATATATATATATATATATATATATATATATATATATATATATATATATATATATATATATATATATATATATATATATATATATATATATATATATATATATATATATATATATATATATATATATATATATATATATATATATATATATATATATATATATATATATATATATATATATATATATATATATATATATATATATATATATATATATATATATATATATATATATATATATATATATATATATATATATATATATATATATATATATATATATATATATATATAGGTATTAAGTTCTAAATATATATATCTCATGAGAAAGTCTTTCTTATGTGAGAGTGAGAGGGTTTCTTTTTAGCCTTTAGATTACATTGGATGGTTGAGATTCATTGATGAAGTTATTTTTTTTCTTCTAAATCTTACTTCTCTCTCCTCATTTATTACGTTAACTTTTTTTTACTCTTTCTTCTCTCTCCTAATCTTAGTCATAAATTTTGATCCAATGGCTTATAATTACTCCTCTCACTCTCATATAAGGGACCCCTTTCTCACTTGATATGTCCCCTAGGTATTAAGTTCTAAATATGTATTATATATAAGAATAATAATATTTATTATTTAATAAAAAAAAGTATTTTTCCTATAAAATATTTTCAGAAAGTAAAACAAAAATAAAAATGTATAGAAATGTATTGGCACTATTTGTTTTAGTATTTTAAATAAAATATGTATATTTATCTATTTATGTATAACTAAAGAAAAATTAAATAAAAGCCTAATAAAATCAAAAATGGTGAGAAAAAATATTTTTATATTTTTAATGTCATGATAAAAAAATAAACAAAGTCAATCAAAAAAGAAAAAGTCAAAAAGTCAAAGAAATAAGCAAATGGGCCTTGGAGGTGTAAAAGCAATTAGCATGGTGTGAATAAGAAAAATACACAGGCCCAGCCCAAAAGACCACTGTCTTCAACCTCCAGCCTTCTGTTTGAACAAAACGCGCGCCACTTTCCTCCATTGCTAAGTCCTGATTCTTGGTTTTTTAACAAAAACTCATAACATAAAAAACGTTCAGCATGAAGAGACGATTCTAACCATATGCATAACTGGATCTAACTCTCTAAGATGAGGGAGAATTTCTCCTCCCCCAAATCCTAACCTAGTTTTTCTGCCATTTTCAAACTCCAAATTCTCACAACTCAAGCAAAAGAAATGAAAAGTAAAAACATGTACATGTTCAGTGGCATGAGTAGAACCTTGTTTCTTCACAAACTTAAAGCTAATGATGCCTAATAAGAGAGATACGAATTCAAAAACTTACCTGTTCAGTTGAAGTTCTATCTGGAGATGTAGGAACTTTCAGTGCAAGGTGATGATTGGAGAAGCTTCCTTGAGGTCCAGGGATGCTATTTCAATGTTTACTTTGTCTTGAAAGCTTCTGAATCAAGCTAGAGAACTTCACCTGCAAGTCAGAAATGTGAAAATGGTGGAAGTGGTTAGAGTGATTACAGGTCGTGCTTTTGCTTTTGGTTAGCTTGCATAGGTGCTAGGGAATGTGTGTGAACTGGTTTTGACAAAAGAGCTTGAGGGAAATGGAGGATAGCACTCAAACTGCAGGCGTTACCCTGTTTGTGCAGTTTGAGGGTGATTATGGCAATGGGAGTGTTTTTGAGGTGCAAGGGTCGTGTATTAGCTTGGTTATGTTGTGAGTAATGTGTTTGATAACTTTGTTCTTGTGTTTGGTAGCTGATATGAGAGTTGGTATGAGTTATGCCATATTTCTTGAACTTGAAGCAAACAAAAGCCACTTGATCCTTCTAGCCTGTACAGGCCCTCACACTATGCTGCATCTTTTTGTCTTGATCAGAGTGTTATGTCCATGAATCTTGTGTCCAAAGATATGCATTGTACCATTTGATTTGTAAATTTGACATAAAGTTCTTCTTTTCAAAAATGGATAAACCACTTTTTCCAATTAAGGCTTAATTCCTTGTGTAATGACTATATGAACAAAACAAAGCTAAAACACAATGGATTGGCATTTAATTATTGAGTGTAACTTGGTTTAAGGACCTGTAATCAAGGGCATGCTGGTTTTGAGAAGTTTGCATAACTTATGAACATGAAAAATGACCAATTCAAAAGTGAGTTTTTGCTATATTGTGAAATTCGATTCTCCCTAACCATGAGGTTGTTTGAGAAGTTCTTGGACATTTTGGAAAGCTTGGAATGTGTACTACAATCCATCTTTGAAATGCAAATTGAAATTCCAAGTGGAAGTGTATGGAAAATGGTCTTGAAGTGGGGTAGAAAAACTTGTCAAAATAGGTCAAAAATTCACTAAGTTAAGAATGGTTTAGTGCCCTTATTCAAAAATTTGTAACTTGAGATACAAGCTTCAAATGAGAAAACTTTGTGAATCAAAGTTGTAGATTATGCAACAAGCTACAACTTTCATGTTTTCACTTTTGTTTGAATCCAAATGAATCATGGTGAAAAAGTAGGGCAAAGTTGGGAAAAAATTAGGGTTTTCCATAAATTAGAAAAATTCTAAGTTATGAAAAATTCCATTTCAAACCCTAATTTGCATTTTGTGATTTCTTGGTGAACAAGTTTCATGATTTGGCATGTTTTGATGAAAAATGAATCTTGACTCTTGATTTTGACCAAAAAGTCAAAGTTTGACTTTTCAGTGTACAGTCAAAATTGATCAATTGACTGGGAAATTCAACTGTCAATCTTGTGTACTTGGGATCTTTTGAGTTTGTTGAGCATGTCAAGACAATTCCATGGGGTCCTTGAGTCCATATGTGAGCTTGGTTTGCCATTGGCTAGGTCAAACAGTCAAAAATTGCCTTTGTGCAGTCAAAACCCTAAAAATGACCATTTTGCCCTTTTGGTGATCTGATCAAATTTCTTGTGGAATTGTGATCCAAACTTGATCAAATGGTCCATATGAGCTCATAATGTTGATGTGGGTCAATTTTCATGAGATTTGACTGTCAATTGGCCACAGTTGACTTTTTCCCCAATATAGCTGATTTCTAGGTCATCTGTCCAATTGACTGGGCAAAACTTGGAATCAAGACTTGAAACTTGGTATGGGTATACTTGGGAGTCCAATATGAAGCATGAAAGTCATCTTAGGCATTTTAGGTCAAAACATCTTTGTTCAAATACAAACCCTAATTTGAGTCCACAGTGCAAGGAGAAGTCTTGAGCAGAGGAAACCCTAACTGGATCTTGATCTTCAAGGTTTTTGTGATGAGAAAATGTTGAGGAAATGGGAGGGCAAATTTTGGGGTACAACAGTTGCCCCTGTTCAATCTTCTTGGACCTGAAGAGTTAGATTGGCAAGTTTGCCTTTCGTGACTCGAGGGTAAAAGGAGATTGGACACTAGAGTGCCCGGAAATTTGCACTCGCATGTTGAAGTATCAGCAAATGTGATGTCGGGAATGGGCTTATAGATGCCATCTGGAGATGTGACAGAACCTTGTCGGGAATGGGCTTATAGATGCCATTTGGAAGTGTTGATCGCACAAGAGATTCCTTAGCGAGAACTTGTGTATTTGAGAAAGACAAATGTTTTCCTGGCTTGTTACAGGTGTTTGATCTTCAATCTACTCATGCAGATATGCCCTGGCTAGATACAGGTGTCGAATCTACAATTGGTTGTTCACAGATGTGCCCTGGCTGGTTACAGGAATCGAATCCGGAAATAGTCGTTAACAGATATGCCCTGGCTGGATATAGGAATCGAGTCTGGAAATATGGTCAACAGATATGCCCTGGCTAGATACAGGAATTTGAATCTGGAAATGTTGTAGTTGATAGATGTGCCCTGGCTAGATACAGGAATCGAATCTTCGAACTCTTCAGACGTACCCTGGCTAGATACAGGAATCAAGTCTGGAAATGTGGTCAACAGATATGCCCTGGCTAGATACAGGAATCGAATCTGGAAATGTTGTAGTTGATAGATGTGCCCTGGCTAGATACAGGAATCGAATCTTCGAACTCTTCAGACGTGCCCTGGCTAGATAGAGGAATCGAGTCTGGAAACTGATCACTCTCAGATATGCCCTGGCTAGATACAGGTATCGAATCCGGAATTTGTGACAGTTGAAGGTAGTTGTCTTTGGGATTGTCTTTTTCCCTGAAAAGGCAAAAACATAAGTTGTATGCAATATCATGATGTATGATATGCATGATGTCATGATGTTCAACATGAGATAGTGTTGTATGCACTTTATCATGTGTGTAAGCGAGATGTATGAAAATGTGAAATGTTTATAAATGTATTTTCGTCTTAGGAAAATAAATCCTTGACGACCGGCCAGGGAATTGCTCTGTGGAAGAGATATCTTGCCGAAGTTTTGCTGAGAGGCCTGCTGAGGACTTCAGTGATGGACTCCGCTGGGGATAATGATGATAAACTCCGTTGGGGATAACTGAGGATAGACTCTTGCCGGGGAATGAAAGAACTTCGCCGAGGGCGATCTTCTGTGGCAATTAGCTGAGGATAACCCAGTTACAAGCCCTTGTGAGGAAATAACTATGAATAAAGCTCGGGAGAGACGTCTGTACCATGCAGGGAACAAGCTTCCAGAATCTACTGGGGATAAGCTTTAAGACCTGCCGGGGAATATTGTGCCTTTTCAGGATTGACGGGGAGTCAACTCTGCTTGGGGAAAGTACTGCTGAATCTTGTTTTACTCAGCGGGGAATTGAGATGATTTGGTCACATTCTTCAGTCGAATCTACCTTGGTACCTTGGCGGACAAAGCAACCAGACTACATTAGACAACTTCACATTGCCCCTGTTTCTGATGTCACCTATAATTAATCTTTTGTTTCATATGCAAATATTTATGAATCAGCAATTTAATGTCAAATGCATATATCAAAAATGAACATTGGACGTTCTTCGCAAGACAAAATAGAAAAAGGAAAAACAAATGGCAATTTGTATAGATAAGTGAATTTGTATTGATTTGAACTTTGCCTGTGAATAGGCGTTTTTGTACAAGAGGCTGACATCCTAGTAAGAGGACGCCGCCAAATAACATAGAATTTACAATTTTGAAAAGGAAACAAAACAGCTATGTGAACAATCCTACTGGGTTCCAACTCTGCTATCGCCTCTATGTCTTCAAGCCTCTCATCACTTTGCTTGCTTGATTGAAGATGAAGCTGATTGATCGATGCCGAGATCTGAGCCAGATAGTTGACGCTGAATTCCGGATGTGAAGTAATCCAATGAGACATAGTGTTACGCTTTATCCCTAACTTTTGCCTGGACCGCCCTTTCAAGTTTTCAGTCCACCGGGATACCCATTTTTGCCCAAGCCGCCTTTTCAGGTTTTCGACTTGCCGGGTGTACAGATTTTTTCATTTCATCCCTTATTTTTGCCCGAACCCTTTTGGTTCGCCGGGAAGCCCTTATTTTTGCCTAGGTATGTCAACCTAGCGGGTCTTTTATTTATGCGTAGTATCTTTTCACTATGTCTGCATTGGCGGGGTGAGGAAGGTCGTCACCATCCATGGTGGTTAGGATCATGGCTCCTCCTGAGAACACATGCTTAACCACAAACGGCCTTTCGTATGTAGGGGTCCATTTGCCCCGGGGATCACTTTGAGGAATGATGATGCGTTTGATTACCAGGTCCCCAACTTGATACTCTTGTGGTTTGACTTTCTTGTTAAATGCCCTGATCATCCGTTTTTGATATGTTTGACCATGACAGATAGCAGTGAGCCTCTTTTCGTCAATCAGATTTAATTGATCAAGTCGAGTCTGGATCCAGTCATCTTCACTCAAGCCTGCATCCTTCATTATTCGGAGAGAGGGTATCTGGACTTCAATTGGCAAGACTGCCTCCATGCCATAGACCAAAGAGAAAGGAGTTGCCCCGGTTGACGTCCTTGCTGAGGTACGGTACCCATGAAGAGCAAACGGTAACATCTCGTGCCAATCTTTATAGGGCACTGTCATCTTCTGCACAATTTTCTTGATATTTTTATTAGCTGCCTCTACAGCCCCATTCATCTTCGGCCGGTAGGGGGAAGAATTGTGGTGCTGTATCTTGAATTGTTCACAGAGTTCAGTGATCATCGTGTTATTGAGATTGGTACCATTGTCCGTAATGATTCTTTCCGGGACGCCGTACCGACAGATCAGATTATGTCGGATGAAACGTGCCACGACGCTCTTGGTTACTGTGGCGTAGGAAGCTGCCTCAACCCACTTCATGAAGTAATCGATCGCCACCAAGATGAAACGATGTCCATTGGATGCTGTCGGTCGGATCTCACCGATCATATCGATGCCCCACATTGCAAAAGGCCAAGGTGCCGTCAGGACGTTCAAAGGAACCGGAGGGATATGCACCTTGTCAGCATAGATTTGGCATTTATGACAAGTTCGAGAGTGTTGGTAACAATCGGCTTCCATTGTGGACCAGAAATATCCTGCCCAAAGGATTTTCTTAGCCATGGTGTGTCCACTGGAATGTGTTCCGAATGTACCTTCATGCAGTTCTATCATGATCTTCTCTGCTTCAGTCCTATCCACACAACGTAGTAGAGTTGAATCATGATTCCGTTTGTAAAGAATGCCGTTGCTGAGGAAGAATTTCGCCGCAAACCTTCTCATGAACTTCTTGTCATTGACAGATGCACCTTCAGGGTATTCCTGAGCTTCCAAGTACCTCTTCACCTCATGATACCAAGGTTTTTCAATCACCTTATCGGCCTCGAGATCGCAGCAGTATGCCGGTTCATCCAACTTCCAGATAATGATACGGGGAGCCTCATTGTCCCATTTAACTTTGAACATTGAAGACATCGTAGCTAGTGCGTCCGCTAGCTGATTCTCCTCTCTTGGGAAGTGCTCAAAAGTTATTTCCTCAAAGTGGGGAAGCAAGGTTGACACATACTCCTTGTAAGGAATAAGATTTGGGTGTTTCGTATCCCACTCGCCTTTGATCTGATTGATCACGAGAGCAGAATCTCCGAAGACACTCAGAAATTTGATCCTTAAGTCGATTGCAGCTTGCAGACCCATGATACATGCCTCATATTCTTCCATGTTGTTGGTGCAGCTGAAACATAATCGGGCGGTGAGCGGAGTATGAGTTCCTTTGGGAGATATGATTACAGCGCCTACGCCGTTACCCAAAGCATTGGAGGCTCCATCAAAATGCATAGACCATCGGGATCCTTCCTCAGGTCCTTCATCCGGTCCAGGTACTTCACAGTAAGTTACCACCATGATGTCTTCGTCCGGAAAATCAAAGTTCAATGATTGGTAATCGTCCACAGGTTGGTGTGCCAAATGATCTGCCAGTACACTTCCTTTAATTGCTTTCTGAGTTGTATACTGGATGTCATATTCTGTCAAGATCATTTGCCATCTCGTTATTCTCCCAGACAGAGCAGGCTTTTCAAATATGTACTTAATGGGATCCATCTTTGAAATCAACAAGGTAGTGTGAGTCAGCATATACTGTCTCAGCCGGCGAGCAGCCCATACAAGAGCGCAGCAAGTTTTCTCAAGCAGTGAGTAACGAGACTCACAGTCGGTAAACTTTTTGCTCAAGTAATAAATAGCGTGCTCTTTTCGGCCAGACTCGTCATGCTGCCCCAGCACACACCCCATTGAATTATCAAGTACTGTTAAGTATAATATTAGAGGTCTTCCTTCCACCGGTGGCATAAGAATGGGTGGCTCTTGGAGATATTCATTTATCTTTTCAAAGGCGGCCTGACATTCATCGTACCAGCGTACTACTTGATCTTTCTTCAGTAATTTGAAGATTGGCTCACAAGTAGCAGTCAGATGTGAGATGAATCGGGCAATGTAATTCAGTCGTCCCAGGAAGCCTCTGACTTCTTTCTCTGTCTTTGGAGTCGGCATCTCTTGTATGGCTTTTACCTTGGCAGGGTCCACCTGAATACCTTTGTCACTTACAATGAAACCTAGCAATTTTCCGGATCTTACCCCAAAGGTGCATTTATTGGGATTCAACCTCAGCTTGTATAACTTGAGTCGGTCAAACAACTTCCTCAGATGGTCAAGGTGCTCCTCCTCAGTTTGAGACCTTGCAATCATGTCATCAACGTATACCTCAATCTCATGATGGATCATATCATGAAATAAAGCAACCATGGCACGATGATAGGTTGCCCCAGCATTTTTCAATCCGAACGGCATGACCTTGTAACAGAAGGTGCCCCACTGAGTCACAAAGGTAGTCTTCTCCATATCTTCCGGAGCCATCTTGATCTGATTATACCCTGAAAAACCATCCATGAAGGAGAAAACCTTGTGTTGAGCAGTATTGTCAACAAGAACGTCGATGTGAGGTAAGGGGAAGTCATCCTTGGGGCTTGCCCTGTTCAAATCTCTGTAGTCGACACACATTCTGACTTTACCGTCCTTCTTTGGCACTGGCACCACGTTGGCAACCCATTGAGGATAAGAAGTTACTGCTAGAAACCCGACATCGAATTGCTTCATAACCTCAGCCTTGATCTTTTCAGACATCTCTGGGCGCATACGGCGGACCTTTTGCTTTACCGGAGGGCAGTCTTCCTTGGTTGGCAGGTGATGAACTACAATGTCGGCATCCAAACCAGGCATGTCTTCATAGGACCAAGCAAATATCTCCATGTAATCCTGTAGCATCTGGATCAATCGTTGCTTCACGCTGAGCTCTAGATTAGCCCCAATCTTGACCTCTTTCCTATCTGTCTCAGTACCCAGGTTAATCGTCTCTACCGGCTCTTCATGTGGTTGAATAGCCCTCTCTTCCTGGAGTAGCAGTCTTGCGAGTTCACCAGGCACTTCGCAATCATCTTCACCTTCGTCTTCGGCCAAGTTGATCGGATTCTCGAAGTCATAACTGGCGGTAGCAGAGTTGTTACCAGTGAGGTCCAGAGTGGATTGAAACCTGTATAAGTGAGTGTGTGTAAATATAGCTGTTTTGCAATATATATAACACAGAAAGAAAGAGAGCACAAGATTTGAAATGCAACAAACGTCCAATGTTTTGATTGATGATATATGGAAATGTCATACAAAAAGCCCTCACAAATGGAGCTACGATGCCCCGGGTAGGACACCGAGCCAACAAAGTTTTAACATATTGTTTGTTACAAATTGGAAATCAAAAGAAATTAATTACTGCGTGACAAATGTGATAGGTGTAAAATCCTTTGCCGTCCAGTTGCTCGGTCCGTTGCCGGCAGTCGGGTAGATCCAACTGTCAAACTCTGCTTCTTCTACATCCTCCTCAATAGCATTCACCCCTGGGTTGGAGATAAACACCGGAGCCTTTCTGATCTTTTCCTTGCGCACAGCCCTCTGAGCCTCTGCAGTAAAGCCCAGCCCAAACTTGTCGTTCTTTTGAGTGAAGTCAGGAAGCTGACCCCAGTTTGCACAATTGCCTTTCTCGATTACAGCCCGGGCATCTTTCAAAGATGCCATCTTCAACGGAAAATCTTCTTCAACCACTGCCTCAGCTGATGCCAATACTGGAGGTACCTCCTCAAAATGCTGAAAGGGGGTTTCAATAAACTCCCCGTCCATCTCGATATACCGGAATGAATTCAAGTGGCTCACCATGTATTCCTCCTCACCCTGCACAGTAACAATTTTCCCTTTGACAGGGTATTTAAGTTTTTGGTGTAGAGTGGATGTTACTGCCCCAGCTTTGTGAATCCAGGGTCGCCCCAACAAGCAAGAGTAAGATGGACGAATATCCATTACATAGAATGTTGAGTTGAAAACTTGGGAACCCACACGAATGGGGATGTCTACTTCACCGTGCACCATCCTCTTAGAACCGTCGAAGGCTCTAACAATGATGTTACTAGGTTTCAACTCCAGGCCTTCACAATCCAAGCGATCCAATGCTTTCTTGGGCAAAACATTCAGGGACGAGCCGGTATCCACTAACACGTGTGCAAGAGTAGCGCCCCTGCATTCTATGGAAACATGCAGGGCATCATTGTGATTTTTCCCTTTGGCGGTAAGGTCAGCATCTGAGAACCCCAAACCATTGTCAGCCGTCAAATTAGCCACACAGTCGGTGAATTGATCCGCGGAGGTCTCTTGTGGCACATGGGCAGTTTTCAGAAATGAAATCAGGGCTTTTGCATGGGCCTCTGAGCATAGCAGCAATGATAACATAGAGATTTTGGAGGGAGTATGCCCCAACTGTTCAACGACGTTAAAGTCACTCTTTTTGATAATCTTAAGAATTTCCTCCATTTCTTGTTGGGAGGCTTCCACAGCAGTCTTCTTTTTTGGCGCCTCCGTCCTGGTAGGCGAATCAGTAGCAACTTCTTTGCCCCGAGTATCAGAGGACTCGGCGGCAGTAGTAGACACAGGAACTTGAATTGGAACATGCACACTTGCGGGTGTGATGGTGAGAGGTTTTCGGATAACTAGCGGTGCAATGTCAGGCGAGAAGAGCCTGCCACTGCGAGTAATCTTTGCGGGACCAGTGATATTATTGATATTGGTATTGGTGTTGAACTCCTGCTTCACCCCAAGCACATACACGTCGGCTCCATAATGCCATGGGACCGCTTTATCAGACTCATACGGGAGAGGCCCCGGGACAGTAATAGTGATGGGTGCAACAGACATGATCTGGACTGGTTTCTTCACGGGAGCTTTGGCAGGATTGTAAATTGTGACAACAGATATTTCTTCAACGGAAACAAACGAAACAGCAGTTTTCTTGAACAGAATTTCCTTGCTATCCATCAGGCTTTGGATGCCTGATTTCAGATGCGGACAACCGGTAGGGATAACAGCACACAGGAGGCAGCCATTGCTACAACCCGGAAATAAACCGGCTAGTAGTAAGTTCCTCTTAACAGTCAAAAGAGGGGTAACAACTTCATTCACCGAAACAGCATACAACTCTTCCTCAATGGCATTTACTCTATGTTGGGGCATAGGAGCGGTTACAACATTCGGTCTCTCAGGCGCTTCAAACTGAATTTCCTTTGCGTCGATAAGATCTTGCACTTTGTTTCTCAAGGCCCAGCAATCATCAGTAGTGTGCCCGGGACTATCAGAATGATAAGCACACCGGGCATTTGGGTTATACTTTGGAGATGCAGTGTTGACGACCTTAGGAGCTTCTTTGAGGGTCACCAAGTTGGTTGATAACAGTTGGGGTAAAATTTGAGATAAGGTCATACTCAGCCGAGTATACTGCCTCTTGGGCCTTTCACTTCTTTGTTGATTGTACTGCTGAGGAGCAGCAACAGGTTTTGAGATGACCAAAGCGTTGACGGCTTGGCGACTTTCGGGCTTGACTTGTCTTCTAGGACCATAGACGGCACTTGCTTCTTTCTTAAACGGCCTCTTCTCAGTACTTGTAGAGGCAGCCTTTTGTATCTTGCCTGACCTGATGCCAGCTTCAATTCTTTCTCCTGTTAGAATCAAATCTGTAAACCCAACGGAGGAGTTACCAACCAAATGATTGAAAAATGGACCAGACAAAGTCCCTAAGAACATATCAACCAGCTCACGATCAGTCAATGGAGGCTGCACCCTGCCAGCCAAATCTCTCCATTTTTGTACGTACTCTTTGAACCCTTCACCCGTTCCTAGAGACATACCCTGAAGTTGGGTACGCGTAGGAGCGAGATCAGAATTGTATTGGTATTGTCTGTAGAATGCGGTTGCCAAGTCTTCCCAGTGTCGGATGCTAGTTCCATCTAATTGATAGAACCATTCAAGCTGTGACCCCGAGAGGCTATCTTGGAAGAAGTGAATCCAGAGGTTCTTATCTGCCGTGTAAGGTTGGATCTTCCTTACGTACGACCTTAGATGCAGTTTTGGGCAGGAGACCCCATCATACTTGGCGAAGGCAGGCGCCTTAAACTTGTGTGGAATTACTACCCCAGAAGATAACCCCAGATCTCCGAAATCCAGTCCCGGCACATTCTGAATTTCCATGGCGCTCAAGCGGTCCTCCAATTGCTTGTATCTGTCAGCGGCAGGTGGGTATTGTTCGTCATTGTAGTCCGTCTCGTTGTCGGAGACTGCGGGACTAGGAGCTCCTCCCCCTTGGGGACTGTTTTTCTCAGCAGAGGAAGTAGTTGGTTCAGCTTCATTATGGAGTGTGTTCCCAAATCTGCGTCCGGTGTTGAACAACACATTCCTCTTTTTCTTCTTCTTCTTCAGGAGTAGAGTCTTCAACTCTTGCTGACCTTGGGCTAGGCTTAGGACCATCTCTTGAAAATGTGCACTTTGGGCCTGAAGGGCCTTGATTGCTTGCTCACTGGAGGAGTCTGGATTCATGATGACTGTTCAAAATAAACAGCGAAGGAGATTAAGCAACCTGTGAAATAGGGTACCTGCTATGCATATGGTGCAATGGAATGCGTATGTTTTATGTTTTCAAAGACAAACAAGATTCAACTTTGTAGACAAAAAGGAAACACACTTCATTAGATTAAAATTTTCAATTGTTCAACAATTTGCCCTTAGGCATTACAGGAATGAAAAATACTGGAAAGGAAATAAAACTATAAAAGGAGATATCCAAAGCTCATCAATGCTCCCATGGCCTCCTCTTTTCAGTGCTGATGTAGTTGTTCAGGACCCGTTCTTCCTCCAATTGCTTAGTCAGCCTCTGGATCTTCCGTTCCTGCTCGTTGAACTTCTCCCGATAGAAATCCCGTTCTTCCTTTAGCTGTGCCCAAGATCTCTTCATCGTGTCAAAATCAGTGGGTATCTGAGGAGGGAGGACAGTTGGAGGAACCCCATCTTCATCAGGAGATTCAAGAATGAGAGGTCTAACAGCTTCGTATGGCATACCTAACCTCTGAGCACGGATGCGGACCCATTTGCAATAGGGCTCCAATGGCAGAGAAGTCTTTGGTCCCAACTCATATGGGTCGGCTTTGTGAATTCTGTCCCAAGCTCTAATGAATCCATGGCGTAGTTTGTCACTATCTGCCTGAAATTCAAAATAGAAGTGAGGAACCAGCATTTCATGAGGCCCATCTCCTCTGGCTCTTCCAAACTGACGGAGAGCTAAGCATGGATTGTAAGAGATTCCTCCTTGGATACCAATCAACGGAACATTAGGGTATTCTCCGCAACGGTCAATAATAGCTACCTCACCCAAACCTCTGAGAGTCCAGGTGATGTCATTATCAGTGAGAGACATTAACCTCCGAGCCCAACCTTTTCCTTCTTCATTTTTCAGCACGAACTTAGGAAGGTGCGAAATAAACCACCTTACTAGCAAAGGAGCACAACACCACGGAGTTCCCCGTTTTCGAGCAGTACGAGCATAGAGTTGTTGCAAGATATCACCCAAAAGAGTGGGTACAGGATTCCGAGACATGAAGATCCTTATGGCATGGATACTGATAAAGGTGTCAGGATTGGGAAACAATACCAGGCCATAGATCAAAAGAGCCAGAATATCCTCGTACGCCTTGAAGTCCAAGTCATTCCAGAAATCATTAGCCTTGCCAACCAGGAATTTGACCAAGAATCCCTCAACTCCATTTCTAGTTTCCCAGTTAGCTAATACCTCTTCTTTGGTCAAGGGGAGAATTGCAGCAATCTCTTCAGGCCTAGGAGTCTTTTCCACACCAGTGAATGGAGTTTGCTCCAAAACAGGGATCCCAAGCAGATAAGAGAATTCTTCTAGGGTAGGAACCAGCTGGAAGTCTTGAAAGGTGAAACAATGATACAAGGGGTCATAAAACTGGGTCAGAACACTTATCAGTTGTTGGTCCCATTTTGCAGTGACCAAGCCAAGGAGAGAACCATGTCTGTTGATGAAGGAAGAAGTGTTTGGAATCCTTCCAACCAAATCCTTGAGTAAAACTGGTGGTTGAACAAAGTTGAGCCGGATGGTATTCCTATGTACGGGCATCATGATGTCCTACAAAACAGAGCAAAGATGAAACCTTTTTGTCTTTGAAATGGGTTAGTCCTTTATACAGGATGCATGCAATGGTATGATGGCATGATTCTATGATGAAGCACACCACAAGTATTCACACAGGCAAACATGATAAGGCACACAAGTCACAAAAGACACCCTTAGGTTTCAGGCCAGCATGAATTTCAGGTATTACCCTCTTTTGGTTTTGTTGGTTAAAACCTGTCCTATCAAAAGTAACCGGGTTCTAGAGGATCTCAAATCATTGGCTACCCTCAATCGGTCATAACTCCAGCATCGCAATCTTTTCTCGTGGCCAGAACCATCTCGAGAGTTTAGCCTCAATGAGTGTAGCATACTGCTACTGTCCTAATAGCCAAGTTGGTCAATTTAGGGTTCTAAGGTTGGTTGATGTTTAATGACTCCTTAGAAGACCTATATTCTCCCCGTTACAACACAAGGGATATAGGTACAGACTAAGATGCCACACCAACGTAGCCACTGCTTCACCCATGTCGGTCTACGCCGGACAGGTCCCTCACAGATTATGCTACCTAAAAGGGGTATTTCCCAGATCCGGGTTAGGATCTATGGAACTCCGATGCAAAGCCCACAAATATAAAAGCAAACAAAGCAAACAATTGAAAACAAAGATGATCTAAACCCTAAGGTTACTCCACTTTTAAAGTCTTCCCCAGCAGAGTCGCCAGTTCTGTGGTACGGTGGGAGAACTGACTTGAAGTTTTGCGTTTGTTTTCGCAAATGTTTCGGTTGAGCAAGAGTCGCCACCGACTTTTTATTTTATCCTAAGGAAAGGTTAAAAAGCACAGCAAAAACCTTTGAGATGTTTTCTTGGGTTCGGGGAGTAGATTATAGAAAGGGAAGGTATTAGCACCCTTTCTATCCATGGTTATCCATGGGCTCTTAGTTACTTGCTTAGATCACTTGCCTTTTGTTTTCAATTGTTTTAAATGGTGCTTGTGTATGTGGGTTTGAAAATGTTTTGAAAAGAAGCCAATGTGGTGGCAACCTTTGTAATGATCCATGTGGGGATGTATACAAAGGTGTTCGTCTTTTGAAAAAGGTTTTCATTTGTTTTTGAAAGTTGTTTTGAAAGTGTAGTGATGTGTGGTTTTTGAAAATAGGCAAGTGTTTTGTTTTTGCAAGTTTAATTCAAGTAACTAAGAGGTTGTCTACTCCTAAATTTCTCAAAGTTTATTGCTATGTTTTAACCTTTTTAATGAGTTTGTTCCACCATTGTATTTGGTGGACAATCTCATGTTAGGATGTGAAAGGGACAGGCGCGGGTCATCGTTTAGACCATAATTGCAACGGTGCCAAGTGTCTTTGGGCATTTTCTTTGAGGGACTTGATCATTTGCTTTGGAAGTATTTTGAAAATGTTATCGAGGGACTATGATCATTTGGTTTGTTTGTTTTTCCCAAAGAGACCTGACATGCAATATGGCCCATTTTTGAAAGGCAACGAGTGGAATACCCTAGGGGGTGAGAGTGTGGTTTGTATGTCCATTTTCATGCTTGTTTGTCTTGAGATTAGGTCATAACTATTTTGTCGTTTTTCCACATACAAACCCTAATTCTAACATGGCATAATTAGAAAGCAATAAAGCGCGAAAATAAATTTACTAAGCTATTACAAAACCAAATATGGGAAGGGGGGGTACAAATGTTCAAATGGGGATTTTGACAAGTAATGTAAACCTAAAACTATTACATCAATATTGAAATATTTTACAAGATGATTAATTGCATAAATTAAATAATATAAGAATAAATATGCAAGATGCAAAAATGGTTTTTGTATGTATGAAAAAGGAATTATTTATGTAAAATAAAAAAGAAAATAAAAAAGTATTATTTTTGGAGTTTTTTCACATTTAGGGCAAAACCCTAATTCTATTAAATAAAATGTATTATTATTTAGTTTAATACAAGTATTTATTTATTATGTACAAAAATAAAAATAAAATGAAGTATATTATAAAAGAGTATTTTTTATATCAACTATTAATAAAATGAAAAATACAAATATTTTTATATTCTAACCTAAATATATTAATAAATATATATATATATAGGTATTAAGTTCTAAATATGTATTATATATAAGAATAATAATATTTATTATTTAATAAAAAAAAGTATTTTTCCTATAAAATATTTTCAGAAAGTAAAACAAAAATAAAAATGTATAGAAATGTATTGGCACTATTTGTTTTAGTATTTTAAATAAAATATGTATATTTATCTATTTATGTATAACTAAAGAAAAATTAAATAAAAGCCTAATAAAATCAAAAATGGTGAGAAAAAATATTTTTATATTTTTAATGTCATGATAAAAAAATAAACAAAGTCAATCAAAAAAGAAAAAGTCAAAAAGTCAAAGAAATAAGCAAATGGGCCTTGGAGGTGTAAAAGCAATTAGCATGGTGTGAATAAGAAAAATACACAGGCCCAGGCCAAAAGACCACTGTCTTCAACCTCCAGCCTTCTGTTTGAACAAAACGCGCGCCACTTTCCTCCATTGCTAAGTCCTGATTCTTGGCTTTTTAACAAAAACTCATAACATAAAAAATGTTCAGCATGAAGAGACGATTCTAACCATATGCATAACTGGATCTAACTCTCTAAGATGAGGGAGAATTTCTCCTCCCCCAAATCCTAACCTAGTTTTTCTGCCATTTTCAAACTCCAAATTCTCACAACTCAAGCAAAAGAAATGAAAAGTAAAAACATGTACATGTTCAGTGGCATGAGTAGAACCTTGTTTCTTCACAAACTTAAAGCTAATGATGCCTAATAAGAGAGATACGAATTCAAAAACTTACCTGTTCAGTTGAAGTTCTATCTGGAGATGTAGGAACTTTCAGTGCAAGGTGATGATTGGAGAAGCTTCCTTGAGGTCCAGGGATGTTATTCCAATGTTTACTTTGTCTTGAAAGCATCTGAATCAAGCTAGAGAACTTCACCTGCAAGTCAGAAATGTGAAAATGGTGGAAGTGGTTAGAGTGATTACAGGTCGTGATTTTGCTTTTGGTTAGCTTGCATAGGTGCTAGGGAATGTGTGTGAACTGGTTTTGACAAAAGAGCTTGAGGGAAATGGAGGATAGCACTCAAACTGCAGGCTTTACCCTGTTTGTGCAGTTTTAGGGTGATTATGGCAATGGGAGTGTTTTTGAGGTGCAAGGGTCGTGTATTAGCTTGGTTATGTTGTGTGTAATGTGTTTGATAACTTTGTTCTTGTGTTTGGTAGCTGATATGAGAGTTGGTATGAGTTATGCCATATTTCTTGAACTTGAAGCAAACAAAAGCCACTTGATCCTTCTAGCCTGTACAGGCCCTCACACTATGCTGCATCTTTTTATCTTGATCAGAGTGTTATGTCCATGAATCTTGTGTCCAAAGATATGCATTGTACCATTTGATTTGTAAATTTGACATAAAGTTCTTCTTTTCAAAAATGGATAAACCACTTTTTCCAATTAAGGCTTAATTCCTTGTGTAATGACTATATGAACAAAACAAAGCTAAAACACAATGGATTGGCATTTAATTATTGAGTGTAACTTGGTTTAAGGACCTGTAATCAAGGGCATGCTGGTTTTGAGAAGTTTGCATAACTTATGAACATGAAAAATGACCAATTCAAAAGTGAGTTTTTGCTATATTGTGAAATTCGATTCTCCCTAACCATGAGGTTGTTTGAGAAGTTATTGGACATTTTGGAAAGCTTGGAATGTGTACTACAATCCATTTTTGAAATGCAAATTGAAATTCCAAGTGGAAGTGTATGGAAAATGGTCTTGAAGTGGGGTAGAAAAACTTGTCAAAATAGGTCAAAAATTCACTAAGTTAAGAATGGTTTAGTGCCCTTATTCAAAAATTTGTAACTTGAGATACAAGCTTCAAATGAGAAAACTTTGTGAATCAAAGTTGTATATTATGCAACAAGCTACAACTTTCATGTTTGGACTTTTGTTTGAATCCAAATGAATCATGGTAAAAAAGTAGGGCAAAGTTGGGAAAAAATTAGGGTTTTCCATAACTTAGAAAAATTCTAAGTTATGAAAAATTCCATTTCAAACCCTAATTTTCATTTTGTGATTTCTTAGTGAACAAGTTTCATGATTTGGCATGTTTTGATGAAAAATGAATCTTGACTCTTGATTTTGACCAAAAAGTCAAAGTTTGACTTTTCAGTGTACAGTCAAAATTGATCAATTGACTGGGAAATTCAACTGTCAATCTTGTGTACTTGGGATCTTTTGAGTTTGTTGAGCATGTCAAGACAATTCCATGTGGTCCTTGAGTCCATATGTGAGCTTGGTTTGCCATTGGCTAGGTCAAACAGTCAAAAATTGCCTTTGTGCAGTCAAAACCCTAAAAATGACCATTTTGCCCTTTTGGTGATCTGATCAAATTTCTTGTGGAATTGTGATCCAAACTTGATCAAATGGTCCATATGAGCTCATAATGTTGATGTGGGTCAATTTTCATGAGATTTGACTGTCAATTGGCCACAGTTGACTTTTTCCCCAATATAGCTGATTTCTAGGTCATCTGTCCAATTGACTAGGCAAAACTTGGAATCAAGACTTGAAACTTGGTATGGGTAAACTTGGGAGTCCAATATGAAGCATGAAAGTCATCTTAGGCATTTTAGGTCAAAACATCTTTGTTCAAACACAAACCCTAATTTGAGTCCACAGTGCAAGGAGAAGTCTTGAGCAGAGGAAACCCTAACTGGATCTTGATCTTCAAGGTTTTTGTGATGAGAAAATGTTGAGGAAATGGGAGGGCAAATTTTGGGGTACAACAAGAAGGCAGTCATTTTTGTAACCTTTTCTTTTGTTGAGGATTTGTAGGACCTATTTTTTTTGTTATCCCTACTTTTGCCCGAATTGTTTCTTTTGTGATTACAGTGAGCGAGATGCCCCAGTTTTTCTCCTTCATAGGTTTTGACTTAATGGGATTTTATTTTGAGATATAATGACTGCTTATTTTGATGATTGCGCGGAACCTATCACCATATTTTGATTTGGGAGATCGTCTTCGATTCCATTCATTGTGTATGAAGTAGAAGATTGAGAATGAATGCGCGTCTGAATTGACTGAGAAACTATCTTTCCCCAGGTTATGATTAAGGGTTTTAATTTGTGTGAAAAGAAAAATCCTACTTCTTAGGCTCAAAGGGGTTGACTAGGGATTATCTTCCTTATAACTCCACTGTTTAGGATTTGAAACAACGCCTGTACATCGTCAGCGGGGTCTGTTCAAAACAATATTGTAGAGATTATGGTATCGTTCTCGTCATCCTCCCTCTAAAGGCTTAGAGCTTTTAATCAAGAGTTGAATATCACGTAAAGGAAGCAAGAAAAAAATTTAAATAAAATGACAATGAAATCATTCAAGACAAACATATGCGATGCATTAATGGGAAAACCAAAGTTCGGCATAACAGTAATTGTTTGAACAACAAATGAAATTACAAATGAAAAAAAAATGAAACTGGACGTTCTCAATGATTTGGCCTAGGAGAAATAATCACTTTTTGAGTCTCTGGAGGGTCGAATTCAATCTCTTTGGCGTTAATCATATCCTGAATTTTGTTCTTCAGAGCCCGGCAGCCATTTGTATCATGTTCATAACTATCAGAACGATATGCACACCTTTCGTCGGGGTGGCAACTAGGAGCAGAAGTATTGGGATTTTGTAGAGGAGCCTTTAACATAATAAATCCTGCTTTCAACATATCTTGTAACGCTTGAGCTAGTGACATATTGATTCTGGTGAATTGTCTCTTAGGTATGACCTCTTTATGTTAGTCCCCATGTTGGTATCGTTGCATAGGCGTAGGATTAGAGACCAGTATTGCCTCCATAGATTTATTGTGATCGTCTGCCTTATTACGACCCTTCTGGCCATGCACATCATTGGCTTCCCTCTTACCAGCAAATGGCTTCTTCTCGGCATTAGAAGATGCATCCATCAGGATCTTCCCACTCTTGATACCACTTTCGATCCTTTCTCCAGTCAGAACCATCTCTGTGAATCCAGATGAGGAACTCCCAATCAGCAAATTAAAGAACGGGTCTGTCAGAGTGCCCATGAACATATCTACCATTTCCCGATCATTCAGAGGAGGTTGTACCCTTCCGTCTAGATCTCTCCATTTCTGGGCATATTCTTTGAAGCCTTCGCTAGAACCCATAGACATGCTTTGAAGTTGTGCACGAGTTGGAGCGAGGTCAGCATTGTATTGGTACTGCTTGTAGAAAGCAGCAGCCAAGTCTTCCCATGTATGAATGTCTATTCTTTCTAGCTGGTAGAACCACTCCAGTTGCGTTCTAGCTAAACTTTCTTGGAATAAATGGACTCATAACTTCCGGTCAGCAGTGTGAGGTTGGATCTTCCTGATATAGGACCTTAAGTGCAGCTTAGGGAAGAAGACACTGTCATATTTAGCGAACGTGGGGACCTTGAATTTTGGGGGGATGATCACGCCATAAACCATCCCTAATTCTTCAAAGTCCAAGCCAGGTATCTGCTGAATCTCCATAGCATTGAGACGGTCCTCCAACTGTTTGTATTTATCATCAGCAGGAGGATACTGCTCTTCATTGTAGTCAGTCTCATTATCATATTCCCTTAGACTGGGGTCTTCCTCTCTTGGCTCCCCTTCTTGGTTATCTCCTTCTTTTGATGAAGATGTCAGCTCAACCACTTGCCTTAGTGGTCCTTTGAACCTCCTTCCCAGATTTACCACACCAGTTGTATTCCTTGGCTTTTTAGTCTTCTCTTTCACAATCAGGGCTTTCAGTTCCTCTTGTCCCTTGGCCAGAGCCATGATCATCTGTTGAAATTGTGCATTATGAGTCTGTAGATCTTTCATTGTTTGTTCTAGAGCCATTGCTGAAATAAACAGCGAAGAGGATGAGAAACCTACTATGATACATGTTTATGCAATGATATGTATGATATATGCATGCAATGTTTTCAAGGATCTCGCGGGGTAAATAAGAAAATGTCAGAATTTGCAGTTTTGATTGAAGAACTTCGTATCGTTGAGTGTCCTTCTACGAGAGTCAAGCTCACCATATCAAGTGGGTCATAGCCCCTGACTCAAGTTATCGTGTTTTAGTCTTTTGACGACATTGGCTAGAGGAAAATAAATCCCATTACCCTTTGCTAGACGTCTGATTTACCATAATCTGCATCGCAAACCCTTGAGATCCTTGAAATGGTTAGTATGATATGCCATGTTATGATGTCATGATTATGCTAAGAAATCATAGATATAGTAAGCACAAGCAAATCACACCAAAACCTTAGGTTTAAGGTTTGCATGGGTTTTAAGGTCATACCCTCTTGAAGTTGGATTGGTTCAACCTGTCCTATAAATAGTAACCGGGTTCTAAGGGATCTCAATATCACTGATCTTTCCTACAAGTTTCATTCGATAGGCGACTGACTCGTAACCAAACAAAACTCGGGAGTCAAATCTCAATGAGTGTAGCATCGAGTATCTGCCGACTTTGAGAATATACCAAAGACGGCCATCTCACTATGTCCTAATGGATAAGTTGTTCATTTAAAGGTTCTAAGGTCAGTTGACGCTTTATGACACCACATAGCGGCCCCGTATTCTCCTTGATTAACTCAAAGGCTACCGGTACCAACCAAAGTGTCGCATCAACGTAGCCATCGCTTCAACCGTGTCGGTATACCCCGCGCAATTTCCATGATCTATTGCTACTTACCTAAAAGGTTTCCCCAGATCCAGGTGTAGGATCTATAGTAACCCAAACAGTACCCTTAAAAGTAAAGCAATCAAACAGTTAAAGAAAACTGTTTAGAAATGATCTATACCCTAAGGTAAACCCCACTTTATTATTTTTCCCCAGCAAAGTCTCCAGTTCTGTGATACGATGGAAGAATTGAATGTTTAATACTGGTTTGCGTTTTTTGTTCGCAAATGTCACGGTAAGCAAGAGTCGCCACCGAATTTTCTTTTATCCAACAAAGGAAAGGGTGAAAAGAACAGAAAAAGACCTTTTTCGAGATTTTCTGAGTAAGGGGGGTAGATTATGGAAAGGGAAGGTGTTAGCACCCTTTCCATCCATGGTTTTCCATGGGCTTTTAGGTACTTGCTCATTTTTTAAGATTGTTTGTGTTTGCGTGCTTTGAAAAGCTTGTTTGAAAATGCCTTAGTGCGGTGATTTGCTTTATGATAACTCTTGTATCAGTCATCAAGAGTGTGATAAAGCGTTTTTGAAAAAGGTTTTGAAAGTGTAGTGTGAAAAAGTTGGTTTTGAGCAAGTACCTAACAGTTATATACCTACTCGAAAAAGGTGTTCTTTTCCTCCATTCCTTTAGATAGTGTTATCCTACTATTAGTGAGTAGGTATCCCTATCGTTGGATGTTTGAGGGACAAGCGCGGGTCATCGTTATGGTCATAGAAGGCAACATGTAGGGATACCTTAGCGGTTCGAAGGGACTGTCATCATATATTTGTAGGCAACATCACGGGACAAGATCATTTCTCGTAGGCAACTTGAGGGACATTGAGGGACTGTGATCTTTATGATGATTTTAACCGAGGGTATTTGCTAAGTGTATCTCAACGTTCGAGGGAGATGACCATTGTTTTTCCGAAGCAACTTAAGGGTATTCCATAAGGGTGCAAGTGTGCAAAGTGTGCTTGATTTAATTCATTTATCTTATAATTAGGGTTAGTTATTGATTTCTTTTATGTCTTGCCATACAATCCTATTAATCTAAGCATTGCATAAAATATAGTAGCTGAAGATAAAGGCGGAAATGTAAACCTAGGCTATTACAATGTTTTGGGGAAGTTACATAATAGTGAAGAGTGCGGAAAAGAAATCCTAAAATTATTACATCCCGGAAGCAATTACATGATAATGATGAAAAAAATGCGGGAAAAATAAAGCTACGCTATTACAGTTGAACGCGTCCTATACACTTTATCTAGGAAAATAAAAATAAGATGAAAATAATAAAGAAAATATTTTGGTGATTTTTTATGAAAAAAATGATTTATGATAATTAATTAAATAAACCAAAAAAACTTAATTAATTTTAATTAATAAAAAAATGTTAATTTTGAAAAAAAAAGTTAATTAAAATACCTAAAACCTAATTAATTTTAATTAATAATAAAAAAGGTTAATTTTGAAAGAAAAAAAGTTAATTAAAAAAAACCTAAAACCTAATTAATTTTAATTAAAAAAAGGTTTTTAAAAAAAAAGCTTATGTTTAATGATTAACAAAAAAGGATTAAGTTTGCCAAAAAATAGATAGAGGAAGAAGCGTCAATAGAAAATAGGGTTAGAAAATACAAATAATGCAAATGTCAAGGGTGAGTGTTGAACCTAAAATTAATTATGCGAGTTTATTATGAAAAATCAAAGGTTTGTGAAAAATGTTAGGTTTTATGAAAAATGTTTTAAACAGAATGAATGAAAATAGGTAAAAGGATAAATAGAATGGAAGAAAACCAAAACCAATAGGGGTGGGTGTTGAACCCACACCCTTTAGCCTCCTCAGGATGTCTGTCTTGCCATGAGCTATACATTGGTTGTTGTTCTGTTTTGACCTCAGCATTTTGTAATAGAGACCTCAGCATTTTGTAATAAATCCTTACCGGAGAAGTAGTGAGATAAGGGTTTATAACAAGGTTTTGAAGATTTTTAGGATTCTTGAAAGAATTTGATATTTTGACAGGGTTGTGGCAAAGGTTTTTTTTTCATCGCCTGTGTGAAAATAATGAGATTATATAATAGAAATTAGAGCAAGAATATGGACTTTGAATGTGCAATTGGGCCTCCAACAACCACAAGCAATAACGCAGATTTTTATTCGTTCCAGGCAAAATCGCAGTGACTTAAGTGCAAATTTTGAAGTTGAAATGTGAAAACAAAATGTAGCCGACATTAAGAAAAAACTCCTGTATGAAAATGGGCTCAACCGGATAAATGGTAAATTAGTTATGAATTTTTGAAGTTTCGCCTCAGACAAACTTATTTTGGGCTCTAGTGTCAACTCTAACACGTTCTTCAATAAAAAACTAGTATTGATCGGAGCAGAACTCAGTCTCTACTTTGGAAGCAAAGTTGTAGATCTCTGAGTCAGTGACCTTGTGTAAAAAGATGAGCCCGATCTGATAAAAATTGACCGAGTTATGAATTTTCGAAGTTTCGACCCAGATGAAATAATATTCAGCATTCAGGATTTTCGGCGTGTCACGCGCACTCTGGGCAAAAGACGAAGGCCTTTTAGATACTGTTCGAACTCAATACCTCATGTGAAAACATATCCAACTCAGTTTGTGAAATGTTGGCGCCAGAACCAGCTCAATACGATGAAAATCAATCAAGTTATGATTTTCTGAACATGACGCAAATAAGCTTCTGTCACAAATTTTCTGTATGAAAATACTTGATAAATCCGCATTTTTGAAGACCTTCTGATCGAAATTGGCTTCCAGCCGTGAGAGATGAAAACGTAGATGACGTCAAGAGGAAATTTTTGCCACTAGAACGGGTTCAAAATGTGTCACGGTCTTCAAGTTATGAATTTTTTAGTGCATAAAAACTGCACTTTCATCACACTTTTTACCATATTTCTTCGAGAAAAAATCGCACATTCGGAGACCTTCTTTAAAGAATTGGCTCTCGAGGCGAACCTGAATTTGAGAATATGTTATCATGGATATCTTGGAAAAAGAACACCTGAAGATGACGCATTGAGTTGGACTTGTGAATCTTTGAACCCCGAATTATTGTGAAACAGCAAACCGATCTTCAGCACGGAAAATACTCTGAGAACATCCATTGGCGAAATAAACGTCACTTGTAACCTGACGAAGCTTGCTAAATATACCTTGATTACATAACCATAAAACCAATGATATGCATGTATGTAATAATGAAATGTAAGCCAAAAAGGTCGAAATAAAGAGGGTAAATTTTGGGGTACAACACCTGGCAAGTAACTGCATCAAACAAGACTTGATCATTGAAGCAACAATCTTCTTGGATCCTCACCACTCTTCAACCGAAGTCGCTGCTCAGGAATTCAAAGTTATTAGGGAGAATAGTGGTCATTATATTTCAATGTGTCTAATCCAATATATATTACCATTTTCTAAACTTTGTAATCATCTATGGAGTCTCGTCATTTGCATACTACCATCCTATTAATAAAGCTTGAGCTTTTATCCTATTCTTCGCGATTCTTATTTTATTCTACTTACGAAGACTCCGTTTATTATTGATAGTAATTTTCAAAGCAAATAGATTAAATAACAAAATTGTTTTTTGAAAATAATTTACAAATTACTTCTTGCTTTAAACTTTGTGACTCAAAGAGAATAAAAATAGTGACTCCAAGGATGGATGAACTCTAAGATTTTGGAAGTATGAATTCCTCGGGAAGGCTCCACCAGGTCACTTTTGCTGGTATGAGTATGATCTTCTTGTGTTTCTTAGATAATTGAAGATGATACCAATTGATGTATGGTGCGGTGTTAGGTTTGTGATCATGTTTTCCCCAGTCAAGTCTTGGTTCATTTTAATTTCGGGTTTGCATGGTATGAAGTCTCTATCCCAGATTCCCCAGTAAGGTCTTCACTCACATGACGAAATCCTCTTCCCCTTTGTGTGCTGAGATGGAATCATTTTCAAAACATCGCCCTTTGCAGTGTTAGCATTATGGTTGTTATTTGTTTCCGAGGCAACCAGACAAGGGAAATATCTTCTCTAAGAAGTGTTGAAAAAGTTGTCAACGTTTTGGATTATCTCCCGCCAAGTGTTGGGTTTCATTAAAATCCCCATAATTTTGATTTCTTGTTGTATTGTTTGACTTCTTAAATCTCCAAGAAAAGTCGAGATAACGGGTCTCTCTGAAAATTTCTACCTCCATGAGGTTTCATAATTTCTCCCCAGAGAAGTTGGTGTAATCATCACTCTCAATATTGAAGAATGTATCTTGGGTTCCCCTCGAAGATGTAGTGTTGCCCTCCCCAATGAAGTCAGTATGAAATCTTCAGTTGATATCTCGGCGACGTGGTTTTCATCTACCCTATTGAAATCAGTATTGCAATCCCTAGTAGAAATACAGACCTAGAAACATTTGGTTTCCCCATTGAAGTCTGTGTGATATTCCCTGGTGAATCCTGGAGGAGGATGTTATATCCCTGTATCTATACTGATTTATTGTTATGATTTGATTATTTTCGGATTATGTTCCTTTCCATGGAAGTTAAGCCGCGAAATAGGAATCTGTTTCCTCAGTTGGTGCTTACTTTCTTATAAAATTTTCATCTTGGATGTGATTTAGCCAAGTATTGACTTTACCCAAGTTGTTTTTGTCTGTTATCCCCAGTGTTTTATGTCTTTTTTGTCAGCATATACATGATAACATTCATACATACATCATGCATAGTTGAATTTAGAAAATCATTGCTCATTTTCATTCATTAATATCTTGTTGGCCTATTACCCTGTTTTACAGAGTTGAGTTATCCTCTCTCCAATAGAATGTCAACCTTAGGCAGAAAGTGTATATTCTTTCAATTTCCCCACTAAGTTATTCCTCGTGGAAGATTTTTTCTTTAGCCTTCCTGTACAGCTCTTTGTATGAATAGAAAGTGGTTCCCTCTTGAGTTTATTTCTCATGAGGTGTTATTTTGGTTGACTGATTCATTCCGGTTTATTTCCGGGTTGAATCTTTGGTCCCCAGTAATATTATTATTTTGATTTATGCAAGCTTTGAGCACTGGTTTGAGAATGTGCATTTATTTTTCCACGAGAAGACTTTATCTCCTCAGCAGGAATATATTGACATTTCCCCAGGAAGTATTATTTCTTTCCCTAGGAAATCATTATTGCAATTCCTTCTCATAACAGAAAGTGGCGGGTCTCTTTATTTGAGTAATCTGTACTTCCCCAGTAAGTATGTCATTTCCTAGAGAAGATTCAGATTTATTACTCCAATGAATGGTAGCCTTGTCATTATGGAAGATAGTTTGTTGTTGAGATTTGTTACTCTAATGAATGGCAGCCTTGTCATTATGGAAGGTAGTTCGTTGTTGAGATTTGTTACTCTAATGAAGGGTAGCCTTGTCATTATGGAAGGTAGTTTATTGTTGAGATTTGTTACTCCAATGAATGGTAGACTTGTGATTATGGAAGGTAGTTCTTTGTTGAGATTTGTTACTCCAATGAATGGTAGCCTTGTCATTATGGAAGGTAGTTCGTTGTTGAGATTTGTTAATCCAATGAATGATAGCCTTGTCATTATGGAAGGTAGTTCATTATTGAGATATGTTACTCAAATGAATGGTAGCCTTGTCATTATGGAAGGTAGTTCGTTCTTGAGATTTGTTACTCCAATGAATGGTAGCCTTGTCATTATGGAAGGTAGTTCGTTATTGAGATTTGTTACTCCAATGGATGGTAGTCTCTTCATTATGGGAGATAGTTCGTTGTTGAGATCTTTTTCCGATGGATGGTAGTCTCGTCATTATGGGAGATATTTCGTTGTTGAGATTTGCATTACTCTGAAGTAGTTCTTTTGTTCCCAGTCGTGAATAGTGGTGCTAATCGTTTATTACCTACCCTAATATTGATATTTACCGATATTATCTTACCATTTCTTTCCCCGGTAGGTCGATGTTACTTTTTTTGCTATCTCCTTAGTGAGTGGATAGATCGTAGTCGTCTGTCGATCACGGTTATCCTTTAATTTCTCTCCTCAATCTTTGAGTTGATGATGCCTTATCTTCTCTTTGGGATTTACCTCAATAGAGTTGGGTCTCTTTTTCACCAGTGATTTATTTTCCTAGTCGGGTTTTTCTTTTGATCCCTATTTTTATTTGCTACATTCCTAGTGGTGTCTCATGTCATTTTTGTATTTGTTCATTTGCATTCATAATCATAAGCATTGCATGGCATCTTATGGCCAAAAATAGGGCTTGTTTTATATTTAAGTATCTTCAATCGCGTCGACACGAAGATTTTCACCTTCGCATCTCCGGATAGAAGACACTTAAATAAGGGCAGTCATTGTACCCTAATTTTTTTCCCTAATATTCCTCTATCATATCATATCAACTCAATCATAACAAGATCATACTAGGGTTTGGTTCTTCTCCTTATCTTTAGCTTTGCTCATGTGGAATAACCAAGCACCTTGACTTGTATTTTGTAATCAACTATGTTTTATGTTGATTAACTTTTAACTAATAAATACAATGAATGTTTTCCCTAATTGATGATATTATAGGTGAAAGCACAACACATTCCATCAAGTTGATCGATAGGTTCATGAGTTTATTCCCATGCCTTCTTCAACAAAGCTTAATTGAGATTCAAGCTTCACCATTGAAGATGTTTTGAAATAATATCATGACAAAGTCTATTATGATCTATCATGCCTCAAGTTTTCAAATATAGTCCAAAGATGCAAGGGTTGATTGGAGAAGTTTCACCTAATTGCACAAGTCTTTGATTTCTTGATCACAAGTGTATATCTCCCTCAATTATCAATATTTGGAAGTGGTTATGGTTTCCATGGTTTCTCATTATCATCCTCAACAACTTATATTTACATGACAAAAGTATTTGTGCAAGAAGGTTTGTCAAAAATTGAAAAGGTTTTCCAAGGAAATTTGTTGCTCTAGGAGCTAGGGTTTTGAACTTCTAAAGGATATATCTTGCTCATCTTATGGTATTTTTGAGTGATTACAAAAACATGCTTCTCTTCAAAGGGTTATCAATAAATCACTTCAAAAGTTTCAATAAAAACCATTGGATCTTATTTAATTTTTCTTGGATGTTCTGAATATAGTTGTTGTTTTCCCCCCTTTCATTTTCATTTAAAAAACCATTTTAAAAATCTTTTTCTTTATTTTTAAATACAATTTTATTTTTTATATATTCTAGTTGATCTTTGACTATGAGATTTTGATCATGAGCTTCATTAACATCATTGGATCTTGGGTGTTGAGTTTAACTCCACCAAAATGGATGGATGATTTTAATGATGGCTTGATTAAATTTTTTGTTCAAATGTGGTTTAATTCGTATCCCATCACTCTTCATCTTATCCTCTTATTATTGTGTCACATGTTGTTAGAGGATGATATACATATCATCTCTCCAAACATATGACACATAAATTTTTATTGACCGGCCTCAAAATAGGTGCGACTTCTATATAAGTCTACTTACGATTGCTTAACATAGTGCTAAATTTTGTCCCGATTCGAGAAATGATCATTTGTGGCCCAAACCCATGTTTGTAAGCCCAAGTATGTTAATTTTAATCCTTTGATCCAATAACCTTGAGATTCATTATTAGGAGGATTTGGTCTTATCAATCCTCTAATTAATCTTCACAAGCTTTGGTCAAAGTGAATCACTTAAACATCGTTTATCATTTATGGTTGCCTTGAGAATTTTAAATGAATGATATAATTAACAAAAAGCAAATGAAATTTATTGTTGAGAGGCTTTGGTTTTATCAATCCTATAATGAGTTTCAAATACAAGTTTCAAGAAGGTTATTAAACTAACCTATAATTTCTAACAATTGACTTTATTTTGTGCTTTTACTTTATGCTTTTACTTTAAGCACGTTTATTTTAGCATTTACATTTCATGCTATTTTCATCTTTTCTCATTTGAGCATTTACTTTTATGTCATTTTTATTTTTCTCCCTTGAGCTCTTCATTTCTTTTTGAAGATACCTAATAATCAACTTGAACCATAAAAAAAACTTTAATGTTACTTGGACTAATTGGTTACTATCCTTGGCATTATGGAGTGATGGACTTCTTGAACTTAGGATTAGAGACCTTGACCTACCTTAAGACCTTGTGACCTCAAATGTTATTTTTTCTGGAGCTCTTGGGGTTTACCCCAAGAAATTAGGTTGTTTGTTTGCTTTATATGTAGGTTATTATGACTACATGCTTTATCTATGATCGGGAATTCATTTGTATACAGCCGTTACTCTGCCCAATTTTTGTGAAGACTTAATGCAATTGAAGCTTGGTCTTCTTAAGAGGTTTATTATCTTTGCTTGTTTGGTTTCAATCTAAATGATGGGAATTCTATATTGACTCATTGTGTCAAGTGTTGGTTTCTTGTTGGTTAGATGATTCTTTTCCCTAACTTTTACCTTATGCTTTAGGATAGTCCCTTCACCTCCTCCCATCTTCTTTAATTTCAAAAATGTTCTTCCTCCTTTTGAAAACTCTTCTTGTTTCTAAACTTGAACCGCTTTCACAATAAACTTTGACTTAGGTCCATGCATTTTCAAAACACTTTCTAAATCAAACTTTAATCAACTTAATAATACCTTGACATTTTGTGAGAAGACTAAAAGTCAATCAATCTCATTCAAACTATTTTGCCATTTTGGCCTTTTGCTTTAAAATTTTCTCAAAAGATTAGACTCTTGTCAATCCTTGTAGTGAAGCGAGCTATTATACTTCTATGATATGTAGTAAAGCGAGATATTTTCCACTTGGGTGTTGAGAGAGGCTTTGTTGATTTTAAAATCCAAGCCATATCCTCCACTTTGAGATAATGCAAATTCTCCTTTCTCATAATTGTGGGTAGTAAGTATGTTCTTCTACTCGGATAAGACGATGATGTCTTGTCTCTTAAAATTAACCAACACCCTTGTGTTTTAAATTTTTTAAAGGTGAACTACGAGTACCCTAATCCCCTATTGCATGGAAGGTGGTACGTAGGCACTAAAGGTTCGCAACCACGACGAGTGCAAAAATCATAAAAAAATACTTCTTTTCTCATCTCCACCATCTATTTTTTATACAACTCTTATAGCCAAAATACACAGATTTTCAAAGAGGTTCCTACGGAGTACAGTAGATGTTTAGAGTGCTAATACCTCCCCTTATCATAACCAACCCCCGAACTTAGATTCTCTCCCCCTCTTTTGGGGTTACTCGTTCTTTTCCCATTCCTTTGGAAACAATAAAGTGCAGTGGAGATTTTTATTTGATTTGTGCGAGTCAAGTAAATCCAATGGCTTAGTCTCAACATTTATACCGCTACAATCCCGGCGAACCAAAAGGGTTCGTGCAAAAATAAGGGATATATACAAAAGATCTTACACCCGACAAGTCGAAAGCCTGAAAGGGCGGCTTGGGAAAAAAAGGGTATCCTGGTGGACTGAAAACCTGAAAGGCCGGTCCAGGTAAAACTTAAGGATTAAAGCGTACGACTATGTTCTGTTGGATCTCTTCTAGTCAGCTTTATTACCCAGGTCAAAAGTTCGAATGGATCAATCAACTTCTTCCGATGGCAAAGGACGAGATGTTCGAAGACATAGAGGAAATAGCAAAGTTGGAGCCCAATGAGATCATTTTTCACATGGCTACATATATATATATATATATATATATATATATATATATATATATTTGTTTTCACTTTGTACTCTTTCATTTCACGACGACTTCCTCTTACAAGGATTTCCTTCTTTTTGTATAAATTCGCCTATTTATAGGCAAATTATCAATATAAATATACTTTGAAGTCCAAACATTTTATTTTTTCTATTTTGCTTGCAAAAATATCCAATGACTAAAATTTAATGAGCATATGCATATGAACATAATTAGCTATTAACAAATATACACATAAGAACAGGATTAAACATTTACTCAAGCCGTCTGTAAATCCCCACAAAGTCCCTTTTCATAAGGTTATCCTAGTGAATTCTCCACAGCCACTTCTATAAGATTATCCCCATAGAATAGTATTCACAAATAAGGTTACATTCCCCACAATCTCCTCGAAAGATCACTCCAACAAATAAAGGAATAAAATCTCCTCCTCGTTAAATCTCCCCACGAAATCTCAATTAGTATAATTCATGGAAATTCTCTTCCCCAGTTGAGTTTGTTCCTCCAAAACTGAAGAAAGAGACCCTACAGAGTTCCTTCTCTTTAGCAAAATTCAATTTCCCCAAGAGAGTTAGTTTCCTCAGCAAAGCACTTCTCCATCAACAAGGGTTTATTTCCTCAACAGGGTTTATTTCCCCAACATACCACAAATTCCCCCAGCTCGAGTTTATTCCCCAGGCTACTACAAATCACTAACAAAATTATTCTCCCCAGTAAAGTTTCCACTATCCCCGGAAAGTTGCTACGAAACTTGGAATCTGACCAGATACCAATTAACTTTATCCTCCCCAAACAAGTCAGAAGATTGTCCATCTCTTTTATCCCCAGTCGGGATATATAAGAATTATCTTGCCCAAACAAGTTGAAGTTTAACCATCTCTTTTATTCCCAGCCAGGGTATATAAGAAATAAATTCCCCAATAGAGCAACGGATGGCCAATGTACCTAAACTCTGCTCCCCAAACAGAAATCAATACATCCCCTACAGATTTTTCTCAAACAAGTAACCAAGAATCCCCAGCAGAAGCATTTTGGACAAGATTGAAGATACGCATACTCTTCATCCTCAACAATAGTCATGGATTTATTTCCCAAGACAAATACACTTCAACAACATTGCACATTCATTCATCATAATATATGCATATGAAACGCATATAGCACAATCTCATATATTTTGAGCACCTCGTTATGCAATGCATTTCATGCATCATGACATTGCATACAACTAACTTTTACCTTTTCAGGAAAATATCAATCAATAGACAAACGCCACCAACTACTTATACAACCCAAGAGTCTTCCCAAAGGCTATATCTGACAAAAGGCTATTTAAGAAATTTACTCAGAGGGTCATTCAAATACAATATATCTGCTGGTTCAGCTTAAATCGCCTAAAGATTTATTCTGATTCTTTTCCGATGGATACTTTTTCTGGTTCAGATTTATTCTGATTCTTATCCAGTTAAAGGCAAATACAAGATATCTGCTGGTTCAACTTAAATCGCCTAAAGATTTATTCTGATTCTTTTCCGCTGGATTCTTTTTATGGTTCATATTTATTCTAATTATTATCCAGTTAGAGGCAAATATAGGATATCTGTTGGTTCAGCTTAAATCTCCTAAATATTTATTCTGATTCTTTTCTGGTGGACACTTTTTCTGGTTCAAATTTATTCTGATTCTTATCCAGTTAAAGGAAAATACAAGATATCTGTTGGTTCAGCTTAAATTGCCTAAATATTTATTCTGATTCTTTTCTGGTGGACACTTTTTCTGGTTCAGATTTATTCTAATTCTTATCCAGTTAAAGGAAAATACAAGATACATGTTGGTTCAGCTTAAATCGCCTAAAGATTTATTCTGACTCTTTTCTGGTAGACACTTTTTCTAGTTCAGATTTATTTTGGTTCTTATCTAGTTAAAGACAAATACAAGACATTTGCTGGTTCAGCTTAAATCCCAAAACAGGACGAATTTACCAACGAAAAAATGGTCGCAAATTAGTTCCCGAAACAGGACGGGGAAACTATCTATATGACTATGCGGTATGAATTCCCGAAACAAGACGAGTTTACCAATGAAAATCAAATTTTAGATCAATTCCCGAAATAGGACAGGGCGACTATCTGCATGACCAAATGTTTTCCCCTTCAGAGACAGAATTTTGAAAAGCATCTCCTTCAGGGCCTTCATTCTGAAAAGCATTGCCCCTTCAGAAGTTTATTCTGAAAAGCATTCCCCCCAGAGACCGAATTCTGGAAAGCATTTCCTTTAGAGGTTTATTCTAAAAATTATCTCCTTAAGGGCTTCGTTCTGAAAAGCATCTCCTTCATGGCTTCATTCTGAAAAGCACTCCCCTTTAGAAGTTTATTCTGAAAAGCATTCCCCTTCAGAAGTTTATTCTGAAAAGCATTCCCCTTCAAAGACTGAATTCTGAAAAGCATATCCTTCAGGGCTTCGTTCTGAAAAGCATTTTCCTTCAGAGATTTTCTGAAAAGAATTCTTCGGATACAGTCAGGCGTAGACTCATTCTGATACTCCTATCAACAGTTACTTTGGATGGCATCTGTAAGCCCATCTCCAGAAACACTCTACCACTTCTCCGAATGGCATCTTTAAGCCTATTCAAGTAGTATAATCAACCAACAGTTTCACTTCATGCACATGCAAGTGCAAATTTCAGGGCACTCAAGTGTTCAATCCCCTTCCACCTTCAGATCCTGAATGGCGAGCATGCCAATCTAACTCTTCAAGTTTAAGAATATTGAACAGGGGTAGCTGTTGTACCCTAAAATTTTCTCTCCCATTTTCCAATACAAATTGATTCAAGATAATTTCTCATGCTTCTAAGGTTTTGCTTTCTTAAAAGAAAATTGAGATTTTAATGCCTCAAGTAAGTTTCATGGTTTCTCATGTGCTTCAAAGAATTCTCATGTCAAGTTTCAAGCCTTATATCACAAATTTGCTCAGTCAATTAGTCAGATGATTGAAAATCAAATGTATTGGACAAAAAGTCAACTTTGACCAATTTACAGTCAAACTTTAATATTTTTGGTCAAAATCAAGATTTTGAATTCACATTCATCATTTGGTCAAGGGTTGACCATGATTCATCAAGAAAACTCAAGACTCATCAAAAGTCAAAAGTTACTAAATTAGGATTTTCTTAAGGAGAAGTCAACTGAACTTTGACCAAGCATAACTTTCACATGCTTCATCAGAAAATTATCAACCAAATCCTATCTTGAAGGAAATTCAATTCTCTACAACTTTGTCTCTCTAAACTCAAGTCCAAAAAATACTTCATTTGAGAGATATGAGCCAAAACATTAAAGGTCATTTTAAAAGTCAACTAAAAGACACTTTTTATCAAAGCAATTTACATCAAGTTAAAGGTTTCAAATGAAAAAATGACCAACATGAAAGTTGTAAGAGAGATCTTGAGGTTTCCAAAAAGTCAGGGATCACCTTCATATGGTAAAATTTGAGCAAGTTATAAGTTGCACAAGTTGGAAAATTTTGGAGAAAATGCATAAAGTGCAAATAGAGCAAACTTGAAATTTTGGACTAGTGGACCTATCTTTTAAGGTCTAAACATGCTCATTACCTTATAGAGGACTCCTAAACTCATTCATGCCTTACCAAAATTTTTATTTATGTTTATTTTGATTTTTATTCAATTAAATACAAAATAAATTAAATTAAATAACAAATGATGGACCAAGGCGTGTGGGCTTGGTTTTGGATTAGATTTGAGGCCCAATATTTCGTGACAACCAAGCCAAAATCGTGTGAGACATATATGGAATGATATCTTCATTATTTTGGAAAGTTTTTAAATGGTTTTTGGAAACAAATCATGCCATGATTCCTCAAGATTCCTTCCATCTTTGTTAACCTAAATATGTTCCCTATAAATACAAGAACAACATCAGATCACAGGGACACGAAATTCTACCGCAAAAGCTAGTTCAAAAAATCACCAAAAATTCAAGAATTAAGGCATATTCGAATTCTATTTTTCAGTGGTTTTCAGTTTAAACCAAGGACTGAACCATCATCCTGACATTTCCAAGAACACGCTTAGATCAAGAACCAAGCAATTCCACGCCCAAGATCATCATACTCACACTCAACATTTGGGTAGAGTTTTGAAAATTCAAATCTATTAATTTTTGAATGCTTAACTAATTTTGTGTGTCCAAACATATTCTTCAGGATGATTAGAATAAGTTTGAGCTAAAACATGCAAGGTTGAGCGCATGAATCGTGACTTGCCATTGCTAGGGTATAGTCACAATAAAGCTTCGAATCGCTACTTACAGACACTTTCAGACTAAACGGAGGGTGCCATTCATTTCATAGATCTAGAATTAGGGGGGTCATGATATTTATTTCCATTGATCCATCGTGCTCTTGCAGGTCCAAAAATTTCCTCTCCGGAGAAGGAAGGGTTGACCACCATGAGGGGTGGTCAGACTCACCGGTTTTTAGACGTGGCAAAAAGAAATAACATTATTGGTTCATTTAAATTCGGATCCACGTACACTGACTTGCTTTTGAATTCAAATTAAAGGCATTGTTTTATTATATAATGATATGTTTGCGTTCCAGTAACAGAAAAACAGTAGAGCTCAGTTGACAAGGAGGAAGACTGGTGAAAGGAAAGGCGTGGGTTCAAGCCCCAGCGCTAGCATTTTGTTTACCCTATTTTCAAGCCTTAACCTAATTTTTTTTTTCTTTTAATTTTCCATTAATTCTTTTTAACTAATTTTTAACCCAAAAAAAATCATAAAAAATATATTAAAATCAGATTTAGGTTTTTAATAGATTAGTTTAATTTTAGACAAACTTCTTTTATTTAATTAATAAGATCTAGGATTTTTATATAATTAATTAAGTATTTAATTTAGATTTTAAAATCCATTTATTTTATCATTAAAAAATTATCAAAAATACAAAAAGATTAGGTTAGACATTTAGGACATTAAAAAACATTTTTCAAACATTTTATTTGCATTAGACAATTTGTATAGGTGGTCCTTATTTTGTAATAGTCTAGATTTCAATCTCTTGCACGATTTTTACTATTGTACCTGCCCAAGAGCCTTGTAATAGTAATTAGGGTTTTACTTTCCGCATCTTTACTTTTTGCACCTATATTATGCTTGCATGTATATATTTAACTGTTAGTAATAGACTTGTATGATAAGAATAAAATTAATCGATAGAAAACCCTAATTCTCAAGATAAGTATAACTGAACTAAACATTATTCACACTCGCACCTCTAGGGTAACCTCTATTTGTTTCCTTCAGAAACAATTGGTCATGTCCCTCAAAAATATGGATACTTTAGCAAAATACCCTCGAATAAAGATCATACTCCCTCGATGACTCTTCGATGTTGCCTACGAAAAATGATCTAGTCTCTCCGATACAATTGCTAAAGTATCTCTACGTGTTTCCTTCAATGGCCATTCGCCTATCCCTTCACATCCAATAGATAGGGCTACCTATCAACTAATGATATGGATATCACTATCCCTAATGGAGAAGGAAAAGAATAAGAATGGCCTTTAGTGGGTAGGTAACTTTTAAACGCTTCCTCACAACTCTTTTCTAAAATAAACATTTTTCACATCACACTTTTCAAATAAAATATTTTCAAACACTTTGTACACATTCTTGAGAACTGATACAAGAATCATTACAAAGTTAGCCGTACTTTGGCTTTTTCAAAATATTTTCAAACAAATCACACACACAGAGAAAATTTTGAAAAGTGAGCTAGCGATTAAGAGCCTGTAGATAACTACAGATGAAAAGGGTGCTAACACCTTCCTTTTTCATAACTTATCCCCCGAACCCAAAATCTATCAAATATCTTTCCTATTCTTTTCATCTTTCCTTGTTGGATAAAATAAAAGTTGGTGGCGACTCTTGTTATCCGCACATTTGGATAAAATCAAAAAAGTTAGTTCTCTCACCGTATTACACGATCATTTGGCAAAACATGTGTGAACCTCTATTGATGATGGTCTAAAAGTTTGTGAGATGTTTCCTTCAGCGCAAATTCAGATGTAGAGAGTCTTCTCAACTTTTTAGTTATTTAGTGCTTTTTCATTTGTAATTCTTATTGTTTATCATTGCACTGTTTGCATGTAAGAACTTGTTTGCATTTGAATGATTATCTTAATACAATGAATATGTTTGTCTTGAAGAAATCCATTTGTTTCACTCGTATTTGTTTTCAATATTAAATTGCTTTTCTGCATTATGATACCGACTTATTACCAATTTCTCTTTCCTAGGCAGAAATTGGAGGGAGGATGGTGATATTGAAAAAATGCAAAAATCTATGGTAGTATGCTTTTGAATAAAATTCTGATGATGATGTGCATGCATAAAAATTCGGTGTTACATTATGGCACTAAGAACATTAAGATTCGTCACCATTTCCTACTGACCATGTTGAAAAAGAGGATGTTGTATTTGAGCATGTTGACAGTAAAAATCATCTTGCAGATATCCTTACAAAAACTCTTGCCACTAAACCATTTTTTAACATTTGAAGATAATTGAGGATTCTTGATATCTCAAATGTCACCTAAATATATTTGTTGCATGCTCTTTATATATATATATTGATTTAACTTTCATTTTATAGTTTCATACTATACGAGTGCATCCTCTATTCAATTTATCTATGAGATGATTTCGTTCCTTTTCTCCTTAAAAATAAGCCTTTTTCTTAATGCAATGTTGTTTATGTTCCAAATGTTTGATATGCTTAATATATGATATATTTCATGAATGTTCACTTCCAAAAATTTCAATTGATAACTATAATATGTGTCAATTTATATGCTTATAGTGACTTCATACTATTGATTCTCTCACATTTGAAGTATATGGTCTTGGCGTACAAGCATGTTTTCTATTATTGTTTCTTGCAATTCATGTAATTTAAGCATGTTTAGTGCAAATTCAATTCTTGATCAAGTTATGTCTCATTTTATGATAGCATCTTCAGTTTTGGTTTTAGTGGTGATTTATTGTTCACCAAGCTAGGCACATGTGTGTGTAGCAGCGGGAGCACCAATGTGAAGTGTTGCGTAATTGTGACGTTTTTGAAGCGACTTAAGACTTTGCTAGTGCATTACATTTATCACCTTTCGTACATTTTCATTTGTTCTTATGGTGATGTGTATTGCCTGTTATTTATGTTTAATCGTTGTGTCACTCCATGTATATGGGTATATGTGAGTGCACGTTCTTACTTTTGCAAAACATCTATGTGTGGTATATTAGTATTTGTGTAATTAATGATACTTCTCATGGCTTGATGTGTCTCTTTTTGATGTTTTCAAAGGGAAAAAGCATATGCGGAGATGAAGTTAGGATACACATATTCAGGGGGAGCCTTCATGAAGACACAAATAACATCATCACAAGTTTTGAAGTTTTGCCATCATAAAAAGGGGGAGTATGTGAATGAATTTTTCTCTTACATAGATGTTTTGTATGATGTCAAAACTAATATATATTTATCTTTTCTCTATATTGAAATGTATCTCTGAGTCATTGTGTGCACCCTTGCATTAGTGATCTTAGAATGCATTTAGAAAAGGTTTGGAAAATGTTTCATGCATTAAAAATTAGTTTTTGCATAAAAATTACTTCTATGTGTCGACACATATGAGTTATGCGTCAACACATGTGGGTCAATATTAAAGTCTGTAATCTCTCTTTCCATGTGTCAATACATGCAACATTTATGCTTAAATCATACAGTTTATGCATTGACACATGTATCCCATGCGACGACACATGTACTTCATTTTTAAAGCCTGGAACTTATCATTATTTGCATCGACACATGACCTTGAACAAGTTGACGCATGTCATTACATGTGTCAACACATGACTTATATGTGACGACACATGCTGAAGCGTTTTTGAAAATTTGCATTTTTCAATTTTTAGATTTCCCTTTCGCCTAAAACTTGCACACCTATATATACTTTATACATGAATCATTTTCAACTTGATGAAACTATAAACACATACTAAGATTGCTCATCATTTTCAACCTTGCATCTATGCATACACATAAACAAAATACATATAATCATTCATTGTTTGGGTGCCATATAGACTAGGTTGATAAAGTTCAATTTAGGTTGGTCGTAACCTATAGTTGGTTGAGAATCATAGGGTGTTTCATCCGGAAAATCCAAGTGTTTATCCTTCAAGTTCATTATGGATTTGGGGGTTATTTCAATAAGAAAATTGAGTTGGGGTTTTCCTTCAAGATTATTGGAATTTGAAGGTTTTTGACAAGATTATGCAATTGTGTATTCGAACGAGTGAAAAGCTTTAAAGACAGTGGGTCTTGCAAAGGATTAGCATGAGACGGTGAATCACATTGATAAATCTTAGGATCATAGTAACACGCAATTGGATTAGATTGAGTGAAAGCTTTGAAGACATTGGTGAAGGAAAATTGTTATATAAAATGCAAAGAAAATTAAAATTTTCCTTTAGTGATCCTTATGAATGGGCATGGTCTGTGATATAAATTATTACCTCCTGTGGAGATTCAGACCTTTGATGATATGATCACGAGTGTTGATGAAGAACAATTCCCCTACTCAGTCCACATGAACAGATTTCTTTCGGCCACAATACTAGCTGCTTACGAACGAAAACTTTGAGTGGGAGAGTGAGAGAAAATACGGCTAGGATTTCAAGATCGAATTTTTATCAAGTGAAAATGCTTCAGCACAAGGGTTCTATTTATAGAACCACTTGTGTGGGCTGCGAGCTAAAATCCCAATTAAGGATGCAAGCTAAAAACCCAATTAAGCTTTGGGAATCATACCTTATAATGTACCGTATATCACTTAAGTGCGTGGTACCTTACCATATTCTGTATTCCACTTAAGCGTGTCATACCTTACAGTGTTCTACAATTCTCTTAAGTGCACCTTACCTTACCGTGTTCCTTATTTACTCTATCTCTCATCAACTTGTTCTTATGTGTGTGACCCTGTAGGTTTTGGCGATGTTGGTAATTATATTAAATCACACATTTAACATAATAAACAGTAAGCAGTATCTAGCAACATATTCATGCTATCCAAGTCACGAATGTCATATGATCTGACAAAACCTTTTTATGATAATATTTATGTGTACAATTACTCTTTTACCCTTATGCCTATATTGAACACAAGGCATAGACTGTGTCACCCTTGTCTAGTTCAATATTGGGCCCTTAGACATTTATCCTATTATGCAGGATGGGAAAGTTCCATCTAGGTCACTCATGTTCCTTAGCATGCTTTGTGAAGTACCCATCAATTGTCTTTATAGTCATCTAGTTTATGGATAATGTTTGATCGGTAATAAAATACTTAACTCTATATCTAGGGTCCATAGTGGTTTCAGGTCGAAGGGTGATATACACCATTATTACCATGAAAATAACTTATGACATCTTGCATAACATTCTAGGTAGTATTCTCATAGTGGGTCAGTCAAGTATAAACATTACTCCTAATATTCATACTTATGTCAAAACTTGATAACTCCTTATCCATGAGACATGAGACATGATCATCAGTCTATCTATATAATAATATCAATGCTTTAATGTTATCTCACTTTGCAATAAATCTCTACTACAGATACTTTAAGAATAATATCTTTATGTTTAATGAGATCTCATGATTAAGTCACACTTAACATTTCATTAAACAGACGGACTATTCTAAGGACTTTATTATTTTGTAAAAGCAAAAATAATAAAGAAATTCCTTTTATTATTAATAAATAATTCGATACAAGTACCAAAAGTATTTCCCTCTAGAGCTTACACTAACAATTGGTTCTTACAAAGGAGTAGCGTGAGACGGTGAATCAATTGTTGGTTTGGATTGCTTCAATTCCCTTGTAAAATGATATATTTTCATAGTAATAAATTTATCTCAATTCCAAACGGAATTGGAGGGAGACATAGTCATGGCGAGAACGATTGGTGAACTTCCTAAACAAATACTTGTGTTATTCTCTCTCTCTCTATATATCTATCTATCTATTTTTTATATATATATATATATATATATATATATATATATATCATTTACATTTTATTAGAAATTTGTGAAACTCTTTGATTGTGCAATTAATTCTTATAGACAAATCCTTTGATTGTTAAATTTCTTTGTTGATTACCTTAAAATTATTTCTTACCAACAAAGTTCAAAGGAAAATCTGAAAAAATTAAGTGCACACAAAGTATTCGATAAATTGTTTCACTTAGTTTTATAAATTACACACTAAGTGTTTGATAAATTGTTTCACTTAGTTTTATCAATTTTTTTATTGGATATTAGTTAGCCTTGTAATTGTAAAATAATTACTTGAGATTTTATTGTATTAAGATCTTATTATCATCATTTAATTGATTCTGATATTTTACACATATTCGAGCCCCCAATAATCGGTTCAGTTTGGACGACTTGTGATCTAGGATATGACTTCCGCTTGCCATAGTTTTTGCTTAATTTTTTAAAACAGTTTTTTTTAGTAAATTTTTTATTTGGGGATCTATTCACCCCCCTCTAGATAAGTTGTCTTCGTCTAATAGATTATAGTTGGTTTCTTGAGCTTGAGTTGAGAAATCTTCAGAGAAGTAAGAGGATGTAGGTTGGAGGAACGAGTTCTTTTTGGAGCCGTTTAGATGATGATGATGATTTGAGAGCAAATAGTGTTTTTTATGCAAGAAAGTAGTAAGAAAATGATGGAGTGAATAGAAATAATAATGTACCTCCTATAGTATTCATTTAATCAATTGAAAATCGGTTAGGAACGGTAAAATTTGAGATTTTTCCGTCACAAGTATCCGTTACAGCATTTACTCATTCAACTATCTGTTGATGAGTTGTTCAACGTTCTAATTTTTACTTTTTCAAATAATTTAATCGATTAGGCTAATTGATTAAATTTCCCTTTTTCTTTTTGCACTTCTTGGCTTTGGGCTTATTGGGGTTTGTTGCTATTTTAACACCACCAATTATTGCTTTTAGCATCCATGTGCTTCAAATACTTGAACAAGCTCATTTTTTATGGGTTATAAACAATTGATTTGAAAATGAGTTAACATGATTTATTTAAAGCATGAAAAAAAAATTATTTCAAGGGTTTAATCAAATTTAACTGATCATTACAATCTTAAAATAATTTTACCTATTTTACCAAGAAAATTCTTGATGAAAATCTCTTTGAGAAAAACACCTCAATGGTGTGTCCTTCTCCACATACCATTGGATGTAAGAGTTGGTAAAATTATAACAATGGATAAGTCCATAATATGCTTATTCATTCTAATGATCATCTCAGATCATTTAATTTTGAGAAACACTTAAAATGTGTTGCTTTGATGTCAACAATTGACATTCATCTTCATTGTTCATCTTCAAGATTAAAGACTTCAAACATGTATACTTATAGAGTATACTTATGCTTTGTACAACTTCTTTAAATAATCTTTTTTTAGAACTTTTAAGTTGCAAAGCATATCCTACAAAACACTTAAGATTTCATCTTTGGAGTCAATATCATCTTCTTGGGCCCAAGTGCATTAGTCACAAAAGATCTAAGGTTTTTACCTCTAGATCTTTTTAGTTTAAAACAAATTTTTTTTAAGTGTACAACTTTCTTACAGTATATACATTTGTATGTTGAATGCATTTTTGTTTATATCCATATTGAAAATATATCTTTCTTGTAGGGTGCCTTTGAGCATATATTACCCTCTTCATTAAAAGATGTTTCTTTCATATTTCTCTCCAAGGTTGATGCCCTAACTGTTAAAGAAACTTATTCATCTTCTTTGTTGTTCTTTGAGCGGGAGAATCCTTCGTCTGATATTGCTCATTCAATGATAGAGTATGTTCTTTTGAAGGATTGAAATGAAGTTGTATTATATGAATAGGATGATGACGATGATTCTTTAGTTTTTAATTTTTTCATATTTGACTAGTTGAATTAGCCCATCCATCTTCTTTATGATTTCCTTCTTTTTTGATTTTTCATGAAATTCTTGAAGGTTTTCATCTATAGGTTTAAGAGTTGGATAAATTCCGCAATTCATAATTCTTAGATATATGTTAGTTAAATATTATCTAATAAAATTTCATGTTTGTCTAGTGCCAGGAAAACATTTAAAGTTAACTCCTTTGCCTCGCGTGTTCATCTTCTCTAGCTTGATACTCGGATAAGCTCCATATATCTTTTCTAAAGTATCTCACATTTCCTTAGCGGTTTTACAATGACAAACATCATAAAGGTTGTTACCATCTAAAGACATTATTATGAAATTTTGGATTTGAGATCTATATCTATTTTTGTCTTTTCTTCTTCGGTCTAAATAGAATAAGGTTTTCCCCTTTTTCATCATTTACTTGATGAGTAGGATAAACCAGACCATTGATTATTATTTTCCATAAATCATGATTTATACATTGAAGAAAAATTTTAAATCTGATTCTAAATATCAAAACTAACTTTTTTTAAAGGTGGTGGTATATTTAAGAACGGTCTTGTGTTGGAAGCCATCTTGTGTTGGACTTGAGAATTAATACACAAGATGGAGGGGGGGTTGGATTGTATAGTTGGGGAAAACATGGTTTTGATAACTTTTGCATGGTATAATCAGAGTTCAAAAACATTTTGAAATATTTTAAGCTGCAGAAAGTAAAGTATTGATTTTAAATGCGGAAAATAAAAAGATAAGGGAATAATAAGAAGAACACAAAGAATTATAGAGGTTTGATCAAAAGTTAAAAGGACCTACTCATCTCCCTAATAATTGGTCTTGAGAGTTTCCAATAATACTTGAGAACTTTTAGTAGGAAAGACTCATGAGCCCCCTTATACAAGGAAATGATGGTTAACCTTCAACTAAAATATTACAAGACATATGATATGAACTTTTGCATATTTTATCTAATATCTTATTGAAAGTGAAGTGGCTAAGCTTCCTGCCCAACTGTAGATTGAAGTGATTAGTCTTCTCTCAACTAACACGTACCTTGTAGCGGTTAATCTTCAAGTTCCAAAATATATGAGCTCCCTTTTGGTTTAACAGTATAACCAAATAACCTTTGAGAGTTTATCTAGATTGATCTCAAACCAGTGAATATTTTGGGACAAGGCTAATCTATAACCTATAACTAGAACCGATCACACAATCCCCAAAAATAAACTTTTAATGGTTTTAGCTTAGAACCACATACATAATCCCTATTTGGACAATATTAAACCAAGGTTTATAAACATGATTAACTTGGTGAATTTATACAATTCTACCCTTCCATATTTAAAATGGTGACCTCACTCACAAATGGTACTTTCCTCACAAAAGCATTTGACTATAAGAACTAGTTAGAGAAAGTTAAAATAAAACTAAGAGAGAGATAAAAAGTGAGTATCAATACACAATTTCGTTTTCTAGATGTTTTGATATGAGAAAAGGAACCTCTATTTATAGGCTTGAGGTTCCCCAAAAAAGGAAATAACATTTAAGCAAAAAATATGTTTTCTAATCTATTTAAGCTTTTTCTAATCGGTTAATTTTTGAAAATTAATTGTGTATGAGTTTCTAATATGAAAAAAATAAGATATATAGTCGTTGCATAAAATCTGGGTGCACTCAACTTGCCTTGTGCCTCAAGTTCGCACGTTTATAATCGGTTGACAATTTGTTCTAACCGATTATTTAAAGTCAAAAATTCTTCCATGGCTTTTTGATTGCTCTCATCTTGTCTTGTGCAACTTCTATATGTTTTTTAAAGTGTTTTTATTTGTTAAATCATTTGAGAAAAATATTTTAGTATGTATCTTCTTATAGCCATGTACTTCTATGAAAAAATCCCTTTGCTTTTACATAATTTCACTCACTTACTAATTTAAGATATTGCCTATAAGCATTTGTCGGTTGTAATCTTTTTACGTTGACACTTGCTTAAGATCTCTTGAGGTTTTTGATATAATCTAGTTTCTTTATCTTCATCTAATAGTCAAGTTTATCAAACCTTTATATTCATGGTTTGTATCTTTAACCACTTAAGTGCATTGTTTGATTTATAATTTGGTTGCATCTTTATCATGATGAATGCCCCTGTTCTTTTCTTTATAGTTGTCATCATCAAAAGATGGTGTCTTGATTAAAAGTTTATTACCTAAAAATTATAGGAGTTCCACAAACCTAAGCATGCAATATCCTACAAAAATTAAATGAAAGACTAAGAGAGAGAGAGAGAGAGAGAGAGAGAGAGAGAGAGAGAGAGAGAGAGAAGATACATCTGGATTTATAGTGCTTCAGCGTCCGTCCTTGCTTTTCCTGCTGCACTCTTCAATGGTTTCTCATTGGAACCTGCTTTGTTCCTTTTTATTTTGACAAATATTCCAAGAGTTTATACAATTAATTATCCATAATAATGTTGAGAATATTAAATCTCTTATCTGCATATTGACTTGTATACAACATAATGCCAAACTTTTATGCGTAATCTTTACTTGATTCACGCTTATTGAATCGTCCAACTTTACCAATCTGCTCCAAGTCTTTGTATGTAGCAATCACCCATTGATCCTACCAATCCATTGAGCAATGAGTTGTATGAAGATTTGAGAATAATTCCACCTCGTCTGTAGCCTTCCACATAGTCACTACCAAGGTAATCTGGAGAAAAGAACCTCCTTCTTTTCGCTGGAATTTGTCAGCATCAATGACAACAACCTCAATCTTATAAGATACTTGAAAATCTCAACTAAATCTTCAAGAATTATTAGTTTCAAGATGGTGCCCCCCTCAATCAACTACAAATCTCTCATTATCAAGATCTCAAATTAAACAAGATGTTAAAGATGAAAGAATTTTGTTGCAAGGGTTTTGAATTTTTTTTTAAATGAGAGGAAGTTGATTTTTCCTAAACTCACAATGCAAAATATTGTAAAGTTGTGTAAGGTTGTTTTTGTAAAATGATGACAAAAATATTTTATATGTGCTTGAGATTAAGAACAAAAATAGATGGAAAAAGTTAGTTAGATTCGAATCAAGAACATTTTATGATTTGAGTCAAATGAGCAAGGGAAGTAGAATAAGAAAGAAAAAAATATTGTGACCTATTTCTCATCTCATTCGAATTAAGTGTAAAGTTTGATTTGAATCAGAAGGCACATGATTCGAATCAAGTGTAAGTTCTGATTCGAATCAATTCAAATAAAGCCAAAAGAAAAATGTGGAAAAACTGTCAGATTCAAATTAGGTGTAAAGTATGATTCGAATCAAATCAAGCAGAGGTGGCCCAGAAATGCCAGATTCGAATCAAGGGTAAACTTTGATTCAAATCTAGGTGTTTGAAAAACTTTGGTTTGCCTCTATTCAATTTGATTCAAGTCAGGATATGTGTTGATACGAATCAAACACACAAAGTCTCAAATTTTCATAATTTTCAAAATACTTTGAGATTTTTCTTTCCACCTAACTTGAATCAATAATACACATGGTTCTTATTCCATTGACTCATGCAATTGACTAAAAACATCATGATTAATCTCAAATATAACTATTAATTTATGCATGCTAAAAAACGAATTTATTCAAACTTTATTCAGAGATGTACAAACATGAAAGATACTCAATAAATGATAATAAGTGAAAGCAAAAAGACAAGCAATAAAATAATTGTATTGCGGGTGCTCCCCCTTAATGTGTTATGGACATGCAACAGTCCCCCCCTTGGGATATGCAGCTTCACAATGACGCTCCAAAAATTATGATCATGACCAATCATAATAACTAGTACTACAAGTTCATGTCATTTGGTTTGAAGAATGTCGAAGTAACCTATCAGAAGTTGATGGACACTATTTTTTCTAAGCAGGTCATTTGAAACCTAGAAGTTTATAATGATGACATGATGGTCAAGACCCTGACGAAGGGAAACATGTTGACGAAATAAAATAGACTTTGACGTTTGTAAGAAGGTGTAATATGTGCTTGAACCTTAAAAGTGATCTTTTGGAGTACAACTCGGAAAGATCTTGGGGTTCATGCTAACCAGGACGAGAATTGAAGCAAACCCTAACAAGTGTTAGGTGAAAATCCATATAAGAAGTATGACTTTTGTAAAAAATGGTTCAACAATTAATTGGAAGGATCTTTAGGTTATATTGGTTCTTCTCATGTTCGGGTGATAATTATATTCACTTCTTTGCATCCTTAAAAAATTCAAAGAACTTCTTGGTAGTCCCTCCAGTGCTTGGAAACAAAAAGAAAGGAACTCCCCTATATTTGCACCTATCATCCTCCAATATTGTAATAAGCTCTTCGTTGGTGCAAGAAGAAGACGAAGGAGAAAAGCTGATATACTTTATGAATAAGGTCCTTAAGGGGGACAAATTACATTATTAGAAGATAGATCAGCTCACCCTAACAACCATTGTCTGATCTAGGAAATTATGGCCTTACTTCCAAGGATATACTATTATAGTAAAAACCAACCATCTCATCAACCAAGTTCTAAAGAAGCAGGATTTGGCGGGAAGGAATGTATCATGGGTCGTCGAGCTTCATGAATATGACATATCCTTTGTACCTAGGGGTGACATCAAGTCCCAAGCCCTAACCAATTTTGTGGTGGTGTTCAAATCACTAAAGGAAGAAAAGGCCTCCCATGTTTGGGTTCTATTAGTGGATGAATCCTCAAATTTAAAAGGAAGTGAGGTAGTAATGATACTAGAAGAAACAAGTGATATACTAATCAAACAACCATTATGCTTTGTTTCAAGGACAACAACATTCAAGTAGAGTACAAGACACTGATCATAGGATTAAAATTGGCAAAATGAATGAAGACGGATAACCTTCGCGTAAGAAGTGACTCCATACTAATTATTATCCAAATTAAAGGAAATGCCAAATAAAAGAGTCCTAATTATTGAATTAGTTGTAGAAGGTTTGGAATATGGATAAAAACTTGAAGTTTTTTTTTGAAGTAATCCATGTTTCTTGAAAAGAAAATGTTATAGCTGACATGTTATCAAGGCTCGTCAACACCAAAAAGTCAGGTCTTAATAAGACAATTATAAAGGAAACTGTGTTTGACCTTAGCATAGAGACCAAAGTCATCAATATGAAGACTCTTGATAAAGATGTGGGATGTATGTAATCCATTGTCAAATATCTAACAAGCGAGCAATTGTTAGTTGATGAGTCAAAAGCAAGGAAGATCAAAAGACTCTCTATCTGATACATCATGATCTCCGAAAATCTATACAAAATGGGGCCAAGCTACACCTATGCTGAAATATTTGGCATAAGATGGGCTAAACTTGATTTTGGTTAAGGCTTATAAAGATATCCGTGGAAGACACATTGGTGGGAGAGCTTTGGTAACAAGCTTTTAAGGGCCAAATACTACTTGTCAAGTATTCTCGAAGATAATGCTGAATTGATAATTCGATGTGATAAATATAAAAGTATCTCAAACATAATTCATGCCCTCACTAAGATATTGCACTCAGTTACTTTACCCTAGCCTTTTTAGCAATAGGGGATGGATATCTTGGGGCCCTTCCCAATGACTCCAAGCTAGCTCAAATATCAGTTGGTCGGGATATGCTACTTTATCAAATGAGTAAAGACAATAATAAAAAATAATTGTGGAACGCGTGCAACGTTTTTATTAGAGGAGTTTCATTTGAAAATGATGAACATTCATGAAAATGAAGGTGAAGATGAAGAGAGTGATAATGGAAAAAGATGAAGGAATGAACAAAAAAAATAGTTAATGATAGTACATTGATAGATCTAAGTAATCGATGATTTTCATTTAAGTAAAAAAGATTAAATAATTAAAAAAAAAAGTATTCCCTCAGTCTCATAAGAAATGTCTTATTTGAACTATGAGCTGAGATATTGTTGAAATTTGGAGTGTGCTAGAAAGATTAAGATTAATAAAAGAGCTTGAGTTTTGAGATATTAAACTTCATATAGATTCCAAAATGGTTACTCTAAACATTTTAAATTCTAGACATGATAGTATAATTGAAATGTAATTAATACAACAAATTCAATTGTTACTCAAACTAGATTGAAAAATACGTATTTGTCATATTTATTTGTGAATAAGACACTTCTACATATACACTTGCCAAAGTGAAGTGTGATTTAGATCCTACTAACTTAAAACCTTATGGGCGAATTCTTACTCAAACTTCTCTTCTTTTATTACTCCTAAATTAATTGCTATGCAATATTTTTTCTTTTAATTTCAGTCTTTTAAAGGAAATATTTTTAAAAAATTAATTATTAAGTCAATGGACAGGAATTAAGCCAAACTTCGAATAGAATTAACCGAACAAAATTTTGAAGTGAATTAGGAGGTGTAAGTTTTGCATCCCTAGAATATGGCAACTAGATTCGAGGATTGACCGTAGTAATGACTCTCTCTCTCTCTCTAACCACACTGGTGAAAGAATTCTCAATCCTCACGTGAGGGGGTGATTTCTCCTAGTACTAGTAAGTAGCTTTGACAATTCATATTCATTTAATTATACTCCTCCATATACATCGGCACTCGTGATTGACCTTGTTTCAATCCTTTCATTCATTTCGACAAAGAGTACACTAAATTATTAATTATACAGAATGACAAAAAAAAATACTAGTACTAGTTTAAAGGAAAGAGAAAAAAATACAGTACTAGTACTAGTACTAGTTTAAAAAAACATAGCCTAGGGTTTATGTGCATTTTTAACCATTGACTACAAAGAATACGGAATTAAAGTTGAGACATGATTAATTAAATAAGAACCGTACATGTAAGACTCAAACTCATAATCACAGTGTTTAATCTCTGAACCTGTCATTGATTGTGAAAAAAGTTAACACTCTATATTCATTCTCTTTTAGCTAGATTATCTTAAAATTATTAATTAATTGTAGCATCTTAGTAGAACCAGATAATCATCGGGGCAAAGATAGTGCCAAGAATTGGAAATAAAAGCTGTATGATCAATCTCTTTTGTGTTTTCCCTGGCAAAAAGAAAAGCAAAAAGAAATTAAAGTTATAACAATAATAAATTAACCTATTCTAAATATTGCTAATCATTTTGCCTTTTTTTTTTGCTATTGTTCTTTTTTATAAGGTTTTTATTCTTATTGTTGATTATTTCTGTTTTTATGTGCAGTTACTACCCTCCCCAGAAGGTGACCAAGGAAGGACCACTTTTCAATTATCATTAATGTATTGATGTATGAGGGTTTAATTTTCACATTGTTTGTCTTTATTACAAGGTTTACCACCACATCACCGTACAGTATAATTTTAATTAAAAGTGTTGAATATTATTTTCTAACTTAATTTTATGGTTATAATTTATTGATATTATAAAAATTATTTACATCGATAACAATATTTAGGAATTAAATTTATGTATTTATAATTAAATTATTTTTATCACATTGTTTAAACAATTAACTAAATTATCAATTAAAATCCATTACAATAGAAATAATCTCACTACAATAAAACTATACCAGTTAAATATTTATTTATTTTTATTTTACTTGTCATATATTTTTGAATAAATTTATTAGGTTATACATAACATAAGTGAACATATGTAATTTAAACTATAATTCAAAATTTAACAATTAATTTGTTATATTTGTTTGGTAAATGGGAAAATTTTGAACTATAAATAACATAAATTATTTAAATAGATAAATTCAATAATATAATTTTACTTCAATTATTTCCAATTTAACATAAATAACCTAAGGAAAAATATCTGTTTTTTTAATTATGCAATAAAATAAATATATAATCATTGAATAATATAATTTTAATATAAATATAAGAATTTTTTTTGTATAAAAAAATAAATAAGAAATTGTGCCGTAGCGATGAGGTTGCTAGAATAGATGACTTTCAATTCTGATTCAGTTTTATTATCATTCTGCTTCTGCTTCTGCTTCTCTTCTCTCTCTTGATTACTTTCCCTTTTTCTTTTCTTTCTCTCTCATTCATTCAGAATTCTTCTTTCTTACATGCACTGTACTTTCAGAATGATTAATGCACGCAGAAGCGAATTTCACAGAGTCCTGACACACTCTAAAAGTTAACTTCCTTTAGAACGATCCAATTCACAACATTCATTATTTATTCAATCAATATCACCTTTAACTCTTTCTTCAGATTCCACAAAATGCTCGAAACGATTAAATACCTCATCGGTTGGCCCGGTCCGAGCGGATTCGGATCCAAATCCACCGCCGAACAAGTCACCAAAACCAGCGGCGAGCTTCGTTCCGTAACCGCCATCATCACCGGTGGCACCTCAGGAATCGGAGCGGAAACAGCGCGTGTGCTGGCTTCGCGTGGCGCGAGAGTGATTCTACCTGCGCGTAGCATGAAAAACGCGGAGGAAACGAAAGATAGAATCGTAACGGAATGTCCTGAAGCGGAGATTATCGTTATGAAACTCGATCTCAGTTCTCTCAATTCCGTTTCGAATTTCGTTGATCGCTTTCACTCTCTCGGTTTCCCTCTCCATCTCCTCATGTATGTATATACACTCACATTTCATACATGCATATGTTTTTTAATTTGAATTCGAATTTGCATGTTTGATTGTTGAATTCTGTTTAGAAACAATGCTGGAAAATTTGCAGAAGAGCGTGCGATTTCAGAAGATGGAGTTGAAATGACGTTCGCCACTAATTATCTAGGTAAATAAGATAACATTACAACAAATTATATAGTTAATTATTTATGATTATTCATTTTGATTATTTAATTTTGCGAAATTAGGTCATTTTCTGTTAACAAAGTTGTTGATGAAGACCATGATTGAAACGGCGGAAAAGTCGGGGATACAAGGGAGGATAGTGAACGTAACTTCCGCCGTACACAAATGGTTTACGGATGACATCATCTCTTATTTGGCTCTTATAAGCCACAACAAAAGGTGACAAATTATATATAACAAATATTTTTCTTTCATTTTTTTATTAATTTAATGCTCTATATTTCATTTTTTTTCATGTCAATGAAAAGAATATCAATATGTTGTTCTTAATTTAATCATAAGTTTGATATTGATATTGTTATTTATGTTATTATAAATAACAATTTTTTTTATTAATTTAAACCATGACGATGTCAATCAATATCGCAACTTCAGGTTAGTTGGAATTGCGAAAGTCTTTACACAATTGCAAATGTAATTTAAAATCTTGTTCATTACTAACATGCATGCATTTTTCTTGGAAAGTTTGAAGAGTCAAAAAACAGTAAAATATTTGGTAGTTTGGATATTGTAGTTTACTTGGTTTGACTGAGATGTGTTTGTGTTGTGTGATGTTCCCCAGCCATTTCGATGCTACACGTGCTTATACTCTTTCCAAACTCGCCAACGTTTTGCACACCACAGAACTTGCTTGCAGACTCAAGGTAACATAAAATAAAATAAAAACTCAATCCTTCACAGTTCACTGTATAGGTTCATTTTTTTATTATTTTATCAACTACTAATTAACTAACATGCAATATCTATCTTTGATCTATATGATCTACATGAATTCTATCCATATTCGAAAGTGAAATTTGTTTGTATATCATATTTGTTTGATTATATGATGATGAACTCATAAATAAAAATTTGGTGTGTTAAATTTGTGTAGCAAATGGATGCCAACGTAACTGTGAACTGCCTTCATCCGGGAGTTGTGAGAACCAGACTCACCAGAGAACGTGATGGTTTTCTTACAGGTTTGTTGGAACAATAATAATCTCGTTATAGGTTGTAGTTTTAGCAGCGCGGCTTCTTTTACGTTTGTCAGTTATTTATGAATAATTTTAAAGATATAACTGAAAAATGTTTTAAAATCAAATTGCAGATTTAGTTTTCTTTTTGGCTTCTAAGCTCTTAAAGACTCTTCCCCAGGTAACTGAATACACCTATATTCAATGTTCTCTATTATGCATGTACTATATAGTACTGCTAGTTTTTTTGTTTTTGTTTTTGTTTACATTATAACTTTCTATGTTGTGCTCTATAATTTTTTTGTTGCAAATAAAACAATGATATGTAGGCAGCTGCAACAACATGTTATGTGGCAACCCATCCAAGGCTCTTCAATGTATCCGGCAAGTACTTTATTGACTGCAACGAAGCCTCCAGTTCCAAATTGGGATCCAACTCAATTGAAGCTTCAAGGTTATGGGACTTTTCCGAACACATCATTTCTAAGGGTTCAAAAGCTGCCTTTGACCAATTTAATCATAATCACCTTGAATTTTGAACTTAATTTCTTGGGACAATGCAAAAGAAAAAGAAAATTATATATAGAATTTAATGAAAAAGATACACTTAGAATTTCTCTCTAGATTTTTAATAGTAGAATAATACTAGTACATGTGAGAGTTTGCTGTGGCAAGTCTAGTCTTAGTATGATCTAGGGCAAACCTTGGGAAACAGTTGTTTCGTTTTATTTTGTCATTAGAAGTTTAAAATATACTGTAATTGATTTAGATTTAGATCATGCTAGTTAGATTGGGTGCTATGATTCATACAATGATTATGGAGCCTGAAATATGTTAACATGGATATTAGATTATAAGTGAAAGTGCCTGGAAAACTCTGGTTGTACTTTTCTTTATAAAAATTATTCTGTTATGAGATGTAATTAATTGTAATATAAATATAGGGATGATACAAGATATATAAGAGAAAGAACCTTTGGAGTTGTCATATTTAAATTTAAATGGACACTAAACTCTTGTAAACAAATAAAAAAGTTATTGGACAACAAGAACATGGGGTCGGACTCCTCCATGTGGTGGTTGTTATGCAAAGAGTATCTTTCTCATGGTGTTTTTGTTAGGGACCTACCAACATGATTGCTTTTATGGAAAAGTATTTTTTTTTTCTAGGAATTTTTATTTTAAACAAATTAAATCCAATGACTGACGAGTCAATGGTCAGAATATTGAAAAAGTTAAAAAAATAAAATAAAATAAAGATCATCAAATGATTTACGCATCACTTAAAAATCAAACTTCTGATAAACTTTTGCTTTTCTTTATTTTTTAAATAGAATCTAGGGGATATTATTATTTATATGCTAGATTATATATATTCTCGTGTAGAGATAGAGACTCATTCTTTTTGAGTTACAAAACTTGTCACGCAACTCACAATCCAGTTGATCATACAGCTTTTCATTATCATCAATTAATAGTATTTTGTACATATTATTATTTGATTTGTATTAAGATTATTATTTAGGAGTCTTCTCTTTAATATTTTTTAAAAACTAATATAAATAACATTGAGAGTTTATATATTATATATATGATTGAAAAAACATAAAATATGATAAATTATATGTTTTCTCTTTCTATTAGAAATGATATTTTTAAAGTTAATAAAATTATAACTGTTATACTTTTATTTTAAAAATGATTTTTAAATAAATGATTTTGAAAAGAAAAAAAAGATTGGTACACATCTAAAACATAAAAAATGTTTTTTTTCTTCTTTCAAATGCTTTACAAACGGGCTTATAAAGATGCATGTTCCAACAAATGATTTAATGATCATAAAAAGAGACTTTGCAATCAAAAAGTAGATTAAAACTGAATTGTTGGAAAATGATAATGCAATGAATACAACTATAACGATGTACTAGTACGAATAAAGAATAAATATCAAGTAAGAAAATACATAATAAATGTGTAAACTTATAAAGATCCTAATAAATTAGTAGAAAAAACTTCAGAGCTACTTACATTTTATTCTCGCGTCAGGCCTCTCGTCCAGCCCTTTCATTAATTGTACCTATTGATTAATTTATGAATATTTGTTCTTTTGTAAAATTTGAAATTTATATTTAAGAAATAAGTATAAACATTTTTTTTTAAAATAAATTTTTGAAACAAAACAACACAAGAGAAAGAAAGAGACACACATATCACCACCAAGGATTTTTTTTTTTATAGGCAATAAGTTGATAAATTAAAAGGCATAAGGGTGCGCAATCCATTAAAAGTATAAGAATGATACAAAAGAAATTTAAAAGACTAATCAAATAAAATTAGGAATTTTCAAAGCAAGTAGTCGGAGAGACATTCCAATCCGACCAAAACAAATTCCTACCCGATTTACACGTCGAAAGAAACCACTCTCACGATAAATTTTTTATCATACCCAAGACATCTAATGAGTTAAGAACTCCTCCATCGAAAAGAATTGCATTCCTACATGACTAAATCGTCCAATAAAAAGATAATCTAAAAATCCACCCCGAATCTAAAAGAAATTTAGATCGAATATAGGTCTCTAAGAAAGAGAGACACGCTAAAAGATTCACATTACCATACAGAAAATCCACATTGAGTCAATTACACATTTTAATCCACCACTCTAAAGAGACTCGGCGACCTCCAAAAAGATGTTCGACACCTTCATCTTCCCGTATACAAAGAGGACAACACAAATTGCGGGAATCAAGCACAACACGACGCTTAAACAAATTGGATCTAGATGGAAAACGATTCAATAACAATCTCCAACCAAAGAAAAGAGACTTACTTGGAATTTTCGTTCTCCCCATCAATCTTAAAGCCACCAAAACGTCATCTGTAATGACTAAATTATTTACACAAGAGGCGGGAACCAAGTCGTAACAATCCTTCACCGAAAAACCCCCAGACTGCCACCACTAAACGAATGAATCATGTTGATCCTGCACGGACTGAATTGAAGACGGAACGAGCAGCAGTTCTGCCCTAGAAACAGCTGCAGCCTGATGCTGAACCGGAGTAAAAAAATGCAAATTCCAAATCGTGTTGCGCCAATAACTGTTATCAATAATACACGAATCCTATCAAATCAAGCCCATCATTGTGATCAATATTTGCAAGCGACCGACACAAGAACTAGTTTATGGTAAATATGTGTTATTTCATATTTTCAATATTATGTTCGATCCGTGAAATATAATGCTTCAAGAAGAAGGATAAACAAATGAAAATTATGAATTTTTCGATAGACGATCATGTTAACTAGGAAAAAAGGAATTCATTTCGACAAAAACGGAAGACAATCTTGAAGTTAAATCAATAGTGATTTTATTTTATATAACGACTCAACATATCACCTATCAACTCATTAAAATTGAATTGATATACTCACCCAAAAATATCCTTCAAATTAAAAAAAAATAATACTCTAAAAAGGACACAATCGTAAACTCATAATGTCAACTAGTTTTGATTTTTTATTTTCGTTGAATCACGTGTTTCTGCATTGTTATCTTGACCCAAGTTGATTTTTCGTAACCTTATTAACCATTATTTTTTATATTAAATACAAAACTTTCTACTTGATATTTGCTCACTCAATGAAACACTAAAGTTTTGACTTTTAACACAAAGCTTTCTACTTTCATCCAGGTAGTTTCATCCAGGTAGTGAATGAAATGAGAAGAAACACAAAGTTTTTATTTTTAACCACATTATTTTGTTTTTCCTTTTTTATTGCTATTTAATTGAGATTTGAAATTTAGTAGAGTTATTTTGTTCAATTTAAGTGACTCATTCTTTTTGAGGATGGGGTGAATGATATAACTTACTTTGGTTTTAAACTTTTGAGATCCATCACAACTAGCAGTTCGAAACAGGTGTCAGTGCATTATCATTGTAGTGATGGTACCAATTTCTACCCTATTAGATTTTATTTTCTTATTATACTTGTGTTTTTTCTTGCATCAGCGGCAAATATTGTTAAACAAGTATATTCTGTTCTCCTTGACTGTGACAAAATAATATTTGCACTGCTTACTGATGGTGTATGGCAACTTCCAAGAAGTATTTTTACTGTTGACAGGTGTTTCAGTTAAGGATATGCTATCAAAACCAATCACGAGTGGACCTAAAGCTCTAAATAAGTGTTTATTTATTTTTTATTAAATATGATACATGCTAAAACATGTCACTTAAACTGAAGTCTGGTTATGTATTTTAGTGTTGTTTCTAAATGTTGGTCCATGGTTTTATTTTTTAGTTTAAATCCATGATTCTTGATAGAAGTATACATGTACACATATTAGTTGTGAGTCTCTTTGCTGATATTGTGCTATCTTTTTTAATGTTTTCTATCACTTTCACTTACAATTTTGTTGATATTGTTAAATTGTAATTCAATGTATCAAAATTATGTGTCGAAAATATTTGATTTGTTTTAGATTTAAATAGATTTGATTTAAGTCTAGAATAGATTTGATTTGATTTAGTAACAAAATAGATATTTTAAGCTTTGGGTTTTGGGCTTGGGTGTAAGCTCAGTTATAAATAGAGGGGGTAACTTCTATTTTTGTAAGCAAGTCATTCACAGTATTTTGCAGTTGCAAAGTGAATAAGAAAGTTTTCACAGTTTGTGAGCAGAGAGAAACTCTGCAGAAATTATTTGTCTTGTCTTCTTTTCTTTGTTTGTCTCATAATTAAATTGTCATTGTGGTAGAAATTCATCATAGAATTTAGTGGATTTCCAACATCTGGTATCAAGAGCTTTGTTTCGATTCGAGGGAAGTGTCAATCAAGAACGATTGAAGAATTCACGATGACAAGTTATGGGAATGCAAACTATCCAGCAACGCTACCAATTCTGAAAGTTGACAACTATGAGAATTTGTGCAAACAGATGAAAGTCTTATTCAGGTGTCAAGGTCTTTGGGACCTTGTAAAAGATGGAGTCGAAGCGCTTGGAGAAAATGCTTCAGAAGAAGAAAAGAAGAAATACACAGAATCTGAGAAGCTGAGTTATAAAGCATTATTTATAATTCATCAAATGTGTCAGTCCAGACAATTTCGAAAATGTTAGTGATTCAGAATCTGGAAAAGAAGCTTGGGAAATCCTTGAGAAGTCTTTTGGAGGTGCTGAAAAGGTGAAAGAAGTGAGGTTACAAACTCACAAAAGGACGTATGAACTGCTTCAGATGGAAGATAGTGAAAGCATATCTAATTTCTTCACTAGAGTTACAAAACTAGTAAATCAAATCAAGATATATGGAGAAACGTTAACAACAAGAGCTGTTGTTTCAAAGATCTTGAGATCTTTAGCTCCTAAGTTCGATCACATGGTGGTGGCGATAGAAGAGGGGAAAGACTTGTCGAAATTAACAAAGGAAGAGCTTCAAGGGACGCTTGAATCTCATGAACAAAGAATGAACGAAAGAGCTGCAAGCAAATCGAAGAGTGATGTGGCCCTGCAGACACATTCAGCAAAAGAGACCAAAGGCAAAGGAAAGTGTTTCGACAGAGGTAGAAGTGGCTACAACAAATCAGATGGTAAAGGAAACCAGATCGAAAGAAACGTGTCGAATTAAAGAAGACCATACCAAGGCAACCAAAGAGGTGGTGTTGTAAATAGAGGAAGAGGCGGTGGTCGAAAATCTGATAAGAGTCACATTCAATGTTACAATTGTCAGAAGTATGGTCACTATTCGAGTGATTGTCCAGAAAAACGAAAGAATCAAGAAAGTGATGCAAAGCTTGCAAAATATGAAGAAGAAGAAGAAGAGATGATGCTGATGGTCACAACAAGAGATGAAGATAGATTCAAGGACCAATGGTACTTGGATTCAGGATGCTCATCACATATGTCTGGAAGGAAAGACTGGTTTGTCAATATAAAGCCCTCAATGAAAAATATGGTAAAATTTGCAAATGATAATACCCTAGCAGCTGAAGGTATTGGTGATGTTATGATTATGAGGAAAGATGGCAAGAAGTCAGTAATTTCCAATGTGTTGTACATATCAGGCATGAAGAGCAATTTGCTCAGTATAGGGCAGTTGGTCGAAAAGAATTATAAAGTGTCAATCGAAGATAAGATGATGAGAGTCGTTGATGCAAATGGGAGATTAATCTTGAAGGCTCTTATGTCACAGAATCGAACCTTCAAGATTGAACTAAATGTGATGGAGCACAAGTGCCTTTTGACTGCAGCTAGCAGAGATGAATGGATATGGCATTATAGACTAGGTCTTCTCAACTTCAGAGACATCATAGATTTGAAGAGAAGAAATATGGTTCCAGGATTGCTAGAAATCGACATTCCCAACGAGGTATGTGAGGAATGTGTGCAGGCGAAACAACACAAGAATAGCTTCAGCAAGGATGCAGGAAGATGGTCGAAGGCTAGTCTTGAAGTCATTTACTCTGATGTACATGGACCAATCCAGGTGGATTCGATGGGAGGTAACAAATACTTTGTTACATTCATAGATGATTTCAGTCGAAAGCTGTGGACTTATCTGATCAAGAAGAAAAGTGAAGTGATCGAGGTATTTTCCAAGTTTAAGTCTATGGTAAAAAGACAAAGTGGTCGAAAGCTCAAAGTTTTGAGAGCTGATGGTGGTGGAGAATATGTGTCGAAAGACTTTGACAGGCTATGTGAAAAGGAAGGGATTGTGCATGAGGTGGTGCCACCCTATACTCCACAACAAAATGGAATTTCAGAAAGGAAGAATCGAACCATCATGAATATGGTGAGAAGTATGTTGAAAGGCAAGCATTTACCTAAAGAGTTTTGGGGTGAAGCTGTTTCGACTGCAACATACATTTTGAACAGATGTCCTACAAAGAAGCTAGAAGGAATTACTCCAGAAGAATGTTGGTCTGGTGTGAAGCCTAGCTTGAGTCATCTGAAGGTATTTGGATATATTGCACATAGACATGTTCCAGATCAGTTGAGAAGAAAACTTGATGACAAGTAAAGTTAAATGATTCTAGTTGGATATCATTCGACAGGAGGCTACAAGTTGTTCGATCCAGTGAAAAAGCAGATTGTGATCAGCAGGGACGTGATCATAGATGAGTTTAAAGAATGGGATTGAACTGATAATGTCAAGAAAGATTCAGTGGGAATCCTTCTTGAAGAGCCAAAAACTCAAGTCGAAAGAGAAGTTTGACAAGAGGAACCAACAGATATACCAAGTACAAGCAGGCCTCAAAGAACAAGACGCATGCCTGCAAGATTGCAAGATTGTGTGATTACATCATATGATGTAATAGATAATGAAGGTGAGCTGGTACATTATGCTTTCTATGAAGATGTTGAACCTGTTAATGCATCTGGAGCATTAAAGGATTCGAAGTGGGTGAAAGAAATGAACGAAGAAGTAAAGTCTATCGAAGACAACAACACTTGGCCACTTGTCGAATTGCCTCAAGGCAAGAAGGAAATTGATGTCAAGTGGGTATACAAAGTGAAAATGAATTTGAAAGGTGAAGTAACTCGACACAAAGCAAGACTTGTGGCGAAAGGATTTCTACAGAAAGAAGGAATAGACTTCGATAAAGTTTTTGCACTTGTTGCTAGGATCGAAACAATCAGGTTGGTTGTTGGTCTAGCAGAAATAAACAGTTGGCATATATGTCAGATAGACGTGAAGTGTGCATTCCTAAATGGACCCTTAGATGAAGAAGTTTATGTTAAACAACCAGTTGGGTTTGTGAAACTTGACGAAGAAATAAAGGTGTACAGGCTACATAAAGCCCTGTATGGATTGAAACAAGATCCAAGGGCTTAGAATAAGAAAATTGATAGTTTCCTAAGGGAGAAGGAATTTATGAAGTGCACAACTGAACATGGAGTATATGTAAGAAGAAGCAAGAGTAAATTGCTTATACTATGTCTCTATGTAGATGATTTATTGATAACAGGTAGCTGTAAAAGTGAGATCGAAGACTTCAAAGGTGATCTCAGCAAGGAATTTGAAATGTATGATTTGGGTGAGATTTCATATTTCCTTGGTATCGAATTCTACAAGAGTAGTAGAGGTTTGATGATGCATCAAAGAAGATATGCAGAAGAAATTCTCAAGAGGTTTGAGATGGAAGAATGCAACTCAACTTCGACACCTGCAGAACCAAGACTGCAACTGTCGAAAGATGCAGATGAAGATGATGTTGATCCAACCCAATACAGAAGACTTATTGGATCATTGAGATACCTTTGTTATACAAGGCCTGACTTAGCATATAGTGTAAGTATGGTAAATAGATTCATGCAGAAGCCAAAGGTATCACATCTAGCAGCAGTGAAGAG